>LR738711.1:691168671-691213533 GCA_902687465.1 Secale cereale | reverse complement strand
CCCCCCGCGGCTGAATCTAAAAGATTTCTAGAAGCAAAGTTCAATCCAGCATAATTTTTTGTATAACCATCCATAAGTTCAAACCATGTGTAGGGCAATTACATATCATTAATTCCATCCTCTCCCAAGCTTGTGCAACATGCTCATGATCAAGTTTCTTAAAATTCATAATATCGTTTCTAAGAGAGATAATCTTAGCGGGAGGAAAATACTTAGAGATAAATGCATCTTTGTACTTATTCCATGAGTCAATACTATTTTTAGGCAAAGAAGAAAACCAAGTTTTAGAACGATCTCTAAGTGAAAACGGAAAGAGCTTTAATTTAACAATATTATTATCCACATCTCTCTTCTTTTGCATATCGCACAAATCAACAAAGTTGTTTAGATGGGTAGCGGCATCTTCACTAGGAAGGCCTGAAAATTGATCTTTCATAACAAGGTTTAACAGAGGAGCATTGATTTCACAAGATTCGACACCAATAATAGGAGCAATCGGAGTGCTAATAAAATCATTATTGTTGGTATTGGAAAAATCACACAGTATAGTATTGTCTTGGGCCATAGTGATGAAAAAGCAATCAAACACACAAGCAAAAAAGAAGCAAGAGAAAAGAGGCGAACGGAAAAAGGGTGAATAAAACGGAAAATGTGAAGTGGGGGAGAGGAAAACGAGAGGCAAATGGCAAATAATGTAATGCGAGGGATAAGAGTTTGTAATAGGTACTTGGTATATAACTTGTGCGTAGATCTCCCCGGCAACGGCGCCAGAAATTCTTCTTGCTACCTCTCGAGCATGCGTTGTTTTTCCCTTGAAGAGTAAAGGGTGATGCAGCAAATTAGCGTAAGTATTTCCCTCAGATTTTGAGAACCAAGGTATCAATCCAGTAGGAGACTACACGCAAGTCCCTCGTACCTGCACAAACAAATAAGAACCTAGCAACCAACGCGATAAAGGGGTTGTCAATCCCTTCTCGGCCACTTGCGAAAGTGAGATCTGATAGAGATAATAGGATAAATATTTTTGGTATTTTGTTGTATAGATTGAAAAGTAAAGATTGCAAAATAAAAGAACAGTAAAGATAACTAGTAGATGGAAGCTTAATATGATGGAAGATAGACCCGGGGGCCATAGGTTTCACTAGTGGCTTCTATCAAGATAGCAGATTCTACGGTGGGTAAACAAATTACTATCGAGCAATTGATAGAAAAGCGCATAGTTATGAGAATATCAAGGCATTGTCGGGGGAAACTGTCCTCCCACGAGCACCTATGGGACCGGAGCCCCTTCTACGTTGTGGTAAGGGAGCGGAGGGAGCACGGAGAGCAGATCGAGTAGCACACGCGGACAGTTTTACCCAGGTTCGGGCCGCGCGGACGCGTAAAACCCTACTCCTGCCTTAGGTTGTATTGAGTTCTTGAGCTCGGGAGCTTGAAGAGCTACGGTACTAGCTACACCGAGCGAGAGAGTTGTCTAGGTTTCGAACCCTTTCTACGTTGTGCATGGGCCTCCTTTTATAGCTCAAGGGGTCACCGACAGGTGTCAACGTAGAGGAGGGTAAAAGCGTAATTTTGGTGGTAGTTGTAACAGTGCGGTAATAGTGCGTGAACAGTGGATGAACAGTGGTCTTCACCTAACCTTGACAGTGGGGGACAAGGGCATTAAATGCCCGTCGCCATCGACCCCAAAAGTGTCCGTCCATGCTTCTCCGTTCGCCACGACGGTAGCCTCGTCACCGTGGCTTGCCACCGTGTACCCCAGGCTGCACAGCCATCCGCCACGTGCCCCTGGAAGGGCCCGAGGGCGACGCATGGGCCGATGAGCTGGAGCGTGGGCACACAGCATAGGTTTCCCCGGCAAGCACCTTGCCGGGGCATTGATCTTGCCGGGCCCGGAAGCTTGTCGCTCTCCGGGTCCTGCCGGGGCGCATGGTGCGCTGAGGCATTTCTTGAGATATGTAATCCTTGGCCTTCCTGACAAGCTCCTCTTGCCAGGGTCTTGTACTAAAGTGATAACCTTGAGCCTGGTGCGGCCTTCCCGGCAAGCTCCTCTTGCCGGGGCCTTGGTCTTCTGACTTGTATACTTTGTTATTGAATGGCTTCATAAGGACCAGAAAAGTTTCCGGCGAGCACGTTGTAAACCCTGCCGCGGGAAGCTGCTACTGCCCGTGCACAAGTTGGGGTACTAAGGTACCCCTATCTTAGTACACCGACAGGAGCCCCCGGGCCTGGGCCACACATGGCGCCGAGCGCTGTTGGGCCAGGCCAAAGACAGTGCACGGGCACACGCGGCCCACGACAAGCCGTATCCCCTTCCGCATTCGCCGCATCCCTCCCTAACGGCACGCGTCGATTGCGGCGTCGTGGGAGAGATCGTGGCCTGTTTCTTTAATGGGAAAGGTGGAACGTCCCCCACTCCCCCCTTAAAAGCAGAGGAAGCAGGGGCAGTTCCCCTCCATCGTCTTCATTGCGCCTTGATTCTCCAGAAACCTCCGCTGCTTCTTGCCTCCGCCCCTCCTCCGCCGTCTTCCGCATCCGCGGCGCCGTCGAGCTCCTCGCCTCTTTCCTCACCGCCCCCGCCATGGCTCCGAAGAGCGACAAGGCCAAGAGCGACAAGGCCAAGAACGACAAGGCCAAGAAGGAGAAGTCCGAGCAGGCGGCGAAGCTGGCCGCCCTGCGGAAGAGGAGCGTGGTCTTCGCACCGAGGCTTGGCGCGAGGGAGCTGCGGAACAAATATTATCTGTTCTGGGCGAGGGAGACCAAAGCTCATCCCCGCACCAGAGCCTTCCCCGCCATCGCCAAAGATATGTTCCCCGGCGGGTACTTCTTTTTCGCTGCATTTTTCCACTGTGGTCTGTGCCCTCCGTTCTCGGAGTTCTTTTGCGATATCATGAACACATATGGCCACCACCTCCTAGATTTCACCCCCAACGCCATCCTTACGATGACCGTTTTCGTACATCTGTGCGAAAACTATGTTGGGATCCATCCAAACGTAGCCCTTTTTCGCCATTTCTTCATGCCTAGAGTAGAGGCTGGCGCTCCCCTCTCCGGCGGCATCTCCTGGATCTTCAGGCTGAACAAGAAGGACTCGTACCTGAAGGGAGAACTCCGTGGCAAGTGGGAAGAATGGAGAGCTGATTGGTGCTAGGTAGTGGAGGATAAGCCGGAGCCCTTCACCGCGCCGCGCACAACTGCCATAGTGCGCGGCAGAGATTGGAGCGAATTGGCCCCGGAGGACAACAAGCTTAGCATCGCCCTTATAAGGATTATTCGTCTCCGGGTCGCCAATCTGACTATCGGAGAGGTTGGGGCAGATTTCCTTCGCTGCCGCATCGCCCCCTTACAAGAAAGGAAAAGGGCCACCTGGGAATTCGGCAATGCGGCGGATATCATGAGGCTGCGCCCTGGATTAAACTATAACTTCACTGCCTTGGAGTTGAAGGGGATGGTCCGAGAGCTCTTCAAGCATGACCCGGCCCATCCGGAGTGGTTCAAACCTTCCCGGGGAGTGGTGCCGCTGTGCAACAGCACTGCCCGAGATTCCTTGCGCGCGATGATGCCTGCGTGCGACTCCCATGGCGTCGTCCCCACCTGGATCGAGCCTCCGCCGGACACCGTGCTGAGCTTCTTTGACAACTTGGTTGAGACGCCCCGCAATGCCGAGGAGAACAGGGGCCTCACCCGGGCCACTACGGCGCGGGATATAGCTTACATCGCCACCAGGATGGAGGAGGCCGCCGCGGCTGCGGCGGCGGGTAACTTTGGGTATACTGTGAAAGAGGCACAGGCCGCGGACGCAGTGAGCCAAGCAGAGGAGGCGGAAATCCTCAAGCTGCTGAAGCTTGCGCCCAAGGAGTTTGCCGGGGAGCCTTCCGTGCAGTTTGCCGGGACGAGCGAGGTCGCCGGAGGGAGCGAGGTCGCCGGAGGAAGCGAGGCCGCTGGGCATGGTGCTGAGTCCAGCGGGCCTGCTGGGGAGGAGGAGGACGCCGAGGCTGATGAAGACTCTGGTGGATCTCTGGGACTTGATGACGACGCCTCCTCATCTTCAGAGAACTCCCCGCCTCCGGCAAGTCCTACGCAATAGCCGAGGAAGCGCCTCCGCAAGGCGGCTATGGCGGCGAGGCCACAGGCGTCTCGACAGCAGCCGGCGCGCCGGGCGACGCGCGCCACCAAGACGAGCGAAGTCGTCAAGGAGGCGCCCCGTGCCCGTGCGCCAAGCGGGGGAGGATCTTCCCGGAGCGGAACGGGTGCTCCAGCTGCCCCTCGGGCCTCGGCGACGACGGGGGCCGGGTCTTCGCAGCCCAGGGCCCCGGAGCCCGCCAAGCGCCCGAGGGAGCCTTCTCCTCCAGCTCCTCGCGCGGGAGCAAACCAGGCGGAGTTTGACTTCTCCGCCCTCAACTCCGACGACGAGGAAGAGGAGTAAGTACTTGTAATTCCTTAGTTTCTTCGATTTTTGTCTTGATCTTCCTTGTTGATTCTGATCTTGTTTTTGTTTTGCTTTCAGGACCCTGACCCAGCGGATGGCGAAGAGGGCCAAGATCCCTGTGGTAGAGGTTGAGGACGACTCGCCCGCCGCGGCGACTGGAGACGTGTCAGCGGCAAGCTTGCCGGATCAACCTGCTGCTCCGAGGAGCAGGCCCCAGCGCAGCCCCCAGCGTAAGTTTGGTTTTTATCTTTCTGCTTGATGGGCGCGCTTGAGGTTGTAGCTTGGTTGACGTCTTGATGTCTTGTTTGTCTTGTGCAGAAGTGGAGCCGCAGACGCAGGAGCGCCCCGAGGTCGCCCCCGACGAGCTACTTGCTCCACCATCCCCGCCAAGGGTGAACTCCCCGGCGAGGGAGAACGCTCCGCCAAGGACGGGCACCCCGCCAAGGGCGGGCACCCCGCCAAGGGTGAGCAGCCCGACAAGGGTGAGCACCCCGCCAAGGGAGGGCGCAGGCGGCCCTCCGCCAGTAGGGGCCACCACTCCGCCGCCAAGGGTGGATTCCCCGGCGAGGGAGCCTGTCGTTGAAGAAGTCCGCGAAGGTAAATCTTGTAGCTTCTTCTTCTTGGACTTGTCTTTTTGGATGTTTGCTTGACTTTTTCTTTTCTTTTTCTTCTGCTAGATCCTCCTGCCCCAGAGCGGATGGAGACGGAAGCCACCGTTGAGGAGGAGGTGCAAGGCGACGGCGGCAACGCCACTGCCGCTAAGGGCATGGCTGGAGCCGACGAGCCTGCCGCTGAAGAGACCGCCCCGCCCGCAGACGCCGCGGCTGGGGAAGGGACCGGCGACCACACTGCTGGCCCGGAGGCAGCAGGAGCGTCAAGCACTGCACCGGCCGCCGACCCTTCCGCCTCTGCGGCTGGGCAGGGCGTTTACCTGGAGGCCCCCAACGGGGTTTTCATACAAGTCCTGTGGGGGTCCTCATCTCGAGCCCCCGTGGAGGGAGAGACCTTTGACGGAGAGGTCCTCGCCTCCGCGGGGTTGAAGGTTGTTGAAGCGCCCGGCGGTAGCGACGAGCCCGAAGAGGAGAAGCTCCTTCGCCGGCTCCTGGCTCTGTACCGGGCCAGGCAGGCAAAGCTGGAGTCTCGGGAAGCTCTTGCCGCCAAGGCTGGAGTTGACCTGGAGAAGCGCGCCGCGGAGCTTCGCGCCGATAACCAAGCAGCCCTCCGCCACTTGGCTGAGGAGCGCGAAGAGCTTGCCGGAGCGCAGCAAGCCTTCCTCCTTGAGAAAGCTGAGGCCGAGGAGCAGCAACGACTGGTCGGTGAAGAGCTGTCCCAGCGAGAAGGAGCACTTAACCAGCGGAAGGTCGACCTCGACGCCCACGAGGACGACCTCACCGCCCGGGAGCAGACCATTGGTGGGGCCCTGAAGGAGGCGAAGGCCGCCGCAGCCGCCGTGGAGACCGCCAAGAAGGACCTCGAGGCCAAGGTGGAGCAGCTGGAGCGGTACCTGAAGGCGAGCGCGGACAGAATCACCGCGCTCAATGTGGAGCGGGAGAAAGATGCCCACACCAACTCTGACTTGCAGGTACGTCTCTCCAAGAAAGGCGACGAGCTCACTGCCGCCAAGGATTCCATTGCTGACTTAGAGTTGAAGGTCTCCACTCTGACTGATTCGCTCGACGCCGTCCGGGACCGCGAGACGAAGCTAAAGGACGAGCTCCGCAAGGAGCGGAACTTGGTGGAGAGCGCCGCCGTCTCAGCGAACAACTTCAGCCGGGCAGTGGAGCAATGGACTGATGATCTGGTCACCTCCGCCGCCAGTATTGACACGGAGATGATGGCGCTGAGGGCTGAACATCCTGTGTACTCCCCGGACGAGAGCCTCCCCCACAGCGCCAAGCTAAGTCTGTTCTTCCGGGGAATTGCGCCGGCGCTTGCGCGGCTGCGGGAGAAGATCTCCGCGCAGCTGGCCGACGAGGCGCGTCAGCTATGCATGGGCACTCTGGAGCGCGTCTTGTCGAAGATCGTCTACCGCAACCCCAACATCAACCTCGTCAACGTCCTCCGCACCTTGCCGCCCGAAGCTGACCAGGAGGCGTTGAAGGCGCAGGTTGCCCACATTGTCGCCAAGGTGAGCAAGATCACGAGGCGTGAAGGCGATCGCGTAGACTAGATTCCTTTGCTTCTTCTTCCTTTGCCGCTGCCAATTAAGTTATAGGCAGTAGTTGATTAGAACAGCGACAAGTTATCCTTGTAATATACAATCTTGTTTTGAACAATCAATGCAGTGTTATCTCCCTTGTTTTTGGTCCTCCACTTTGTATGCTTTTTACCCTACGCTTTTAGGGGACTTGCCGGCAAGGGTCCCTTGCCGCGAGCGCTGAGTGCTGGACTCTTAGCAGCCTGCTGGCAAAGACCTTGTCGGCAAGTAACCTTGCCGCAGCTAGTCGCAGCACACTTAGGCTGCTGAGCGAACTCGAAAACGAAGTAAGGGCGCGACACTTGTCGTAGCTCACTTAAGCCGTTGAGCGTGCTCGAAACAGAGTAAGGGTGCGGCTAGCCACGGGTAGGTTCCTCCGCGCACAGGTTTTCCATAAAAAGTGTGGTTGTTCAAGGAAGATAACTAAATTTTGAAAATTTTGAATTACTCAAACTTTGGTAACTTAGCTTTCATAAATCGCTTGTTCCCCGACAAGGCTTCTCTTTCTTGAACAACATTTGGTTCATCCTCCACCTCCTTCCCCCCCGGCAAACTTGTGCGCGAGGAATATTCCTTCTGCTTAAGAGGGAAAGAAAAAGAGGAGGAAACACAAGTATTGGGCCATATGGCTTGCTAATGCTTACCGGGGTTGTGCGTTGCACAAGGTGCCAAACAATGCATGCAAATAACAAAGAAAAGCATGGAAATGGCAAATAGTGCGAAGCACAAAAACTTTACTGATGCACGGGATCTGCGCCCGGCTTTGTACAAAGGTTTACATGCAACAGCGGCAAGACTCGTACAAAGGGTGGTTGCCGAAGCGGATCACGGCAACCGCGCCTCATGGGTGAAACTTGCGAAGATGCTCTATGTTCCAGGAATTTCTCACCGGTAAGCCTTCTTCGGTCTCAAGGCGGACAGCACCGGGCCTCGTGACTTGTCTCACCCGATAAGGGCCTTCCCACTTCGGCGTCAACTTGTTGGAATTCTTGGAGGACTGAACACGCCGAAGAACAAGGTCGCCTTCCTCGAGACTCCTGGCCTTGACCTTGCGGCTATGATAGCGACGCAAGGCTTGCTGGTATCGAGCAGCTCGTACAGCAGCCTGGAGACGTTCCTCCTCAAGGAGCAATGCATCATCTTGTCGCAGTTGCTCTTGCTCGAGCTCATCATAAGCGAGCACTCGAGGAGATCCGTATACGAGTTCCGTGGGGAGAACTGCCTCTGCTCCATAGACAAGAGCAAAGGGTGTCTGTCCGGTGGCTCGACTTGGTGTCGTCCTGATTGACCAAAGAGCCGCCGGCAGCTCCTCTATCCAGTTTCTTCTGCACTTGCGCAGCCTGTCGAAGGTTCTTGTCTTGAGACCGCGCAGCACTTCAGCATTGGCCCTCTCCGCTTGACCATTGCTCCTCGGGTGAGCAACAGAAGCGAAGCAGACCTTGGCGCCAAGGTCTTGGACGTACTGCATGAAGGTGCGACTTGTAAACTGTGTGCCGTTGTCGGTGATGATCCTGTTAGGGTTCCGAAACGGCAAACAATCGCTCTGAAGAACCTGACTGCTGACTGTGCTGTCACCTTTCTCACTGGTTCCACTTCTGGCCACTTTGTGAACTTGTCGATTGCTACGTACAAGCACTCAAAGCCCCCGACTGCGCGGGGGAAGGGGCCGAGGATATCGAGCCCCCAGACCGAGAAGGGCCAGGATAAAGGAATCGTCTGGAGAGCTTGAGCTGGCTGGTGAATTTGCTTGGCATGGAACTGGCACGCTTCACACTTGGTTACTTGTGCAGTTGCATCTTGGAGGGCTTCTTGCCAGAAGAACCCTTGCCGGAACGCCTTCCCGGCAAGTGCCCTTGCGCCAATGTGGTGGCCGCATATGCCTCCATGTATCTCTGCCAACAGCTTCTGTCCATCTTCTCTGGAAATGCACTTCAATCTGACACCGTTGAGTCTTCTTCTGTACAGTTCATTGTCAACGAACTGGTACATACTTGACTGTCTGGTTATTTTCTCTATCTCTTCTGGCTCGTCGGGAAGTTCTCCTGTTTGCAGAAAACGGACGATCTGCTGTGCCCATGCTGGAGCCAGAGGCTCAACGGCAAGGACTAAAGGCATGAGGGCTGCTGCGGGAACCCCAGCTTCTACGGCAAGAACCTCCGGCTCTGCCGGAGCTGATGGTCCCCCGGCAAGCCTGCTGGGGCAGGGCTTGTCGGGAACGCCTGCTTCAACTGTACAGACCCTTGGATCTGCAGGAGCAAACTGTTCCTCAACGTCTTGGCTGTTGATCTTGGGGACCTTGGCGGCGGCTTCGGGAAGATCCGCCGGCAAGTAATCACCGGAGATCAACTTTCTCTTCTTGTTCTGCCCAATTGATGGTGTAACGGATGGCTGAGTTAACTTGAGCAAGAAGGTCCCTGGTTCCACAGGTAACTTCATTGCATCACACTTTGAGAGGCCATCTGCAATATCATTCTGAGCCCTTGGGACGTGCTCCATTTGCAGACCTTCAAAGTGCTCTTCAAGCTTCCTCACTTCATCAACATAAGCTTCCATCAAAGGGCTCTGATAACTCTTATTCACTTGTCGGACCATCAACTGCGAATCTCCCCGCACAATCAACTTCTTGATCCCAAGCTCGGCTGCAATTCTGAGGCCGGCAAGCAAACCTTCATACTCAGCAGTATTGTTTGTCGCTTGTTCCTTGGGAAAGTGCATCTGGATAACATACTTGAGGTGCTCTCCGGTGGGCGCTATGAGTATTACGCCGGCACCGGCGCCTTGCAGCGAGAAAGCACCATCAAAGTACATCATCCATTCTTTGCTTGCTTCTTGGACGGGGACGCTTTTCTCTTGGACTTCTTCATCTGGCGTTGGGGTCCATTCCGCTATAAATTCTGCCAAAGCTCTGCTCTGTATGGTTGAAGTACTCTCAAACTTGAGACCAAAGCTTGACAGCTCCAGTGCCCACTCGACGATCCTACCTGTTGCCTCTGGATTCTGCAATATCCTCTTCAACGGAAAGCGAGTGACCACTGTTATCTCGTGTGCTTGGAAGTAATGGCGCAGCTTTCTCGAGGCCATGAGGAGGCCGAATAGCAACTTCTGCACCCCAGAGTATCTTGATCTAGCCCCCTGCAAGAGGGAACTTACAAAATACACTGGGCGCTGCACCATCTTCTTTCGCACTTCTCCTTGTTCCTGCGCAGACTTGTCCTTGTCGAGGCCAGAGCTTGTCGGAGCAGCCCCCTGCTTGTCGCTGGATTCGCTTGCCGGAGGTGTGGGTTCCTCATCCGCCTCCCTCTCTTCTACCAACGCAGCACTAACCACTTGATTGGTTGCCGCTAGATACAGCAGCAACTTCTCTTGTGGCCTAGGTGCGACAAGTATCGGAGTAGAGGACAGGTATCCTTTCAAGTCTTGCAGCGCTGCCTCCGCTTCCGGAGTCCATTTCATAGGACTTGCCTTTTTCAAGATTTTGAAGAAAGGCAGGGCGCATTCTGCAGACTTTGAAATGAACCTGCTGAGGGCAGCCACACAACCAGCAAGCCTCATTACGTCCTTGACGCACTTCGGGGCTTCGATCTGCTCGATGGCTTTTATCTTGTCGGGATTGGCTTCAATCCCCCTATGGGACACAAAAAACCCGAGAAGCTTGCCGGAGGGGACTCCGAAGACGCACTTCTCGGGGTTCAGCTTGAGTTGGATCTTGCGCAGATTCTCAAAGGTTTCTTCTAAGTCTTGGATCAGGGTATCTTTGCTCTTGCTCTTGACCACTATATCATCCATGTAGGCTTCCACATTTCTGTGTATCTGTGGCTCAAAAGCAGTGTGCACCACCCTTGCAAATGTCTAGCCTGCATTCTTCAATCCAAAGGGCATGCGTATGAAGCAATATGTGCCACATGGAGTAATGAATGCAGTCTTCTCTTCATCTTCCTTGGCCATGAATATCTGGTGGTAACCTGAGTATGCATCAAGGAAGGAAAGCAGCTCACATCCGGCGGTGGAGTCAACAATCTGGTCAATACGTGGCAAGGGAAATGGATCCTTGGGACATGCTTTATTCACGTCAGTGAAGTCTATACAAAGTCTCCACTTCCCATTGGCCTTGCGCACGACAACTGGATTGGCTAACCACGTGGGATGGATCACGCCTCTAACTAGGCCTGCTGCTTCCAACTTCTTTATCTCTTCGGCGATGAATTCTTGGCGCTCCACGGCTTGCTTCCTGACCTTCTGCTTGACGGGCCGCACATGAGGACAAACAGCAAGCTTGTGCTCAATTACCTTCCTGGGAACGCCGGGGATGTCAGATGGTTGCCACGCAAACACATCGATATTCGCCCGCAGGAAGGCAACGAGCGCGCTTTCCTATTTGTTGTCGAGCATAGCACTGATGGTGAAGGTACCACCAGTGCCGTCCTCCTTGGCGGACACCTTCTTGGTTGCCGGTGGAGCTGCCATCCCTTTCTTGCACTTGCCGGTGGAGCTCGATGGTGCGTCCTCGACGGCAGCGCAGCACTCCGAAGAGGTGCGTTTGCCGGAGTGGGCCCCAGAGCTCTTGCCGGACTTGGTCTTGGTCTTCCCCCCGGGAGCTTCAGCGGCAAGTGTGTTGCTCTCTGCTGCGGCTGCTGCATCCCGGTAGATCTTGTCGGCGCAGATAAGCGCGTCCTTCTTGTCGCCAGGGACAGAGAAGACGCTTATCGGCCCCGGCATCTTGAGTACGTTGTAGGCATGGTGGGAAGCTGCCATGAACTTGGCGAGGGCAGGACGTCCAAGTATCCCATTGTATGGTAATGGGATATCGGCAACATCAAATGTGATCCTCTCCGTCCTGAAGTTGAGCTCCCCACCAAAGGTCACTGGCAGAGTAATCTTGCCCTTCGGCTTGCTCCTTCCCGGGTTGATCCCTTGGAACGACCCGGTTTCTTCGAGCTCGCCATCTGGGATCTGTAGCTTCTTGATCACAGCTGAGGAGATCAAGTGCAGGCCAGCCCCGCCGTCAACCAACATCTTGGTGACCTTGAGGTTGCGGATAGTTGGTGAGACCAACATCGGCAAGCACCCGACCGCCGTGGTGCAGTCAGGGTGGTCCTCAAGGTCAAAGATGATGGGCGTGCCGGACCACTTCAGCAGCCTGCGTGACTCGACGGGCGGCTCAGCTGCATTCACTTCGCGCACCCACTGCTTGAGTTGGCGGTGGGAAGTGTGCAGAGAAGCGCCTCCATCGATACACAGGACCTCTGTGGCCTTCTGGAACTCCTGCTCGCTGTTATCTCCTTCTTCCATGTCATCATCGTCGTCTTCGTCGTCATCCTTGTCGCGGCCCCGGGGAGGTCTATCACCTTGCCGCTGCTTGGCCTTGCCGCGGCGTCCTCCCCGGCCATTGAAAGGCCGCTTCTTGCTGGGTTCTCCTCCGCCACCTTGGGCCTTCTCCTTGTCGCGACGCTCGTATTCAGCCTTCTGCTGTTCTACGAGGTACTTGACTCGTTTGTAGTTCTGAAGATCGTGGCCCTTGGTGCGGTGGATCTTGCAGTACTGCTTGTCGAAGCGGTCCTGCTTGTCGGCTGCCGCTACAGGGGCAGGCTCCTTGCCGGAACCGCCAGCATGTGCCTTCTTGGCGGGAGCCTCCTTGCCGGACTGCTCGACAACCAGCACCTCCTTGTTCTTCTTCTTTCTGTTGTTCCGCCGCCAGCTCTTCCTTGCCGGGGCGGCATCCTCGCTGTCGCTTCCTCCTGCGCCAGCATCCTCTCCGGGGAGTTTCCTCCCCTCTTCGGCGCGCGCGCACTTGTCAGCCAGAGCGTAGAGCTCACTGACATCCCGGATCTTGGTCATGGCCATCTCTTCCCTCATCCGGCGGTTACGCACGTTCTGGTGGAACGCGCTGATAACCGCGGCAGGGTGGACGTCGGGAATGTTGTGTTGCACGCGGCAGAACCTCTGGATGTACTTGCGCAGGGACTCTCCCTCCTTCTGGGCCAAGATGTGGAGATCGCTCTCCTGGCCGTGGGGTTTGTGGCCGCCCGTGAAGGCGCCAACAAACTGGTGGCACAGATCTGCCCACGAAGAAATGGAGTTCTCCGGCAAGTGCATAAGCCAAGAGCGGACGTTTGGCTTAAGCACTAGCGGGAAGTAGTTAGCTAGTATCTTCTCGTCGCGTCCCCCGGCAGCCTGCACCGCGATGGTGTAGATGCTGAGGTACTCCGAGGGATGTGTCTTGCCGTCGTACTTCTCGGGTACGTCGGGCTTGAAGTTTTTCATGCTGGGCCATTGGACTTGCCGCAGCTCACGGGTGAACGCAGGGCAACCTGCCGCGTACGGCAAGTCGCCTGGTTCACCGGGCGCGTGCGCGTCGAAAGCGGTCCCAGCGCGGTGGTCTGACTGTCGTCGGGCTTCTCGTCGACGCTCGATGCGAGTCCGAGCGTCTTCTTGCCGCCTGTCGTCTAGGACTTGGCGCTGATCGCGGCGAGCCCGCGGATCCGACGACGCCGTGGAGTTGTCGTCGACGTTGATCCGGCGGGGCGGCGATTTCTGCTTCCGCGGCGGGGAGTGCATGGTAGTTGCACCCCCGGCGGTCTTGTTGCCATCGGCCTTTGCTTGATCGACTTGCCGTGGCCGTGAAGTTGCCGGCTGCTGCGGCGCGTCGTTGTTGGCGAAGGCGATGAGGCTCTGGATCGTCGCCCTCCAGTCTTCGGCCTTGTCTGCCGCTGGAGGGAAATCGAGGAGCAGTTGTGCTCTTGCTAGAGCTTCTGCTGGAGAAGAGGGGAACGGCGGCGAGCGGTGTGAGGAGCGGGACACGCTCGGACTTCTAACAGCGTTAGAAGGAGCCTGTTCTTGCCCCGGCGACCGCGCCTTGCTTGTGCCAGCACGCTGGCCTTGAGCATCCCGCGATCCTCCGGCTTGGCTACGCCCCAGCAAGCGTATGGTACCTCCAGTACCACGCCGCTGCGGGTCTTGTACGTCCCGAGAGAGACGTGGCGCGTCCACGGACACCGAGGCCTTGGAGTTCGCCCGGTCCTCCGTCTTGTCCTTGGACTTGGTGGCGCCGTGAGTTTCCTCGCTGGCGACCACCCTTCCGCCGGCGTCTCCTCCACCAACCGTTGGTTCTGGTGGCGGTGGAATCGACGCAGACGGGCCTCCGACCTCCGAAGCCTTCTTCTTCGGAGGCATGTCGTTGTAGCTGATGAAGTTGATGAAGCTGGAGAAGTTGATGAAGAATGCGCCCGCGTGAGCGCCGGATCAGGTTCGCACAACCTCGACGCCCCCTACCTGGCGCGCCAAAGATGTCGGGGGAAACTGTCCTCCCACGAGCACCTATGGGACCGGAGCCCCTTCTACGTTGCGGTAAGGGAGCGGAGGGAGCACGGAGAGCAGATCGAGGAGCACACGCGGACAGTTTTACCCAGGTTCGGGCCACGCGGACGCGTAAAACCCTACTCCTGCCTTAGGTTGTATTGAGTTCTTGAGCTCGGGAGCTTGAAGAGCTACGGTACTAGCTACACCGAGCGAGAGAGTTGTCTAGGTTTCGAACCCTTTCTACGTTGTGCATGGGCCTCCTTTTATAGCTCAAGGGGTCACCGACAGGTGTCAACGTAGAGGAGGGTAAAAGCGTAATTTTGGTGGTAGTTGTAACAGTGCGGGAATAGTGCGTGAACAGTGGATGAACAGTGGTCTTCACCTAACCTTGACAGTGGGGGACAAGGGAATTAAATGCCCGTCGCCGTCGACCCCAAAAGTGTCCGTCCATGCTTCTCCGTTCGCCACGACGGTAGCCTCGTCACCGTGGCTTGCCACCGTGTACCCCAGGCTGCACAGCCATCCGCCACGTGCCCCTGGAAGGGCCCCAGGGCGACGCGTGGGCCGATGAGCTGGAGCGTGGGCACACAGCATAGGTTTCCCCGGCAAGCACCTTGCCGGGGCATTGATCTTGCCGGGCCCGGAAGCTTGTCGCTCTCCGGGTCCTGCCGGGGCGCATGGTGCGCCGAGGCATTTCTTGAGATATGTAATCCTTGGCCTTCCTGACAAGCTCCTCTTGCCAGGGTCTTGTACTAAAGTGATAACCTTGAGCCTGGTGCGGCCTTCCCGGCAAGCTCCTCTTGCCGGGGCCTTGGTCTTCTGACTTGTATACTTTGTTCTTGAATGGCTTCATAAGGACCAGAAAAGTTTCCGGCGAGCACGTGGTAAACCCTGCCGCGGGAAGCTGCTACTGCCCGTGCACAAGTTGGGGTACTAAGGTACCCCTATCTTAGTACACCGACAGGCATGATCATGTATATAGGCATCACGTCCGTGAAAAGTAGACCGAAACGATTCTGCATCTACTACTATTACTCCACACATCGACCACTATCCAGCATGCATCCAGAGTATTAAGTTCATAAGAACAGAGTAACGCCTTAAGCAAGATGACATGATGTAGAGGGATAAAATCATGCAATATGATATAAACCCCATCTTTTTATCCTCGATGGCAACAATAAAATACGTGCCTTTCTGCCCCTGTTGTCACTGGGAAAGGACACCGCAAGATTGAACCCAAAGCTAAGCACTTCTCCCGTTGCAAGAAAGATCAATCTAGTAGGCCAAACCAAACTGATAATTCGATGAGACTTGCAAAGATATTTAAATCATGCATATAAGAATTCAGAGAAGAACCGAATATCTTTCATAGATAATCTTCATCATAAACCCACAATTCATCAGATCTCGACAAAGACACCGCAAAAAGAATTACATCGAATATACCTCCAAGAAGACCGAGGAGAACTTTGTATTGAGATCCAAAGAGAGAGAAGAAGCCATCTAGGTAATAACTATGGACCTGAAGGTCTGTGGTAAACTACTCACAACTCATCGGAGAGGTTATGGTGTGGATGTAGAAGCCCTCCGTGATCGATGCCCCCTCCGGTGGAGCTCCGGAACAGGCCCCAAGATGGGATCTCACTGGTACAGAAGGTTGCGGCGGTGGAAATAGGGTTTCGTCATGCTCTCAGATGTTTTCAGGATATATGGGTATATATAGGATGAAGAAGTATGCCGGTGGAGCTACGAGGGGCCCACGAGGGTGGGGGCGCGCCCTCCTGCCTCGTGGCCACCTCGTGGCTTCCCTCGCGTGTACTCCAAGTTTTCTGGGTTGCGCTTGTTCCAAAAACGATCCTCCCGAAGGTTTCATTCATTTGGACTCCATTTGATATTCCTTTTCTACGAAACACTGAAATAGGCAAAAAACAACAATTTGCACTGGGCCTTGGGTTAGTAGGTTAGTCCCAAGAATAATATAAAAGTGTATAATAAATCCCATTAAACATCCAAAGCAGATAATATAATAGCTTGGAACAATTAAAAATTATAGATACGTTGGAGACGTATCATGGTCCCGATGCACTAGGTATTACACCTAGATCGGATATGAACTCCTTCATCCAGACTCTTTCATTTGTTGCTTCCAAAGCAGCTATGTACTCCGCTTCACACGTAGATCCCGCCACGACACTCTACTTGAAACTGCAAGAATTGATAGCTCCACCGTTCAACAAAAATACGTATCCGGTTTGTGACTTAGAGTCATCCGGATCACTGTCAAAGCTTGCATTGACATAACCGTTTACAACGAGCTATTCTTTCTTTTCAAGTACTTCAGGATGTTCTTGACCGCTGTCCAGTGATCCACACCTGGATTACTTTGGTACCTCCCTGCTAGACTTATAGCAAGGCACACATCAGGTCTAGTACACAACATTGCATACATTATAGAACCTATGGCTGAACCATAGGCAATGACTTTCATTTTTCTCTCTATCTTCTGCAGTGGTCGGGCATTGCGTCTTACTCAACTTAACACCTTGCAACACATGCAAGAACCCTTTCTTTGATTGATCCATTTTGACATTCTTCATAACTTTATCAAGGTATGTGCTTTGTGCAAGTCCAATTAAGCGTCTTGATATATCTCTATAGATCTTATTGCCCCATATATAAGCAGCTTCACAGAGGTCTTTCATTGAAAAATTATTATTCAAGTATCCTTTTATGCTATCCAGAAATTATACATAATTTCCAGTTAACAATATATCATCCACATATAATAACAGAAATGCTACAGAGCTCCCACACACTTTCTTGTAAATACAGGCTTCTCCAAAAGTCTGTATAAAACCATATGCTTTGATCACCTCATCAAAGCGTATATTCCAACTTCGAGATGCTTGCACCAGTCCATAGATGGATCTGATGATGTTACAAACCTAGGGTAGGGTCACAGGCGTGACCCAGATACCCCACCCAAGGTCACTACCCCAGAAGCTCAAAAGACAAATTGAAGGCAACAAGAATAGTCGACTGACACGGCCCAAGAGGACATTCCTCTCGAGTGTACACCTCCGTTCATACGACTCAACTTCACACGACCCTTCCAAGACACTCGACCCATGAAGGTCAAAGGTCCCTTAGGACAGCAACGGTCCGGCATTCACTCCGCAACAATGAATGCCTTTATCGCTCTTTACTGCGGACATTATCAGTAACGCCTGCCTTTATGTACATTGAGCCCTTTGTAACGTGGAGCATGGCTGGGGTCCTATCGCACTATATAAGCCGCCCCCTCCTCCTGTACAAGGGTTCGCACCCCCTGTAACTCAAACATCCATATACATACCAGTCGACCGCCTCAGGGCACCGAGACGTAGGGCTTTTACTTCCTCTGAGAAGGGCCTGAACTCGTAAATATCTTGCGTACGATCTCACCATAGCTAGGGCCTTGCCTCCTCTTACATACCCCCTACTCGTATTGTCAGACTTAGAACCACGACGGTTGGCGCCCACCGTGGGGCAGGGTGTCTTAGCGACTTCTGGTGAGGTTGCAAACTTTTCTCTGACCTCCTTCATCATGGTTTCCGGTGGTGGTCTGGCGTTGGGCCGCGAGATCCGACTCGACACGCTCATCTTCATCGCCGACGACTCCGCTTGGCTCCAGGAGGCTCCCCTCAACGTCGAGGCACTGCCCGTCCGCGGGGCTACGCACTTCCGTGCCAGTGCTTGCGGCGTCCTTCTCCTGTAGCTATCGACTCAGTACCTGCTGATTCCTTCATCATCCGTCATCCCCGCTGGATGCCGCTGCAAGTGATCCGGTCGCTCGCGGCTCCGGCGGTGGGTGAAACACGCAGTGGCCCGCCAGGCGGCCACCCCTCAAGTTGCGGCCATCGAGCCTGATGAATACCTCTACGGGCCGGTCGATCCGTTGATCGAGCTCACAGATTCGATTTTCGAGTGCGGGAGTAGCGACCCCGCAGCGGAAGTCCTCGTGGTCAACTCACGCTGTAGTCCGCCAGGATTCCCTCGCGACGGCGACGGCGGCAGCGGCAACAGTCATTCATTCGACCACGACGGGTACATTCCCCAACCCCTCACTGCCGAGCAGAGGGACGAGCACTGCCTCCGCAATGAGGACGCACTCTTCACCCCTATCATGGGAGATACTCCAGAGGCTCGGGCCCTGGAAGCCACGCGCCTGGCCACCGTGGCTGAGCGCGCACGTCTGTAGAATATCCAGCGCGCACTCGATGAACGGGCCCACCGATTGGTCCCTGAATCCAGTCGACGGCCGCGGCAGTCGTTCCCACGCGAGACTCAGGTGTTCCGTATGCCTGTCCAGAACCTCCAAGCCGTGGCTCGCATCGTGAGATCAATTCAACCATCTCAGTCGGAGGCTGGGAGAGGCCTACAACAGATCTGGGCGCTGCTCTGAACAGCCGGAGAGCAGAACGCGGCTGTTTCTCAGTCGCGCAACAGGATTCACAGCAGATCGGTGGCTGCAGACACCGTTTAGTCAGCTCACAGTCCAAGATCGCCCCCGAGGCATGAGGATTGTGCCCCCGTCAAGACCGGCATCTGGGTCAGAATGATGAGCAGTATGACCGTCGACCCAGTCACCACGACCGCGGTCGAGTGCCTATGCCTCCTCCGGGAAGCGGATCGTTCTCGCCCAGGCGACACGAGGGCAGGCGCTTATGCGACGACGAGCGGAGAATTCCCCCAGATCCCCGGAGGCCCGGCTTCGACGCAAGGTCTATTCTGGTGCAGGGGCTGGTCGACAGGAACAGAGCGTTCAGAGAAGAGCAAGGCAGAGACCGTCCGAGTGGAAGCCGAGCGTCCGTCTCTGGACCTGAGTGCTTTAGCAGTGCCATCAGGGCCGCTGAGATCCCCCAAACTTCAGGTTGGCGGCGGGAGTAAATAAGTCCACCGGCGAGTCAAAACCAGACACCTGGCTCGAGGATTACCGAGTGGCTGTGCAGATTGGAGGTGGCAACGAAGACGTAGCCATGAAACACCTTCCTCTGATGTTGGGCGGCTCAGCTGGGGCGTGGCAGAATCAGTTGGCCCCTGGGAGCATATACAGTTGGGAAGAGCTGGCCTGAGTGTTTATTCGGACCTTCGAAGGTACCTGCAAATGGCCCGCGGGGCTCGCGGAGTTGCAGCATTGCGTACAGAAGCCGAATGAAACCTTGAGGGATTACATACAAAGATGGACCACCTTACACCACACGGTGGAGAATGTGTCCGAACACTAAGCAGTTTGCGCCTTCAAGGAGGGCGTACGATACCGAGAGCTGAATCTGAAGTTTGGTCGAACGGGAGATATGTCCCTGTCCCGGATGATGGAGATAGCCAGTCGGTACGCTAACGGCGAAGAAGCCGATCAACTCCGCAGCGACAAGAAATCAGTCGGACAAGATGATCAGAACTCCAATCTAAAACCCAAGCGCAAGGCCAAGCCAGCCGCTCAGGGCGAAGCTGCAGTTGTTAACCAAAGGAAGGGCAAAGGAAAGCCCAAGGGGCCTTGGGTCCCCAAGAAAGTGAAAGATCAAGCTGGGAATGATGTACTCGACCAGCTGTGTCCTATCCACACAAAGAAATACGAAGAGGGGAACTTGGTTTATCCCAAGCACACCACTCGACAGTGCAGACTCTTGATCCAGAGCTTCCAGAAAGAGCAGTCGACTGAGAAGGAAAGGAAAATCAGAGGAGACCGAGGACAAAGAAGGGGATGGAGGTTACCCCCAGATTAACTCTACCATGATGATTTTTGCTGACGTTGAAAGCAAGAGTCGACCGAAAGTAATCAACAGAGAAGTCAACATGGTTGCCCCAGCAACAACCACGTATCTAAAGTGGTCCAAGACCCCCATCACATTCGACCAGTCCGATCACCCTACACACATCACTACCCCTGGGCGGCAGGCGCTGGTGGTCGACCCAGTGATCGAGGGCACACGTTTGACCACGGTCCTGATGGATGGCGGAAGTGGTCTGAACATTCTGTATGCTGAAACCCTCCGTGGGATGGGCATTCCGATGTCCACGCTGAGCGAAAGCAACATGAGGTTTCACGGGGTCATCCCCGGGAAGAAGGCCGACTCACTTGGACAAATCTCACTCGACGTAGTCTTTGGCGACTCAAAGAATTACCGCAAAGAGAATCTGACATTTGAAGTAGTGGACTTCAACAGCGCTTATCATGCCATTCTGGATAGTCCTGCCTACGCCAGATTCATGGCTCAACCGTGTTATGTATACCTCAAGCTGAAGATGCCGGGGCCCAATGGCGTTATAACCGTCAGAAAGCGGAAGAATGCTTCCAGAAAGGCTCGAAGATCGCTGACGAGCGGATGGCAGCAGTAGAGATGGAGGAGTACCAGAAGAACGTGGATCCGAGTGATTTGCTGCGGGCCAATAAGCCGGCTTCTGAGTCAGCTTTTCAGTCGGCTGGGGAGACGAAGCCCGTACACATTCACCCCACCGACCCCAATGCAGCACCGACCCACATCTCAACTACACTCGATAGCAAATAGGAAGAAGCGCTCATCCAGTTCCTCCGTGAGAACTGGGACATCTTCGCATGGAAACCATCTGACATGCCAGGTGTGCCCAGGGGACTGGCTGAGCACCGTTTGCGAGTCGACCCAAAAGTGAAACCCGTAAAGGAACATCTCCGTTGGTCCGCTGCGGAGAAGAGGAAGGCAATTGGTGAGGAGGTGGCTCGGCTTCTGGCAGCTGAGTTCATCCGCGAGATCTACCACTCCGAGTGGCTCGCCAATGTGGTCATGGTCCCCAAGAAGGATAAGTCTCGTCGCATGTGCATGGATTTCAAGCATATCAATCGGGCCTGCCCGAAGGATCATTTTCCTCTCCCGCGCATCGATCAGATAGTCGACTCGACTGCGGGATGCAAGCGTTTGTCCTTTCTGGACGCGTATTCCGGGTATCATCAGATCCGACTGTTTGGACCCGATGAAATCAAGACAACTTTCATCACCGCATTCGGTGTTTCTGTTATGTCACCATGCCTTTCAGTCTCAAGAATGTCGACGCTACCGTCATGCGCATGATTCAAAAATGCTTGCTGAAACAAATCAGTCAGAACGTCAAAGCATACATGGATGACATCATGGTCAAGTCGCACAAAGGTTCCGACCTGTTGACTGACCTCACTGAGACATTCGCAAATTTGAGGAGCTATGATATCAAGCTCAATCCGTCGAAGTGTACATTTGGAGTTCCAGGCGGCAAGTTACTCGGTTTCCTTATTTCCGAACGGGGAATCGACGCCAACCCAGAAAAGGTCGATGCAATCCTCTGAATGAAACGCCCCGAGCATGTACACGACGTCCAGAAGCTAACTGGTTGCTTGGCCGCATTGAGTCGATTCATTTCTCGTCTCGGTGAGAACGCATTACCTCTCTACCGACTGATGAAGAAATCCGAAAAGTTCGAGTGGAATTCTGAAGCTGAAGCAGCGTTTGAAGAGCTCAAAGCCCTGCTGTCCACCCAGCCGGTGCTTGCTGCCCCAGTCAGCAAAGAGCCTCTCTTAATGTACATCGTAGCCACCGGACAAGTTGTCAGCACTGTACTCACGGTTGAGCGGGAAGAAGAAGGCAAGGCCTACAAAGTCCAATGCCCAATCTATTACATTTCCAAAGTATTGACCCCCTCCTAGCAAAGATACCTGCATTACCAGAAGCTTGTGTATGGGATCTACTTAACCGCAAAGAAAGTTGCCCATTACTTCTCGGATCATACAATCTCAGTTGTCAGCGACGCCCCACTATCAGAAATCCTGAACAACCGAGACGCAACCGGTCGAGTGCCAAAATGGGCGATTGAACTCCTTCCGCTAGATATCAAGTTTGAAGCGCAGAAAGCTATCAAGTCTCAGGCAATAGCAGATTTTGTGGCCGAATGGATTGAACAAGAGCTGCCGACTCAGATCCAGTCGGACCATTAGACTATGTTCTTTGATGGATCCAAGATGTTGAACGGATCCGGTGCAGGCGTGGTCCTGGTATCTCCCAGGGGCGACAAGATCTGTTACGTCCTTCAAATCCACTTTGACTCATCAAACAACAAAGCTGAATACGAAGCACTTTTGTACGGATTGCGTATGGCCATCTCACTCGGCGTCCGTCGCCTGATGGTCTACGACGATTCAGACTTAGTGGTAAACCAGGTGATGAAGGAGAGGGACGTCAAAAGCCCGACAATGACCGGTTATTGTAGTGCAGTGTGAAAGCTTGAAAAGAAGTTTGAAGATTTAGCGCTCCATCACGTGCCCAGAGCCAAGAATCAGCTTGCTGACGATCTCGCGAAGATAGGGTCCACTAGGAAGCTTATACCCAAGAATGTATTTTTGGAGCATCTGCACACCCCTTCAGTCAAAGAATACCCCTTCACGGAGGAACCCCCACGGCCAGTCAGTGCGTCTGATCCGACTGAAGTCGAAGTACCTGCAGTGGTCGACCTGATCATGGAGATTTTTGTCGGATTCAGGGCTCCGCAAAACTCGTTAAGTTCGAACATAGGGGCGTGAACGAAGATCTCTCCCACTCACGTCTACCTAGCGCCTCACTCTCATTTCGGTGGAAAGATTCAAGCAAACAACGAACAAGCACACAAGAGTTTATCCAGGTTCGGGCCATCGTGTGGTGTAAGACCCTACTTCCTGCTTTGGTGGATTGGCTCCGGGCGAGCTAGGATATGAACTAGTAAAAGGGTTCCTGGGCACAGGAGGCGAGCTCAGGAGGGTCAGGAGGCTAGTGTTATTGCTCCTTGTGCGGTGGTCAAGTGTGATTGTCGATCCCCCTTCTCAGTGGGAATCCTAGCTACTTATATAGGCGGCCACGATCCTCTTCCCCCGAAATGTTTAGGCGGGAAGGGATCCCAGAACGGCCATTTTTGAGCATGAACACAACGGCGTTCCTACCCTGACAAAAGCAGTCTTCGCTTGCAAAAGGATCAGGCAGTGACACGGTGGTGGGCTCGATGGTGTCATCCTCCTTATCATCCTTGCGATCTTCGGTCTTGTTGCACCAAAGAGGAAACCTTTGCCCCGCTCCTTGGGAATCAACGGCTGCGATGTCTCCTCTGC
Source organism: Secale cereale (assembly GCA_902687465.1). NCBI lineage: Eukaryota > Viridiplantae > Streptophyta > Magnoliopsida > Poales > Poaceae > Secale > Secale cereale. Next base: position 691,190,487 of record LR738711.1, on the reverse strand, counting down.
ACTGAAATGGCAACTATGCCGCTGGCGGATGCTGGCACCCGCTGGCGCGGTGCGTCATTGCTGACATCACTGCCTCCTACTGAGGCAGGCTTGGCCTTGGATTCTCCGCCCCTCGAGAACGCCTTGCTGAGGCCACTCCCGAGGAGGTCTTGACGTTGTTCTCCTCGCGGGGCTTGGCCCCCTCGCGAGGATCTTGAGCAGCTGGTCGATTAGCTGGGCCGTACCAAGCCGCTTCTAGGAGCGCGTCGCGGCCCGCAGACAGGCAAGTCTGGGTACCCTGGTTCCCAGGACGCTGACAGTAGCCCCCGGGCCCAAGGCGCGCGCGGAGTTGGCTTTAGGGCGAAGCCTTAGTCTAGGACGAAGCACCGCGGGCCCCCAAAAAGGCTGCGGGCCAGGCTGGCACGTGACGGTTGGATGGAATGCGAGCGACCCCGCTCCCCATGCCGTCTCGGTAACCATGTGTCTTGACCAAAGGGGCCTTCTTTGCCGTGGGAGTTATCGCCCTCCTTCCTTCCTGCTTGGATTTCTTCCCTTTGCGCCTCTTGCCTCTTTGCATCCTTCGGCCCTCCTTGACCATGGCGAAGAAGAACAAGGGCACCATGTCGGCGTATGGATCTGCTTCTTTTCTTGATGCAGCTTTTGAGGAGTCCCTGCATGGTGTTACGACCACGATTGGCCAGTTAGCCGATGTTGAAGGCCGTACGCTGCTTACCTTGGTCCTGACGCAGATGTGCGGCCATCTAAGCCTTTGCGACCCCACCCTTGACCTGGCTTCCCTGTCCGAGCCCATGACCGCAGTCATGGAGAACACGGCTACCGAGGCCCTGAGGGCGAAGGTCACGTCGCTGGTGGAGGCGTTCCTCCAGGCTACCGCGACCACGGCCGAAAGGGAGGCGGCCGGTACTGCTGCGCCCGGCAATGCTTGATCCGTCCTGTTTAGTGAGAGAAGTGCGAGTGCCTCGGGGAGGCGTAAGAACTTTGGTTGAATTTGAAAAAACTTGACGTTATTGTAATAGCTATATGATTCCATGCTTGCTTCATTTCATGTTTGCTTTAGGTGCTCTGCGTCGGCAGGGCCCAACCCCGCGCATACCTCGATCGCCGCTGAGCCCTCTCGATGACCGGGGTTACCGTAGTAACTAGACTCGTTGCTGAGCCCTCCGGACACGAGGGTTACCGTAGTAACTAGACTCAAGGGATGAGGGGCTACATGGCCAGTTAGGCCCTTGGGTCACGATGCCCAAGGGTCCCCCTTGACGTTCAAATGATCCCGTTTTCGTTCTGCGTCGGCAGGGCCCAACCCCGCGCATGCCTCGATCGCCATTGAGCCCTCCGGAGGACCGGGGTTATCGTCATAACTAGGCTCAAGGGATGAGGGGCTACGTGGCCAGTTAGGCCCTTGGGTCACGATGCCCAAGGGTCCCCCTTGACGTACGAACGGCTCTCACGAAGGAGAACGAGCACCATACCTTGCCCACGAGCCTTCGCCTGGGATGGGGGCACAACAAGGCCAGGTGCTTGGGCACCTGGTACGGTGGCGTCTTCCAGGCGTGACCTGAGCAAAGCCCCCATGCCTAACTGTCGTGGAATTAACACGGCAGATGTCCGGTTTAGCGGACTTGATGATGGAACCATCGCACGGGTTAGCTTGAAAGGATTCATGGCACACAAAGGGACACAAAGGATTTATACTAGTTCGGCCCCTTCGAGAAGGTAAAAGCCTACGTCTAGTTGGTTTGGTATTGCTTGGGCGTCGGTTTACAGGGAGCGGATTCGCTTTGCCTGCGTCTCGACGGATTGATTGTTGCTTGTCCTTGAACCGGTACCGGGTCGTCCCTTTATATAGAGGTGACGCCTGGTCCAGTTTACAGAGTCCCGAGGCCGGCTCATAATCGTGTCCGCCTCGGTCTCTGCCCCTTTCTTTCTTATCTCTCAAGTTACATCTCTTGGCGGTTTACAAACCGTATCTCTATACATGGGCCCTGAAATCTCATGGGCCGTAATCTCTAAAATAATTAACCAAGTACAATATAACTAAGCCGGTTTACAATACCCGGTTTATACCTACTAACCATATCCCTGACATTAGGCCCCAGAATGATTTGAACTTGTTCATATCAATCTCCGTCGTCTCATATAATTCTGTTCTGTCTTCATCTTTTTGTAAACCGGCTCTGACGTCATCCTCCGAAATCATTAAAGTCTGACAATGACATCATCTCCGCATTTAACGCTGTGAGCTGTACTGTAGTGTATTTTAAGGGTTATCCCGAAGATCGAGGCATCACGGGATCTTTATCCGATTTCTGTCTCCTCGATTCTCGCTCCTGTCGTTTCAGACCTAACCTCTGGCTATAAATACTGCCCCGCTCCGTTCGTTATCTTCTTCTCCCTTCATCCTCTTCCTGCGTCTTCCTCCTCCATTGCTGCTCGAGCTCAAACCGCCGCCGACGACCGCCGGATCTCCAGTCCTCGACCGACCGCTGCATCAACCTGAGCCTTGACCAGATTCTCTCCGCCGCCGATTCTCGCTGTTCCTGGTACGTTTACCCTCCTCGCTGTAGATCTGTGTCCGCCATTGCTTCGCCTGTGTTCTTCCGCCATTTAGGGCTTCCAATGAAGCTTTGTCTCTTCGTAGATACGTTTCTCATAGGAGTCTTGTGATCTTTAGGCCCTAGACAGTAGATCTTCCGCTTAGTATTAAATTAGATCTTACCGTCATAACGCTGTAGATTTATCCTTCCGCCATTAGAGCTCTCAGCAAGCTTTGCATTGTTCGTTCTTTGAACCTGTGACTCGTAATAGTCTTATTTTTCGATCTTCTTCCATTTTTACTCCGATGTAGATGCGTCGAATCTTTATTGCACCTATCTAACATGTAAACTCGTCCTTTTGGTATGAAGTCTGCGTAGCTTTCCCCTTTAGCAATTATTACTCCGCTGTAGATCAGTTTCTTTTCCTCAGCATACTCAGATCTTTCCCCCTTAGCAGTTATTTAGAAACCTATTTTTCTCCTCGGTAGATTCGCTAAGTATGTCCCGGTTTAAATTGTCATGCCATAAACCGGAAATGATATAAACTGATGCGACGATTAAACTGTTCCTCTTCAACTGCCATTTAAACCGGAAATGATATAACTTGTTTTATGATTGCCGGTTTAACCTTGCCAGCTAGTTCTCCGTTTTAACCATTGTATAACATGAATAGATCCCGGATCATTATACGTTCATAATCCGTCTCTGTACTTTCTCTTCTTCAGTACTTTGTTCAAATGGCTAAGCAGTATGTTTCGTGCGATTGGGTCCGTTCTGTCGTGACTGAGGAAGACTTAGTCAAACTGTCGAGCATCGGCACCTTAGGCCCTCGGGCTGAGCTAAAATGGGGTGCTCCGGGTAATGAGTGCCCTCCTACTCCTAGATCCGGGGAAGTCATCGTATTTCTGGACCATATCTCCAGAGGCTTCTCTCCCCCCGGTTCAAAATTTTTCCGGGATGTTCTTGCCACCTTCCAGCTGCACCCACAGGACATCGGACCAAACTCTGTTTCCAACATTTGCGATTTCCAAGTATTTTCTGAAGTGTATCTGCAAGAAGAGCCTTCAGTTGATTTATTCCGGGATTTCTTCCATGCAAACCGGCGCACTGAATTCACCAGCGGGCCTCACCAGGAGCTTGGTGGGATTAGCATTCAGAAAAGGAGGGATGCAGTTTTTCCTCACGCCTCCTTACACACTCACCCTAAGGACTGGAACAAGTCCTGGTTTTATTGTATAGACACATCTCCTGAAGGTGAAAATCCTTTGCCGGGTTATCGTGAAACTCGTATCCCGGCGAATCACCCCTTGCCACAACGGTTAAGTGCTGCTGAACGGATCCAGTTTTCACCACAGCTCTCCAAGCTGAGAGCTTTCATGGCAAATGGTCTGATTGGCACTGATTTCCTTCGCTGCTGGCTATCTTGGAGCATCCTTCCCTTAAGCCGGCGCCCTGAGCTGATGTGTAAGTACTCCGGTAAACCGGATGATCCTCAGAGGTTTTCTAAGGAGAAGCTTTCTGAATCGGAAGTAATTGAGTCAGCCAAGAAGATTGTCAATCCTGCTTTAACAGATTGCTCTAAAGTTGGTTTTGCCCCATACTTTAAGAAGAATAAGCTGCCTGAAGTAAGTTTGTCTTTAACTTGTACTTTATAAACCGTCCTCTTTGAACCATCTTTCACTTGCCTTTACTTTTTTCATTTAGGCTGAAGACCCCTTCTGGAGGAGAAAACCTCAGGAAAAAACTGTAAAGCAGGCTCGCCGAAAAACCCCTGCAAACAAGAAGAGGAAAGCAGCCGTTGATGCCGGTTCTCCTTCTGAGGATGATGATCCGGACTCCGAGGTATGCCTTACTCCGGTTTAAGTTTTGCTTTTATGTACTTGTTAACATATCTAATGATACCCTTTCACAGGAACCACTTGAAGGTGATAACCCGGCTGAGATTGAGGTAACCCTTATTTCTTCTGATTCAGAACCTCCTCCTCAAAAAAGCCGTCGGACTGTCAGAAAATATCAATTTTCTCACCCTTATGCTAAGTTGGATCCTAATTTTACTTTGAATAAGCAACAGCACGAAGCTTTGCGCCGGACCACTCGCCATAGTGGCTTGGCAGTGGAGTCCTCTGGAATCTCATTAACTCGGTTCGAAAGCGCCGTGCTGAGGTGATACTCTCTCCGACCCTTCTTCATCCCAAGGCCGGACTTATCCGAAAACCACTTAAACCGTCTGATCCTGACTATCAGGAAACTCCACTGTCTTCTTCCGGCGAATCGACCGCTACACAGCTTCCTCCTTTGAAGACCGTCCCAGGGTAATTCTCTTCACCTCTTCCGGTTTATGACACCCCCTTCCTTTATAATGCTAACTTATTTTGCTTGTTTTTCCAGCAAACCGAAACCTAGCAAAAGAGCCAAGGCGAATAAGCCTGTTGCTGATCCTTCTGCTGATGAACCGGTGATTGATCCGTCTACAGCCATTCCTCCCGAAGGTACTCCTGCCGCTCCGGTTGACAACCCCGCTCTTGAAACTCCTGCCGCTGAAGATGTCCAAGACCCACCAAGTCCGGCCCGGGTTAATTCTCCTCAAGTTAACCCGGCGTCTCCTGATCCGGCTCAAGTTGAAGTTACTCCTCCCAATGCACCCACTTCCCCTGATGTCGTGGTTACTGGCACTGCTTATGTTGCGCCAGGAGAACCCACCGTTTTAGCAAAACATACAGCTAAAGCGGAAAAGATAACTCAGGAAAAGGGGAAGTGGAGTACTGATATATCCAGTCTTTCGAGTATGAGTGCTCAAGATATCTATTCCGGATATTTGAACCGGCTCCACAGCAGCCGGGATTATGAAGCCAGCCTAGTAAACCTGATGAGAGAAAAATATGAAGTAAGTTTTCCTCTTCTGACTTTGCTTTTTTGACGCCTCTTTATCTTATAGCAGCCCCCAAGTTCCGGTTTATCTGCTTTATTGAAGGTAATCCGGAACTTTGTAGTTTTGAACTGCTGATCCATACATTAGCCCCCAAGTATCAAGTAGATAACTTGGTTATGTAGTTGATACTTAAAATTTCCAATTGTCTGTGGTGCATTGCTTCAACTGCCATTAGCCCCCAAGTGTCAAGTATACAACTTGGTTGTGTGCTTGAGACTTGTATTTTCAAATTGTCTTTGCTGTATTACTTCAACTGCCATTAGCCCCCAAGTGTCAAGTAGACAACTTGGTTGTGTGCTTGAGACTTGTAATTTCTAACCTTGCTTTTGAACTTTTGTGTACAGGCTGAGCTGAACCGGAATGCTCTGGAAATCAGTGAACTTCGAAGCCGGCTTATAGAGACTGAGTCAGCCGCTTCAAAGGCTAAGAAAGAACTCCAAGTGAGTTTAAAGACTGCTGAAGACTTGAAGAGGTTCTTTGATGAGGAGCGGACTACTTTTGAAGTCCAGAAAAAAGATCTTGAGAAACGTGTTCAGGATGCCGAAGGAGCACTTAACCCGGTTACTGAAGAATTGACCGGGTTAAAGCGCCAAATTGATTTGATGACTTCTGCTATCTTTGGTAAGCATAACCTGAACTTCTGTCTTTTATCTTTGCAACCTGTGACCTACGCCGGTTTAACTTTTATTATTGTATGTAGGACGCCGTGTCTCCCATCTTGGGGATGATGTACGGAAGAAGCTGAAGGCCTGCTATACCTTGGTTGAACAATTATACTCTGGAGCACAAAGGATTATCAGTGCTACTTCCTTTGGTAAACCGGCTCCTTCAACCATCAAGGATACTTTGAACAGTTTGTCCATTCTGCCGGCCCGTCTTGAAGAGGTTAAGAAATCGGCTGCTCGAGGAGGTGCTCTTCTGGCCCTTACAAGGGCTAAAGCTTGGGTCCCGGACATTGATCCGGAAGAAGTGTTAACCGGATTTCCTGATACCAAGGAAGACGGTTCAACGTTTAATGAAAAGGATCTTTATGCTCTGACAAAGGAAATGCGTCCCCTCGCTAGCAAGATTGCGGTGGAGTCTGACTTGTCCCGATATCATCCATCATACAACCTGCAGAACGAGCGAGTGGATCGACCGGTTTACGATATTGTAAACTTAACTCCGCCGGTTCGTCCTCACACCTTTGCTCCTGATATTGATCCTGCTGAGCTTATCAACGATGAAGTATATTTCCGTGCCTTGGCCAAGATTGATTGGCGTGCGCCAGATTTCCCGCCGCTTCACGAGGAGGAAGACGTTCCGGAACAAGACGGTGGCCAACCATCTCAGCAAGGAGAAGCATAATCTTGAATGCCACTGTTGTAATCATGATTGCTATTCCGTCAAACAATGCTTCCAACTATTTGGCTTTTTATGCCTTGTAATAAGTTTAGCTGAAACTTAATGCGCTGTGATCCGACATTTGGTCTTTATAAAATATTCGTTCGTTGACTTGTTGATTGATGCTGATGCCTTGCTCTGTTCATAAAAAATATCAAAAAACATGTCCTAGTGGCTTACCACTGGACGGATTAACTTGTTCTCCTGATATATCTAATTAGCATATCTTTAAAAAATAACTGTGATACCTGAATTGTTATGCAGCCAAAATACCTTAAACCGGTCAGGATGTTAGAATCACCTTAATCGGTGTTCATCAGTTCTAATAAACCCTTGAAACTCTTCGGTTCATCTTGTTGATAAATCTTTCTCATCTTGGTTCAGAAATTTGTAACTTGTACCTGATCGTGTACTGCCAACCTGTCGGCTTATCATGAAGTCGATCCGGGTTATGATGCACGCCGGTTTAATTCTCGCTGGTGTTCATGACCCAGACTTATGATGTTATAGATAGGTGGTCAACTTCTGGAGCCGTTCCACTCGGTTTAAAAGGTTTTATGGAACACAAAAAGCATCAAGCAACACACAATTCTTGTAAATCAAACCATGTAGTCGAGGCTTTTTCAAAGAGCTGCCAGGCTCAAAACAAGGTTCCGGCCAATCAATGGGACGTGGGCAAACCTACTGTCCCAAGGAGCCTAGCCAATCACTGAACGTGAGCGTATCGACTGTTCAGAGGGCTGATAAAATTATAAACATAGCCAATCATTGGGACGTGGGCAAACCGGACTGTCCCAAGGGGCCGGGTCATCATTGAACGTGAGCGTATCGACTGTTCAGGGAGCCCAAAAAATCGTAACATAGCCAATCATGGGGACGTGGGCAAACCGGACTGTCCCCAGGGGCCGGGCCATCATTGAACGTGAGCGTATCAACTGTTCAGGGAACCCAAAAAATCGTAACATAGCCAATCATGGGGACGTGGGCAAACCGGACTGTCCCCAGGGGCCGGGCCATCATTGAACGTGAGCGTATCAACTGTTCAGGGAACCCAAAAAATCGTAACATAGCCAATCATGGGGACGTGGGCAAACCGGACTGTCCCCAGGGGCCTCTGACGTTCCTCCTAACCCTGCAGGTTTTTTCTTTTTATGGGGTTTTTCTCTTCTTGAACCGGATATAATCTCTTGTTCCCGAGAGTTCTACCGCTCCTTCACATACCCTGCAAAAATTAGTTTCTAAAACCAGCCAACATTGTAATTTGATCCTTGATAACAAACTGATATGATTATTTGCCGCAAAATTTATATATATAGAAAAAAGGCTGAGCCCCCGGTTTACCGAGGGTGCCGGTTTATTCATTATTCATAATATATACATAGGATACATTGGAGCCCATGGCTCAAGTGTAGTATGGCCGTAGATGAGCAATGTTCCATGGCCTTTTCATCTCCTCTTCTGATGTCCGTGAATCCTTGTGTTCTCGAATGTCCACCAAATAATATGACCCGTTGTGTAAATTCTTGCTGACCACAAAGGGCCCTTCCCATGGCGGGGATAGCTTGTGCATATCTGTTTGATCTTGGATAAGCCGAAGTACCAAGTCACCCTCCTGGAATGTCCTGGTTCTAATCCGGCGGCTGTGATATCTGCGCAGATCTTGCTGATAAATCGCCGACCGTGCTGTAGCTATATCACGCTCTTCATCCAACCGATCCAAACTGTCTTGTCTTGACTCCTCATTAATGGCTTCCACATAGGCCGCTACCCTCGGTGAATCATGGCGTATGTCACTTGGAAGAACTGCTTCTGCGCCGTAAACCATGAAAAAAGGTGTATAACCTGTAGACCGGTTGGGTGTAGTGTTAATGCTCCAAAGGACAGACGGTAATTCTTCAACCCAACACCCTGGGGTTCTCTGCAAAGGTGTCATAAGCCTGGGTTTGATTCCTCGCAAAATCTCTTGATTTGCCCTTTCTGCCTGACCATTGGATTGGGGGTGAGCCACAGAAGATACGTCCAAATGAATATGCTCTCGTTGACAGAATTCTTCCATCTCACCCTGAGATAAGTTGGTGCCATTATCTGTGATGATGCTGTGTGGAAAACCAAACCGGAATATTACTTTTTTGATGAACTTAACTGCTGTTGCCGCATCACACTTACTTATAGGCTCCGCTTCAATCCACTTCGTAAATTTGTCTACTGCTACTAGTAGATGAGTTTTCTGATCTTGGGATCTCTTGAAAGGACCAACCATGTCAAGCCCCCAAGTTGCAAAAGGCCAAGTTATTGGTATCATCCGGAGTTCTTGTGCCGGAACCAGGGCACGTTTTGAGAACTTCTGACAAGCGTCACACTTGCGGACCAGGTCTGCCGCATCTGCATGTGCGGTTAACCAATAAAAGCCATGTCGGAAAGCTTTAGCCACTAAAGATTTTGATCCGGCATGATGACCACAATCCCCTTCATGAATCTCCCTTAGAATCTCACAACCTTCCTCAGCTGAAACACACCGTTGAAATACTCCAGAAGTACTACGATGGTGCAGCTCCCCGTTGGCAATTGTCATAGATTTGGAACGCCGGATTACCTGCCGTGCTTCATCTTCGTCCTCTGGTAACTCTCCTCGGCTTAAATATGCCAAATAGGGTAACGTCCAATCCGGAATAACATGGGTTGCTGCAACCAACTGTGCCTCTGGATCCGGAACGGCTAGGTCGTTCTCTGAAGGTACTTGAACCGAAGGATTGTGCAATTCATCCAAAAAGGTGTTAGGTGGTACCGGTTTACGTTGCGACCCTAGCCGGCTTAAAGCGTCGGCTGCTTCGTTCTTCCGCCGGTCTATATGCTCCACCTGATATCCTTTGAAATGTCCTGCGACCGCTTCAACCTCTCGTCGATAAGCCGCCATGAGGGGATCCCTTGAATCCCACTTGCCCGAAACTTGCTGTGCCACTAGGTCTGAATCGCCCAGACACTTAACCCGGCTCAAATTCATCTCTTTTGCCAATCTCAAACCATGAAGCAGCGCCTCATATTCTACTGCATTATTAGTACAAGGAAATAATAACCGGAGTACATAACAAAATTTATCACCTCTGGGGGAAGTTAAGACAACTCCGGCCCCCGAGCCCTCCAACTGCTTTGAACCGTCGAAGTGGATCGTCCAATAAGTAAGATCCGGCTTCTCCTCAGGAGTCTGTAATTCCGTCCAGTCATTGATGAAGTCGACCAGTGCCTGAGATTTTATAGCAGTACGTGGTACATACTTCAACTCATGCGGACTGAGCTCAATGGCCCACTTGGCTATTCTGCCTGTTGCTTCTCTATTCTGGATTATATCTCCCAACGGAGCTGAACTAACCACAGTTATTGGATGCCCTTGGAAATAATGCTTCAGTTTCCGGTTTGCCATGAACACCCCATATACCAATTTCTGCCAATGAGGGTATCTTTGCTTAGACTCGATGAGTACTTCACTCACATAGTAAACCGGGCGCTGAACCGGATGTTCCTTCCCTGCTTCCTTGCGCTCAACCACAATCGCAACGCTGACTGCCCGTGTGTTTGCCGCAACATATAACAGCAAAGGCTCTTTATCGATAGGAGCAGCTAAAACCGGCGGTTTCGCTAGTTGCTGTTTTAGATTCTCAAACGCTGTATTCGCTTCATCACTCCAAATGAACCGGTCCGTTTTCTTCAACATTTGATAAAGCGGGATCGCCTTTTCTCCTAAGCGACTGATAAACCGGCTCAACGCCGTGATCCGGCCAGCTATGCGCTGAACATCATTAATGCAAGCCGGTTTTGTCAAAGATGTGATGGCCTTGATCTTCTCCGGGTTGGCTTCTATTCCCCTGTTCGAGACCAGGAATCCCAAAAGCTTACCAGCCGGGACACCAAAGGCACATTTCTCCGGATTAAGCATCATCCTGTAAGCCCGAAGATTATCAAAGGTTTCTCTGAGGTCTTCTATCATTGTCCTTTCCTCCTTTGACTTAACCACGATGTCATCCACGTAAGCATGTACGTTCCTTCCTATCTGCCCCTTCAAACAATTCTGAACACAACGCTGATAAGTTGCCTGTGCACACTTGAGCCCAAAGGGCATAGATACATAGCAAAAAGCACCAAAAGGGGTTATGAACGCCGTCTTCTCTTGATCTTCAACTGCCATCTTGATCTGGTGATAACCTGAGTACGCATCCAGAAAACTCAGCCGCTCACACCCTGCTGTGGCATCAATAATCTGATCAATGCGAGGCAGAGCAAAAGGATCAGTCGGGCAAGCTTTATTGAGGTCTGTGTAGTCCACACACATCCTCCACTTCCCATTCTTCTTTAGAACCAGCACCGGATTAGCCAACCATTCCGGATGAAAAACTTCCACTATGAACCCTGCCGCCAAAAGCCTGGCCACTTCTTCTCCTATAGCCTTGCGCCTCTCTTCGTTAAAGCGGCGCAGATACTGTTTTACCGGTTTAAACTTCGGATCAATATTTAACTTGTGCTCAGCGAGTTCCCTCGGTATACCTGGCATGTCAGAAGGTTTCCATGCAAAGATATCCCGGTTCTCACGGATGAACTCGATGAGCGCGCTTTCCTATTTAGGATCCAGGTTAGCACTGATGGTGAATTGCTTAGACGAATCTCCAGGCACAAAATCAACCTGCTTAGTCTCTTCCGCTGATTTGAACTTCAAAGCCGGATCATGCTCGGTAGTTGGCTTCTTCAGCGGAGTCATATCTTCCGGATCAACATTATCCTTATAAAATTTTAACTCTTCCGTGGCACATACCGCTTCTGCATAAGCTGCATCACCTTCCTCACATTCCACTGCTATCTTACGACTGCCATGCACCGTAACTGTGCCTTTATGACCCGGCATCTTAAGCTGCAGATAAACATAACATGGCCTAGCCATAAATTTAGCATAAACCGTCCTCCCAAACAAAGCATGATACGGACTTTTAATTTTGACAACTTCAAAGGTGATCATCTCCGATCTGGAATCATGCTCATCCCCAAAGGTAACTTCTAACTCAATCTTACCAACTGGATAAGCTGACTTACCTGGGACCACCCCGTGAAACACTGTGTTTGATGTCCTTAACTGTTTATCTATCAGACCCATACGGCGAAAGGTCTCGTAATATAATATATTGATACTGCTACCTCCATCCATGAGGACTTTAGTAAACCTGTATCCTCCCACCTGAGGTGCCACCACCAAGGCTAAATGTCCCGGATTATCTACCCGTAACGGGTGGTCCTCTCTGCTCCATACAATGGGCTGCTCTGACCATCGTAGAAACTGTGGCGTCGCCGGTTCTACCGCATTAACATCCCGCTTTAAAACCTTCTGGTCCCTCTTACATAAACTTGTGGTGAAAACATGATATTGACCGCTGCTCAACTCCTTCGGATTACTCTGGAATCCGGATTGCTGCTGTTACTGCGGACGCTGTTGCTGCTGGTTTCCTTGGTTATTGTAACTCCCTTGACCCTGCTGCTGATTATTCTGATTGTTGTAGCCACCTTGATGATGCGATTGATTTCCCTGACCATTGTAACCACCTTGATGATGTGATTGATTTCCCTGACCATTGTAACCACCTTGATGATGTGATTGATTTCCCTGACCATTGTAGTTCCCTTGACTACTTTGGCCGCCTGGCCGGGATTGATAACCGCCGTTGTTCCCTTGATATCCGCCGTTGCCCCTATATCCTGATCCGGAGTTGTTTCCTTGATAACCCGGACCATAAAATCCAGGCCCTGAACCGCCGTACGGGGGCCGGTTAGGAGGATTAAAACGGCCGTTCCCTGGTTTCATAGGGGACAGGCATTCTCTTATAGAATGTCTTGCAATCCTCCCTCTTCCACTATGCTTCAGACAGGGTTGATCCAAATCCTGCTCCCAACCCGGGTTTCCACAGCCGGTTTGGAGAGTGGAACCCTGCTGATTAACCTGAAGACCGCCTTGAGCCTGCGTACTGGCAACAAAATCGGAGCTGTTTTCTGCCTTTCGTTTGCCCAAAAAGCTTGAAGTAACCGGATTAACCGGCGCCGGTTTACCAGACTTGCTGGCCTTTCCTGTTTTATCTCCTTCTGACTCCGGATACTAGGTATTATCTGAGTCTCCGTACTTCACCAGGGCGCTCATCAAAGTCCCCATGTCATTGCACTCCCGTTTGAGCCGTCCGAGCTTTAATTTCAAAGATTCAAACCGGCAATTGTTCTCCAATGTTACAATTGCTGTGCTCGGGTTAATGCCGTTTGAGGAGTGCAAGATCTCTGCCACTCTGCGTACCCAAGCTGCTGTAGACTCCTGTTCTCCTTGCACGCATGCTGCTAAATCTATCACCGACATAGGTTGCTTGCACGTATCCTTGAAGTTTTTGATGAACTGACTGCGCAGCTCCCCCCATGATCCGATAGAATTCGGAGGTAGTGCCTTTAGCCAAGTCCGGGCCGTGCCCTCAAGCATCATAGTGAAATATTTGGCACAAGCCGATTCATCCACGTCCAGCATCTCCATGGCCATCTCGTAACTCCCCACCCAAGCTTCGGGCGGTAAATCGGCTGTGTAATTAGGCACCTTGCGAGGTCCTTTGAAATCCTTGGGCAACTTAACGCTCCGCAGGGCGGGGACGAGACATTGTATTCCAAAACCGCTCGCTGTAGCTCCTGTCCCTGTAGCGCCTGTGTGAACCGGCGTCGACTGACGAACTTCCTCCCTGGCCTCCGATCTAGGCCGGTTTCGTTCCGGGGCTGGCATCTCCGCCCTTGCCGGATTATCCTGCCTGTGCTGATGTCTCCTACGTTCGCTGCTAGACACTTCTGGCTCCTCCCAATGTCTAGAGTAACTTCGGTTGGGACGTGGTGTCGAATGCAACCTTTCCCTGCTATGAGAGTATGCTTGCTGCTGTATCAACGCCGTATTGAGCAATTTCTGGGCCATGCGCGCCTCTATCGCCACCGGAGATGTTTCTTCCACAGGTAAAGCGGCCAACCGTGTTGCCGCTGCAGCAATATTATCCACAGGGTTTGAGTAGTGTCCCGGAGGGACGGGAACATAAGGCGCCGATGTAATCCGTCGCTCCCGTTCTGCGGCGGGCTGCTGAACCGGCTCCTCCCGAGCCGGTGGGCTTCTCCGGTTTAGGACCGGATTATTACTGGCCCCAGCCCCAGGTGTTTTGAACAAATTCGCAGATTCGTAACCCGGCGGTAGGCGGGATCGATACTTTCGCCCCCTTACTGCTTCCACAGAAGCCTGCTCCATCCTCAAGTGAAAAGCTTGATCATCCAACTCTGCTTGTCTTATGGCTAACATCTCCCCTTCTGCCTTTAAATCCTCCTTTAACTGATCGATCCGGGCTTTCAACTGAAGAAGCACTGCATCATGTTGCGCCTTGTCTGCTGGAGCTACGACCTCCACTGCCTTAGCTGTGAACTCCTCGATCAAGGTGGATAGAACTGCAGTAAGGGAGGGATTTGAACCGCTTCCCCCTGCACCAGCCTCCGCTGTTGTTCCGTTCGTCGGGGGTTGTGAACCGGCCATGAAGACCGCCACCCGGTTTGGCGGGCCGGAGGGGTCCGGAATACTGTTTCCATCGGACTCGCCCTCAGACCGGCCGTCCCGCAACTGATACAGAGATTCAGTTTCCCCGGATGAAGGCTCGTCATCTGAATAGACAACGGTTGCACCATCAGATTCCGACCCGTCCTCGGCTTGGCCTCCGTGAATCGCTCCAACGAACACATGCTTCATGGCAGGCTGAATCCGGTCCGATCTCGCACGCTGAGCCGGCTCGACGATGTTGGGGAAGGTGTCCGGCTCAGGTCCCGGTTCTGCAATTTTGCCGATGAAGACTTGGATGCTGCCGAAGGGGACCCGGTACCCGTATTCGATTGAATCGGCCTCCGGTCCCCAACCTGCATCGTCGATGTATATCCGGCCACGACGACTCTTGGTCATCCGGCCGACTGCGTAACCCTTTAACCCTTCGAAGCCGCCTTTCAAGAACTCGAAACCATCGTGCGCGAGCCCCACGGTGGGCGCCAACTGTCGTGGAATTAACACGGCAGATGTCCGGTTTAGCGGACTTGATGATGGAACCATCGCACGGGTTAGCTTGAAAGGATTCATGGCACACAAAGGGACACAAAGGATTTATACTAGTTCGGCCCCTTCGAGAAGGTAAAAGCCTACGTCTAGTTGGTTTGGTATTGCTTGGGCGTCGGTTTACAGGGAGCGGATTCGCTTTGCCTGCGTCTCGACGGATTGATTGTTGCTTGTCCTTGAACCGGTACCGGGTCGTCCCTTTATATAGAGGTGACGCCTGGTCCAGTTTACAGAGTCCCGAGGCCGGCTAATAATCGTGTCCGCCTCGGTCTCTGCCCCTTTCTTTCTTATCTCTCAAGTTACATCTCTTGGCGGTTTACAAACCGTATCTATATACATGGGCCCTGAAATCTCATGGGCCGTAATCTCTAAAATAATTAACCAAGTACAATATAACTAAGCCGGTTTACAATACCCGGTTTATACCTACTAACCATATCCCTGACATTAACCCCCTCGTGACACCCATCCAAGGAGAAGTTGTGAGCGTCGTGAGCTGAAAAGCTCCCTGAGGTTGGTGCGACCACTGGGGGCCACCCTCAGTTGTTTATAACTAGCACGGAGCATAGAGCTACCACACTTGCGCGGAATGTGGGCATAACTGCGCCTCGGTCGTATCGGCCAGCACGGAGCTTGGTTCTTCCACTGGTTCGTGGGCATAACCGCTCCTCGGTTGGATCTGCCAGCGCGGAGCTTGGTACTTCAACTGGACCGTGGGAGGGAGCCTCCCACCAAGAGAGACTCCGGGGCGTGTACAGCCCCGTCCTGACGCGTGGCTTGCACGGTAGGACAGCCAAGGTGTATATGGGCCCTCCTCAGGACGAGCTGAATGACT
Organism: Secale cereale; assembly: GCA_902687465.1. Classification (NCBI taxonomy): domain Eukaryota; kingdom Viridiplantae; phylum Streptophyta; class Magnoliopsida; order Poales; family Poaceae; genus Secale; species Secale cereale. The sequence goes on along the minus strand of LR738711.1, from coordinate 691,174,675 downwards.
CTGAGGAAGTTCTCGTGAGCTTACGCATCACTCGCGAGACCCTACCCTGAGGCGGGTTGCGCCTGAGTCTTCTTCTGCATAATGTAAAAAGAGAGGTGTTGTGTCGACCTGCGCCGAGTGCATCTCCAAGGGATATTGCATGAGAAGGCCGTAGCACCAGCGACCCCAGGATGTGACGTCAGGGGGTTAACCCGCGAGACAGAGCTCATCCACTGGATTTGTCGATGCTGCAGGGACGGACCCGAGCACAGACGCCGTGCCCAGTCTTCTCATGCCACGATCCAAAGGAAAAACAGCCAGGCGCGGTTCCTGCATGAGCGAGGCACCTGCCACGGGCCCCTACTTACCCATCCACGATTAGCCCATGCGAGAACAAGGCACCAAGGACCATGGGAGGTGCCGTCACGGAAATGGCTCGCTAGGCAGAGCTCAGCCCTTGGATTTATCGACGCTGCAGGGACGGACCCGAGCACAGATGTCGTGCGAGTCCTTAATCATGGGGCGGTCGCGAGTGGGCTCGCAAGGGCTCATGACCTTAGTGGCGGTGAGGATGCCGAGCATATAGATAATGCGAATGGAAAGAAATATCTGGCCTTGATCATGCAAAAAGGGGGACAGCCGTGGGGGATCAGCCCCCAGCGGCCCGAGGATGATGCAGCCCGAGGGGCGCCCTCGTTTGGATACCTGAAGTGTCACCTGATACTTTGCCGAAGGAGAGTTGGGGTAGCTGAAGACGCGAGCTGTGCGGGTCGCTCCCGAGGATCGTCGGGCTCCTGAGGCCCAGGGGCTCGTGAGGCTCTCAGTGGTCACGCGGGTCCGGCTCCCGCTCCGTCCGGACCGCCTGGCACTGAGCCTCCTGAGCCCCCAAGGCCTGCTGCGTGAGATGCTGGAACGTGGCACCTGCGTTGCGGAAGCCAAAGAGCATGCGAACGTAGCTGCAGGGGAGGGCCCTCCTTCGGCCGACCGCCGTCGGCCATAAGGGCTCCTGAGAAGCGGCTCGGTTGAGACCTGCGATGTCGACGCAGACGCGGAAGCAGTCGCTTGAGCTGCGGGCAGGTGATGTCGGGGTTGTGCGGTTGCGCCCACAGCGGATGAGTCTAGCGTACTGAAGTACCTATGTAACTTGGTCGATGAAATCCTGAGCCCCCAGCGCTGTTCGGCTCACGCTGGGCTCACAAAAATGCGCATCAAGATACGCTTGCAGGTGGTGCTCGAGCACCTCCCTCGAGGCACAGGTTAGCTCAGGGACACTCCAGAGGAGAGCCCCCGAGCCTGTCACGAGGGGGCGTCGAGCACGCCTCCCTATGCAAGGGTGGAGGGCGCCTCGTTAGCAGGCGCGAGTCCTGAGGCCAGGCCGTCGGGAGCCCTCGCGTCCCGAGGTCCATCGACGGGTAGGTTCTTCTTCTTCTCGGGGGCGGTCTGCGGGGCGAGGACGGCTCCATCCTCATTGGAGCACTCGACCGCTGCGGTCTGGTAGGCACGCTCCAGGGAGCGCACCGCTTCCTTCTTGTTGGAGGCGATCGTGATGACTCCGCCGCTCCCGGGCATCTTGAGGATGTTGTAGCCGTGATGGGTTGCTGCCATGAACTTGGCGAGGGCAGGATACCCCAGGATGGCGTCGTACGGGAGGTGGATGTTGGCGACGTCGAAGTTGATGATCTTTGTGTGGTAGTTGTCGCGATCGCCAAAGGTGACGGGGAGGCGGACCTGCCCCGTCGGGAGTGTAGAGCCATCCGTGACTCCGTAGAATGGTTGGTGGGGTGGAGCTGATCGTAGGGAACCTGGAGTGTCTCGAAGGTCTAGACGCAGAGGACGTTGAGCCCTGCTCTGCCGTCGATGAGGGTCTTGGTCACGAGGACGTTGCTGATGGTCGGGGTGCAGAGCATCGGGAGTGCGCCTGGGGCCGCAGTGCACTTGAGCTGGTCTTTGGGGTCGAAAGTGATGACTTGCTTGGTCCACCTGAGGTTGCGCGCGGCGTCAGGCCTGGGAAGCGCCGCGTTCACCTCTCGGGCGAACTGCTTGAAGATGCGGTGAGAAGCCGGGGCATGGGCTCCTCCCAAAATGCATGCGACTGCACGCGGTTCCTGGAAGCCCTCTGCCCCGTCTCCCTGGCGGTCGTCTTCGTTCCTCCTTGGCGTTGGTGGCAGCGGAGGCAGGCCTCCGTTACTCTGACGGCGACCCTCATGAGGCTGGTCGCGCCATGGGGCGTCACGAGGCTGCTCCTGCCAGTGGTCTTCACAAGGCTGTTCACGCCACCCTTGGCGCGAGTTCCTGCCATCCCAACGTCCTCCTCCTCGGCCTCCTCCACGGCCGTAGCCGTGGTTGTCGCGCTCAGGGCGCTGCCCGATGCGCCCACCGCACATCGCCCTGAGCTCCTGGCAGTCGTTGGTGTTGTGGCTGTGGACGTTGTGGAAGACGCAGTACGGTCGGTTGTCTCTGGGGAGGTCATCGTAGCCGCAGCCACCCTTCACTTCTAGCTCAGCAGCCAGCACGGCGGGTCCTTTGCGCTTCGACTCCTTGGCCTTGGTTTTCTTGTCGTCCGCTTCCGCCTCAAGCAGCTCCTGAAGGGAGAGGCGGCCTTCCACCGCCCTGGAGCACTTTGCCGCGAGCTTGAACATCTCGAGGGCTGTGCACAGGTCTTCGTGGATGGCGAGCTCCTCCCTCATCCTGATGTCACGAACGCCATTGGAGAACGCGGAGATGATGGCCTTGTCCGAGACCCTGGGGATCCGAAGGCGCATGGTGTTGAAGCGTTGGATGTACTTTTGCAGGGTTTCTCCCGGCTGCTGCCTCACGCGGCGCAGATCTGCAGCTACCGAGGCTCGGCCTCGTGTACCTTGGAAGTTGGTGACGAATCGCTCGCGAAGCTCTTTCCAAGAGGAGATGGATCCCACGGGGAGGTTCAGGAGCCAGGAGCGTGCGCCATCCTTCAGGGCCATGGGGAACCAGTTCGCCATGACCTGCTCGGTGCCGTTGGACGCCTCGATGCTCAACTCGTAGAGCTGGAGGAACTCTGTGGGGTCGGTGGTGCCGTTGTAGCGTGGGGGCAGGTCCGGCTTGAACTTGCCAGGCCACACGAGGCATCGTAGCTCAGGAGCTAGGGCGCCACACCCGCGCACGCTCATGATCGCAGGCGCCCCCTGCACCTGCAGTGCTGGTTCTCGAGGTGCTGGCGCCACCACCTCCTGTGGCGCGTGGTCTGGGCGCTGTGGGCCAGGGGGCCCATGAGCCCCTGCATGTGGGTGCGGAATCACCCGACAGCTCTCCTTGTTGCGGGCGTGGGCTCTGCGGGGTTGCTCACGTCGAGGGGCCTCGAGCCGGCCCTCCTGGCCGGCGTGGTGGAGGGGAGGCGGAGCAGGGACCCCTCAGCCCTCGTTCCCCACCGGGGGCGACGGAGGACGTGAGGAGTGCATGGGTGCGGGTGCTTCTCCAGCGGCGTTGACGAGCTCGGTGATGCGGTGGAGCCACTCGTCGTAGAGGTCATCTGCCGGGCGGTGGCGCAAGAGCTCCCGCGCCATCAGTAGCGCAAGCTGCTAGTAGACCGGCCCGCGGCGGACCAGCGAGGATGACGCCGCGGCCGGCGAGGGTGAGGATGTTGCCGTGCGGCCATCCCGCCGCACAGACAGCGGCATCGAGGAGTCCTGCTGCTCGTGGACAGCCGGGTCGGTGGCGGCATTGGCGACTGGCGAGTTGGGGCGGAGCGGTGCACCGTTTCCCGCGGGCGCCGTCTGAGCGACGTTCGCAGCGCGGAGGGCGGCGCGAGCTCAGCGTGTTTCCACCATGGCTGTGGAGCAGGGTCGGTGATGAGAACGCGACGAGGTCGTCGGAGAGGCGAGATTTCGACACGCCCCCTACCTGGCGCGCCAAATGTCGGATTCAGGGCTCCGCAAAACCCGTTAAGTTCGAACACACGGGCGTGAACGAAGATCTCTCCCACTCACGTCTACCTAGAGCCTCGCTCTCGCCTCGGTGGAAAGATTCAAGCAAACAACGAACAAGCACACAAGAGTTTATCCAGGTTCGGGCCACCGTGTGGTGCAAGACCCTACTTCCTGCTTTGGTGGATTGGCTCCGGGCGAGCTAGGATATGAACTAGTACAAGGGTTCCTGGGCTCAGGAGGCGAGCTCAGGAGGGTCAGGAGGCTAGTGTTCTTGCTCCTTGTGTGGTGGTCAAGTGTGAGAGTCGATCTCCCTTCTCAGTGGGAATCCTAGTTACTTATATAGGCGGCCACGGTCCTCTTCCCCCGAAATGTTTAGGCGGGAAGGGATCCCACAACGGCCATTTTTTAGCGGGAACACAAGGGCGTTCCTACCCTGACAAAAGCAGTCTTCGCCTGCAAACGGATCAGGCGGTGACATGGTGGTGGGCTCGACGGTGACATCCTCCTTATCGTCCTTGCGGTCTTCGGTCTTGTTGCACCAAAGAGGAAACCTTTGCCCCGCTCCTTGGGAACCAACGGCTGCGCTCTCTCCTTTGCATCGAAATGGCAACTATGCCGCTGGCGGACGCTGGCACCCGCTCGCGCGGTGCGTCATTGCTGACATCACTACCTCCTCCTGAGGCAGGCTTGGCCTTGGATTCTTCGCCCCTCTGGAACGCCTTGCTGAGGCTGCTCCCGAGGAGGTCTTGACGTCGTTCTCCTCGCGAGGCTTGGCCCCCTCGCGAGGGTCATGAGCAGCTGGTCGATTAGCTGGGGCGTACCAGGCCGCTTGTAGGAGCGTGTCGCGGCCCGCAGACAGGCAAGTCTGGGTACCCTGGTTCCCAGGACGTCGATAATTTTGGTGATCACGCCCGACTGGACTGTGCCATACATAGCATATCTGCTCAGGCAAGAACTCCCATAGGATGAAGAAGAAGCGCGTCAGATTGCCCATCGGTCCAAGGCTTTTACCGTCATTCAGGGTCAGCTCTAAAGGGAGAGTGTCACATGAGTCGCTCAGCGCTGCATCACCCCAGAAGAGGGTCTATTGATTCTGAATGAAATTCACTCGGGGACTTGAGGCCACCACGCTTCCTCTCGGACTATAGTGGCCAAGGCATACCAAGCTGGATTTATTGGCCCCGAGCTAACGATATGGCTAAAGATATCATGGACAAGTGCGAAGGCTGCCAGTTCCACTCCAACATGTCTCATTAGCCGGCGTCTGCCTTGAAGACCATTCCGTTAGTTTGGACCTTTGCCGTTTGGGGGTTGGACATGGCCGGCCCATTCAAAACTGGTAGAAGCAGATTCACTCACCTGCTCGTAGCAGTCGACAAGTTCAGCAAGTGGATCAAAGCCAAGCCCATCAAGAACCTCGGTCGAGCACCGCCATCAACTTCATTAGGGGACTGATATTCAGATATGGAGTCCGCCATCAACTTAAAGCACTCAATCAGTCGAGTTGTAATAAAGATCTTCCAGTTTTGTTTCAAAGACAAGTTTACAACAATTCCTTAATCATTGTTGGTTTCTAAGATGCTGGTCCTCAAATCCCCCAGTGGGTGCTTAGCCGCGAACCCGATTTGCCTAAGTTACAAAAACTACTCCGAGTGAAGAGCAACCCTCTCACTCAGGGGCTTAGCCGCGAACCCGATTCGCCTAAATTACAAAAACTACTCCGAGTGAAGAGCAACCCTCTCACTCGGGGGCTTAGCCGCGAACCCGATTCGCCTAAGTTACAAAAACTACTCCGAGTGAAGAACAACCCTCTCACTCGGGGGCTTAGCTGCGGTCCTCCGAGCTACGCCACAAGTACAATGTGGCTCTATCCTCCGAGCTCCGCCACAAGTACAACGTAGCTCGTAATCACCTAAGTTACAAAAACTATTCCGAGTGAAGAGCAACCCTCTCACTCGGGGGCTTAGCTGCGACCCCGTAATCGCCTAAGTTACAAAAAATACTCTGAGTGAAGAGCAACCCTCTCACCCGGGGGCTTAGCTGCGGTCCTCCGAGCTACGCCACAAGTACAACGTGGCTCTGTCCTCCGAGCTCCGCCACAAGTACAACGTAGCTCATAATCG
>LR738711.1:691135075-691168496 GCA_902687465.1 Secale cereale | reverse complement strand
CAACCCTCTCACTCGGGGACTTAGCTGCGACCCCGTAATCGCCTAAGTTACAAAAACTACTCTGAGTGAAGAACAACCCTCTCACTAGGAGGCTTAGCTGCGACCCCGTAATCGCCTAAGTTACAAAAACCACTCCGAGTGAAGAGCAACCCTCTCACTCGGGGGCTTAGTTGCGGTTCTCCGAGCTACGCCACAAGTACAACATGGCTTTGTCTTCGGAGCTCCGCCACAAGTATAACGTAGCTCGTAATCGCCTAAGTTACAAAAACTACTCCGAGTGAAGAGCAACCCTCTCTCTCGGTGACTTATCTGCGACCCCGTAATCACCTAAGTTACAAAAACCACTCCGAGTGAAGAGCAACCCTCTCAATCGGGGGCTTAGCTGCGGTCCTCTGAGCTACGCCACAAGTACAACGTGGCTCTGTCCTCCGAGCTCCACCACAAGTACAACGTAGCTTGTAATCGCCTAAGTTACAAAAACTACTCCGAGTGAAGAGCAACCCTCTCACTCGGAGGCCTAGCTGCGGTCCTCCGAGCTATGCCACAAGTACAACGTCACCATCAAGTGGTTCGACCATCAGAGCCATGCCACAGAGATGACGTCGACTCAAAATCCAAAAGATCAGAAAGAGTCAGAAGCAAAACGAGCAAATGCGAAAGGAATCAAATCCAGATAAAGCCCCGCAAGATTCGGGCAGGAGTACTTGGGCATCAAGCCCATGAGAGTTTAACGGTTGCAGGATCACTCATCATTCCGAGGCAAATTAAATCGAGGTATCAAATTTTGTTCACTCCCCGGGAGGAGGTGGGCTCGCAAGCGCAACAAACTCATCTAGGTCGATCCCATCGGCGATGTGGGTAGCAGCTTCCAAAAAAGTCTCCATGAACGACTGAAACTGGAGTTCCTTTGTGTTGGCAACCTTGAGCACGGCCAGCCTCTTCTCCTTCACCTCCTTGCAGTGCACCCGAACCAGAGACAGTGCAACCTCGGCTCCACATCGGGCAGATGACTTCTTCCACTCCTGCACTCGATCGGGGATCTCATTGAGTCGAGTCATCAGGGACTCGAGGTCGTTCTCTTGCACGGCTCCTCTCCAGAGCGGAGTGTCAATCCGGGACATCACTGCTTTCAGTCGACCAAGATAGCCTGTGGCGCTGGTAAGGCGTGACTCCAACCTCAAGATGTTCATAGCAGCTTCATCCTTGACAATAGAATTGGCAGGGTCCCGACCAGTTTTGACCCGCCCAGTCTCCTCCTCGAAGTCGCGGCAGAACTCTGCGCATGAGAGGACACGACAAGTTAGCAAGCAAGTTATGAGTCGACCACCTTGACTCAGTCCAAGCGAAAGAGGCATACCTTCAAGCACAAGATACCACTTCTTGGTGAGTTCACCTAGATAAGCCTCCAGATCGTTCTTCTTCTAGAAGAGGCCCTAGTACTTCTCATTCAGGGCATTCTTAGCCCCCTTCAGTTGAGTCACTTCCTGGTTGGTTGCATCGAGAGAGCCCTTCAGCCTGGTGATCTCTACTTCGAGCGTGCCGACTGAAGCCAGCTTCTGCTCCGCCAGTTCGGTCTTCTCCTGCGCCCTCTACTGCGCCGCCGCCAGGTCAAGGTCCTTCTGCTCGAGGGCTGCCTTCATTTGATCTACAAGAGACGTTACTAGATAGATGAACATAAGGATACACATGACATATTTATTGAAGATCAGTCGACGAGTTGTTCGCTTTAATTACGAGCCGCTTCGTCCTGGGTCTTCTTCAAATGGTCCCGAGCCAGTTGCAAGTCAAGATTGAGTTGGACCTGCTTCTTCTCAAGATCCGAAAACTTGGTTCTGAACTCACAAGATCTCTGCATCGACACAACAAATCAGAATTCTAAGACTATAGTCGAGTCAAACACTCAACCGCAATCTCAGGGACTACACCCAGTGGGTGCACTGAGCGTGCCCCCACTGGTTCTCACTCGGCCAGATCAGTCTGACCAGAGCCCCAAAAAAAAGAAAAGGAAAGGTTCTATTCTCAAACCATGGCCGACTACCAGCAGTCGACCACGGTCTCGGGGACTACAACCAGTGGGTGCACTGAGCGCGCCCCCACTGGTTCTCCCTCGGTCGGATCAGTCATGCGCGAGTAATAAAGGTTCGAAACAAATGGACAAGACACATTCCAAAGACCACGGTCGACTGACTTCAGTCGACCATGGCCTCGGGGACTACACCCACTGGGCGCACGGAGCGTGCCCCCACTAGTACAATCGGTTGGGCTACAAAAGCTAAAGCTACAAGAGAAGGCACCTAGTGGGTGTGACATCATCTCACGAACAAGGCAATAAATTTTTCAAATCGAAGACTACACTAACACAGCAAACCAGTCGGAAGAGACAAACCTGGACATTGGTCCGAAGAGCCGAGTTAGCGTTGTAAGCAGCCATGCTAGCCTCATACGCCGCTGTGACGCCCGAAGACCGACGTCCCAGAAGATTCCAGAGATTCCAGATGTTCCGGGTTCTCCCGTGTGTTTCTTTTGAGCTTCTGTTTTTTTTGCTTTGCATCATATCATCATGCCATCATGTCATATTTATTTTGCATCTCAACTTAAATAAATTGTGTGGACCTTCGGTCCAATTAAATCGAGGGAAGGATGACTTCTCTTTATAACATATCCTCCTAATATATGGAGCTATAATAAATATTCCATTAATTTGGAATTCACCACAACAAACTTGCAATTTAAATCCCGTTCTTTTCCAAGATATTTAAATCCTTGATCTTATCATTTTTGCTTCAATTTAAGTTGTGGAGCTTTGACATTATGTCAGAGTAGCCATGTATCAGTTTTCATCTCAAATTGGGTTTTTTTGGCCCTTCTAGTCAACCTTTCTTCTCTTTTCTTTTTCTGTAAATAAAAATAGGAGAATCTCGTGTACCGTCGCCAAGACCCACGGACGCCAAGTACCACGACGAACGTTTTGAACCATCAAGTCCCTCTCCTGTGCCCCGAGGACCGAGTACGACTACACATGGAGATCCCGTGTACAACTACCGTCGCAAGAACGAGGACCCCAAGTACCACGAAACCGATGACCTTCAAGTTCGACTACCGTCGTCGTGTACCCCTACCGATGCTTGTGTACCACTACTTCCTCGACGAACGGAACGACTACTTCCTCTACGACCCGTGTACCACTACTTCCACTACGTCCCGCGACGACTTGAACCCCTCCAAGAATGAACGCTTCGAAGTTATAACCCCGAGACGATGACCCGTGGAATGCATGTGTTGTATGAAATGTTTTTCTTGTTTGCGCCGTGCCCGTTGTGCCCCTCTTTTGTCGTGCTCCTCGGTTGCCTCGTCGCCGACTCGTGGGAACCCGGTGACGGGATCACCCCACCTTTCATCTTGTTCCGCTCGCTCAAGCCATCTTTTCTTTTGCATCGGTCTCTCAACGAGTTACCGGAATCGAGATGTTGCCGTTGCATCATTTTCGGATCGTTGTCGTGGCACCCTTTTCCTTTCACCACGGTGACAATACTTCATATCTTCTTCATGTCAACTTTTAATAAAGATTGCATAAAACTTGATCATGTCATCCGCATCATGTTAACAACATTATATGTGTGAATTGTTGTTTGCTTAAAATTGCTAAACATGCTTATGGGGATTTTTCCGGAATTGTTGTTGTTCTTCCGGCCTCATTTAAAATGTCTAAATAGGTAGTTTACTTTTGTTTCACCTCTTGCTATGTTAAAAACATTTAACCTTGTCTTGTAAATAATCGAGAGTCAATTAAATAATTAACATGTGGTGTTTCGTCAATATGCAACTCGTTGCATATTGAGCTCCACTTAACTTGTAGTACTTGTTTGTGCACTTTGCCATGACATGCATATTTAAACCGGACATGCATCATACTTGGATGTGCATCGTATGCCATGTTTATGCTTGTGTGTTTACCGTGTTGTTTGCTTCTTTCTGGTTGCTTCTCTTGTTAGCTTCGGTTTCGTTCCGGAGTTGTGAGGATTGCTCGACTATGTTGCTCCGTCTACTTCATGGGCTCGTTCTTCTCCCTTGCGGAATCCCAGGCAAGATGATCATACCCTTGGATACCTTTACTACCATTGCCATGTTTAGTTGTCTCGATGCTATCGTTACATGTCGCGCTACCCATCTTTTATGTCAGCCTCTCCTTGTTGCCATGAAACCTCTAACCTTGAAACCTTCCTAGCGAAACCACTGTTTGGCTATGTTACCCGCTTGCTCAGCCCCTCTTATAGCGTTGTTAGTTGCAGGTGAAGATGAAGTTCGTTCCAGGAGGGAACTTGTTGTTGTTATATCACAATATCTATTATTATTATTATTAACACACCTATATACTGGGCATGGGTGGAAGGCTTGGCCTTTTGCTTGGTGTTTTGTTCCACTCATGCCACCTTAGGCGCCGATAAACCGGCATTATGTTCCTTGATTTTGCGTTCCTTACACGATGGGTGGATGGTGACCCCTTGACAGTTCATCTTTGAATAAAACTCCTCCAGCAAGGCCCAACATTGGTTTTAATTTGCTCATAATAACAACTTAATTAATTAATTAAATTGCATAGGGAGTTAGCGCTACCCGAGGATTCTTTCTACATAGCAGGGGGGCAGTGCTGATGGTGTTGGTCCCAAACGGGGAGCCTGTGGGGCCGCCTCGGGGAAACCCGAGGTATCTGGTATAACCCGTAGGATCACCTATCCGGATGTGGCCTGAGACGAGATACGCGCGGCTACTATCAGGGTGTCGACACACCGGGAGGTCTTGCTGGACTTGTTTTACCATTGTCGAAATGTCTTGTGCACCGGGATGCCGAGCCTGATCGGATTTCCCTAAGATAAGGGGTGATGATATTATATTTATCACTTCAGCTAATCGTGAGAGCTTGTGATGGGCTAAGTTGGGACACCCCTGCAGGGTTATGATCTTTCGAAAGCCGTGCCCGCGGTTATGTGGCAGATTGGAATTTGTTAATGTCCGGTTGTAGAAAACTTGACAGAGGATCCGAAGTAAAACACACAACTGTGTGAGTAACCGTGACTGTCTCTTTTCACTTTGAGAAGAGAACACGGTGGGGTTATGTTTGATTCTTATGTAGTTCAGGATCTTTAGCGATCACTACTTTTGCGACCGTTTGCGTAGATGCTCATCTTATTCTTGTACTCGTATGCTACCCACCATATTATGCTTAGCCGCTGCTGCAACCTCACCACTTTACCTCTTCCTACACATAAAGCATTGCTAGTCTTGATACCCATGGTTATGGGATTGCTGAGTCCTCGTGGCTCACAGATACTACAACACCAGATGCAGGTTCAGCCGAGAATGATGCAGGAGATGGATCAGAACTTCACTGGGAGCTCGATGAAGAGAGTGGCCGTATGCTTGTGACGTTTTCGACGATCAGTAGTGGTTTCTACTAGGGGCGATTCAGACCTGTGGCTTTATGTTTTCGTATCTTTCTTTTGGATCTTCACCCGTAGTTGGGTTGTGATGTTTTGAATGATGTTTTGCTTATGTAATGTATTGTGTGAAGTGGTGAGTGTAAGCCAACTATCTCCTTTTGCAATTTAATCCCTCTTTTACATGAGTCGTGCAAAGATACCAAACTTGAGATCATTCCAGAATGGGCTTATACCTTTAAGTCATGCCTCGAGACGTAGGAGGTATAGTCCCATCCTGGGCATTATAAGTTGGTATCAGAGCCTTCTCCGACCTAGAAGCCCCCACTGATTGATCGAATCGTTGACGGTTGAGTCTAGGCACACACTTAAAAATGTTTTGAGTCCTATATATATCTCGGAGAGTAGGATTTCTTTTGCTCCTCATCTCTTTTCACCAATTTTTTTTTAGGATCACGCGAGTATTGTTTGGATTGTTCCGATGTCTTTGTGACGAGAACATTGTTCTCGATGCCTCCTGTCATTAGGGGTTGTGTCAGTGTCCCGGGGAGTTGAGCTCCGAGGTGTTGTCGTCACAAATATATCGCATCAGTTCTGGAATACTTAAGACGGCCGACATCGAAAACTCTCCTATGCGGTTAGTGGCAAGATAACCCCGACATCACCCAGTACTAGGGAGGTAGTTCGGGAGTATTGCCATAGCTTGTATAGTAGATGCGTTTCGAAGGTCCGAGGTAAACGGTTTCCGGAGATAACTGGTTATCTGTTGAAGGATGGATACAGCTGGATGTAGGATTAGAGTTGAGTGCGCGATGCTTCCCCTGTATCCCCAACACCTGATTGCATAACTGGAAACTTTCGGAAATTAATAGGTGGGTTCATCTAGTAGCTCATAGGCATTCTTCCAACGGATGCACGATATGAACTTCGGGGTTCTACATTGAGTGAAGTGGTTTTATGGGCTTGTTCTGATCGGGAGTTGCATCTTAAAGGGTCCTTGGCTATGCTGATCCGGGGATTGCAAAACCCTTTTGTAACACGTTCCATGAGCTTTCAGCACGAATATGTCGAACGAAGCTTCTATCTTGTATTTGTTCTATCTGATCCTTGTTGCTTTTATTTATCTTTTGTTCTCCCAAGTGGCGTCTCGTCAAGGTGATGTACCAGCGAAATTCATTCGTTCAATTCTTTGCTCGGATGATATTGTCAAGATTATGTTGCAACATATCTATCCTTTGTTTTGTTTTGATTCTGGTATTCGAGTTGCTTCGATGTCAAGTGTTGATTCCATACCTTTCCTAATCGGTGTTCTCATATTTCTATGGGACTGCTAATTCTTTTTGACCATCGAGATCTTCATGTTAATCCTTTTCAACCGGTGTGCCTTCTCTTCAAGTTATTCCATATGGACGCCGTTGAGAAATCCGACGTTTTGTCTGTTTCATTCATCCCAAGTGATCTGTGTTTCCCCGCCCTCCCGCCCTTCTTCTTCTCGGAGCAAGAGATTCTAAATGAAATATCCATTTTATTCATGTGATATTTCTTCATTCTTTTCCTTCAGTGTTCTTATCCGGTGATTTATCGTGAAGATGCTCAAGAGCTTCAAGTTCATCATTCGTTTGTTCTCAAATTATGCCGGTGGATGTAATTCAAGATTTCGGTGTTGATCTTATCCTTTTCCTCTTTTCACAATGCTTTCTTATTCCGGTGCTCCAATTAATCATTCTCCTCTTGCTATTCATATCCGGAGAGCTGAAGGTATCTCAGAAGATTCATAATTCCATTCTTAATCCGTTCAAAGTATTTTTGAGGATTATCATCTTATTCGAGCCATTTAATTCAACCAGTGCAATACCTCTTAAGCAATCTTTTTCAACGGTGATTTCTTGAGTGGGCCCTAACCCACAGGTCTTTTCCAGGATCTTACCTGACTCTTCTAATCTTTCCGGAGTTATTCTAAAATTCTTTTCAAAGTGTGACGTAAGAATGATTTCCATCAGTCACATGCCTTCTCCAAGATCGCTTTCAAATTCTTTTCATCGTTGTTTCAACCTTTTTAATTCTTCATTCCGGAGTGCTCAACAATTCTTATGGCATTTCTCGTCTTCATTCTCAACATTTGAAGACCGGAGAAGAGTTTCTCTTAAATTTTGACCCGTTCTCTTGATGAGTTGTGGTTCTAGCTTCATACCATCCTCATAAGTGTTTCGATCACGAGAATTCTTTTATGCCCATCCTAAGCATTTCATGAATTCCTTTCCATTGTGATCCTCCGAAGGCCATCATTTCAGAAGATTTCTTCGTTCTCAGTTTTCAACTTCGTCCTCCAAATATTCTTCATTGATGTCTCTTCGTTCGTCTCCATATTCTTACGGTGGTTCTTTCAAGTTTACTCTTCCTTGTTTTCGTATTAATTCACTCGTTCTTTTCATAATCCTACCGGTGGTTCATTGAAGATTTACCCAAGGTTGTACTAGATCTCTCTTTAATTCTTTGCAACGAGAATAAGTAGTATGCCAAATCTGTTGCTTGTCATCAATTTAATTTGATGAAGGATAAGCATACAGTAAATCTTATTCTTATTTCCTTGAGGTGATTAATCTCTTTTTCCAGAGCTTGTTCATCATATCATATCCTTGGTTCTAAGTTTTTCATCTTGTTTTCCGGAGCTCCAAGTTATTTAATTATATCATTTCAAAGCTCCATCTAATTCATCATAGGCCTTGAATCTTATTCTTTTCATCTTTCGCTTCTCTTGCTTTCATTACTGGAGTTTTCATGGTGGTTCATCATGTTTTAATTCATCCTCGAAGTCTTCATCAAAATTCTTGTTGGAGCTCAAGCATTCTTCATCATGCTTTCCAAGTGCAATTCTTGCTCCTTATCTGTTGAGGTGGTGTTATGTCATTCTTGTCAATTCCTTCATGAATTATGATTCACAAGTTATCAAGATTGAGATATTTAAAACCATCATTTTCCTTGTTCAGGAGATGTTTTCAACCCTTCAATTATTCGTTGGAGTTATCTTGGGGTTATAATTCACCTAAAAGCTTTCCTTGAGAATTGTTGCTATTATGGTGCTTATTATTGACCCAAGTTCTTCACTTATCCTCCCGGTGAGATAAGTTTATCGTCTCCTTGTTGATCTCAATCCAATCAAATGTTTTCGTAAGTGGCTGGTTGTCACCTCATAATTTTGAGATTTTTCCATAAGCCCACATCAAGCTTATTCGTTTTCGTTGTTGATTTTTTTTTTTAAATCAACTCTGTTCAACCCTTCTTCGTAAGGATGCTCTTTCAAATTCAATTTTGAGAGAAGTTGTCATTTTCTTCTCCGTTCTTTCTTCCAAACGATCTAGCATATATTCTTTCATTCCGAAGGCATTGTGATATTGCTCTCTTCGTCCCATCATCTTTTCATATCAAGATCATATTCTCCCTTGCGTGTCTATTTAACCGGAGTGTTGTGACCTCCATTCTAGTTCTCTTATCTTATCAAGTTTTGCCTCTCTTTTTAACCGGAGTGCTGTCTGAATCCTTCTTACCCCTTGTGCCTTTCTTTCAATTGTTTCGGAGGCAATATGTTGTTCATTTCAGCAAGTATCATTCCAACTTGGCATGTTCTTGTTAATTCCTTACATTTTCAGTCGGAGTGCTGTCCGAATTCTGTCATTCTTTTTCCTTGGCTATACAGTTGCAGTTTCTTATTCTTTTGGTTCGTAAGCTCGTGTTTCATGTCTTTCAATCTACAAGGTTCTCGTAATGTTCCTTGTTCCTCCTTTTACCGGAGTGTTTTCATCTTCGTTCATCTCTGTTGTATTCTTTCCTTCAACTTGTTTAACCTCTCAAGGTTCGTGGTTTCACTTGTTTATCGAAGAAGCAACTTTGTTTTACCTCTTCCTCTTCCGTTTTTACCCGGTGCTATCTCTAGGATCTCGGGTCGAGATCCTCTGTTAGTGTGGGAGAGTTGTGACGCCCGAAGACCGACGTCCCAGAAGATTCCAGAAGATTCCAGAGATTCCAGATGTTCCGGGTTCTCCCGTGTGTTTCTTTTGAGCTTCTATTTTTTTTTTTGCTTTGCATCATATCATCATGCCATCATGTCATTTTTATTTTGCATCTCAACTTAAATAAATTGTGTGGACCTTCGGTCCAATTAAATCGAGGGAAGGATGACTTCTCTTTATAACATATCCTCCTAATATATGGAGCTATAATAAATATTCCATTAATTTGGAATTCACCACAACAAACTTGCATTTTAAATCCCGTTCTTTTCCAAGATGTTTAAATCCTTGATCTTATCATTTTTGCTTCAATTTAAGTTGTGGAGCTTTGACATTATGTTAGAGTAGCAATGTATCAGTTTTCATCTCAAATTGGTTTTTTTGGCCCTTCTAGTCAACCTTTCTTCTCTTTTCTTTTTCTGTAAATAAAAATAGGAGAATCCTTTTTTTTTCTTTCCTTCTTCTTCTCCTTTAACACGTCCGGCCCACCTCTTACTAGGCCCAGCTTGGGGCCTTATAGCTGCAGCCCATCTGGCCCGCCTCCTCCTAACCTAACCCTAGCGACCCGCTCCTCTCCATCTCGCCCTCGCCCTCCCGATGGGCCGCCAGTCGCTCGTCCCATCTCCCTTCGATCCATCTCCCCCCGATTCCCTCGATCCTTTCCTCCCTCGGCGCGCTCCTACGACCGCATCCCTCTCGTTCTCACGCCCGAACCGCAGCACCCCATCGCCGCACCCTCGTTCCCCTCGTCCCTCACTCTCTCGTTGCCCCGTTTCGCCTGAGAGAGGGCTCTGCCTCACCGCTGTTGCGCTCCCCCGCGAGCCCCAACGCGCCCCTCGTCCAGGCCGCCTGCGCCTGGCTGCCTCCGCGCCAGCGACGACCAGGGCGCCGGCCGCCCGTCCTGCTGCCTCCATCGTCCCGCAGCGCCGCGCCCCCTCCTCGTCCAGTGGGCCACGGAGCCGCACCGTCCGGCGTGCCAAGGCTGACGCCTCCTCCTCACCTCGCACCGAACGGTTCTGTCCGCCCCGACGCGCCTCCATCTTCAACCCGACCGCGCCTCGCTGCACTGCTCTGCCGCGGCCGCCGCGTCCCAGGCCCTCCCCTGCTTCGCGCCAAGACTTGCTGCTGCTGTGCTTCTTCCTTTCGGCCTCGCGTTTTGTTTTTGTCCAGCAGATACCCGGGGAGCAGCACCAAGTTCCATAGTTGCAGATTTTCGTCAAGAACCTCTACGGAAGTGTGTACATCTACGTAACGAGAACGTCTACCGTCGCCAAGACCCACGGACGCCAAGTACCACGACGAACGTTTTGAACCGTCAAGTCCCTCTCCGGTGCCCCGAGGACCGAGTACGACTACACATGGAGATCCCGTGTACAACTACCGTCGCAAGAACGAGGACCCCCAAGTACCACGACGCCGATGACCTTCAAGTTCGACTACCGTCGCCGTGTAGCCCTACCGATGCTTGTGTACCACTACTTCCTCGACGAACGGAACGACTACTTCCTCTACGACCCGTGTACCACTACTTCCACTACGCCCCTGTAATGCCCCGGATGTAATACTTTCCCTTTTGGGCATACAATATATCTCCGGCTTCATCTATTTCCATTCCGGGTTCTTTGTCTTTCGGGTGTTCGTCGTTTTGTTGTGTGCGTGTGTGGCATTCATTCATATCATGTAGACATGTGCATCGCATTGCATTTGTGTTGACAGTTGCATCCGGTTCCACGCGTTCCTTCCCGTTGTCCGTTTCGCGTTCCGGAGCTCCCTCACGTGTCCGTGACGTCCCGTAGGCCTACTTTGTTGTTTGGGCGTGTAACGTTACCGGTGTGCCGCGAGGTTGTTGTGTGTGTTATTGTTTTGTTGTGTGCAACCCGCCTCTCAAATCTCGTCTCGTTTGGACTCCGTTGGCTATCCCATCCGTTGTTCGTGTGGGTCCAAAGTGCCTTCACCTCGTGTCCCAGAAACACCCCTACTGCAGTCTACTACTCTCTCCTAGGCCCTTCTAGACTACCCCCGCGATCGGATCCGTCGGATCGCGATCGGAGGGCTCCTAACACCCCCCAAACCCTAACCCTAGCAATCTGCTATTTATAGACCCCCTAGTCTATTTTTTTGGCTTCCCTAACCTCTAGCCCCTTCTTCCTTTTTTTTCCTCTCCTCACAGTTCGGATCTTACCAACCCCAGCCGCCACTTGGCCGATCCCGCAAGCCAGGGATCCTGCCGCCATTTTTTCCATCGCCAGCCGCCGCAGTCGCGCGCCTGGATCGATCGATCCAGGTCAACGCGTCGCCGGACCTGGGGCCTTTCCCGCTCGCTACGGGGTGGACCACATCGCCAGAAGCCCATCCGGCCGGGTCCTCCCGTTTTGCCAGCTCGGCGCGGCTCCTTCGCCCCAGCCTCCCGCATCGACGGCCTGCATCGGGCCCAGATCGTCGCAGCCGGGCCGCGTCGCCACCTCAGCAGCCGGTCGGAAGCTGGACCACATCCCCGCTCCGCGCACCGGCCCAGGTCCCCACTTCGCCTGGCCCCGCATCGCCCCGCCTCACCGGGCCGTTCCCGCTCACCGTCGCCAGGCCCACTCCGCCTCCCCTCCATCGGGCGAGCCACCGCTGGGCCCCGAGCCGCCGCCCTGGGCCGCCTCCACCTCGCCGCTCCCTTCGGCCTCCCGCTGGGCCGTACCGAGCCAGCCGCCTCCCGGCCCGGATCACGCGCCGCAGTAGTCGGGCCGGCCCTTTTGCTCCACCGACCGGGCCGCCTCTGCCTCGCCCGTGGGCCTCGCCGCGCCGCCGGCCCGTCGTTTTTCCCAGATCAGATCTGAGTGAGGTTGACTCCCCACTCCTCTAAGTCCCAGATTTGTTAATCTGTGATGCTATTTTCAAACTGCTAGATCTCCTTGTGTGTTTGTCCGATTCACGCATATAGCATGTCCAAACGTTCGTGGAGACTTGCTCTACGTTTCATCTGTTGTTGTCATGCATGTTAGAGTTCATCTACGTGCTTGTTTTGCTGTTGCAAGAGTGCATCATGATATAAATTGCTGCTATGTGATGTTTTTATGTTATCTTTGCCATGTGATATCTTTTAGCTCGTTTGTCCGAATGATGCAAATGACATGTCCACGTGTTCGTCTTGCCATGCTCTACGTGTTGTATGTGATAGGGTGCATGATAGATTTATTATTGCCTTGTTATCATCGTTGCAAAGTGCCATGTGGCTGTGATGTTGTTTCACTTGTTATGAAATGCCATCTTGTCGAGCTCGTTGCTATCGTTGTGTTTACCTCCATGAAGCATGCTTGTGTGTTTCGGTATCACCTTCATGTGAACTTTGATGAGGTGCTTACCTCTTGCCATGTTTAGTTTCGAGGTGACTTAAACATGCTCTTTTATATGCCATGATGGAATTGTTGTTTTAGGACTTAGTGGTTTTTCACTAAGTCTGAAATCTGTAACGTTCCGATGCCATGTTCTTGTGATGTTCTAGGACAAAGCATGTTAGTTTTGGAGTGGATATTGATTGTTCCTTGTATTATATATTGTTGTCTTTCCATCCATATCCTCACATGTCCATTTAAGTGGCTGTAGCATGTTTATCTTTTGCTCCAAAGTTTCAATAAAAATTCTACTGCCAGAATTTTATTGTCAAGTTCAATATGTCCAAGATCATTGCTATTGATCCGTGGCTCCGTTGGGGGTGCACTTTTGGACTTAGTTGCTGTAGTATATGTCTAGTTTGTGTTCATGCCCTTTGCCATGTTATTTGAATGATGTAGATCAATTATTTTGTGCTCCGAAGTTGCTATGTTGCTGTAATTTTCAGCTTTCGCTCATTTCTTGTTTCGGGCATAACTTTTAGCCCGTAACTCCGTTTTCAGCGAATCTTATATCAAACTTGATTGTTTTTCCGTGTAGATTAATTATATCAGTTTGTTATCATGTTTTGAAGTGTTTTGCTTGAGTGATATTTTACGTGCTCCGTGTGCATCCTTAGAGCATCCATCATGCATTCATCTTTTTCGAGTGCGCATTGCATCTTGTTGATTGGTGCTTGGTGTGATTGTTTTGTTTAGAGCCGGAAGCAGAGTCTGAGTTCGAGTACGAGCACGAGGTTTCCAACGAGGTTGAGCACGAGGACCCTTCTTACGATCCGAACAACTTCACTTCAGGCAAGATGACCGAACCCCGATAACATTACTATCTTTGCCTATTGCTAGTAGTTCCGCTCTATAGTTTTGCCTCGATGCCCATGATCTTCTTGTCAGCCTCCTACTTGTAAACCATTGCCATGTTTAACCAACCTACCTACGCAAACCGTTGCTTGGCTAAGTACGCTTCGCTCGGCCCTTCTTATAGCATTGCTAGTTGCAGGTGAAGATCGAAGATGCTTGCTTCATGTTGAAGTTTGGTTGGGTTATATCACACTACATAAATGCTTAAATGAAATCATCTATATATTGGCAAGGGTGGAAGGCTAAGCCTTTTGCTTGGTGATTTGTTCCACTCATGCCGTTAGGAACCGTATAAGTCGGTGTTATGTTCCTTGATTATGCGTTCCTAACACGGTTGGGGTGTATGGGACCCCCTCGATAAACCGCTAAGTGCTAAGTCTTTTCCAGCAAGTCCCAACATTGGTACTATTTGCCTAATAACTAAATAACTTGCATAGGGAGTAATTAACCCGAGTTCTTAATCAACAACCCCGGGCCAGTGCTCCTCATGAGTGTTGGTCCAAACCGGGGGTTCTGCGGGGTCACCACGAGGGAACTCGAGGATTGATATAAACCTGTAGAATCGCCCATCCGGTCGTGTCCTGAGACTTAGATACGCGCGGCTACTATCAGGGTGTCGACACGCCGGGAGGATTTGCTGGATTAGCCTTACCTTAGTTCGGTATATCTTGAGCACGGGATTCCGAGAATACTCGGGTCTTCCCACTCTGGAGTTGCGACTCCGCGGATCATGGGCTTGTAATGGGTCAAGTTGGAACACCCCTGCAGGGTTTTGAACTTTCGAAAGTCGTGCCCGCGGTTATGTGGCAGATGGGAGCTTGTTAATATCCGGTTGTAGAAAACTTGACACAATGTTTCTAATACACTACCAGCGTGCATTCCGTGATTGTCAATTTCCGAATAGGGATTCGGGAGTTGAACACGGAGGGGTTATGATTGTTGAGCTTGTAGCTAGGATCACTTCGTGATCACTTCTCGTCCGAGGCTTTCTCTTCTCGCTCTCACTCACGTAAGCTAGTTGCTAGTTGCTGCTGCAGACACTTATTCTTTTCTTCAGCCTTATCCTCTCCCAAAGGCTTAGATAGTCTTGTTATTCGGAAACGGGATTGCTGAGTCCTCTGTGGCTCACAGTTACTTCACACACCAGATGCAGGTCCAGCTGTGAGCTATCCAGGTGATGGCACCGAGCTCGATTGGGAGTATGACGAGGAGCGTAGTCGGTACTATGTGCGATACCCGGATGATCAGTAGTGGAGACTCTTACTAGGATTCGATCCGCCTGTGGTTTATTTATCTGAGTTTGGTATCTTGCATTTGGATTTTGCCCTTAGAGGGTTGTGATGTTCTTAATGTATGATGAGACTTGAATTGTAATTCTGTGACGTGGCGAGTGTAAGCCAACTATTTTCTGTTTACAATCACCTCTTTTACATGAGATGTGCAAAGATTACCGAACTTGAGATCATTCTAGGATGGATTTATGCCTTTAAGTCGTGCCTCGACACGTAGGAGGTATAACTCCATCCTGGGCATTACAAGTTGGTATTCAGAGCCTTCTCCGACCTAGGAGCCCCCACTATTTGATCGAATCGTTGACGGTCGAGTCTAGGCACACACTGAAAACATTTTGAGTCCTATATTATATCGGAGAGTAGGATTTCTTTGCTTCTCATCCCCTTTCTCTCTGGTGAGGACTCCTGACGACTACTCTTGTCTCTCCTATTTTCAAAATTGCACCAAATTTTTTTTAGGAATCCCGCGAGTATTCTGGGATTGTTTCGATGTTCTTGTGACAAGGATATTGTTCTCGATGCCTCCTGTTCCCGGGGAGTTGAGCTTCGGGGTATTGTTGTCACAAGCATATCGCGGCAGTACTAAATACTTAAGACGGCCGACATCGAAAATCTCTCCTATACGGCCAGTGACAAGATAACCCCGACATCACCCAGTACTGGGGAGGTAGTTCGGGAGTATTGCCATAGCTTGTTATAGTGGATGCTTTTCGAAGGTCCGAGGTACACAGTTTCCGAGAAAGACTGGTTATGTGTTGAAGGATGGATACACCTGGATGTAGGTTTAGAGTTGATTGCGCGGTGCTTCCCGTGTATCCCCAACACCTGATTGCATAACTGGAATCTTTCGGAAATCTATAGGTGGGTTTATCCAGTAGATCGTAGGCATTCTTCCAACGAATGCAGGTTAGTGAGTTCGGGGTTCTACATTGAGTGAAGAGGTTATATGACCGATGTTACTATCAGGAGTTGCATCTTAAAGGGTCCTTGGCTATGCTGATCCGGGGATTGCAAAACCTTTTCGTAACGCGTTCATATGCTTTCAGCACAAAGATGTTAGAACGAAACTCCTCTCTTGTGTTTGTTCCCGTCTGTACCTTGTTGTTTTTCTTATTTTATCCTTTTGTCCCCTATGTGGCTTCTCATGAAGATTGATGATATCATTTAACTGAGAATTTCATTCGTTCCTCTTGTTCGAATGAATTCATTCGTTCTTATTGTTCGAATGATTATTGTGAAGACTTGTTGCAATTCATGCCATTGATTCAGCTTATACCTTTTGTCAATCAATTGCTGATTCGTGGTCATCTCTTTCAGGATGGCTCCGAAAAGTGTTCCCAACGCTAACCCAGAGGTGGAAGAGATCCCAGAACATCCTCCTTCCCCTCCTCCTCCGCCTGAGGCTTGGAGAGCAATTATGCAGACTACAGCTCAGAACACTCAGTTGATGATGCAGATGATGCAGCAGATGCAAGCTATGCAAGCTAATCAGGGTGTTCCAGGGAACCAAGGCAACTTCTTCAACCAGAAGCACCATGCTACTCTCAACCAGTTCTTGGCCAACAATCCTAAAGCTTTCAGTTACTGTGTCGACCCTCTTGATGCTGAAGATTGGTTAACCGACATAAAGAAGCATTTTGAGTGCAGTAACGTGAAGGAAGATGATTATGTGAAGTTTGCAGCCTTCCAACTGAAAGATCAAGCAGCTGACTGGTGGCAGCAGTACAAAGACTCCAGGCCAGGTCAAGTGATCTCTTGGGAGAATTTCTGCAAGGATTTTCGCTCGCACCACATTCCAACAAGTGTCATCGAGGGTATGCGTGAGCAATTCCGCAACCTGAAGCAGGGCTCCATGATAGTCTATCAGTATAATGTCAAGTTCCAAAACCTTGCTCGCTATGCTAAGCAAGACATTCCTGATGCCAAGAGTAAAATCTATCAGTTCCATGGAGGTCTCAAAGATGAACTTCAGCTTGCTCTCACCTTGTTCGAGCCCGATGAATTCGACAAGTTATATAACATGGCTTTGAAACAAGAAGCAGCTCAGCTTAAGATGGAGGCTTCTAAGAAGAGAATTCGAGATGCCGTTCACTCTTCCTCATCGTCTCAGATGGTCTCGAAGCATCAGAAATTCTGGCTTCCTCCTCCTCCAGTGATTTGAGCTCCATACAACAACTCCAACAACTCCAACAACAAGAACTCTAGTGGTCGTGGTTTCTCCCACCCACCCAACTCCAACAAGCAGTCCAAGCAATAGTTCCAAGCTCCAAGACTAAGTGCTCCTCCTACCCGTCCGCTTTCTGAGGTGACTTGCTACAAGTGTGGCCAGAAGGGTCATTATTCCAACAAGTGCAACAACCCAAGGCGCCTTCCGCCTCCTCCTCCTGTCGGTACCGCTATGGTCAAGCATGATCCAAAGGCAGCAAGGGTCAATCTGATGAATGCAGCACAAGCGGAGAATTCTTCTGATGTCATTTTGGGTAACCTTTCAGTTAACTCTTTTCCAGCTAAAGTTTTGTTTGATTCGGGTGCTTCACATTCTTTCATGTCATACCCGTTTGCATCCAAGCATAGTGTGACCACAGCAGCTTTACCGAGGCAGTTGGCAGTTTCTTCTCCGGGAAAGCAGATGCATTCCAGTTTTTATGCTCCAAATGTTTCCATTCGCATGGGTGATTATCGCTTTCTGGCTAATCCGGTGGTTCTTGGTAATTCTGACATCGACCTCATCCTCGGAATGGATTGGCTTTCTCAGCATGATGCTCACATTGATTGTGCTCAAAAGGAAGTCAAGTTGACTCATTCTGATGAAGATGTGATTATCTTCGCCTCCAGGGATAACACTATCAGACTTTTCTCTCTCATTGATAAGGGCGAAATTAATGCCATATCTCAAATTCCGGTGGTTAACGAATATCAAGACGTCTTTCCTGAAGAACTTCCAGGCATGCCTCCACACCGCCAGGTGGAATTCGTTATCGAACTCGAGCCGGGTACTGAGCCAGCATGCCGGCGTCCGTACAAGCTCTCTCCAGATGAATTGAAGGAATTGAAGAAGCAGCTTGATAAGCAGGAGAGTATGGGTCTCATCAGACCTAGTACATCTCCGTGGGGCTGTGGTGTCTTATTTGTCAAGAAGAAAGATGGCACGGAGCGTCTCTGTGTTGACTACCGGCCATTGAACAAGAAGACGATTAAGAACAAGTATCCGCTCCCCAACATCAACGAACTCTTTGAGCAGCTCAAAGGAGCTAAAGTGTTATCTAAGCTTGACCTCCGAATGGGCTATCATCAAATTCGCATTCGCGAGGAAGACATTCCCAAGACGGCCTTCAGAACGAGCTACGGTTCATACGAGTATACCGTCATGTCCTTCGGTCTCGCCAATGCTCCTCCTACCTTTTCAAGGATGATGCATTACATCTTCAACCCCTATACTGGCGAGTTTGTGCTTGTGTATCTGGATGATATTCTGGTGTTTTCCAAGAATGAAGAAGATCACGAAAAGCACTTACGTCTGATTCTTGATCGACTCCGAGAGCATAAATTCTATGCCAAGTTCTCCAAGTGCGAGTTTTGGCTAGATAAGGTTTTGTACCTGGGCCACATCATCTCAGCTGACGGTATTGCGGTTAATCCCGAGAAAGTTGAAGCAATTGTCAACTGGGAAGCCCCTCAGAACGTCAAGTAGCTCCGCAGTTTTCTGGGTCTTGCCAGCTATTGCAGAAGGTTCGTTGAGAACTTCTCCAAGATTGCCAAGCCTCTTTCCAACTTGCTTCAGAAGAATGTCAAATACTTTTGGCCTCCAGAGTGTGAAGTGGCATTCAAAACTCTCAAAGAAAAGCTTGTCTCTGCTCCAGTTCTGACTCCTCCGGATGAAACCAAGCCCTATGAAGTATTCTGTGATGCTTCTCTTCAAGGTCTTGGTGGTGTGCTTATGCAAGATAAGAGAATTGTGGCATATACTTCTCGGCAGCTCAAGCCAATTGAGAAGAACTATCCCACACATGATCTCAAGCTAGCAGCTGTGGTACATGCTCTGATTACGTGGAGACATCTGTTGTTGGACAGAAAGGTCGACATCTTCACTGATCACTAGAGCTTGAAGTACATCTTCACACAGCCGCATCTGAACCTCCGTCAGACTCGTTGGGTTGAAATGATCCAAGAGTACAATCCCAGCATTGAATACACTCCTGGCAAGGCGAATGTGATTGCAGATGCTTTGAGCAGAAAGGCATATTGCAACAGCCTTCTTATCAAGCCGTACCAGCCTGAGCTTTGTGAAGCATTGAGGAAACTCAACCTCCAAGTTGTTCCGCAGTGTTTTCTTGCAAATCTCCAAATTGCTCCTACCTTGGAAGATCAAGTCCGTGAGGCCCAGCTCAGTGATACCATGGTGAAGAAAGTGACACATGGGATTGCAAAGGGCACTCCAAAATACAAGTGCTTCCGTGTTGATGAGAGAGATACCTTGTTCTTCGAGGACAGACTCGTTGTTCCCAAAGGTGATCTCAGGAAGCTCATAATGGAAGAAGCTCATGATTCTCTCCTTTCCATTCATCCTGGCAGTTCCAAGATGTATCAAGACCTGAAGCAGTCTTACTGGTGGACACGCATGAAAAGGGAAATTGCCCAATTCGTGAATGAATGTGATGTATGCAGAAGAGTGAAAGCAGAACATCAACGTCCAGCCGGTCTTCTCCAACCTCTTCCTATTCCCGAGTGGAAGTTCGACCACATTGAAATGGACTTCGTCACTGGCTTTCCTAAATCCAAACGAGGAAATGATGCTATCTTTGTGGTGATTGACAAGCTTACCAAAGTCGCTCACTTTCTTCCAGTCAAAGAATCAATCAATGTAGCTCAACTTGCAGAGCTGTATACTTCCAGAATTGTGTCCCTACATGGCATTCCTCAAGTTATATCCTCAGACCGTGGAAGCTTGTTCACATCAAGGTTCTGGGACTCCTTTCAGTCCGCCATGGGCATGAAGATCAGGTTCAGCACTGCTTTTCACCCTCAGACTAGTGGTCAAGTCGAGCGCGTGAATCAGATTCTAGAAGACATGCTCAGAGCCTGTGTCATCTCCTTCGGCATGAAATGGGAAGACTGCCTTCCATTTGCCGAGTTCTCTTACAACAACAGCTTTCAAGCAAGTGCAGGCAAAGCACCATTTGAAATTCTCTATGGTAGAAAGTGCCGTACCCCTCTCAACTGGTCTGAAACAGGCGAACGTCAACTTCTTGGCAATGACTTGATCTTAGAAGCCGAAGAAATGTGCAAAGTCATACGTGAGAATCTCAAGGCCGCTCAGTCGCGTCAGAAGAGCTACTATGACGGCAAGCATCATGATTTGGCTTTCAACATCGGTGATCATGTCTATCTCCGAGTTTCTCCGATGAAAGGCACCCAAAGATTCGGTATCAAAGGAAAACTTGCTCCTAGATACGTCAGGCCTTTCAAGATTCTTGGCAAGAGAGGCGATCTAGCCTATCAACTTGAGCTCCCTCCCAACTTCGCAAATGTTCATGATGTCTTCCATGTGTCTCAACTTCGCAAATGCTTCAAGGCACCTGAGCGCATGATTCCGTTTGAAGAGATTGATCTTCAACAAGACCTGTCCTACCGAGAGCACCCAGTTGCAATTCTCGAAGAAACCGAATGCAAGACCCGCAACAAGTCCATCAAATTTCTGAAAGTCAAGTGGTCACATCACACCGACCGAGAAGCTACCTGGGAACGAGAAGATCATCTTCGTTCCGAGTACCCTTCCTTTTTCCAGTCCTAGATCTCGGGACGAGATCTTTTTGTAGTAGAGGAGAGTTTGTAATGCCCCGGATGTAATACTTTCCCTTTTGGGCATATAATATATCTCCGGCTTCATCTATTTCCATTCCGGGTTCTTTGTCTTTCGGGTGTTCGTCGTTTTGTTGTGTGCGTGTGTGGCATTCATTCATATCATGTAGACATGTGCATCGCATTGCATTTGTGTTGACGGTTGCATCCGGTTCCACGCGTTCCTTCCCGTTGTCCGTTTCGCGTTCCGGAGCTCCCTCACGTGTCCGTGACGTCCCGTAGGCCTACTTTGTTGTTTGGGCGTGTAACGTTACCGGTGTGCCGCGAGGTTGTTGTGTGTGTTGTTGTTTTGTTGTGTGCAACCCGCCTCTCAAATCTCGTCTCGTTTGGACTCCGTTGGCTATCCCATCCGTTGTTCGTGTGGGTCCAAAGTGCCTTCACCTCGCGTCCCAGAAACACCCCTACTGCAGTCTACTACTCTCTCCTAGGCCCTTCTAGACTACCCCCGCGATCGGATCCGTCGGATCGCGATCGGAGGGCTCCTAACACCCCCCAAACCCTAACCCTAGCAATCTGCTATTTATAGACCCCCTAGTCTATTTTTTTTGGCTTCCCTAACCTCTAGCCCCTTCTTCCTTTTTTTCCTCTCCTCACAGTTCGGATCTTACCAACCCCAGCCGCCACTTGGCCGATCCCGCAAGCAAGGGATCCTGCCGCCATTTTTTTCCATCGCCAGCCGCCGCAGTCGCGCGCTTGGATCGATCGATCCAGGTCAACGCGTCGCCGGACCTGGGGCCTTTCCCGCTCGCTACGGGGTGGACCACATCGCCAGAAGCCCATCCGGTCGGGTCCTCCTCCCGTTTTGCCAGCTCGGCGCGGCTCCTTCGCCCCAGCCTCCCGCATCGACGGCCTGCATCGGGCCCAGATCGCCGCAGCCAGGCCGCGTCGCCACCTCAGCAGCCGGTCGGAAGCTAGACCACATCCCCGCCCCGCGCACCGGCCCAGGTCCCCACTTCGCCTAGCCCCGCATCGCCCCGCCTCACCGAGCCGTTCCCGCGTGCCGTCGCCAGGCCCACTCCGCCTCCCCTCCATCAGGCGAGCCACCGCTGGGCCCCGAGCCGCCGCCCTGGGCCGCCTCCACCTCGCCGCTCCCTTCGGCCTCCCGCTGGGCCGTACCGAGCCAGCCGCCTCCCGGCCCGGATCACGCGCCGCAGTAGTCGGGCCGGCCCTTTTGCTCCACCGACCGGGCCGCCTCTGCCTCACCCGTGGGCCTCGCCGCACCGCCGGCCCGTCGTTTTTCCCAGATCAGATCTGAGTGAGGTTGACTCCCCACTCCTCTAAGTCCCAGATTTGTTAATCTGTGATGCTATTTTCAAACTGCTAGATCTCCTTGTGTGTTTGTCCGATTCACGCATAAAGCATGTCCAGACGTTCGTGGAGACTTGCTCTACGTTTCATCTATTGTTGTCATGCATGTTAGAGTTCATCTAGGTGCTTGTTTTGCTGTTGCAAGAGTGCATCATGATATAAACTGCTGCTATGTGATGTTTTTATGTTATCTTTTCCATGTGATATCTTTTAGCTCGTTTGTCCGAATGATGCAAATGACATGTCCACGTGTTCGTCTTGCCATGCTCTACGTGTTGTATGTGATAGGGTGCATGATAGATTTATTATTGCCTTGTTATCATCGTTGCAAAGTGCCATGTGGCTGTGATGTTGTTTCACTTGTTATGAAATGCCATCTTGTTGAGCTCGTTGCTATCGTTGTGTTTACCTCCATGAAGCATGCTTGTGTGTTTCGGTATCACCTTCATGTGAACTTTGATGAGGTGCTTACCTCTTGCCATGTTTAGTTTCGAGGTGACTTAAACATGCTCTTTTATATGCCATGATGGAATTGCTGTTTTAGGACTTAATGGTTTTTCACTAAGTCTGAAATCTGTAACGTTCCGATGCCATGTTCTTGTGATGTTCTAGGACAAAGCATGTTAGTTTTGGAGTGGATCTTGATTGTTCCTTTTACTATATATTGTTGTCTTTCCATCCATATCCTCACATGTCCATTTAAGTGTCTGTAGCATGTTTATCTTTTGCTCCAAAGTTTCAATAAAAATTCTGCTGCCAGAATTTTATTGTCAAGTTCAATATGTCCAAGATCATTGCTATTGATCCGTGGCTCCGTTGGGGGTGCACTTTTGGACTTAGTTGCTGTAGTATATGTCTAGTTTGTGTTCATGCCCTTTGCCATGTTATTTGAATGCTGTAGCTCAATTATTTTGTGCTCCGAAGTTGCGATGTTGCTGTAATTTTCAGCTTTCGCTCATTTCTTGTTTCGGGCATAACTTTTAGCCCGTAACTCCGTTTTCAGCGAATCTTATATCAAACTTGATTGTTTTTCCGTGTAGATTAATTATATCAGTTTGTTATCATGTTTTGAGGTGTTTTGCTTGAGTGATATTTTACGTGCTCCGTGTGCATCCTTAGAGCATCCATCATGCATTCATCTTTTTCGAGTGCGCATTGCATCTTGTTGATTGGTGCTTGGTGTGATTGTTTTGTTTAGAGCCGGAAGCAGAGTCTGAGTTCGAGTACGAGCACGAGGTTTCCAACGAGGTTGAGCACGAGGACCCTTCTTACGATCCAAACAACTTCACTTCAGGCAAGATGACCGAACCCCGATAACATTACTATCTTTGCCTATTGCTAGTAGTTCCGCTCTATAGTTTTGCCTCGATGCCCATGATCTTCTTGTCAGCCTCCTACTTGTAAACCATTGCCATGTTTAACCAACCTACCTACGCAAACCGTTGGTTGGCTAAGTACGCTTCGCTCAGCCCTTCTTATAGCATTGCTAGTTGCAGGTGAAGATCGAAGATGCTTGCTTCATGTTGAAGTTTGGTTGGGTTATATCACACTACATAAATGCTTAAATGAAATCATCTATATATTGGCAAGGGTGGAAGGCTAAGCCTTTTGCTTGGTGATTTGTTCCACTCATGCCGTTAGGAACCGTATAAGCCGGTGTTATGTTCCTTGATTATGCGTTCCTAACACGGTTGGGGTGTATGGGACCCCCTCGATAAACCGCTAAGTGCTAAGTCTTTTCCAGCAAGTCCCAACATTGGTACTATTTGCCTAATAACTAAATAACTTGCATAGGGAGTAATTAACCCGAGTTCTTAATCAACAACCCCGGGCAGTGCTCCTCATGAGTGTTGGTCCAAACCGGGGGTTCTGCGGGGTCACCACGAGGGAACTCGAGGATTGATATAAACCTGTAGAATCGCCCATCCGGTCGTGTCCTGAGACTTAGATACGCGCGGCTACTATCAGGGTGTCGACACGCCGGGAGGGTTTGCTGGATTAGCCTTACCTTAGTTCGGTATATCTTGAGCACGGGATTCCGAGAATACTCGGGTCTTCCCACTCTGGAGTTGCGACTCCGCGGATCGTGGGCTTGTAATGGGTCAAGTTGGAACACCCCTGCAGGGTTTTGAACTTTCGAAAGCCGTGCCCGCGGTTATGTGGCAGATGGGAGCTTGTTAATGTCCGGTTGTAGAAAACTTGACACAATGTTTCTAATACACTACCAGCGTGTGTTCCGTGACTGTCAATTTCCGAATAGGGATTCGGGAGTTGAACACGGAGGGGTTATGATTGTTGAGCTTGTAGCTAGGATCACTTTGTGATCACTTCTCGTCCGAGGCTTTCTCTTCTCGCTCTCACTCACGTAAGCTAGTTGCTAGTTGCTGCTGCAGACACTTATTCTTTTCTTCAGCCTTATCCTCTCCCAAAGGCTTAGATAGTCTTGTTACCCGGAAACGGGATTGCTGAGTCCTCTGTGGCTCACAGTTACTTCACATACCAGATGCAGGACCAGCTGTGAGCTATCCAGGTGATGGCACCGAGCTGGATTGGGAGTACGACGAGGAGCGTAGTCGGTACTATGTGCGATACCCGGATGATCAGTAGTGGAGACTCTTACTAGGATTCGATCCGCCTGTGGTTTATTTATCTGAGTTTGGTATCTTTCATTTGGATTTTGCCCTTAGAGGGTTGTGATGTTCTTAATGTATGATGTTTGAGACTTGAATTGTAATTCTGTGACGTGGCGAGTGTAAGCCAACTATTTTCTGTTTACAATCCCCTCTTTTACATGAGATGTGCAAAGATTACCGAACTTGAGATCATTCTAGGATGGATTTATGCCTTTAAGTCGTGCCTCGACACGTTGGAGGTATAACTCCATCCTGGGCATTACAGCCCCGCGACGACTTGAACCCCTCCGAGAACGACCGCTTCGAAGGTATAACCCCGAGACGATGACCCGTGGAATGCATGTGTTGTATGAAATGTTTTTCTTGTTTGCGCCATGCACGTTGTGCCCCTCTTTTGTCGTGCTCCTCGGTTGCCTCGTCGCCGACTCGTGGGAACCCGGTGACGGGATCACCCCACCTTTCATCTTGTTCCGCTCGCTCACGCCATCTTTTCTTTTGCATCGGTCTCTCAACGAGTTACCGGAATCGAGATGTTGTCGTTGCATCATTTTCGGATCGTTGTCGTGGCACCCTTTTCCTTTCACCACGGTGACAATACTTCATATCTTCTTCATGTCAACTTTTAATAAAGACTGCATAAAACTTGATCATGTCATGCGCATCATGTTAACAACATTATATGTGTGAATTGTTGTTTGCTTAAAATTGCTAAACATGCTTATGGGGATTTTTCCGGAATTGTTGTTGTTCTTCCGGCCTCATTTAAAATGTCTAAATAGGTAGTTTACTTTTGTTTCACCTCTTGCTATGTTAAAAACATTTAACCTTGTCTTGTAAATAATCGAGAGTCAATTAAATAATTAACATGTGGTGTTTCGTCAATATGCAACTCGTTGCATATTGAGCTCCACTTAACTTGTAGTACTTGTTTGTGCACTTTGCCATGACATGCATATTTAAACCGGACATGCATCATACTTGGATGTGCATCGTATGCCATGTTTATGCTTGTGTGTTTACCGTGTTGTTTGCTTCTTTCCGGTTGCTTCTCTTGTTAGCTTCGGTTTCATTCCGGAGTTGTGAGGATTGCTCGACTATGTTGCTTCGTCTACTTCATGGGCCCGTTCTTCTCCCTTGCGGAATCCCATGCAAGATGATCATACCCTTGGATACCTTTACTACCATTACCATGCTTAGTTGTCTCGATGCTATCATTACATGTCGCGCTACCCATCTTTTATGTCAGCCTCTCCTTGTTGCCATGAAACCTCTAACCTTGAAACCTTCCTAGCGAAACCACTGTTTGGCTATCTTACCCGCTTGCTCAGCCCCTCTTATAGCGTTGTTAGTTGCAGGTGAAGATGAAGTTCGTTCCAGGAGGGAACTTGTTGTTGTTATATCACAATATCTATTATTATTATT
The DNA here is from genome assembly GCA_902687465.1 of Secale cereale. Classification (NCBI taxonomy): domain Eukaryota; kingdom Viridiplantae; phylum Streptophyta; class Magnoliopsida; order Poales; family Poaceae; genus Secale; species Secale cereale. The sequence goes on along the minus strand of LR738711.1, from coordinate 691,142,305 downwards.
AACACACCTATATGCTGGGCATGGGTGGAAGGCTTGGCCTTTTGCTCGGTGTTTTGTTCCACTCATGCCACCTTAGGCGCCGATAAACCAGCATTATGATCCTTGATTTTGCGTTCCTTACACGATGGGTGGATGGGGACCCCTTGACAGTTCATCTTTGAATAAAACTCCTCCAGCAAGGCCCAACATTGGTTTTAATTTGCTCATAATAACAACTTAATTAATTAATTAAATTGCATAGGGAGTTAGCGCTACCCGAGGATTCTTTCTACATAGCAGGGGGGGCAGTGCTGATGGTGTTGGTCCCAAACGGGGAGCCTACGGGGCCGCCTCGGGGAAACCCGAGGTATCTGGTATAACCCGTAGGATCACCTATCCGGATGTGGCCTGAGACGAGATACGCGTGGCTACTATCAGGGTGTCGACACACCGGGAGGTCTTGCTGGACTTGTTTTACCATTGTCGAAATGTCTTGTGCACCGGGATGCCGAGCCTGATTGGATTTCCCTAAGATAAGGGGTGATGTTATTATATTTATCACTTCAGCTAATCGTGAGAGTTTGTGATGGGCTAAGTTGGGACACCCCTGCAGGGTTATGATCTTTCGAAAGCCGTGCCCGCGGTTATGTGGCAGATTGGAATTTTTAATGTCCGGTTGTAGAAAACTTGACAGAGGATCCGAAGTAAAACACACAACTGTGTGAGTAACCGTGGCTGTCTCTTTTCACTTTGAGAAGAGAACACACTGGGGTTATGTTTGATTCGTATGTAGTTCAGGATCTTTAGCGATCACTACTTTTGCGACCGTTTGCGTAGATGCTCATCTTATTCTTGTACTCGTATGCTAGCCACCATATTATGCTTAGCCGCTGCTGCAACCTCACCACTTTACCTCTTCCTACCCATAAAGCTTTGCTAGTCTTGATACCCATGGTTACGGGATTGCTGAGTCCTCGTGGCTCACAGATACTACAACACCAGATGCAGGTTCAGCCGATAATGATGCAGGAGATGGATCAGAGCTTCACTGGGAGCTCAATGAAGAGAGTGGCCGTATGCTTGTAACGTTTTCGACGATCAGTAGTGGTTTCTACTAGGGGCGATTCAGACCTGTGGCTTTATGTTTTGGTATCTTTCTTTTGGATCTTCACCCGTAGTTGGGTTGTGATGTTTTGAATGATGTTTTGCTTATGTAATGTATTGTGTGAAGTGGCGAGTGTAAGCCAACTATCTCCTTTTGCAATTTAATCCCTCTTTTACATGAGTCGTGCAAAGATACCAAACTTGAGATCATTCCAGAATGGGCTTATACCTTTAAGTCGTGCCTCGACACGTAGGAGGTATAGTCCCATCCTGGGCACTACAGCCGCCTTCGTCCTCTCCATCAGAAGTGCCGCCTGACGAACGACTTCTTGGGCCGTGTTCACGGGATCCTCTGGTACGTGATGGGTGGAGAAGAGAACAGACGGCGGAGCGGCCGCTGGGTCGACGGCTGGATCAGTCGACGAGGAGGGATGGACAGTCGACATAGGGACAGCGAAGGAGACCGTGGTCCGGGCCACGCCCCCCTATTGCTGGGCTTCATAGCCAGAGGGTGTCTTCCGACCCCTCCTTCCTGCGCCTCGTCGAGTCACTCCCGCGTGCTCCTCCTCGTCGTCATCATCGTCATCTGGGAGCTCTAGGACATGGCGCGGCGCTTCAGAAGACAACCACGAAGTTTAGTCGACCGATAGATCAAACAAGTAAAAAGCAAAGAACAATCCGCAACCCGCACCTGGACGGGCGTGGCAGCGTCTGCGGTCTCCTCATCGTCACAACCCTTGTCGATATCCATCGAAGTCGCAGAAGCAGCAGCGCTGAATATTTCACTGAAAGTGAGTCGACAAAGACAAAGTTGATCTCCGAAGAGCGGGGGAAAATGAAGCAAAGCGACGCTTACGTGGAGGAATTTGGGACGTCCACCTTGATCTTGGGCAGAACCTTTCGAGGCTTGACATCGACGACCTTAGGCTGCTTGGGTGCCTTTTCGGTCGGATCCGGAGTGGCCGTGCGAACCCGCTTCTGCACTTGGGAGCAGGAGGGGCCCGCCCTGGAACGCACGGCCTCTGGGTCATGCTTCTCCTTGGAGCGCTTTTCACCACGGGGAGGTGGCTCGACCTCCTCGCCGCTGCTGGAATCTTCGCCCTCCTCCCCAGTCTCCTCGCCGGACTTCCAGTCGGAAGCTTTGCACACACCTTCTTCGCCCCCCTGGACGTGATCCCCATTGGGCACCGAAAACATTTCGGTATAGATCTGCAGAAAAGAAGATTAATCAAACATCAGTCGTATTCATCAGACAGCCACAAACAAAAAACACGAAAATCACTCGAAAGTCAAGGCTGGACCTTGTCAGGTTGGTGGTCTGCGTCGAATGGGGAAACTCTTCCGAGCCCCCTGGGGTTGTCCTTGTTCCCTGTGATGCACTTCAGACACTGCGCCACCGTCTTCGCAGCAGCCTCCTCTGGGCGGACCCAAGATGAGTCATCGACGCCGGAATACAACCACATCGGATGGTCTCGAGCTTGGAGAGGTTGGATCCTCCTCATGAGGAACACCTCAAGTAGATCCAACCCCGTAACCCCGTCGCGGACCAACTGGACCACCCGCTCCACCAGCATATCTACCTCTACCCTCTCAGACCGACTCACGAGCAATGACGGTGGCTAGTTGACTCGACCAAAAGAAAAGGGAGGAAGCCCAGTCGACTGACCAGCAGTCGGAATGTCCCTAGAGTAGAACCAAGTCGACTGCCAGCCCCGAACCGACTCTGGAAGGATCATGGCAGGAAAAGCACTCCTATTTCTAAGCTGGATACCCAGTCCGCCGCACATCTGGATGACATGCGTGTTTTCGTCGCTTGGGTTCGCTTTCTTGATGGTTTGAGAACGACGAGTGAAGATGTGCTTGAACAAACCCCAGTGCGGTCGGCATCCGAGGAAGTTCTCACACATCGAAATGAATGCATCCAAGAAGGTGATGGAGTTGGGTGTGAAGTGGTGCAGCCGAGCGCCGTAAAAAGCTAGGAAAGCACGGAAGAAAGGGCGTGGAGGCAAGGAGAAACCTCGGTCGACGTGGGTCGCGAGGAGAACGCACTCGTCCTCCTGTGGGTGAGGCTCCAGCTCGCCCCCCGGCAACCGCCAGGAGTCACGGGCAACCAGCCCTCCTCCTCCAGCTCCTCCATGTCCTCCGGCGTCATCGTGGACCAGATCCAGCCCCCCTGGATCCAGCCAGGTGGGAGCCCAGACCTCGACGACGACCCTCCGCGACTGGACCGCTTCGCTTTCCCCATAGCCGCCGCCTTCTTCGAGCGCTCCAGCGCCGCGGTCCTATCCTTGCCCATGGCGAGCAAGCCAGCGTTGGCCGAGGAAAGGGAGACAGAGGTAGAGGCGCGGCGGAGGAACGAAGACAGAAGAAACAGAGAATTGGCGCACAGTGCCCTCGCCTCGGCCGCGGCGCGCATTTATAGCACAGCGGTCGAGTGGCTGACTGGTGGCCCCAAGCTATCCCGTCAAATCCCGCAACAGGCGCACACGCGATACGTGGCGAAAAAGGCGGCGCGGAGATCGAGGCGCCCCGGGCACATCCGATCCGGTTGCCGCGGCACGGCCCGTCCCGCGCGCTTCCCCAAATTTCGAAATCCCGCAAAATCCGGAGACCAGAGAGCAGCCGATTCCGCCAAAAACTGCGCGCCCCAACGACGCTCGGTGCTGCGCGTGAGGTTCAGTCGACGGTCAACACGAACAGGTATACTCGACGGTTCCTGAATCGATTAAGGCGACCAAGTCTAAGTTGAAGAGTCGGCCTGGTTCGCAAGCTTAAAGAAGATCACCCTAGAGACTTCGAACCTGAGCTGAAGCCAACTTCAACACTCTCCTCTACCCAAGCCTCAATCCATTCGGGGGCTACTGATGATGTTACAAACCTAGGGTAGGGTCACAGGCCTGACCCAGATACCCCACCCAAGATCACTATCCTAGAAGCTCAAAAGACAAATCAAAGGCAACAAGAACAGTCGACTGACACGGCCCAAGAGGACATTCCACTCGACTGTACACCCCTGTTCAGACGACTCAACTTCACTCGACCCTTCCAAGACACTCGACCCATGAAGGTCAAAGGTCCCTTAGGATAGCAACGGTCCGGCATTCACTCCGCAACAATGAGTGCCTTTATCGCTCTTTACTGCGGGCGTTATCAGTAATGCCTGCCTTTATGTACATTGAGCCCTTTGTAACGTGGAGCATGGCCGGGGTCCTGGCGCACTATATAAGCCGCCCTCTCCTCCCGTACAATGGTTCGCACCCCCTGTAACTCAAACATCCATATACATACCAGTCGACCGCCTCAGGGCACGAAGACGTAGGGCTTTTACTTCCTCCGAGAAGGGCCTGAACTCGTAAATATCTTGCGTACAATCTCACCATAGCTAGGGCCTTGCCTCCTCTTACGTACCCCCAACTCGTACTGTCAGACTTAGAACTACGACAGGATTGCTGGAGCTTGCACACTTTGCTAGCACCTTTAGGATCGACAAAACCTTATAGTTGCATCATATACAACTCTTCTTTGAGATATCCATTAAGGAATGCAGTTTGACATCCATTTGCCAGATTTCATAATCATAAAATACGACAATTGCTAACATGATTCGGACAGACTTAAGCATCACTACGGGTGAGAAAGTCTCATCGTAGTCAACTCCTTGAACTTGTCGAAAACCTTTCGCAACAAGTCGAGCTTTATAGATAGTAACATTACCATCACTGTCAGTCTTCCTCTTAAAGATCCATTTATTTTCAATTTCTAGCCGATCATCGGGCAAGTCAACCAAAGTCCACACTTTGTTCTCATACATGGATCCCATCTCAGATTTCATGGCCTCAAGCCATTTTGCGGAATCTGGGCTCATCATCGCTTCCTCATAGTTCGTAGGTTCATCATGCTCTAGTAACATGACTTCCAAAACAGGGTTACTGTACCACTCTGGTGTGGAACGTACTCTGGTTGTCCTACGAGGTTCAGTAGTAACTTGATCTGAAGTTTCATGATCATCATCATTAGCTTCCTCGCTAATTAGTGTAGCAATCACTTGAACTAATTTATGTGATGAACTACTTTACAATCCGGGAGAAGTTACAATTACCTCAGCAAGTTCTACTTTCCTCCCACTCACTTCTTTCGAGAGAAACTCCTTCTGTAGAAAGGATCCATTCTTAGCAACGAATATCTTGCCTTCGGATCTGTGATAGAAGGTGTACCCAACAGTTTCGTTTGGGTATCCTATGAAGACACATTTCTCCGACTTAGGTTCGAGCTTATCATGTTGAAGCTTTTTCACACAAGCATTGCAGCCCCAAACTTTAAGAAACGACAACTTGGGTTTCTTGCCAAACCACAGTTCATAAGGTGCCGTCTCAACGGATTTAGATGGTGCCGTATTTAACGTGAATGCAGCTGTCTCTAAAGCATAACCCCAAAATTATAGTGGTAAATCGGTAAGAGACATCATAGATCGCACCATATCTAATAAAGTACGGTTACGACGTTCGGACACACCATTACGCTGTGGTGTTCCAGGTGGCGTGAGTTGTGAAACTATTCCACATTGTTTCAAATGAAGACGAAACTCATAACTCAAATATTCGCCTCCGCGATCAGATCGTAGAAACTTTATTATCTTGTTACTATGATTCTATACTTCACTTTGAAATTCTTTGAACATTTCAACTGTTTTAGACTTGTGTTTCATCAAGTAGATATACCCATATCTACTCAAATCATCTGTGAAGGTTAGAAAATAACGATTCCCGCCACGAGCCTCAACACTCACTGGGCCGTATACATCAGTATGTATGATTTCCAAAAGGTCAGTTGCTCGCTCCATTGTTCCGGAGAACGGAGTTTTAGTCATCTTACCCATAAGGCATGGTTCACAAGCACCAAGTGATTCACAATCAAGTGATTCCAAAAGTCCATCAGCATGGAGTTTCTTCATGCGCTTTACACCAATATGAACTAAACGGCAGTGCCACAAATAAGTTGCACTATCATTATCAACTTTGCATCTTTTGGCTTCAATATTATGAATATGTGTATCACTACGATCGAGATTCAAGAAAAATAGACCATTCATCAAGGGTGCATGACCATAGAAGATATTACTCATATAAATAGAACAACCGTTATTCTCTGATTTAAATGAATAACCGTCTTGCAACAAACAAGATCCAGATATAATGTTCATGCTCAACGCTGGCACCAAATAACAATTATTTAGGTCTAAAACTAATCCCGATGGTAGATGTAGAGATAGCGTGCCGACGGCGATCACATCGACTTTGGAGCCATTTCCCACCCGCATCGTCACCTCGTCCTTAGCTAATCTTCGTTTAATCTGTAGCCCCTGTTTCGATTTAAATATTAGCAACTGAACCAGTATCAAATACCCAGGTGCTACTACGAGCATTAGTAAGGTACACATCAATAACATGTATATCAAATATACCTTTGTTCACTTTGCCATCCTTCTTATCCGCCAAATACTTGGGGCAGTTCCGCTTCCAGTGACCAGTCCCTTTGTAGTAGAAGCACTCAGTTTCAGGCTTGGCTCCAGACTTGGGTTTCTTCCCGGGAGTAGCAACTGGCTTGCTATTCTTCTTGAAGTTCCCCTTCTTTCCCTTGCCCTTTTCCTTGAAACTAATGGTCTTGTTAACCATCAACACTTGATGCTCCTTTTTGATTTCTACCTCCGTAGCTTTGAGCATTGCAAAGAGCTCGGGAATAGTCTTCTCCATCCCTTGCATATTATAGTTCATCACGAAGCCTTTATAGCTTGGTGGAAGTGATTGAAGAACTCTTTCAATAACACTATCTTCATCAACTTTGAATCCAAGTTGAGTCATGTGATTGTAGTACCCAGACATTCTGAGTAAGTGTTCACTGATAGAACTGTTCTCCTCCATGTTGCAACTATAGAACTTTTTGGAGACTTCATATCTCTCAACTTGGGCATTTGCTTGAAATATTAACTTCAACTCTTGGAACATCTCATATGCCCCATGACATTCAAAACGTCTTTGAAGACCCGATTCTAAGCCGTAAAGAATGGCACACTGAACTATTGTGTAGTCATCAAACCGCGCCTGCCAAACGTTCAAAGCGTCTACATTTGCGCGCGGGGGGGGGGGGGGG
>LR738711.1:691110895-691134977 GCA_902687465.1 Secale cereale | reverse complement strand
GGGGGGGCTTGTCACCTAGCGGTGCTTCAAGGACATAATTCTTCTGTGCAGAAATGAGGATAATCCTCAAGTTACGGACCCAGTCCGTGTAGTTGCTGCCATCATCTTTCAACTTAGCTTTCTCTAGGGACGCATTAAAATCCAAGGGAATGGTAGCACGGGACATTGATCTACAACAACATAGATATGCAAAAACTATCAGGACTAAGTACATGATAAATTAAAGTTCAATTAATCATATTACTAAAGAACTCCCACTTAGGTAGACATACCTCTACTCATCTAAATGATCACGTGATCCAAATCAACTAAACCATGTCCGATCATCATGTGAGATGGAGTAGTTTTCAATGGTGAACATCTTATGTTGATCATATCTACTATATGATTCACGCTCGACCTTTCGGTATCCAGTGTTCCAAGGCCATGTCTGTACATGCTAGGCCCATCAAGTTTAACCCGAGTATTATGCATGTGCAAAATTGTCTTACACCCGTTGTATTTGAACATAAAGCTTATCACAGCCGATCATCACGTGGTGTCTCGGCACGACGAACTGTTGCAACAGTGCATACTCAGGGAGAACACTTGTACCTTGAAATTTTGTAAGGGATCATCTTATAATGCTACCACCGTACTAAGCAAAATAAGAAGCATAATAAGATAAACATCACATGCGATCAAAAATATGTGACATGATAAGGCCATCATCATCTTGTGCTTTTGATCTCCATCTCTAAAGCATCGTCATGATCTCCATCGTCACCGGCTTGAGACCATGATCTTCATCGTAGCGTCGTGGTCGTCTCGCCAACTATTGCTACTACTACTATCGCTAACTCATAGTGATAAAGTGAAGCAATTACATGGCTTTCGCAATTCATATAATAAAGAGACAACCAAAAGGCTCCTGCCGGTCTTGACCATATCACATCACAACATGCCCTACAAAAACAAGTTAGACGTCCTCTACTTTGTTGTTGCAAGTTTTACGTGGCTGCTACGGGCTTAGCAAGAACCATTCTTACCTACGCATCAAAACCACAACGATTTTTCATCAAGTGTGTTGTTTTAACATTCAACAAGGACCGAGTGTAGTCACACTCGATTCAACTAAAGTTGGAGAAACTGACACCCGCCAGCCACCTATGTGCAAAGCACGTCGGTAGAACCAGTCTCATGAACGCGGTCATGTAATGTCGATCCGGGCCGCTTCATCCAACAATACCGCCGAATCAAAGTGTGACATGCTGGTAAGCAGTATGACTATTATCACCCACAACTCATTATGTTTTAATCGTGCATATCATCTACGCATAGACCTGGCTCATGATGCCACTGTTGGGGAACGTAGTATTTCAAAAAAATTCCTACGATCACACAAGATCTATCTAGAAGAAGCATAGCAACGAGCGGGGAGAGTGTATCCACGTACCCTCGTAGACCGAAAGCGGCAGCGTTTTATCAACGCAGTTGATGTAGTCGTACGTCTTCACGATCCGACCGATCCTAGCACTGAACGTACGGCAGCTCCGTGTTTAGCACACGTTCAGCACGATGACGTCCCTCGAGCTCTTGATCCAGTTGAGGACGAGGGAGAGTTCGTTCATCACGACGGTGTGGCGACGGTGTTGATGATGTGATCTGTGCAGGGCTTCTCCTAAGCACTACGATAATATGACCTGAGGTGGAATCTATGGAGGGGGGCACCGCATACGGCTAAAACAACTGTTATTTGTGTGTTCTAGGGTGCTCCCCTGCCCCCGTATATAAAGGAGCAAGGGGGAGGCCGGCCGGCCCTATAGGGCGCGCCCAAGGGGGGCAATCATACTCCTAGTAGGAGTTGGATCCCCCCTTTCCTAGTCCAACTAGGAGAAGAAGGAAGGAGAGGGGAAGGAGAAGGAAGGAGGGGGTGTCGCCCCTCCCCTTTGTCCAATTCGGACTAGGCCCATGGGGGGCGGGGGGCACGGCCAGCCCTTGCCTGCTCCCTCTCTCTCCCTTAAGGCCCAATAAGGTCCATAACTTCCCCGGTGGTTCCAATAACCTTTCCGACACTCTGATATTTATCCGGTGACCCCCGAAACTCATCCGGTGTCGGAATAACATCGTCCAATATATCATTATTTACCTCTCAACCATTTCGAGACTGCTCGTCATGTCTGTGATCTCATCCGGGACTCCGAACAAACTTCGGTCATCAAAAACACATAACTCATAATACAAATCATCATCGAACGTTAAGCGTGCGGACCCTACGGGTTCGAGAACTATGTAGACATGACCGAGACACATCGCCGGTCAATAACCAATAGCGGAACCTGGATGCTCATATTGGCTCCTACATATTCTACGAAGATCTTTATCGGTCAAACCGCATAACAACTTACGTTGTTCCCTTTGTCATCGGTATGTTACTTGCCCGATATTAGATTGTCAGTATCTTCATACCTAGTTCAATCTCATTACCGGAAAGTCTCTTTACTCGTTCCGTAATACATCATCTCATGACTAACTCATTAGTCATTTGCTTGCAAGGCTTATTATGATGAGTATTACGAGAGGGCCCAGAGATACCTCTCCGACACTCGGAGTGACAAATCATATTCTCGATCTATGCCAACACCACAAACACCTTCGGAGACACCTTTAGAGCATCTTCATAATCACTCAGTTACATTGTGACGTTTGATAGCACACAAGGTGTTCCTCCGGTATTCGGGAGTTGCATAATCTCATAGTCAGAGGAACATGTATAAGTCATGAAGAAAGCAAAAGCAATAAAACTAAACGATCATAGTGATAAGCTGACAGATGGGTCTTGTTCATCACATCATTCTCCTAATGATGTGATCCTATTCATCAAATGACAACACATGTCTATGGTTTGGGAAACACAACCATATTTGATTAACGAGCTAGTCAAGTAGAGGCATACTAGCGACACTCTGTTTTGTCTATGTATTCACACATGTATCAAGTTTCCGGTTAATGCAATTCTAGCATGAATAAAAGACATTTATCATGATATATAAGGAATAACAACTTTATTATTGCCTCTAGGGCATATTTCCTTCAAAAGGTGGAGCTAGATTTTCACCTGGAGAACCTTGGGATTTGGGGCAACAGAGAGGTCAGAGTTCCACAATGGCACCTCCAAGGAGGGGAACGAGGTCCGAAGACGCCGCCGCCGCCGGCACTTACCATGGTCAGCACAAGGTTTTCACCCGGAACGAGCCAATGAACACCAGCCGCGTCCGCACCCGAACAACCAAGTAGACCCCGCATCCAAGCCGAGCCAATCCCGCCGAGCCGAAGCTCCTTACTCGCTCGGCGCGTGGGATGCGAGGTTGGCTCCCACCGGGCTTTGCTAGTTGGCATCCACCAGTGGCGACGGATGGAGCGAGGAAGGGGGAGGAATGGGGGTGGCGGCTAGGCTATCGCCCGACCCCCCCCCCCCCCCCCAGCGACACGAGCGAGCGAGTAAAAATGTTTCTGCCATTTATTTCGACTCCTCAAAAAATGCCATTCATTTAGGCCCTTTTCTTCTTATATTTTCCATTTTTAATACGTGAATACTTTCAAACTTTTTTGAATATTGTATAAATTTTCATTATCACTTAAAAATGCATGAAACATTTTCTTAAATCCATGAACATCTCTATAAGACTCATATTTTTTAAAATCAAATATTGTGCTTTTCTCTAACTCATGAACATTTTATATTACAAACATTTTTAAAAATTCATGTTTGAAAAAATTGTGGACGTTTCAAACATTGTTGAAATAAAAAAATTGATTCAAAATCCGACCGAAATAAAGAAGCGCGATATGGGCCATTGACCCACCACCTGTTAGAGGGGGTATTCTAAATATAATGGGTTTAGTAGGAGCTCTCATTGTGAAAGTACCATTCTTCGCCCGAGCTCAAATGCACCTGCTTTGACCCATGAACAATAAAAATGAATAACAATAGAAATTCTGTTTTTTTTTTTTGCAATTAGACATTGTTTTAAAGTTTTACATACGTACAAAATTTTGTGAAGTAAAAACATTCCCAATGTTCTGGACAACAAATATCACTACTTGAAAATGCATTCCAAAATAGTATTTTCGATCATCGATTCGTTTTTTGGGCTAGAGCATTCAGATTTTTTTTCCTTCACACTAAAATGTAGGCATGCAAAAAATTCATCAATGTTTGTTGCCATTAAAAAACGAATTTTGATTTTACTATTTTTGTGATTTTACTGTTCATTAGGAAGCATTTGAGGTCGTTAACAGATAGTCCATGTCTCGCTCTCTTGTTTGGAGCTTATGGCGCAAGACATGAGGAGTAACGCCCACAAGTCGGAGCTAAATGTCTGGGCAATGTCCCATGTTGTGCCAATTGATATGGAATTTTCTATTTAACAGATTTTAAAATTTTATTCGGTTTAGGAAGATGAAAAGATATTCATCTTCACGCATATAAAAATCTGTTGAAAATGAAATCCCATGGTAAAATCTATTGATTTTGCTATCGGAAAAATACACATTTGATGAAAAGTTCAGAACATATTTCAATATATTCAACGCTTATTTTTTTATTCAATGGTGCCACGCCAGGGAAAGTACGGATTTGAGGTTGTTTAATGGGCCATGCAGCTCCACAGGAAGATACCTTTAGACCGACGGTGTTTACCATTGCCCACTAAACAAGATACATTTGTACCGCTCAGAAAGAAAACCAAGATACATTTGTTAAATTCACATAAATTGTTCATAGTATGAAAAAAATGTTATATTTCAAAAATACATTTGTATGTACAATAAAGTACTGTTCATTAATACAAAACTTAATGTTCATATGTATCAAAAGAAATTAAATTTATTATTTAATCTTGTATTTATGAAGAAATAAAAAATTAAAAGTAATGGTAAAAATATGCATGGAACAATGAAAATAATAATAAAATTAAAACACAGAACGGGGAATGTTTAAAAATAAACATAAAAAAAGTAAATTAAAGTGGTAAAAAGATAAAGAAAAAATGTAAGCTAGCAAAAATATAAAAATGGGAAAGGTAACAAAAAATCTAGAAAATGAAACGACGAAAAAGCGGTAAACCAATGTGAAAAGATCCTGATAGGTCAGCCCCATTAAGATATGTTGGAGAGGCCGGTTGTCTTTGCGGATTACTTAGCATAGGGGGAGCACCTATACGCCGCTCAATGCGGCAAAATACCGGCCGTTCGCACAGGGGCAACTACCTAGGCCGGCCCATTTACAGTGGCACGCGGCTGCAGGTTCCTGAGATGAAAAATCGCAAAAAGGAAAGTAGCGCTAGCGCTGAGTTTCAATAACGCGGCTACAAAGTAATTGGCCTGACGTGCAAACCACTCGAACATAGACGCTCAAACGTTCAATTTGCCGCGGCACACTTAAAGAGATATACGACATCGACAAAACTTAAACATTAATTCACCAAAAAAAACCCAAAAAACTACAATCCATCTGTTGGATCGAACCGAGTACCTCCTACAACTGATTTTTTTCGAAAATATGAATATTTTATTCAAAACACAAACATTTTCTGAATTTTCGAACAAATTTTGTCAAATCTGAACATTTTGATATTTTGAACAAATTTGGTAAGAGGGAACGTTTTCTTGAATTTGTCAAGAAAAAAAATGTTTCAATTTTTTGAAAATTCCAGAACATTTTCTGAACTTGTGAACAAAATTGGAAAACATGAACTATTATTGAATTTGTGAACAAATTTGGAAAGCTGGAACTTTTTTGCAATTCCCAAATATTTCATGAATTTATGAACAAAACTTGAAAATTTGAGCAACTTGAATTTATGAAAATTCAAACTGTTTTTGAATTTACGATCAAATTATCAAATCACAAATATTTTCTGAATTTGTGAACAAAATTTGAAAACGGGAACAATTTTTCAAATGCCGAACAGATTGGAATTTTTTGAACAAAATTTGGAAACATGAACAATTTTTTAGTACCTGAACAAAAACAATTTAAATTTATAACATTTTTGAATTTTTTTTGATCATTTTTTTAATTACGAACATATTTTGAAGCCGGTGGATTGTTGCTTGGTGCTTCTGCCCCAGTTGGCGGCATTGGTGTCGATGACGTAAGTTTTGTTGTTGCTATTTTTATGTTTTATCTGCGCTCCCTATCTCCTTGAATGAACAATGAAGGAATGAATGTGGCTAATTTTTTTTGTATGGGGTATATTCGTAGCATTCTAGAAATGATCTTATATTCTCATGTGTTGACGTTTGTTGCTCATACACAAGGACAACCTATGGTTTGGTTTTCCACAATTTCTTCTCTGAAATGCTGAATTGGCATTGAGATGTGAAAGTTCAAGGTAGATCGAGACTTTCAAGCCGGTTTGGAATAAATATTGCATCTAGTTTCTGTTTAGATGTGGTTTTGTGTTTTAATTAGTGTTTGTGCCAAGTAGAACCTTTGGGAAGACTTGTGTGAAGTTTATACGATCTTGCTGTAAAAAACAGAAACATTAGCGCTCACTAGAATAGTCACCAGATTTTACTGGAGAGTGCTATTTAGTTGATTCTTTTTGCAGATGATTAATAGACAAATTCCTTACATTTACCAATTTATTTCAATTTTTTTGAGTTACAGAAGTATGCGAAAGTTACAGATTACTACAGACTGTTCTGTTTTTGACAGATTCTGTTTTTTGTGTCTTGTTTGCTTATTTTGATGAATCTATGAGTAGTATTGGAGGTTATGGATCATACATAAGTTGGAATACAGTAGGTTTAAGACCAATATAAACAAAGAATGAGTTCATTACAGTACCTTTGAGTAGTGGTTTGTTTTCTTATACTAACGGAGCTCACGAGATTTTTGGCTAAGTTTTGTGTTGTGAAGTTTTCAAGTTTTAAGTATGGCTTTGATGGACTATGGAACAAAGAGTGGCAAGAGCCTAAGCTTGGGGATGCCCAAGGCACCCCAAGGTAAAATTCAAGGACAACCAAAAGCTTAAACTTGGGATGCCCCGGGAAGGCATCCCCTCTTTCGTCTTCATCTATCGGTAACTATACTCGGGACTACATTTTTATTCACCACATGATATGTGTTTTACTTGGAGCGTCATGTATGATTTGAGTCTTTGCCTGTTAGTTTGCCACAATCATCCTTACTGGACACACCTTTTTGAGAGAGATAAATATGGCCTAGAATTTGTTAGAACACTCTATGTGCTTCACTTATATCTTTTGAGCTAAATAGTTTGCTCTAGTGCTTCACTTATATATTTTAGAGCACGGTGGTGATTTTATTTTGTAGAAATTTTTTATCTCTCATGCTTCATTTATATCCTTTTGAGAGTCTTTTTAGAAAAGCATGGTAATGTGCTTTGGTTATAAAACTAGTCCTGATATGATAGGCATCCAAGATAAATGTAGTAAAAACTTTCATACAAAGTGCGTTGAATATGATGAGAAGTTTGATACGTGATGATTGTTTTGAGATATGAGGATAGTAATATTAGAGTCATGCTAGTGGAGTTATTATGAAATTGAGAAATACTTGTGTTAAAGTTTGTGATTCCCGTAGCATGCATGTATGGTGAACCGCTATGTGACGAAGTTAGAGCATGAGGTATTTGTAGAGTGTCATCCTTTATGTGGAGGTCGGGGGCGCACAATGGTTAACTCCTACCAACCTCCCCCCTAGGAGCATGCGTTGATTGCTTTGTTTTGATGACTCGTAAATTTTTGCAATAAGTATATGAGTTCTTTATGACTAATGTTGAGTCCATGGATTATATGCACTCTCACCCTTCCACCATTGCTAGCCTCTCTTGTACCGCGCAACTTTCGTCGGTACCATACACCCACTATATACCTTCCTTAAAACAACCATCATACCTACCTATCATGGCATTTCCATAGCCATTCCAGGATATATTGCCATGCAACTTTCCACCGTTCCGTTCATATGACACGCTTCATATTGTCATATCGCCATTGCATGATCATGTAGTTGACATCGTATTTGTGGCAAAGTCACCATGCATAATTTTTCATACATGTCACTCTTGATTCATTGCACATCCCGGTACACCGCCGGAGGCATTCATATATAGTCATAATTTGTTCTAGTATCGAGTTGTAATATCGAGTTGTAAATCAATAGAAGTGTGATGATCATCATTACTAGAGCATTGTCCCAAAAATAGAAAAAAATAGAAAAAGAAAAGAAGGAAAGGCCAAAGAAAAAAAGAAAGGCCCAAAAAAGAAGAAAAAAAAAGAAGAAAAAAAAGAAAAGAAAAGAAAAGGGACAATGCTACTATATTTTTCCACACTTGTGCTTCAAAGTAGCACCAAGTTCTTCATGATAGAGAGTCTCATGTTTAGTCACTTTCATATACTAGTGGGAATTTTCATTATAGAACTTGGCTTGTATATTCCAACGACGGGCTTCCTCAAATGCCCTAGGTCTTCATGAGCAAGCAAGTTGGATGCACACCCACTTAGTTTCTTTTTGTTGAGCTTTCATACATTTATAGCTCCACTGCATTCGTTGCATGGCAATCCCTACTCACTCACATTGATATCTATTGATGGGCGCCTCCATAGCCCAGTGATACGCCTAGTCGATGTGAGACTATCTTCCTCCTTTTTGTCTTATCCACAACCACCACTCTATTCCACCTATAGTGCTATATCCATGTCTCACGCTCATGTATTGCGTGAAAGTTGAAAGGTTTTAAAAAATTGAGCATGAAAACAAGTGCTTGGCTGAAACCGGGGTTGTGCATGATATGAATATTTTGTGTGATGAAGAGGGAGCATAGCCAGACTATATGATTTTGTAGGGATAACTTTCTTTAGCCATGTTAATTTGAGAAGACATGATTGCTTTGTTAGTATGCTTGAAGTATTATTATTTCTTATGTCAATATAGACTTTTGTCTTGAATCTTTCGGATCTGAACATTCATGCCACAATAAAGAGAATTACATTGAAAATTATGTTGGTTAGCATGCCACATCAAAAAAATTGTTTTTATCATTTACCTACTCGAGAACGATCATGAATTAAGCTTGGGGGTGCTTGATACGTCTCCAACGTATCTATAATTTTTGATTGTTCCATGCTATTATATAAGATGTTTTGGATGTTTAATGGGCTTTATTATACACTTTTATATTACTTTTGGGACTAACCTATTAACCCAAAGGCCCAGTCAAGATTGCTGTTTTTTGGCCTATTTCAGGGTTTTGCAGAAAAGAAATATCAAACGGAGTCCAAACGGAATGAAACCTTCGGGAGAGATATTTTTGGAACGATATCTTCACGGGAGACTTGAGAACCACGACAGAGGGGACACATGGCGTCCACGAGGGTGGGGGGCGTGCCTCCTCCCCCTGGGCGCCCCCTGCCTCATGGGCCCCACGTTGCTCTCCCGATGCCCTCCTTCCTCCTATATATACCCATGTACCCTAAAAACATCGAAGCAACAGAGAAAACCCTAATTCCACCGCCGTAGCCTTCTGTTCCCGTGAAATCCCATCTTGGGGCCTGTTCCGGAGCTCCGCCGGAGGGGGGGATCTTCCATGGAGTGCTTCTACATCAACACCATCGCCTCACCATGAGTTGTGAGTAGTTTACCACAGACCTTCGGGTCCATAGTGAGTACCTAGATGGCTTCTTCTCTCTTTTTGGATCTCAATACCAAGTTCTCCTCGGTCTTCGAGGAGATCTATTCGATGTAATCTTTTTGTGGTGTGTTTGTCGAGATCCAATGAATTGTGGGTTTATGATCAAGATTATCTATGAGAAATATTTGGTTCTTTTCTGAATTATTTTATGTATGATTATAATATCCTTGCAAGTCTCTTCGAATTATCGGTTTGGTTTGGCCTACTAGATCTATAGTTCTTGCAATGGGAGAAGTGCTTGGCTTTGGGTTCAATCTTGCGGTGTCCTTTCCCAGTGACAACAGGGGCAGCAAGGCACGTATAGTATTGTTGCCGTCGAGGATAAAAAGATGGGGTCTATATCATATTGCTTGAGTTTATCCCTCTACATCATGTCATCTTGCTTAAAGCGTTACTCTGTTCTTATGTACTTAATACTCTAGATGCATGCTGGATAGCAGTCGATGTGTGGAGTAATAGTAGTAGATGCAGAATCGTTTCGGTCTACTTGTCACGGACGTGATGCCTATATATAATGATCATGCCTAGATATTCTCATAATTATTCGCTTTTCTATCAATTGCTCGACAGTAATTCGTTCACCCACCGTAGAAATCTGCTATCACGAGAGAAGCCACAAGTGAAACCTATGGCCCCCGGGTCTACTCTCAACATATCAATCTACAATCTACTTTACTTTGTTGTTTTTACTTTCTGTTCTTATATCCAAATATACCAAAAATATCAAACTATCCTATCTATCAGATCTCACTTTCATAAGTGACCGTAAAGGGATTGACAACCCCTTATCGCGTTGGCTGCGAAGTTCTTATTTGTTTGTGTAGGTGCGAGGACTCGCGTGTGGTCTCCTACTGGACTGATACATTGGTTCTCAAAAACTGAGGGAAATACTTCCGCTACTGTGCTGCATCACCCTTTCCTCTTCAAGGGAATACAACGCAAGCTCGAGAAGTAGCAATGCCCCCCTGCCTCGTGGAGAGCCCGGAGACCCCCTTTACTTACCCCTGAACCCAACACCTCCTATATATACTGAAACCTCCGGAAAATAACCTAGATCGGGAGTTCCGTCGCCGAAAGCCTCTGTTGCCACCGAAAACCATCTAGATCCCATTCCGGCACTGATGGCTTCTCGCCCCTCGTTGGTTACCCCAAGTGGAAGGTTTGAGATGTAGCGTAGCAGCAAGTTTCCCTTGGCAAAGGTACCAAGGATCGAATCCCGTGAGACTCCGAGGGTCGACAAGAAGGTGTCAACGGCGCCAGAAACTTAGCGGTTGACAGAACCTGCACACAGATACAAATAACTTTGCTCCCAACGAGTACAAAGAGGTTGTCAATCCCTCCGGCCTTGTCGTTTACAAAGGATCAAACACAAGAGATAATAATGATAGGTATGACTGCAACTAGGAAATAAGAACAGGAAGTAAATAGCGGGTGTGATCAGTGGTGGTAATATGGACCGGGGTCCCATGATGTTCACTAGTGATGTCTCTCTCCCAAAAGACGATAAAACAGCAAAGCGAGGTAAACAAATTACAGCTCGGCAATTGACAAGATTATGTGCGCAAACCAATGCTAACTATGCTGTAAAGAAAGGTAGAGGCTCAAAAGCATGGGCGGTAGGCCAAGGCAAGTAGACCGAAATCCATCTGCATCTACTACTAATCATCCACCTTGAGATATCTATCCAGAACATCTCGCTGGTATTAAGTTGTGAATCCCACCCAAAGTGTAAACTCAAAGCAAGAGACAACTGCATTAAAAGAACTTTGCGTAAAGTAAACAATCTTTGCACCCGCAAGTACAAGAACCGTTGTTTTCCCCCTTGTGGCAACAGCACATCCCCTAGACTCATGTTTCTGTTACTCAAACTAGTCATCAAGGGGCATAAACCCACAATCAAGCATAACGTTCCCTCTTGGAGTTACTACCTACTACTCGGCCAAAGCAATAAACAGCAACAGAGAACATGCAAGAATTACTCAAGAACATAAATATAAAAGAGGTGAATCAAATATATTACTCACACACAATCTGAACATAATCTCATAATCCATCGGATCCCAGCAAACTCAGCAGAGCAGCAGCATAAAGATTACATATGTGCCTCGATCATGTAGGGCAGCTCACGAGGTCTAAACCATGAAGAACAAAGAGGGGAGGAGAACATCACATAGCTACTGGTCATGGACCCATGGTCCAAGGTGGACTACTCACGACTCATCCGGGAAGCGTCCATGGTGGTGGAGAAGCTCCCGGTGGTGGTTCTCCCCTCCGGCAGGGTGCCGGGAAGAGTTCTCCTAATGCTCCCGATCTTGGAAGCGCGGCGGCGGCGGAACAGAGGCGAGATCGCGAAAAAGGGTTCCGTCCTCAAGGGTTTCGGGACGCGAGGAATATATATGCGAAGGGGGGTCACCAGAGGCGGAGAGGGGGCCCCAGGCGCCCCCCCTGGCGCGGCCAGGGGTGGGGCCGCGCCGAGTGGCCGCCTGGGCCACCCATGGCTCCCCTCTGGCCCTGCTTTGGTTTTTTTCGAAGCTTCCTGTACGCTGATTTTTCCTGTATTTTTCCCGGAATGTTTTGGGCACTTTTAATATGGGGGAAACCTGAAATAGAAAAACAGCAGAAAACAGGAACTGGCACTGTGGTGTACTGAGTTAATAGGTTAGTCCAAATATGATCAAAAGTGGATGGAAGTGCATAAATATCATAGCAATATCACACAAAAGAGGCATGGAGCAAGCAGAAATTATAGATACGTTTTGGACGTATCAACATCCCCAAGCTTAATTCCTGCTCGTCCTCGAGTAGGTAAATGATAACAAGCATAATTTCTGTGGTGACATGCTTCCAACCATATAAGAACTTTTTAAGTAAAGCAATCAAGGCATGTAATTCAATTCAAGTCATAACAAGCAAGAGTCTATATTAGCATTGTAACAAGCAACATAAGAACATAAAGGTGCAAGAGCTCTCGCTGTCCGTGACTCGAATGTCTCCAAATGGTGTTTGCGTGCAAGAAAGGGGATAGGGATATACGAGAGAGTAAAACATAGTTTTTGTATTGTTGAGAACTTAATCTACTAAAGTTTCACACTTGGTCTTCTTTGGAATCTTATCTTGACTCATCCACAGACCGTCAGCCAGGTACAAGTCAAAATGATCCACTCCCTTTCGATATTTTGAGCACTCATGCAATGGATGAGCGTAAGCAAGAAAGTCGACACTTAGGATGGCAAAGAGAAAAATGATGAAGGGGGAAGACAAAAAAAGGTGTGAAAGGCTCACATCAATGAGGACAATCATAGGCGAGAGAAAGCCAAATGATAGATATGATGTGAGGAGTAGGGATTGCCATGCAACGGATGCACATATGAGCTAAGGTAAGCTCTCCAATGGAACTAGTGGGGGTGCATCCAACTTGCTTGCTCAAGAAGACCTAGAGCTCTTTTGAGGAGGCTCGTCATTGGAATATACAAGCCAAGTTCTATAGTGTGAAGGTCCCCACATAGCTATATGCATGAACGATAATCTCTATGGAGTACAAGGTATAAGATGGAGTACGAGTGTGGATCTCTCAAAAGGAATAGTAGTGTGCCCCCTTCTCTCTTTTTATTTCTTTTTTTTGTGGCCTCAATGGCGCTTTCTATTTAACTCTCATTTGTCCTCTTTGGGATCTTTTGATTTTGTCCTCTTTGGGATCTTTTCCTCACTTTAGGGGCAACACTCTATTTATTACAAGAAGTATAGAAGATCTTTCACACTTTACAAAAAGTACTCAACATAAAAAAAATGAAACTATCATGATGTATGCAAATGTATGCCTCTGCCAGTGTAGCAGGATATGCAATGATACTAGCGCATCATGTAGCAATGATTAGGGCAAGGCCCAACTAGCATGCGGCTCATCGATCAAGCAAAAAGCATGTATGACATGAAGATCAAGTCATGAGAAGATGGATGTTGCATGGCAATGTATCTAGGAAAGGCTATGGAAATGCCTTGATAGGTAGGTATGGTGGCTGTTTTGAGGAAGGATATAATGAGGCTTATGATGACAGAGCGTATCGTTCCAAGGATTTGGATGCACCGGCGAAGTATGCGCCAACTCTCGAGGTGAGAAAGGGCAATGCACGGTACCGAAGAGGCTAGAAAAATATGGCTAGGTGGAAGTGTCAACTTTCGAATACTCACATTAGTCCAAAGAACTCATGCACTTATTATCGGTAACTCTCAATCTAATTAGGAGGTTCACAAAGAGACAAGTACCCCGAGGAGGAGTGTATGCGGGTTTGGTTATTCTTGCGCATCCTCGGCTCATGGTACGTGAGTGTACTCTAATATTCGATCCCTCCAAAGATTAGTGATCCATTTAGTAGCTAAAGTTCTCAACTATTTGTAGGTTTTCGAAAATAAACACGGATTGCCCAAAATACGACATCTATCACTAATAGGCTAAAGCTCTTGACACCAAAAGTTCAGACATTACTCATGGCAATACCTCAAAACTATTGCAAGTTACTACTAAAATTAAATAGCAACCTCAATTACCTACTTTAAGTTAAGACACACAACTCAGTGCAACAGGCAAACTCTCTTAACAAGATAAACATGAAAACTCAAGAGAGTTCAGCGACCAACTAAACAAAAGCTCTTTAAAAATAAAAGCATGAAAACTAAGAGCTAAACATGACAGCAGCTATGGAAAGACAAAGAACACACACAGCAAAGATAAGCATGAAAATCCTATGTTGTGTTCTAGGTTGAAGTGGAGCGTGTTTCTCTCCCACACAAAGAAAGCTGGGTTCTAACTTGTTATGAACAGCAAGCAAAGCTAAAGAAAACTAAAAAGGAAACTAAGAGCAAGACGCTCCAAGCATAGCACATAACACATGACGTGATAATTATAGTTGAACGAAAGACGAACTGATAATTGTTGATGGAGAAGGGGATTCATGGGGGCATCCCCAAGCTTAGACTCTTGAGTCTTCTTGAATATTTCTTGGGGGTGCATGGGGGCATCCCCAAGATTGAGCGTTTGACCCTCCTGAATCTTCTTTTATCATCTTCCCTCGCACACTTGAAAACTCCCTTCATACACAACTCATCATAATCTGATTAGCGAGGTTAGTACCCACAATAAAATAACTTTTCCCTACTGGAAATAAAGATAATCTTGAAGAGCTACTGTTTCTCAAGATTGACAAAATGTTTTTGCAAAGAAAAAGCAAGCTCAAGGTTTGCGAAACGAAGAAAAGGCAAAACAGGACAGAATCTGTGAAAAACAGACCAGCAGGTAGTAAATAATTTTTTCGGGGCACTTCTGCAACTCAAATCAAAAAACTTAGAACAGACGCCCGAAAGCCAATTGTATAGAGCACGCTGTCAAAAAAATTCAGATCAAAAAGATGATCTGGTGATTTTATACGAATTTTTCTGTTCAAGGACAGAATCTGTTTTCTGGACTGCACGTCACAACTTTTGAACTTTCTTGCAATCGGAGGCTAAACTTGGCACAAAGCTGAAAAGAAAAGATACAATGATGATGCTACTATAGTAACAAACATCAAGACACAAAAAAAGCAAAAAATAAATCCTAATTCGTTGTGGGCTGCCTCCCAAAAGCGCTTTCTTTTATGCCTTTAAGCTAGGCATGATGCAAAAAGAGAGGATCAAGTTTTATCAAGAGTAAGAGAATAGCTAGCCCGTGTAACGGACTCAAAAGGCAACTTAATCTTCTTTCTAGGGAAGTGTTCCATTCCTTTCTTGAGAGGGAATTGGAATTTTAGATTCCCCTCTTTCATGTCAATGATAGCACCAACGGTGCGAAGAAAAGGATGTCCCAAAATAATTGGACATGAAGGTTCACATTCAATATCCATAATAGTAAAATCAACGGGAACATAATTGTCATTGACAACGATAAGAACATCGTCGATCTTCCCCAAAGGTTTCTTTACGGAAGAATCAACAAGACGAACACCAAAAGAACAAGGATCAAACGATTTCAATTTAAACATATCATATATTCTTTTGGGCATAACGGAGGTACTAGCTCCAACATCACATAAAGCATAGCAAGAGAAGTTATTCAACTTAATTTTAGTCATAAGATCCCAACCATCTTCTAGCTTTCTAGGTATGGAGGCTTCTACCCTAAGCTTTTCCTCCCTAGCTTTGATGAGAGCATTAGTGATATGCTCCGTGAAGGGAAGGTTAAGTGTGCTAGTGTGGGGATCTCTAGACATCTTGTGAAGAAAATCAATAACTTCAGAAGGGGTGCAATTATCAAAATCAAGGTCACTACTATCAAGTAAAGTGGTAGTGGTGTCCTTTAGGCTCACTTGTTTGGTAGCTTCTATGGTCATAGGAGTTCCTACGGTTGAGGTCATAGCATCACCATTAATAGGTCCAATGGGACTAGGAGTGCATTGGGTGCTAAGAGTTTGGATATCCTCAACAACTTGGATAGTAGCAACAGTGTGGTGGGTAGGAAGGCTCTTAATTCTATCTTCTTCCTTCTTTTCTCTAGCCCATCTCTCTTTAAGTTTAGCCATCATCCTAATGTTTTCATTAATTTGCACTTGAATAGCATTCATAGGAGTGGTCTTCCTCTCCTCAAGAGGAGAAATTCTAATTTTAAGCAACTCTACCTCATGGGCTAAATTGTCTACCTTCGAAGAGAGATTATCTAGTTTGTCTAGTTTTTCTTCTACACTCTTATTGAAGGCCTTTTGGGTAGTGATGAAGTCTTTAAGAATAATCTCTAGTTCAGAAGTGGAGTTCTTGGTGCTAGGATAAGCATTGTTGTTCCCATAGGAATTAGAGGGGAACGGTCTAGGGTTGCTACCAAAATTACTCCTATAAGCATTGTTATTGAAATTGTTTCTAGAGATAAAGTTCACATCTACTTGATCTTGAGCAATCAAAGAATTTAAAGGAACATCATGAGGATTAATAGAAGATTGCTTGGAAAGTAGAGACATGATCAAGTCAACTTTTTCATTTAGGGAGGAAATCTCCTCGACAGAGTTTACTTTCCTACCTGTTGGAGCGCGTTCGGTGTGCCATTGGGAATAATTGGTCATCATCTCATCGAGAAGCCTCGTGGCAGCACCAAGTGTAGTTGACATAAAGGTTCCTCCCGCGGCCGAATCCAACAAGTTCCGCGAGGTAAAGTTCAAGCCTGCATAAAAAGTTTGGATAACCATCCAAGTAGTCGAACCATGAGTAGGGCAGTTCTTGACAAGAGATTTCATGCATTCCCAAGCTTGGGCAACGTGTTCATCATCCAATTGTTTAAAATTCATTATGTTACTCCTTAGTTGGATAATTTTAGCAGGGGGATAGTACTCCCCAATAAAGGCATCCTTGCACTTGTCCCAAGAATATATACTATTCCTAGGCAAGGATTGTAACCAGATTTTAGCTCCTCCTCTCAAGGAGAAAGGAAAAAGCTTAAGCTTAACAATATCACCATATATTTCTTGGTACTTTTGCATATCACAGAGCTCAACAAAATTATTTAAGTGCAAAGCAGCATCATCTCCAACACCGGAGAATTGATCTTTCATAACTAGGTTCAGTAAAGCAGGTTTAATCTCATAAGAGGGTGCTGAAGTGGCAGGTGTAGTAATAGGCGTGCAGATAAAGTCATTGTTGTTATGACTAGTGAAGTCACACAACTTGGTGTTCTCGGTGGAACCCATAGCAGCAGCAAGCAAGATAACTATTTTTGTGATTTTTGGTAAGGGACACTAAAGCTAAAACTGAAAGGTAAACTAACAAGACTAAAAAGCAAAGATAAAAGATAGTGTGCAACTCCCCTATCTTGAAGAGTGGAGTCCCCGGCGACGGCGCCAGAAACTTTGCTTGATGGCTTCTCGCCCCTCGTTGGTTACCCCAAGTGGAAGGTTTGAGATGTAGCGTAGCAGCAAGTTTCCCTTGGCAAAGGTACCAAGGATCGAATCCCGTGAGACTCCGAGGGTCGACAAGAAGGTGTCAACGGCGCCAGAAACTTAGTAGTTGACAGGACCTGCCCACAGATACAAATAACTTTGCTCCCAACGAGTACAGAGAGGTTGTCAATCCCTCCGGCCTTGTCGTTTACAAAGGATCAAACACAAGAGATAATAATGATAGGTATGACTTCAACTAGGAAATAAGAACAGGAAGTAAATAGCGGGTGTGATGAGTGGTGGTAATATGGACCGGGGTCCCATGATGTTCACTAGTGATGTCTCTCTCCCAAAAGACGATAAAACAGCAAAGCAAGGTAAACAAATTACAGCTGGGCAATTGACAGGATTATGTGTGCAAACCAATGCTAACTATGTTGTAAAGAAAGGTAGAGGCTCAAAAGCATGGGCGGTACGCCAAGGCAAGTAGACCGAAATCCATCTGCATCTACTACTAATCATCCACCTTGAGATATCTATCCAGAACATCGCGCTGGTATTAAGTTGCGAATCCCACCCAAAGTGTAAACTCAAAGCAACAGACAACTGCATTAAAAGAACTTTGCGTAAAGTAAACAATCCTTGCACCCGCAAGTACAAACATCGTTGTTTTCCCCCTTGTGGCAACAACACATCCCCTAGACTCATGTTTCTGTCACTCAAACTAGTCATCAAGGGGCATGAACCCACAATCAAGCATACGTTCCCTCTTGGAGTTACTACCTACTACTCGGCCAAAGCAATAAACAGCAACGGAGAACATGCAAGAATTACTCAAGAACATAAATATAAAAGAGGTGAATCAAATATATTACTCACACACAATCTAAACATAATCTCATAATCCATCGGATCCCAGCAAACTCAGTAGAGCAACAACATAAAGATTACATATGTGCCTCGATCATGTAGGGCAGCTCACGAGGTCTAAACCATGAAGAACAAAGAGGGGAGGAGAACATCACATAGTGATACGTCCAAAACGTATCTATAATTTCTGCTTGCTCCATGCCTCTTTTGGGTGATATTGCTATGATATTTATACACTTCCATACACTTTTGATCATATTTGGACTAACCTATTAACTTAGTGCACCCCAGTGCCAGTTTCTGTTTTCTGCTGTTTTTGTATTTCAGGTTTTCACATTACGAGAACTGCCAGAAAAATCCCGGAAAATTTATATAAAAAATCAGCGTTCCAGAAGCTTCCCAGCTGCCAAAGTACAGCCGGAGGGGGGCCACCAGGGCTCCAGGCGCCCTGGTGGCGCGGGCCCCCCTGGCCGCGCCGGGGGGGCGCCTGGGCCCGCCGAGCCTCCGCTGATGCCCCCCTTTGGCATATATTTATATCGTGTCTAGAAACCCTCGAGACGGGAACCCTTTTTCGCGATCTCATCTCTGTTCCGCCGCCGCCGCCGCTTCCAAGATCGGGAGCACCAGGAGAACTCTTCCCGGCACCCTGCCGGAGGGGAGGATCACCACCGGGAGCTTCTCCACCACCATGGACGCCTCCCGGATGAGTTGTGAGTAGTCTCCCTTGGACCAGGGGTCCATGACCAGTAGCTATGTGATGTTCTCCTCCCGTTCTTGTGCTTCACTAATTAGTCCTCGTGAGCTGCCCTACATGATCGAGGCACATATGTAATCCTTATGCTGTTGCTATGTTGAGTTTGCTGGGATCCGATGGATTGTGAGATTATGTTCAGATTGTGTTTGAGTAATATATTTGATCTACCTCTTTTATATTTATGTTCGTAAGTAATTCTTGCATGTTCTCCGTTGTTATTTACTGCTTTGGCCAAGTAGTAGGTAGTGACTCCAAGAGGGAACGTTATGCTTGATTGTGGGTTCATGCCCCTCGATGACTAGCTTGAGTGACAGAAACATGAGTCTAGGGGATGTGCTGTTGCCACAAGGGGGAAAACAACGGTGCTTGTGCCCGCGGGTGCAAGGATTGTTTACTTTACGCAAAGTTCTTTTAATGCAGTTGTTTGTTGCTTTGAGTTTACACTATGGGTGGGACTCGCAACTTAATACCAGCGAGATGTTCTGGATAGATATCTCAAGGTGGATGATTAGTAGTAGATGCAGATGGATTTCGGTCTACTTACCTTGGCGTACCGTCCATGCTTTGAACCTCTACCTTTCTTGTAACATAGTTAGCATTGGTTTGCGCACATAATTCTGTCAATTGCCCAGCTGTAATTCGTTCATCTCACATAGCTGTTTTATCGTCTTTTGGGAGAGAGACATCACTAGTGAACATCATGGGACCCCGGTCCATATTACCATCATTGATCACATCCGCTATTTACTTTCCGCTTTTATTTACTATTGCAGCATTACCTATCACTATTATCACTTGCGTTTGATCCTTTGTAAACTACAAGTCCGGAGAGATTGACAACCTCTCTGTACTCGTTGGGAGCAAAGTTATTTGCATCTGTGTGCAGGTCCACGTTGATTGCTTATATCTGGCGCCGTTAGCAGTTGACACCTTCTTGTTGAAACTGGGAGTCTCAGGGAAATCGATCCTTGGTATCTTTGCCAAGGGAAAACTTCCGCTACACTGCATCTCAAACCTTCCACTTGGGGTAACCAACGAGGGGCGAGAAGCTATCAAGCAGAGTTTTCTAGCGCCGTTTCCGGGGACTCCACTCTTCAGGATAGGGGAGTTGCACGCTATCTTTTACCTTTGCTTTTAGTCTTGTTAGTTACCTTTCAGTTTTTTGCTTTAGTATCTTTTATCAAAAATCACAAAAATAGTTATTTCATTCTTTAGTTGTCATTATGTCGGGTCCTTTTGTCTTTGGCGAGGCAGAAGTTTTCTCACCTTTAAACAAAGAGGTGGGGAAAGTCTAAAAGATGCTTGGTATAGAATTAATGATTCTCAAAAAAGAGCCACCAAGAAGCAATCTACTACTATCCTGCTTAGAAATTTTTATGTTGGAATTACTTCTTGGAATAGTTTTATTCTAGATACTGCTATCAATGTAAATTTCCTAGAGGCCCAAGTTTGGGAGTCCCTTAGTATTATTGAAAATCTTGTTGGGAATCCCCCTGTTGTTAGCATTCAAGAGGACATCACCCTAGCTCACATTATGAAAAAACTTGAAAAGATAGAGCTAGAGATGCCAAGCATTAATAAGATAAACGAGTTGGATCGTAAGATCCAAGGGAATTTGAATAGGCTTGATAGCTCCATGCATAAAATTTTCAAAACTTTGGAGACCATCAAATCCCATGATTTAGACTCTTCTAGGATAGACAAGATTGAGGACATATTTGATACTCTAGGAACTACTTTCTCCTCAATCAAAACCAAAAAGGTAGAAACTCCGGCAAAGAGGGAGCCTAAGTTCGTTCACGTTCCAAAGGCTCCCCGTTCTAAAAGTAATCCATCTATTGCCAAAGGGGTTGAAATTGTAAAGACTTTGGAAGAAACACCTCTCTTTGATGAATTTATAAATGAATCTTCCCTTGACTTTTATCCTTTTGGTCTTCTCCCTAGAAGTATCTCTATGAGGCCTTTATTTGAAAGTCCTCTTAAGACTAGTTGTATTATTGAAGAGCTTTTTGATGGTCTTGATGATGGTTCAATTGATACAACTTGACCTCTTTGCATTATGCCTAGCTTAAAGGCATAAAAGAAAGCGCTTTTGGGAGGCAGCCCACATGAATAAAATTTTTCTTTTTCTTTTTGTTGTGTCTTGATGTTGTTACTACAGTAGCATCATCATTGTATCTTTGCTTTTCAATTTTGTGCCAAGTGTAGCCTCTGATTGCAAGAAAGTTCAAAAGTTGTGACGTGCTGTCCAGGAAACAGATTCTGTCCTTGGATAGAAAAATTCGTATAAAATCACCAGATCATCTTTTTGGTCTGAATTTTTTCGACAGCATGCTCTATATAATTGTCTTTCGTGCGTCTGTTTTGAGTTTTTTGATTAGAGTTGCAGAAGTGCCCCAAAAAAATCATTTACTACCTGCTGTTCTGTTTTTCACAGATTCTGTCCTGTTTTGCCTTTCCTTCATTTTGCAAACCTAAAGCTTGTTTTTTCTTTGCAAAAACCTTTTGGCAATCTTGAGAAACAGTAGATCTTCAAGAATATCCTTATTTCCAGCAAGGAACAATTATTTTATTAAGGGTACTAACCTCGCTAATCAGATTATGATGAGTTATGTATGAAGGGAGTTTTCAAGTGTGCGAGGGAAGATGATAAAAAGATTCAGGAGTGTCAAGCGCTCAAGCTTGGGGATGCCCCCATGCACCCCCAAGAAATATTCAAGGAGACTCAAGCGTCTAAGCTTGGGCATGCCCCCGTGCATCCCCTTCTCCATCAACATTATCAGTTCGTCTTTCGTTCCACTATATTTTTATCACTTCATGTGTTATGTGCTATGCTTGGAGCGTCTTGCTTTTAGTTTTCCTTAGCTTTTCATAACGAGTCGGAACTCAGCTTTCTTTATGTGGGAGAGAAACACGCTCCACTTCTACCTAGAACATAACATAGAATTTTCATGTCTATCTTTGTTGTGTGTGTTCTTTGTCTTTCAATAGCTACTATCATGCTTAGCTTTTAGTTTTCATGCTTATCTTTTTAAAGAGCTTTTGTTTAGTTGGTTGCTTTAACTCTCTTTAATTATCATGATTATCTTATTAAGAGAGTTTGCTTCCATGGCACTGGTTGATATGTCTATGATAAAGATGCTACGTGCACAATGGTGCTTAGTAGTTCATGTTTTCTTATGGTTAGTCTCAAATAGCTGGGGGGTTTCCAATGTGTTATTGGAGTACCAACATGATTTGTTTGCCTATGATGTGGTATGGTTTAGTAATATATTCCTTTAGGAATTTATTTTGATTGACTTGGCGTATGCTTACCCATATTTAAGACTG
Source organism: Secale cereale (assembly GCA_902687465.1). NCBI lineage: Eukaryota > Viridiplantae > Streptophyta > Magnoliopsida > Poales > Poaceae > Secale > Secale cereale. Next base: position 691,112,427 of record LR738711.1, on the reverse strand, counting down.
TAAAGAAAGTCTGTCAAGCCTTGATGATCTTTTGTTTCTGAGTAGCGATATAACTACCATGCCTGATTCAATGTTGCTTTGTCGCTCTGCATGATTATGACCGTCATTGCTCTCTTAGTTCGTCGCTCCCAGTATTTTGCTAACCTCCACCTGTACTAAGCGGACTGACTGCTTGTGCATCCATTCCTTTAAACCAGTTATGCCATATGAGTCCACCATACCTTCCTACATGGTATTTACCTGCCATTCCTAAAGGAGACTTACATGTACCATCTCGAAATTATTCAAAAAGAAAAAAATGCATTCCTATTTTGTGCCTCTGTTTTAAGTCCATGAGGAAGTAGTAGTTAATTCATGATCTTTTTAAGTTGGACAAGCTTCACCCCGGGATTGCATGTATAATGTGCAAACCCATAATACGAGAAGGAACTGGCATTGAGTGCACCCGGCTCAAAATTAATATAACAAACAAACCCTCCTTAACGCTTTGTTCATGAGAAATCAGAAAACTTTGGCAGTGATAAACAAAGGAGATTAAGAGGATGTGATTGTCCTCATTTGGGAGCCGTTCCTCGAAACTTGTCCATCTCAAGAAGTAATTGAGTTATCTGCTAGCATTCGTTGATGAAACATGCATGATCTAAGAAAATAATAATTATTACCTCTGTTTTTAAAACCAAGAGCTCTGGTACATGCTTTGTCTTTGTTTCCGACTACGGATTTTCAACCTTGCCAACAAAAGCCACGGTTCAAGAGTCTCCACCTTCTTTTAAAGCACCAACTACTGAGAGCATGATTGTCATTCTGAGTGTAATGTGCATTGTCCCAAAGTAGCATTGTCTTTTGCATGATTGTGATATCATTTATTTTGAAATCATTGTATCTAGTCATCACCTAAACCTTGGAGGTGCCCCTGCATTTATGTTTTGCTTCACTAAAGGGGGCAAGCGAGATATTACTTTATCATATTTGCACACCATGTTCATTGCAAATCTATTTGATGTTTCAATACCATATTGTAAAACTTTCAGTTCTTTGTGATTTTCTCATGAGGAAACTTAATTACTACAGAATCATTGTCTCAGTAAGCTTTTGTCATATGACTATGAAGAATCCTTATATGGTTAATAGCATGTCACCACAGAAATTATTCTTGTTATCATTTACCTACTCGAGGACGAGCAGGAATTAAGCTTGGGGATGTTGATACGTCCAAAACGTATCTATAATTTCTGCTTGCTCCATGCCTCTTTTGGGTGATATTGCTATGATATTTATACACTTCCATACACTTTTGATCATATTTGGACTAACCTATTAACTTAGTGCACCCCAGTGCCAGTTTTTGTTTTCTGCTGTTTTTGTATTTCAGGTTTTCACATTACGAGAACTGCCAGAAAAATCCCGGAAAAATTATATAAAAAATCAGCGTTCCAGAAGCTTCCCAGCTGCCAAAGTACAGCCGAAGGGGGGCCACCAGGGCTCCAGGCACCCTGTTGGAGCGGGCCCCCCTGGCCGCGCCGGGGGGGGGG
>LR738711.1:691063608-691110813 GCA_902687465.1 Secale cereale | reverse complement strand
GGGGGGGGGGGGGGGGGGGGGGCGCCTGGGCCCCCCGAGCCTCCGCTGATGCCCCCCTTTGGCATATATTTATATCGTGTCCAGAAACCCTCGAGACGGGAACCCTTTTTCGCGATCTCATATCTGTTCCGCCGCCGCCGCCGCTTACAAGATCGGGAGCACCAGGAGAACTCTTCACGACACCCTGCCGGAGGGGAGGATCACCACCGGGAGCTTCTCCACCACCATGGACGCCTCCCGGATGAGTTGTGAGTAGTCTGCCTTGGACCATGGGTCCATGACCAGTAGCTATGTGATGTTCTCCTCCCGTTCTTGTGCTTCACTAATTAGTCCTCGTGAGCTGCCCTACATGATCGAGGCACATATGTAATCCTTATGCTGTTGCTATGTTGAGTTTGCTGGGATCCGATGGATTGTGAGATTATGTTCAGATTGTGTTTGAGTAATATATTTGATCTACCTCTTTTATATTTATGTTCGTAAGTAATTCTTGCATGTTCTCCGTTGTTATTTATTGCTTTGGCCAAGTAGTAGGTAGTGACTCCAAGAGGGAACGTTATGCTTGATTGTGGGTTCATGCCCCTCGATGACTAGCTTGAGTGACAGAAACATGAGTCTAGGGGATGTGCTGTTGCCACAAGGGGGAAAACAACGGTGCTTGTGCCCGCGGGTGCAAGGATTGTTTACTTTACGCAAAGTTCTTTTAATGCAGTTGTCTGTTGCTTTGAGCTTACACTATGGGTGGGGCTCGCAACTTAATACCAGCGAGATGTTCTGGATAGATATCTCAAGGTGGATGATTAGTAGTAGATATTGATGGATTTCGGTCTACTTACTTTGGCGTACCGCCCATGCTTTGAACCTCAACCTTTCTTGCAATGTAGTCAGCATTGGTTTGCGTTCGTGGTCCTGTCAATTGCCCAGCTGTAATTCGTTTACCTCACATAGCTGTTTTATCGTCTTTTGGGAGAGAGACATCACTAGTGAACATCATGAGACTCCGGTCCATATTACCATCATTGATCACATCCGCTATTTACTTTTCGCTATTATTTACTATTGCAAACATTATCTATCACTACTATCATTTGCGTTTAATCCTTTATGAACTACAAGGCTGGAGGGATTGACAACCTCTCTGTACTCGTTGGGAGCAAAGTTATTTGTATCTGTGTGCAGGTCCACGTTGATTGCTAATATCTGGCGCCGTTAGCAGTTGACACCTACTTGTTGAACCTAGGAGTCTCTGGGGATTCGATCCTTGGCATCTTTGCTAAGGGAAAAACTTCCACAACACTGCATCTCACACCTTCCACTTGGGGTAACCAACGAGGGGTTAGAGGCCCATCACCGCCGCCGCTTCCAAGATCGGTAGCACCAGGAGAACTCTTCCTGGCACCCTGCCGGAGGGGAGGATCACCACCGGGAGCCTCTCCACCACCATGGACGCCTCCCGGATGAGTTGTGAGTAGTCTCCCTTGGACCATGAGTCCATGACCAGTAGCTATGTGATGTTCTCCTCCCGTTCTTGTGCTTCACTAATTAGTCCTCGTGAGCTGCCCTACATGATCGAGGCACATATGTAATCCTTATGCTGTTGCTATGATGAGTTTGCTGGGATCCGATGGATTATGAGATTATGTTCAGATTGTGCTTGAGTAATATATTTGATCTACCTCTTTTATATTTATGTTCGTAAGTAATTCTTGCATGTTCTCCGTTGTTATTTATTGCTTTGGCCAAGTAGTAGGTAGTGACTCCAAGAGGGAACGTTATGCTTGATTGTGGGTTCATGCCCCTCGATGACTAGTTTGAGTGATAGAAACATGAGTCTAGGGGATGTGCTGTTGCCACAAGGGGGAAAACAACGGTGCTTGTGCCCGCGGGTGCAAGGATTGTTTACTTTACGCAAAGTTCTTTTAATGCAGTTGTCTGTTGCTTTGAGTTTACACTATGGGTGGGACTCGCAACTTAATACCAGCGAGATGTTCTGGATAGATATCTCAAGGTGGATGATTAGTAGTAGATGCAGATGGATTTCGGTCTACTTACCTTGGCGTACCGCCCATGCTTTGAACCTCTACCTTTCTTGTAACATAGTTAGCATTGGTTTGCGCACATAATTCTGTCAATTGCCCAGCTGTAATTCGTTCACCTCACATAGCTGTTTTATCGTCTTTTGGGAGAGAGACATCACTAGTGAACATCATGGGACCCCGGTCCATATTACCATCATTGATCACATCCGCTATTTACTTTCCGCTTTTAGTTACTATTGCAGCATTACCTATCACTATTATCACTTGCGTTTGATCCTTTGTAAACTACAAGGCCGGAGAGATTGACAACCTCTCTGTACTCGTTGGGAGCAAAGTTATTTGTATCTATGTGCAGGTCCACGTTGATTGCTAATATCTGGCGCCGTTAGCAGTTGACACCTTCTTGTTGAAACTGGGAGTCTCATGGAAATCGATCCTTGGTATCTTTGCCAAGGGAAATCTTCCGCTACACTGCATCTCAAACCTTCCACTTGGGGTAACCAACGAGGGGCGAGAAGCCATCACATAGCTACTGGTCATGGACCCATGGTCCAAGGTGGATTACTCACGACTCATCCGGGAAGCGTCCATGGTGGTGGAGAAGCTCCCGGTGGTGGTTCTCCCCTCCGGCAGGGTGCCGGGAAGAGTTCTCCTGATGCTCCCGATCTTGGAAGCGCGGCGGCGGCGGAACAGAGGCGAGATCGCGAAAAAGGGTTCCGTCCTCGAGGGTTTCGGGACGCGAGGAATATATATGCGAAGGGGGGTCACCAGAGGCGGAGAGGGGGCCCCAGGCGCCCCCCTGGCGTGGCCAGGGGTGGGGCCGCGCCGGGTGGCCGCCTGGGCCACCCCTGGCTCCCCTCTGGCCCTGCTTTGGTTTTTCTCGAAGCTTCCTGTACGCTGATTTTTCCTGTATTTTTCCCGGAATTTTTTGGGCACTTTTAATATGGGGGAAACCTGAAATAGAAAAATAGCAGAAAACAGGAACTGGCACTGTGGTGCACTGAGTTAATAGGTTAGTCCAAATATGAGCAAAAGTGTATGGAAGTGCATAAATATCATAGCAATATCACACAAAAGAGGCATGGAGCAAGCAGAAATTATAGATACGTTTTGGACGTATCAGGCACCCTGACAGAGGGGGAATCCCTCTTCGGTGGCCATCTTCATAATCCCGGTGCTCTCCATGACGAGGAGGGAGTAGTCCACCCTCGAGGCTGAGGGTATGTACCAGTAGCTATGTGTTTGATCTCTCTCTCTCTCTCTCGTGCTCTTGAGATGTCACGATCTTGTTGTATTGCGATCTTTGCTACTATAGTTGGATCTTATGATGTTTCTCCCCCTCTACTCTCTTGTGATGAATTGAGTTTTCCCTTTGAAGTTATCTTATCAGATTGAATCTTTAAGGATTTGAGAACACTTGATGTATGTCTTGCATGTGCTTATCTGTGGTGACAATGGGATATCACGTGATCCACTTGATGTATGTTTTGGCGATCAACTTGCGGGTTCCGTGACCTTGGGAATCTATGCATAGGGGTTGGCGCACGTTTTCGTCTTGAATCTCCGGTAGAAACTTTGGGGCACTCTTTGAAGTTCTTTGTGTTGGTTGAATAGATGAATCTGAGATTGTGTGATGCATATCGTATAATCATGCCCATGGATACTTGAGGTGACAATGGAGTATCTAGGTGACATTAGGGTTTTGGTTGATTTGTGTCTTAAGGTGTTATTCTAGTACAAACTCTGTGATAGATCGAACGAAAATAATAGCTTCGTGTTATTTTACTATGGACTCTTGAATAGATCGATCAGAAAGAATAACTTTGAGGTGGTTTCGTACCCTACCATAATCTCTTCATTTGTTCTTCGCTATTAGTGACTCTTTGTTGCATGTTGAGGGATAGTTTTATGATCCAATTATGTTATCCTTGTTGAGAGAACTTGCACTAGTGAAAGTATGAACCCTAGGCCTTGTTTCCTATCATTGCAACACCGTTTATGCTCACTTTTACCACTTGCTACCTTGTTGTTTTTATATTTTCCTATTACAAGAACCCATATCTACCATCCATATTGCACTTGTATCACCATGCCCTCGTCGAACTAGTGCACCTATACAATTTACCATTGTATTGGGTGTGTTGGGGACACAAGAGACTCTTTGTTATTTGGTTGCAGGGTTGCTTGAGAGAGACCATCTTCATCCTACGCCTCCCACGGATTGATAAACCTTAGGTCATCCACTTGAGGGAAATTTGCTACTGTCCTACAAACCTCTGCACTTGGAGGCCCAACAACGTCTACAAGAAGAAGGTTGTGTAGTAGACATCACGTTCTATGATGTTTCTTACCGATTTGCCACTGTCGTTTTGGGGTTATGCATTAGAGACAATTGCATTCACGTTAAATAGGGCGCCATCTAAATCCGTTGAGGCGACATCGTATGAACTGTGGTTTGGCAATAAACCTAAGCTGTCGTTTCTTAAATTTTGGGGATGTGACGCTTATGTTAAAAGACTTTAGCCTGATAAACTCCAACCCAAAGCGAAGAAGTGCGTCTTCATAGGATACCCTAAAGGAACTATTGGGTATACCTTCTACCACAGATATGAAGGCAAGATCTTTGTTGCTAAGAATGGGTCCTTTCTAGAGAAAGAGTTTCTCTCAAAAGAAGTGAGTGGGAGAAAAATAGAACTTTATGAGGTAGTTGTACCTTCTCTCGAATTGGAAAGTAGCACATCAGACAAAACCGTTCTTGTGATGCCTACACCAACTAGAGAAGAAGCTAATGATGATGATCATGAAACTTCGGATCAAGTTACTACCGAACCCCGAAGGCCGACCATGACACATACCACACAAGAGTGGCACGATAATCCTGTCCTGAAAGTCATGTTGTTAGACAACGGCGAACGTTCAAACTATGAAGAAGCTATGATGAGCCCAGATTCTGATAAATGGCTTGAGGCCATGAAATCTGAGATAGGATCCATGTATGAGAATAAAGCGTGGACTTTGGTGGACTTGCCCAATGATCGGCATGGCATTGAGAATAAATGGATCTTCAAGAGGAAGACGAACGCACATGGTAATATTACTGTCTACAAAGCTCGACTTGTTGCGAAAGGTTTTCAACAAGTTTAAGGGGTTGACTACGATGAGACTTTCTCTACTATAGCGATGCTTAAGTCTGTCCAAATCATGTTAGCAATTGCAGTATTTTTATGATTATGAAATCTGGCAAATGGACATCAAAACTGTATTCCTTAAATGGGTTTCTTAAATAAGAGTTGTATAAAATACAACCATAAGGTTTTGTAGATCATAAATTTGTTAACAAAGTGTGCAAACTCCAACGATCCATCTATGAACTGGTGCAAGCATCTCGGAGTTGGAATATACGCTTTGATGAGGTGATCAAAGCATTTGGTTTTATAGAGACTTACGGTGAAGCCTGTATTTACAAGAAAGTGAGTGGGAGCTCTGTAACATTTCTGATATTATATGTGGATGCCATATTGTTGATTGGAAACGATATAGAATTTCTGGATAGCATAAAAGGATACATGAATAAAAAAAATCAATAAAAGACCTCGGTGAAGCTGCTTACATATTGGGCATCAAGATCTATAGCGATAGATTAAGACGCTTAATAGGACTTTCACATAGCACATACCTTGATAAGATTCTGAAGAAGTTCAAAATAGATCAGTCCAAGAAGGGATTCTTACCTGTTTTGCAAGGTGTGAAATTGAGTAAAGACTCAAAACCCGACCACGACATAAGATAGAGAGAGAATGAAAGTCATTCCCTATGCCTTATCCATAGGCTCTATGCGATATGCCTTGTTGTGTACCACACCTGATGTGTGCTTTGCCATGTGTCTGGCAAAGGGGTTACAAGAGTGATCCAGGAGTGGATCACTTGACATCGGTCAAAATTATCCTTAGTAATTAGAGGACTAAGGAAATGTGTCTTGATTATGGATGTAATAAAGAGTTCGTCGTAAAGGGTTACGTCGATGCAAGCTTTGACACCGACCCGGATAACTCCGGGTAGCAAACCGGATACATATAATTGGACCAGTCATTTGGAATAGCTCCAGGTAAAGCGTGATTGCAACATCTACAGTATGACATAAGGATTTGCAAAATACACATGGATCTGAATGTTGCAGACCCATTTGACTAAAACCTCTCTCACAAGCAAAACATAATCACACCTTTAAAACTCATTGGGTGTTAATCACATGGCGATGTGAACTAGATTATTGACTCTAATGAACTCTTTGGGTGTTAATCACATGGTGATGTGAACTAGATTATTGACTCTAGTGAACTCTTTCGGTGTTAATCACATGGCGATGTGAACTAGATTATTGACTCTAGTGAACTCTTTGGGTGTTAATCACATGGCGATGTGAACTAGATTATTGACTCTAGTGAACACTTTTGCTGTTAATCACATGGCGATGTGAACTAGATTATTGTCTTTAGTGCAAACAGGAGACTGATGGAAATATGCCCTAGAGGCAATAATAAAATGGTTAAAGTTTATTATTCATGCTAGAATTGTATTGACCGGAAACTTAAATACATGTGTGAATACATAAACAAATACCGTGTCCCAAGTGAGCCTCTACTAGACTACCTTGTTGATCAAAGATGGTTAAAGTTTCCTAACCATAGACATGAGTTGTCATTTGATAACGGGATCACATCATTAGGAGAATGATGTGATGGAAAAGACCCATCCGTTAGCATATCATATGATCGTTCAGTTTATTGTTGCTGCTTTCTTAATGTCAAATACATGTTTCTACGACCATGTGATCATGCAACTCTCGGATACCGGAGAAATACCCTGTGTGTTATCGAACGTTAGAATGTAACTGGATGATCATAAAGATGCTCTACCGGTATCTCCAAAGGTATCTATTGGATGGGCATGGATCGAGACTGGGATTTCTCACCCCGTGTGACGGAGAGGTATTTCTGGGCCCTCTCGGTAATACAACATCACAAGAAGCTTGCAAACAAAGTGACTAAGGAGTTAGTTGCAAGCTGATGTATTGTGAAATGAGTAAAGAGACTTGCCGGTGACGAGATTGAACTAGGTATGGAGATACCGGCGACCGAATCTCGGGCAAGTAACATACAGACAAACAAAGGAAACTACGTATGTTGTCATAAAGGTTCGACCGGTAAAGATCTTCGTAGAATAAGTAGGAACCAATATGGCCATCCAGGTCCCGCTATTGGTTATTGACCAAAGAAGCGTCTCGGTCATGTCTACATCATTCTCGAACCCATTGGATCCGCACGCTTAATGTTCGTTGACGATATAGTATTATATGAGTTATGTATGTTGGTGACCGAAAATTGTTTGGAGTCCCAGATGAGATGACGGACATGAGAGGAGCTCCTAAATAGTCCGAAGGTAAAAATTGATAAATCTGATGATATGGTTGGGCCAAGGGATAAGGCTCACCGGGCTTTAGGTCGTACACAAGGAATTTTTGCGTCTAGCCCTGGGCGAGATGCCGAGGCCCATGGCTTCTGGGCCAGACGCCGAGGACTGTGGCGTCTGCTCCTGGAAGTCCGAGAAGGACTTTTCCTTGCGGGCTAAACCGACTTTGAGGAGGCTTTTCTCGAAGATACGACCCCAGGGCTCAACATATAAATAGAGGGGCAAGGCTAGCGTCCGGAAAATATCAAGATTCACCAAGCTGTGTGCCGGTAACCCCGTCCCCTCTAGTTTATCCTCCGTCATAGTTTTCGTTGTGCTTGGCGAAGCCATGTGGAGATTGTTCTTCACCAACACCGTCACCACGCCGTCGTGCTGCCAAAACTCATCTACTACTTCGTCCCTCTTGCTGGATCACGAAGACGAGGACGTCATCGAGCTGAACGTGTGCTGAACGCGGAGGTGCCGTACGTTCGGTACTTGATCGGGACGGATCATGAAGATGTACGACTATGCGTTGATAAACGCTTACGCTTAGCGATCTTCAAGGGTATGAAGATGCTCTCCCTTCTTGTAGCTATGCATTTTCATAGATAGATTTTGCGTGTGTGTATTTTTTTTTGTTTTCCTTGCAAGGTTCCCCAACAAAAAGCTCATTGTGTCTTTTGTTGATTCTGCTCTTTGTACCTGCGAATTCCCCTAGCTGAACCACAAAGGGGCTAGATGGCCCCATAGATAGTTGTACCCATGACATCTTTGGGTATAATATGCCACAAAAAATACTCCCTACGTCCCATAATGTAAGATGTTTTTTGACTCTAGTATAATGTCAAAAAACGACTTACATTATGGGACGGAGGGAGTATATGCTAAGAAACTTCATTTGATTATGAATCTTTTATCATATAATACTACACATTATTTTCACTAAGTACCGTCTGCATCCACCGCCCCATTCTTTTGTTGGGATGTGTGCAGTAGAGTATGTAAAGAAATTAAAATGTAGCTCACATCTAACTTTTTCATCCTTAAATATTTTTTAAAGTCTTTCATGAATTTAAAGGTGAGAGAGTTAGATGTGAGATAATATCACATCTAGACATGACATAAATAGACCCTAAAAAATACTACTGGCAAGTGTTTATGCTTCCTAATCTCAAACCGAGTCGACGGTTGATCCATGTATGGGACGTGCATGTGACAAGTGCTTTTCTCGTTTACGCACTCTATATGCGCAAGAAAAATCTGAGTATAGTAAAGAAACAAATGGAACTTGAATGCGAGTAACACCATTGTCTCCGATAAGTGGAGAATTGTTCATATTGCTCTCCACAACCAGTACAAGAGTTAAAAAAAAAATAGATTTCACATACAATTTTACTCTGCGTTCTTCCGTTTTACAAGACTAAGCACACTACAAAGTTGCAGTTTGGATCGGTTAAACCTTTTCGATCCAAGTCTCTAGTGTAAATATAAATTTGCACTAGTAAGTACATTTGGAGAGACCATATATACCATGAAGAGGTGAAATTCATATGGGCGGTGTGGACTGCCTACGCCCCTTGGGAATCTTCTGCTTGGCGGGCCGCGGGCATGCTGTTACTCTGTGACAACATATCGTCGTGCCAGTCGCCATCTGAGGAGCAGCATGCATCAGGAGAGTCAGCTCATTAGGGGTGTATCTTCACCCAAGCGGCTTTGCTCGGCACATTCTTGACCAGAACGAACACCATGTAGTAGCCTGGCGGCGCGAGCGTCGGCTTCGACGGCGCGTGGGCCGTGATCTTGTACTTGTTCCCTTCTGCCTTGAACGCGGTGACCTGCAGTACCAGCAGCCGCTGGTTCTGCGAGAAGCCGTGTGTGGTGAACGGTGGCGCGTACATGCTCACCTTCATGTCGGCCTCGGTCACGGCTGGCCCGGGCGACGTGAACTTGAGCGAGAGCTTGTCCCCGTACTTCACCCCGTTCGCTGGGACCGACGCCATGTCGATGTCCGGCCTGGTGGCGACAAGCTCCGGGGCGAGGTACGGCGGGGTGTACCGCTCGACGCGCACCTCCGTCGGGAAGTCGACGCCAGAGAAGTTGTAGGCCGAGTTGGTGTTGCCGCCGGCCACGAGCACGGTGGCGTCGGGCAGCACCGCGCTGCTGGAGTGGTACATGCGTGGGATGTTGGACGGGGCCAGGGCGCGGAACCGCGCGCCCCGTCGTTTCCGCGGGGAGTAGAGAAGCGGGGTCAGCACCGGTTCCCGGGCGAAAAACCACCCCGAGCAGCCCTGGGCCGCGCCGTTGAGCAGCAGGAGGTCTCCGGTGGGCAGTATGAGCATGTCGCCCATCACGCGGCCCACTGGCATGAAGTCGATCGCCCACCGCGCCCCGGGCTTAGACGGGTTGATGCGCGCGCAGTCCCGGAGCGCGTGCGGGAACTTGTTGAACTCGCCGACCTTGAAGGCTTCCTTGGGGGCGCCGCCGCAGACTATCACCTCCGCGCTCAGCCTCTCGCCGCGGCGGAGGTCGAGGGGAAGGAGGGCGGACATGCCGGAGGCAGGGTAGTTCCGTGCACCGCCGTTGAGCTTCGGGAGCTCGCGGAGGACCTGCCCGTTCTGGGGGTCGAAGACGATGGAGCGGTCGTTGGCGAAGAGGAAGATGGTCCCTTCCGGGAGGAGGTGGACGAAGGGGTACAGGTTGTTCTCCACGTCATCGGTCGTGTCATGAAGAAGCGGGAGGGGAGTGAATTGGGTGTTCAACTGGCCGGCGGCCGGGACGAACTCGTAGCTGAACGCTCGCCGCCCGCCGACCACGATGAAGCGGCCGTCCGGGAGCACCTGCTGCGTTCCGTACCTGCGAGCTCATGCATACAGAAACTAGTTGTAAATTCCTTCTTGATCGTATCTGTTTTACTACTGTCAATTAGTATTACTTAATTCCACTAATCTCATATGAAAATTGGTTGATTAATATATAACTAGCTAAATCATGAAGCACGACTCTAGTCATTAGCTAGCTAGATAGACTATGCACGTAGGAGTACCATCTTCCTTCGGCCAGGCTATTGGGGAACTCGATCCAGTCGGCGTTTCCTTGTGGGTTCAGGTGTCTCACAACCTTCACCCCTTCGAAGTAGCCGCCCGTCTGCACCAGCATGCCGTCCGGGTCGAACGCTCCCGACGAGCACCACGTATCAGTTAAGACCTGCATGCAGCACGCTCCCGATGAACAGCGTGCACGCGAGAAGCAAATCGGCGCAGCGAGCAAGCAGCCAAGCGAACCAACCTTGAGAGGCCGGACCGCGCCAGTGTTGTAATCGAACTCCACGGCGTGCGCCGAGCAGTCCATGCCGCCCGGCGGGTCGCTCCGGGGGTCGAGGCGGCAGTTCCCTGCCGGCAGCTGCATGAGCGACGGCCCCGTCGTGGTCGTGTCGAACATGACGGCCTTGCCGTGCCGCATCACCGCCAGGTGCATCGCGGACACGCCCGCGTTCTCGCTCAGGATGTTCCACAAACCGGCGAATCCCCCGGCATTGTCCACGGGGAGCACCACCCTGTCCTGGTTTGCCCTGGTGGGCGGGGACCTGTTCGGCACCCTCAAGAGCCCCACCTGCTGTCCCTGCGCCACCCCGACGACGGCGAGGGCGAGTAGCGCCGCGGCGAGGGCGCCGGGGCGGAGGAGAGGCCCCATTGTGAGAGAGAAGATGCCCCTCATTCTTCCTTCGTACGATCTTGTGGAGAATGGAATGGTGCACCCTCTCTTCCCTTTGTGACCATTGTATCGTCGCGAGCTTATAATTCTATACAGCGGGTGTGCCTTGTTTGGGTTGGGAGATTGGAGAAGCACGAGGAGCGCTCGTTCAAATATAGAAATTTCTGAACGGTGGCCGTGGTTCGCGCCAAAACCAGGAAAGAACAGAGGGCTTCTCTTTTACGCAGGTGAACCTACAGTACTGCACGTGCTTGGTTTATTCTGGGAGCCTGGGACATGATTAAGAATCTTTGGATAGAGTATGTTTTCGTATGCACGTGGTAATTTGTTTGTTAAACTATAAGATTATCGCAATTGTTCGAGAAAGAGATATTTCCTCCATACTTGTAGTTTGACTTTTTTTTGCGAACTATAGGACATGATGATTATGGTAGTGTGACTTTCAGAATATTATAATTTGCACATAACTTGCATGTACGGAGTATATCTTCATATTGTACTCACTGTTATCCCGCAATATATATATTGCCCACCTTCATCCATCACTTCGGACTTTTAAATGAGTTGACTGGTGCATGAATTCAATATGATATCCGAGCCAAGAGGTCATAAGAGGACTAAATTAGTCTAGACGTGAGGGGGAGTGTTGAAATATATTACCCACCTCCCTTCATCAGTTCGAACTTTTGGATGAGTTGGTTGGTCCATGAATATATATATATATATATATGGTCTATTCTCATAACACCCCTTAAGACCTTATTCTCGTAACAAAACCTTATTCTCAATACACCCTCACTTAAATAGGTTTCTAGCACGGAGCGCCCCGAGGACAGCAACCACTGCCCCGCCTCCTACCTCCGCGCTGCCGCCCCGCCTCCTTCCCCCAGCACCGTCGCGCCGGCTCCTACCCTGAAGCAGTGCGGTTTTTTTGTGCAGTTCGGAAGCGCAAAAAAACGCTCGCTGCCATTATTCGTTGGTCGCACCGTTTTCAAAACTGCTCTTAAACCGTGCGGAATCTCGAAAATTGTTCAACATGGCGAAGTTGCGTCTACTCCATAGCTTTTCAACGGTATATTACACGCATAATTTCGATAAACGGTTAAAAAACTAGAGCAAAAAAGGTACCGAAAAAACAACACGTACAGTTTTTTCAAACATGCAGTTCACCATTTTCAAAACTGCTCTTAAACCGTGCGGAATCTCGAAAAGTGTTCAACATGGCGAAGTTGCGTCTACTCCATAGCTTTTCAACGGTATATTACACGCATAATTCCGATAAATGGTTAAAAAACTAGAGCAAAAAAGGTACCGAAAAAACAACACTTACAGTTTTTTCAAACGTGCAGTTCACTGGTCTCTGTGTTGCAGTAACATACATTTCGGAAGCGCAAAAAAACGCGTCGATTTGGGTGTTGCGAAAAACAGAGTTTCCGCGTTTTTGTAATTTCAAAACTGATCTTAAACCGTAATGAATTAGAGGGGGTGTTCTACATGAAAAAGTAGCGTATCGACGATATCTTTCCAACGGTGTATCATTTGGATCATCTCGACCAACGTTTTGTAAAAATTTCACAAAAAACGGCCACTACCCTTCGTAGTCAGCCACATGATTTTCAAATTTCACTAAAAACCGTAAGAAATCTCAAAAACATTTCAACATATGAAAGTTGCGCCTTGTTTGTAGCTTTCTAACGGTATATTACACGCCATGTTTCGACAAACGGTTAGAAAACTGGAGTGAAAACAGTACCGAAAATTTTAAAAATTTCGAAAAACGCAATTCCGCAATTTAGTAAATTCAAAATTACTCTTAAACTGTAGCGAATTAAAAAAAAATAATAGATATGAAAAAGATGCGTGCCGACGATACCTTTCCAACGGTATATCATATGTTTCATTCCGACGAGCGGTTTAGAAAAAAAACGCAAAAAACGCTCGCTGCCATTCGTTGTGAACCGCACGATTTTCGAAACTGCTCTTAAACTATGATGAATTTTGAAAAGTGTTCAACATGGCGAAGTTGCGTCTACTCTATAGCTTTTCAACGGTATATTACATGCATAATTCCGATAAACGGTTAAAAAACTAAAGCAAAAAAGGTATCGAAAAAACAATACGTACAGTTATTTCAAACATGCAGTTCACTGGTCTCTGTGTTGCAGTAACATTCAGTTCGAAAGCGCAAAAAAACGCGTCGATTTGGGTGTCGCGAAAAACAGAATTTCCGCGTTTTTGTAATTTTAAAACTGCTCTTAAATCGTAATGAATTAGAGCCGGTGTTCTACATGAAAAAGTAGCGTCTCGACGATATCTTTCCAACGGTGTATCATTTGGATCATTTCGATCAATGTTTTGTAAAAAAATCACGAAAAACGGCCACTGCCATTCGTAGTCAGCCGCACGATTTTCAAATTTAACTAAAAATCGTAAGGAAGCTAAAAAACATTTCAACATATGAAAGTTGTGCCTCGTTCGTAGCTTTCCAACGGTATATTACACGCCTTGTTTCGACAAACGGTTAGAAAACTGGAGTGAAAACAGTACCGAAAATTTGAAAAAAATATCAAAAAACACAGTTCCACGCTTTAGTAAATTCAAAACTGCTCTTAAACCGTAGCGAATTAGAAAAAATAATAGATATGAAAAAGATGCGCGCCGACGATACCTTTCCAACGGTGTATCATACATTTCATTCTCACGAGCGGTTTAGAAAAAAACGGGAAAAGCGCTCGCTGCCATTCATTGTGAGCCGCACGATTTTCGAAACTGCTCTTAAACTATGATGAATTTTGAAAAATGTTCAACATGGCAAAGTTGAGTCTACTCCATAGCTTTTCAACGGTATATTACACGCATAATTCCGATAAACGGTTAAAAAACTAGAGCAAAAAAGATACCGAAAAAACAACACGTACAATTTTTTCAAACATGAGGTTCTATTTCAGTATCTGTGCAGTGCGCATAGCTTTACAATGCAGTAAAACAAAGCAGTTCGGAAGTGTTATGAGAATATTATTCTCATAATGTTATGAGAATAGACCGGCTGTAACAATGTTAGGCTTCCTTTGGTTCCTAGGATAGGAAATTCATAGAAATAGGAAAGTTATAGAAAGTGAGATGACATGCATCTTAATTCCTATAAAAAAGACATGTCATTTGATGCATATGATATGAATTTCTCCATTGAGTCTAGACTAATATTTTTTCCCTTTGAAATGTGAAGGATTAATTCCTATCATACATAGGAATATGAATCCATTCCTACAAACCAAATGGCTTCAGTGAAATTTTTCCTTTGAAAATCCTATACTATGAAATTCATACAAGATTCCTACAAACCAAAGGAGGCCTTAGAGATTAATCATCCCTTGGCAGGCAGGAATTGAGTACCATGTTAAGTTGGTGTCGCTTCCCCAACCCCTCTCTCTCTCTCTCTCTCTCTCTCTCTCTCTCTCTCTCTCTCTCTCTCTCTCTCTCTCTCGTACATAGACAGAAAAAACCTACACAAACAAAAGGAAGAAAACAGTACATATATGGAAAAAAGGCTAGAGGGGGTGGGGGTCAGGCAATTGCCAAAATGGACATTGGTTGAACAAATGTAGGGCACACACTCCCGGGCACTATCGTGAAACAAGCCCCCACCAAATTCCCAAATGTCGCCACCTATTTCGAGATCCCCCACCTAGATCCTTATCCTCTCATCACCTTACGAAGCTACCGCGGGCAAGGCCAAACAGCTGCCAACGATGGGGCGGCAGACATGTCGTTCTGGTCTATGCATGGTGGCAGCTTCCTCTCGTTGCTCCCGTTGGGTCTGGGATGGCACATCCGAGCGGGGATGGCAGTGGTCCGGGCGTGCGCAACCCTTGCCATCTGGTGGCGCGGCGGCGTTTCTTGGCTGAGGGTGGTAGGTGGCGGCGGGCGGATCTCAGTGGAGGTGGTAGGTGGTGGCGAGCGGATCTCGGTGGAGGTGAGCGGATCTCGGTGGAGGTGAGCGGATCTCGACGAAGAGTGGTGGCCGCGGTGTCCTAGGCGGACCACTTAGGAAACTCTAGGGAAAACCCTGGATCTCATCGTGATCGAGCGATGGAGGTTCTGCGTGGTAGCCCCTTTTGAGGCCATCGTTTCTGCATCTTGCACCAGTTGCAGGGACCAGCGACGGGATCGTTAAGGTCGTAGTGGCTTCGTTTCTTCATGCCGTCGGGCCTTCGGAGCGGGACCTACAACGACTTGCAACAGTGAGGTGGTGCTTGTTAGCGGCTTTTCTTGTGTGGCAGCACAGTAGCTTGCAACTAGTCTGTCAACGGTGTTCTGGTCGCTTTCTTGCTCGTCGTTGCGTTGTATGATGGCACCATAGGACTTGGGCAATGGAGCAGCCACCCAACTTCTTCAACAACCCAGTCTCCATGGCCAGGTGGATGACACGATGGTTGGGTCTCACGGTGGTGACGGCCTCGATGAGGCTGGCACCGGCATGGGACGCCACCTCCACCAACGAATTAGGTTCGATGTGTCTCAGCAGGTGACACGTGCACCTTTTTCGGATGTGTCAAGTGCTTGTCGCCGACACGTGAAGTCATCGGCGGGTGCTACACACGACGTCTCATATGGAGACGTCAAGTCATGCCTACTATCGACATGTGCTGCGTGGTGGATCTGACAGAAGTGTCATGTTTTGCGTCTTGTGGCTAGGTTTAAGATGGTGCGACTGGAGGCGAGGCGGTATGGGATGTCTTTGTCTTCCATTTTCTCCTCCTGAGGTATCTGGCTAGAGGTGTTGGTAGTCGGACAAGTATTCATGGTAGAGGCAACTTCAAGATGAGTATGCGCACTCCGGTGAAAACACTAGATCTCTCATCAGGTTTTGTCGACGAGCACCTGCTTCGTGCTGATACGTCTCCAACGTATCTATAATTTTTGACTGTTCCATGCTATTATATTATCTATCTTGGATGTTGTATATGCATTTATATGCTATTTTATATGATTTTTGGGACTAACCTATTAACCCAGAGCCCAATGCGAGTTTATGTTTTTCCTTGTTTTTGAGTTTCGCAGAAAAGGAATATCAAACGGAGTCCCAATGGAACGAAACTTTTTGGAGATTTTTCTTGGACCAGAAGACATCAGATGGATTTGGAGTACACGCCAGGGGATCTGCGCGGAGACCACAAGGGTGGAGGGCGCGCCCAGGGGGTAGGGCGCCCCCTACCTTGTGGGACCCTCGTGCCTCCCCTGGCCTACTTCTTCTGCCTATATATTCTCATATATTCTAGAAACATCAGTACATCCATCGAAACCACTTTTCCGCCGCCGTAACCTTTTGTTCTCGTGAGATCCCATCTGGAGGCCTTTTCCAGTACTCTGCCGGAGGGGGAATCAACCACAGAGGGCATCTACATCAACCCTATTGCCCTTCCGATGAAGTGTGAGTAGTTTACCATAGACCTACGAGTCCATAGCTAGTAGCTAGATGGCTTCTTCGTTCTCTTTGATCTTCAATACCATGTTCTCCTCGTTGTAATTGGAGATCTATTCGATGTAATCTTCTTTTGCGGTGTGTTTGTCAAAATCCGATGAATTGTGGGTTTATGATCAGCTTATCTATGAATAATATTTGAGTTTCTTCTGAATTCTTTTACGCATGATCTTATATCTTAGTAATTCTCTTCGAACTATCGGTTTTGTTTGGCCAACTAGATTGATATTTCTTGCAATGGGAGAAGTGCTTTGCTTTGGGTTCAATCTTGCGGTGCTCAATCCTAGTGACAGAAAGGGACATGACACGTATTGTATTGTTTCCATCGAGGATAACAGGATGGGGTTTTCATCATATTTCTTGAGTTAATTCCTCTACATCATGTCATCTTGCTTAAGGTGTTACTCCGTTCTCATGAACTTAATACTCTAGATGCATGCTGGATAGCGGTCGATGTGTGGAGTAATAGTAGTAGATGTTGGTAGGAGTCGGTCTACTTGTCTCGGATGTGATGCATGTATTCATGATCATTGCCATAGATGTCGTTATAATTACTCGCTTTTCTATCAATTGCTTGACAGTAATTTGTCCACCCACCATAATATTTGCTATCATAAGAGAACCCTCTAGTGAAACCTATGGCCCCCGGGTCTATTTACATCTTATAAGTTTCAGATCTACTATTTTTCAATCTTTTACTTTTCAATTTATAAACCAAAAAACCAAAAATATTTACTTTACTTGTTTATCTATCTCTATGGATCTCACTTTTGCAAATAACCTAGAAGGGATTGACAAGCCCTTTATAGCGTCAGGTGCAAGTTGTTTGATTCTTTGTGCAGGTATTTGGCGACTTGTGTGTAATCTCCTACTGGATTGATACCTTGGTTCTCAAAACTGAGGGAAATACTTAATTCACTTTGCTGCATCTCCCTTTCCTCTTCAAGGGAAATCCCAACGCAACCTCAGGAAAGTAGCGAGGAAGTCATGTGCCTTTGCCGAAGGTGGTGGATCAAAGATTGTCTTTGGTGATGAAAATCCAAATATCGACCTTGAGTTGGACTTGTCATCATTGGCGCATGTGTCGAGATTTGTTGGGAGACGTAGTAGAACAAATATTTTGCGCCTACGCACACCCATGATCAATATGAAGATGCATAAGGGGTTGGGATCACAATCATTAGCGTCACCAAGTTGCAGCGGAGAAGATCATGTCGGTGTAGATCGTACTTGGAGTCCCTGGAACCATCAATGAACGATCCCCCGAACCACCCACGAACAGTCCCTTGAACCAAAGACCGAAAGCACGACCTCTCTACTTGGTTGCAAGCATGCAGCCTTCACGATCAGACAACGCTTCACCGTCCAGAGCTAATTATCGTCGGAGAATTAGAGGTAGGAGACTAGAACCACATGTGGCTTATAATTATGAGGACAAGAGGATTATCCTAGATCTAATAAGTAACTAGGACCAACTAGAACTAAAACTAGAAGAACTAGAGGAGGCTCCAAAACTTGTATGCCAAAAGGGTGGAAATCCTCTAGTATATATAGGTTGGAGAGGAGAGGAGGGTTGTATGCCAAAAGGCTCCAAAACGTGTATGCCAAAAGGGAAGGTAAAGTCCCTCCCTGTCAGTGTACTAAGACATGGGTACCTTAGTACCCTGACTTGTGCACATGCAGTTGTAGCCTTCCCGCCGACGAGGCTTGCCGGAGGGCTACTGCATACAAGACACGAGATATCAACATCCAAGACTGTGAAGAAGACCTTGAGGCATGTCATCGAGAAGTACTAGGTTAGTACTTAAGGACAAGATTTCAGTTGCCGACAAGCTTCACATCGGCAAGCCAAGACCTGGCAAGCTCCTTGTCGGAAGCACCTCCTCTCCGCTCTTCAACCGCTCCACCTCATCGGCCAGCTGATTTCTAGCAAGATTACATGTCGAGCAGACGGACGGATTGTGGAGGGTGGCCAGGACGCATGTCAACACGTCGCATGCAAGCCAACTTTATTGACACCCATCTAGTGGACATGTCAAGAAGATGGGCTCGTCCACGTCGATGACACAGAACGAGAGATGCCTTTAGCCAAATGATTGCTATCATTTCACAATGCATTAAATGCCCTTGTCCTAGTCTGATAGGATGAGGTTGGATATCATCGAGGCTACTATTCATTAGATGTAATGACCATGTTGCCACTGTGGTGACCCCTTTCTGTCTATAAAAGGAGGCCTATGGCTACCTTGGTACGGGTTGACACCATGCTAACACTTACATAGTAGTTGCACCTTGCTCGCACTTTTTCGGCAAGCTAAACTTGTAACTTAAGCCCAAGTCAAACCATCCAAAGACAAGATTAGAGTTTTACGCCTCCACGGTAGCCCGAACCTGAGAAATCCTCGCGTTTGAACTGTTGGATTCACTCATTGTGCTTGTCAATCTCCCTAGTCGAATCGCAAATGGACATTGTCGGTCCCATGGATTGTCGTACCCTGACATCTGTGGCGTGCGAAGCAGCGGGTCGCTTGTGTGGGTCCACTCCAGCAGTTCTCATGCAAGTTTTGCCATCTACTTCATCCATGGCGCCCAAGAAGAAGAGTGCGGACGTGGGTGCACTATCTGCCTCTAAGCTGCCAGCCCAGACGTCTCTGGCCGGCGGAGAAGGCGGTGAGCACTCTCTGCGCCGCACTGGTGACGTGAGTCGCCACTCGGCTGGGAGCCAAGATCTGTGCGTCGCTACGTCGAAAGGCGGTGCTGTCATTGCATGATCATCATGTCACCATGTTTAAATTAAAATGAATTTGAAATGAGGATGATAAAATCCTAGTAGATAATTTTTTCAACTTGGTTCAACTTTAAATCTTTTCAACGAACCCAAAACACCCTTCAGAAAAGTTCACCATTCGTGAAATGGTTGGAAACCTCTGCCAAAAGGTGCACATCTTTCTATGTCATCTTTGGATTTTTGAATTAACCCATATTGTATTTGAATTGCGGCAATTAAATTCTATAGATATTTTTAAAATGCTCCAAATATTCTGATAACACTTGAGGGCCTTTGGAATAATTCAGTTAGTGCCCATAATTATTTTCAGAATTTAATAAAATGATTTAGTCCTAAAGCAAAATCAAAACAGAGAAGAAAAATAGAAAACTGAACAGAAATTTAAAAAATATAGAAACTGCTCCAACGACGCCTTCCCACCTCCTGCTTCAGCCGTGCAGCCCCGACCCCTCCAGATGCGCCACGGAGAAGCCCAACTCCCCTCTTCCATATCCCCCTCTCTCTGGTGACCTCCCCCTTCTCTGTCCCTCGCGCGTCTTAGAGCGTCGTCGTCTCGCCCTTCCACGCTACCCAACAGCTCCATCGATCCTCGATGCATCTCCCCACCGAGGGAAGCGAGCTCGGACGCCCTGCTTCGTCGCCACCGGGCTCGCCTTCAACCTTCGGCACCATCGCTTGCTGTCGCCAATTCACACCATCCAGCGCATCCCCGGCCACACCGAGTTTCTCCCCTTCATCGGCGTGAGGCTCTCCTCATTTTCCCTCACTTCCCGTGCTCGCTGCTTCTCCTTGTAGCTGTTCTCACGAGCACAGAGCCCCGTCCATCGCCATGGCTGGCGAGACTTGCGCTCGCAAGCTCCTCCGCCCAAACCCGTCGCGTGGTTGTGCTCCTGGAGTCCATAGGAGCCCGTAGAGCATTTCAACTATCCCTGTCGTGCCCCTTAGCAGTCGTCGCGTCATCACTGAGGTTCCGATCGCCGCCTAGCTCCTCGTTGTCGCCTACTCCGACCACCCCACACCCTCTTGTCGCCTCCCCCGGATGCGGGCGAGCACGGGCTACGCTCCGGTGCTCTCAGCCGTCGCTCCCGTGGCCGGAAACACGAACACCGCTGTGTCCCGTGGTCGTCGGCGACGACCTCGCAGGCCTGACAGGTGGACCCCGCCGGCCAAGAGATGAGTTTAGGCCTACTCACCGCCCTGACACTGACTAGTGGGCCCGAGGCCCTAATAATTTTAGTTAAGTTTAGTTTTTAGCCTAATTAAATCACTGGCCCACTAACGCGCGGGTCCCATTGGTCAGGTTTGACTTGGACCGACTTATGTTGACATGCTGACGTCATCCAGACGCAATGCTGATGAAATAATGCTTTTCTGGTATTAATTTAATTCAAAATGGCCAGGAAATTCCAGTAAATGTCCTAAACTTCCAAAAATCATAGAAATTCAACTTTAACTCCAAATGAAATAATTTATATATGAAAAATTATCAGAAAAATATGAAGAATATGTTCACGACATTTTCGTGCATGTTTGAACAACTTACACTCACTGAATTGTACAACTCATGAAATGACATTTTAAATGCTTTATATGAAGCTTGCATTTGAACCTTTGGTTCAAATGAGGTTCATTCAATCTTGTTGTTAGATACACTAGCTCAAACCACAACGTATTGTCATGTCGCATTCATGTATCATCATATTGCATCTGCTATGTTTTGATTTGTTCCCTTCGATGATGTTCTCCGTGATAGGGTCTGTTCCTGAGGATATGCTCAAGTATCCACCGGAGGAGCGGTACTCCATTATCGATCTGCCAGGCAAGCAACCCCCCTTGATCATCCCGATACAATCCCACTCTCTCCCTCTTGCTCTCTTTTACTACATTAGGACAACAACGATTCAACTGTTACATGTTGCGGTAGTTGAACCCATTCCTTTGCATGACATGTCATTGCCATAGTAAATAGTTGAAACCCACTAGCATTCATGCTTGAGTAGGAGTTGTCTGAGTCATGATGTGCCTACTCATTCATGCTTGCATGTTATGCCTGCTATGCTTAGAGTTGTGTCAGGTCTGATTCATCTGGGATGGATTGGAATGGTGGTGAACATGTCCTACTGTTGAGAGCTAAGTGTGTGAACACGATTTGGTAGCGATGAGAGGCCATGTAGGAGTACATGATTGGTGATACGTCTCCAACGTATCTACTTTTCCTAATGTTTTTCTCTTGTTTTGAACTCTAATTTGCATGATTTGAATGAAACTAACCACGGACTGACGCTGTTTTCAGCAAAACTGCCATGGTGTTGTTTTTGTGTAGAAATAAAAGTTCTTGGAATGGAACGAAATTTCGTGACGATTTTTTGTTCAATAAAAGAAAAATACTGGAGCCAGAAACCACCGAAGGGGGGCACCTGGGTGGGCATAACCCACCAGGGAGCGCCCCCCTCTAGGCGCGGCCAGGTAGGTTGTCCCCACCTAGTGGCCCCTCTGACCCTGATACCGACACTATAAAATCCTATATTTTCTGAAAAAAATCAAGGAAAAATAATTATCGCGATCCACAAGAGGGAGCTACCGCCACCTCCTGTTCTTCATCGGGAGGCCAGATCTGGAGTCCTTTTGGGGCTCCAGAGAGTGGGATCTTCGTTCTTTGTCATCATTAACCCTTCTCCATCGCCAATTCCATGATGCTGCCCACCGAGAGTGAGTAATTGCTTCGTAGGCTCGCTGGTCGGTGAGGAGTTGGATGAGATTCATCATGTAATCGAGTTAGTTTTGTTAGGGCCTGATCCCTAGTATCCACTATGTTCTGAGATTGATGTTGCTATGACTTTGCCATGCTTAATGCTTGTCACTTTGGGCCCGGGTGCCATGATTTTGGATCTGAACCGTTTATGTTATCACCATTATATTCATGTTCTAGATCCGATCTTGCAAGTTATAGTCACCTACTACGTGTTATGATCCGGCAACCCCGGAGTGACAATAGTCGGGACCACTCCCGGTGATGATCGTAGTTTGAGAAGTTCATGTATTCACCGTGTGTTAATGCTTTGTTCTAGTTCTCTATTAAAAGGAGGCCTTAATATCCCTTAGTTTAAAATATGGACCCTGCTACCACGGGAGGGTAGGACAAAAGATGTCATGCAAGTTCTTTCCATAAGCACATATGGCTATTTACAGAATACATGCCTACATTACATTTATGAACTGGACCTAGTGCCGTATCACACTATGTTATGAATGTTACATGATGAATATCATCCAACAAATTGCCAATCCAATGCCTACGAATTTATCCTATATTGTTCTTGCTAAGTTACTACTGCTATCGTTACTATTGCACTTGCTACAAAATTACCGCTGTCACTGTTATCGTTACTATTTCTGCTACCACTACTATCAAAACTATCATATTACTGTGCTACTGATCACTTTGCTGCAGATAATTAATATCCAGGTGTGGTTGAATTGACAACTCAGCTGCTAATACTTACAAATATTCTTTGGCTCCCCTTGTGTTGAATCTATAAATTTGGGTTGAATACTCTACCCTCGAAAACTATTGCAATCCCCTATACTTGTGGGTTATCAAGACCTTTTTCTGGTGCCGTTGCCGGGGAGCATAGCTATATTTGTTGAGTCACTTGGGATTATTATTAATTTATCACTATAAAGAATCTGAAGGATGCTAAGACTAAGATTTTTCCCTCTAAGAAGAGGGGAGGTAAGGAACTGCCATCCAGTTCTGCTTTAGATTCACCTTCTGTTATAAGTCAACTTGCAACACCACCATATGCTATTAATCCTGATATGTCGCAAGTTATTGATGGCGCTACTCCTGCTATGAATGATATTTATGACGATGCTAGTACCTTGCATGATGATGATGTGCCACCTGGTGAATTTATTGATGAACAAATTACTAGAGCAAGACAACATGATGTTGTTGAATCTGATGACGAGCTTGAAACTGAAAATTTTGAAACACCTGCTGGAACTAACCTTCCTAGATATGAATTGTCTAAGGTACCAGAAGGTTATGTTATGAATGAGGAGACAACTAGGGATATTCTTGCTTGTAAGGATAGAGATGATCTAGAGAGATTATTATGCAAGTACAAAGAAAAATCTCTGAATGCTAGATCCTAAGTTTGCTACCTCACCTATCGTTATTGATGATAAGGATTATGAATTCTCTATCGACCCAGAGTTAATTACTTTGATTGAATCTAATCCTTTCCATGGTTATGAAACTGAAACTGTTGTGGCACATCTCACTAAGTTGAATGACATAGCCACCTTTTTTACTCATGATGAGAAAGCTCATTACAACTATATTCTCAAATTATTTCTGTTCTCATTAAAGGGTGATGCTAAAACTTGGCACAATACTCTTACTCCTAGTTGTGTGCGTAGTCACCAGGATATGATTTATTAATTCTCTGAAAAATATTTTCGTGCTCATAAGAAACAAGCTGCCTTACAGGAAATATTTAACTTTGTGAAACAAAAGAAGAGAGTCTCCCACAAGCTTGGGGGAGGCTTTGCCAGTTACTTAATGCTTT
The DNA here is from genome assembly GCA_902687465.1 of Secale cereale. Lineage (NCBI taxonomy): Eukaryota > Viridiplantae > Streptophyta > Magnoliopsida > Poales > Poaceae > Secale > Secale cereale. The sequence continues at coordinate 691,086,768 of LR738711.1, read as the reverse complement.
GCCTGATCATCCTCTTAAGAAAAATGAAATACTTGATATCTTCTATAATGGACTAACCGATGCTTCTAGGGACTTCCTAGATATTTGTGCTGGTTGTGTTTTCAGGGAACGAACTATTGGACAAGCTGAAGAATTATTGAATAACATATTGAAAAAATATGATGATTGGACTCTTCCTGAACTACCACCTAAATCTACTCCGAAGAAGAGGGGTATATTATATTTCAGCCCTGAAGATATGCAGGAGGCAAAGAAATCTATGCAATAAAAGGGTATTAAAGCTGAGGACGTTAAAAGTTTACCTCCTATTGAAGAAATACATGGGCTTAATACCCCACCACTGCCTAAGGTGGTAGAGGTAAATTCTCTAATGAAATTCAATGATAATGACAATCCTCACAATATGCACCCTAGCCAATGCCTTTATGAGTTTGAAAATTACATTAGGAAACAATATCACTTCAATGCAAATGTTATGAAACAATTGAAATACAATTTTGATATGATTGTTCGCTTGAGCGACTTGTTACTTAGAATCTCAAATGATGTTAGAGGTGTTGGAAAGCATGCTTCTATGGTACAAACCCAGTTAGAACAAGTTGCTAAATCACAAACAGAATTGCTTGGTGAAATGAATAACAACAAACATGACTTTGCTGTTAGAGTTGCAACTAGAGGAGGAAAATGACTCAGGAACCACTTTATCATGAGGGACACCCAAAAAGAATTGAACAAGATTCACAAAGAAACAACACCACTGCACCTAGTCGTTCTAAGAAGAAGAAGAAAAATGATAGGACTTTGCATGCTACTACTGAACCTGAAGTAGAAAAACCTCCTAATAATGATAATGATGTTTCTATTTCTGATGCTGAAACTCAATGTGGTAATGAACATTCACCTAGTGATAATGAAAAGATAATGTTGATGTTCATGAAGATACTCAACCAAACAATGAAAAAGAACCATATAATGGTGTTGAAATAGGACCACCAGTTGATCTTGATAACTCACAACCCAAAAATACAAGATATGATAAAAGAGACTTTGTTGCTAGGGAACACGGTAAAGAAAGAGAATCATGGGTTCAAAAACCTATGTATTTTCCACCCAAGTCAACTAAAAAGAAAGATGATGAAGAATTTAAACGCTTTGCTGAAATGCCGAGGTCATTCTTTTTGCGTACTCGTTTGACTGATATCTTGAAAATGCCTCCTTATGCAAAGTATATGAAAGACATCATCAGCAACAAGAGAAAAATACTGGAAGCTGAAATCTCCACTATGCTTGCTAATTGTACTTTTAAGGATGGAGTACCTAAAAAACATGGAGACCCAGTAATACCAACTATACCTTGCTCCATCAAAAAGAATTACTCCCTCTGTTCATTTTTATAAGGCCTTGAAGACATTTCAGACAACATGCAAAGCAACCTATTTTCTGTTGTCTGAAACGACTTATACAAGTGAACGGAGGGAGTATGTGAAAACTGCTTTATGTGACTTAGGAGCTGGTGTTAGTGTTATGCATTTCTCTTTATATAAAAGACTTAACTTGAATAAACTCACACCTACGGAAATATCTTTGCAAATGGATGACAAATCAACTGCCATACCTATCGGTATATGTGAGAATGTGCCCATTGTTGTTGCTAATGTTACTATTTTGACTAACTTTGTTATACTTGAGATGCCCGAGGACGACAACATGTCGATTATCCTTGGTAGACCCTTCTTGAATACTGCAGGGGCTGTTATTGATTACAATAAAAGCAAGGTCACTTTTCATATCAATGGTAATGAGCATACATTGCACTTTCCGAAGAAACAATTCCAAGTGAATGGTATTAATGTTATTGAAAAATCTCCGACAATCACTATTGGAAGTTTTCATCTACCTCTACCTACTGTTAAAAAGAAATATGAAATGCTTATTGTTGGGGACATTCATATCCCCGTTGAGGTAACTTAGTGATTTACGAAAGTTCTTCAGTTTCATGCTAATCGAAAGTGGTTGTTAATAAGACTTGATCAACCTTATTAATAGATCATTTTTGAGAGGTATGAAGTTGATGAATTTAGTGAGCACTATCTTCTGTCCCTACCTTATGTTTTCTATTTTTATTAGTTAAATAAAATAAAATGCCATGTTTTGTCTGTTTTCTGAATTTCCCATGCAATAAAAAATGATCCAAAAATAAAAGTTCTTAGAATGCTCTAAAAATTTAACACGATTTTTTTCTTATTATTTAAGACTTTTTGGTGCAAATAATACCAGAGGGAGGTTGTAATGCCCAGTATGAGATTATACCTCCTACGTGTCGAGGCACGACTTAAAGGTATAAGCTCATACTAGAATGATCTCAAGTATGGTATCTTTGCACGACTCATGTAAAAATAGGGATGAAATTGCAAAAGAGTAGTTGGCTTACACTCGCCACGTCACACAATACATTACATAAGCAATCATCATCCAAATAACATCATAGTCCGACTACAGACGAAGATCCAAATGAAAGATACCAAATAAATAAAGCCACAAGGTCCAAATCGCCCCTAGTAGAAGCCACTACTGATCATCGGGATAGTGCACATAGTATCGACTATGTTCTTTGTCGTACTCCCAGTACAACTCTGTGCCGTCACCTGTGTAGTTCACCATAGTACCTGCATCTGGTGTTGTGTAGAATCTGTGAGCCACGGAGGACTCACCAATCCCGTTCTCGGGTAGCAAAACTATCTAAGCCTTGGGTGTGAAACAAGGATGAAGAAAAATAAAGGTTGCAGCTGCACTAGCACTAGCTTACGTGTTTAGAGCGAGAAGAGAAGTGCCATGAGCGTCAAAGTGATCACGAAGTGATCCTATCTAAGCACGTCAATCATAACCCCACCGTGTTCACTTCCCGAACCCCATTTGGAAAATTGCCATCACGGTTACTCACGCTGGTAGTGTGTTTTGAACATGGTGTCAAGTTTTCTACAACCAGATATTAACAAATTCCCATATGCCACATAACCGCGGGCACGGCTTTTGAAAATTCAAAACCCTGCAGGGGTGTCCCAACTTAGCCCATCACAAGCTCACGATCCGCGGAGTCGCAACTCCAAGGTGGGAAGGCCCGAGTATTCTCGGAATCCCGTGCTCAAGATATTCCGACTAAAGTAAAACTAATCCAGCAAGACCTCCCGGCGTGCCGACACCCTGACAGTAGCCGCGCGTATCTAGTCTCAGGCCATGACCGGATGAGCTATGGTTACAACATCCAGATACCCCGAGTTGCCAAGGGGCGGTGCCGCAAGCTGCTCTAGGTTGGACCAACACTCATGTGGAGCACTGGCCCGGGGTTTTTAATTAAGATCACGGGATAGCTAGTCCCTATGCAAGTTTTAGTTATTAGGCAAATGGAGTACCAATGTCGGGCCTTGCTGGAAAAGCTTTAGCGCTAAGCGAGTTATCGAGGGGGTCCCATAATCCCAACCGTGTTAGGAACGCATAATCAAGGAACATAACACCGGTTTAAACAGTTCCTAGGGCGGCATGAGTGGAACAAAACACCAAGCAAGAGGCTTAGCCTTCCACCCATTACCAATATATAGATGATTTAGTTAAGAGTTTATATAGTGTGATATCCCAACAAAACTTCAACATGAATCAAGAATCTTCAAAGCTTCTCCTGCAACTAGCAATGCTATAAGAAGGGCTGAGCGAAGCTTACGTAGCCAAACAAAGGTTTGCTAGGTTGGGTGGTTAGAGAGATTCATGGTTACCATAGGAGGCTGACAAACAAACATGGGCATCGAGGCAATAAGCTAAAGAGCGAGACATCTAGCAATAGTCAAAGATAGTAATGATATCTGGGTCAAGTCATCTTGCCTGTCGAGTCGTCGATGGGATCGTAAGACGGCTCCTCGTACTCAACCTCGGTAGGACCCTCGTTCTCGGTCTCGGCTCCCGGCTCTACTCAACACAAGAACACAACGTGGAACGATATCAAACAACGTGCAATGCACAATCAACATGATGCAAGTATGATGCATTTCATGGCAAGGGATGAAGCACACAAGAACAACACAAAACCTCAAGTTTAAATGCGGCCGGAATCAACATATAGCAAATCCGGTAAGTCCTCATATGCATATGTTGAAATTGGTCCAGATCTGAACAAACCTTAAGTTAAAGTTGTTAAACAACAAGTTAACATGCACCATGATGATCTAGACATATCCTACAGCAAACAACTCCATTGGAGCAACTCCATAGGAGGCATGGATCAATAGCAACAAGCTACACCAAATTGATCATGCTGTTAAAAACCTGACAGATATAATTTATAGGAACTTGGGAGTAAGAAATAAATAAGCTATAGCAAGCCAAAAGTGCAAGTGAGGGCATGGATGGATAGAAAATAACATGGACAACAAGGAATGATCATTGGCCACTCCAAAACATGCATGAATTTGACTAGGGCATCAAGCAAACATAGCATCAGGTCATAACAGATTCCAGACTTCGTAGAATTTTCACCAAGTATAAAAACAGTTATGTTGACATGGCATGTTAACAAGCATGTTTAAGTCACCTCAAGGCATATCAATGAAAGTGGTTTGCACCACAGCAAAGACCACATGGCGGAGATTCTAAAACATATTGACATGTGACATGGAGACAAACACATCAATAGCAACGAGCACTTCAAATCGGCATCTCTTAACATGTTTCATAACTTAACAGCCACATGCACTTTTGCAACCAAGATTAACATGGCAATATGAACCCTAACATGAATGCTACAACAATCATCATGTAGAGCATTTCACATGAACATTTTGACATATCATTTGCTTCATTTGGATAAACATGCACCAAGTTATCACATCTCAAACATGGCATAAAAATAACAAGTAACAGCAGTTTATAACAAGTAGCACTCTTGTCACGAAGATTAGGACCTCTAGATGAACTCAAACAAGCATGCCACAATCGAACAAAATGTAGAGCATCTCACCACGATCATTTTGATATATCATATGCACAAAACGGATCTACGAGCACAAAGTTACAGGCATGCAAAGGAGGCAACAAAATGTTACAGATCTGGGACTTAGTGGTTTTTTATACCTCCAAAAGTCAACGCGGGATGGATCCGTGCGGGACGAGGAGATCCGGGACGGAGCGGGGGCGTTTGGATGGGGGGAGTGGTGGATCTGATCCTAGTGGAGTGGATCGGGACGGCGGCGGTTCCGGCGGCCGGAGCCGGAGAAGATGGCGCCGCGGGTGGCCGATGGCTCGCCGGAGCGGTGAGGGAGCGGCGGCGGAGAGGCTGCGGGGCGCGGTGGCGGAGAAGGCCGCGGGACGGCGCGGAGACGGCTCGCCGGCGCCGGGCGGCGGCGGAGCCGGCGTCGACCGGTGCGGGTCCGGCGACCCTCGCGGCGGCGGGCGGCGCGGGGCCGCGCCGGGGATCAGCGGCGGGGCGCGGAGGAGATCGGCCCGGGAGGCTGCGGCGGAGGGCCCGGGGCGGGCCTCACGGGCCCGTGGGGGCGGTGGAGGCGGACGGGCCACGTGGCGGCCTGCCATTGGCCGAGGGGGCGGCGGCGGACGTGTCGGGCATCGGCGGACACGTCCGGCGCGCGGTGGATCTGCGGGGCACGGGAAAAAAAGAAAAAAAGGGATGGACTAGGGTTTCGCTCGAAAATGGAGGGGTGTGGACGTTTTTATAGGCATAGGGAGCTAGGAGAGTCCAAATGCGGTCTGGTTTTCGGCCGCGCGATCACGATTCGACGACTGAGATGATGGGAAGGGTTGTGCTGGGTTTGTGGGCTGTTGTGGAGGGGGTCTTGGGCCTTAAAGAAGAGGTTCTTTTAGCCCACTAGGTTAACTGTTGGAGTACCAAACGAACTCCAAACGTGACGAAACTTGACAGGCGGCCTACACGTACCAAAACAACATCGCACGACACGTCTCACCTCATTCCGGGAATGTTACATGGCCACACACGAAAGAAAGACTCGGGGGTGCCACGGGCACGTGTGTGAGCGTCGGAACTCGGAACGGACAACGGGAAGAGGCGAGTGGAACCGCGTGCAAGTGACAACACAAATGCGATGCAATGCACATGACAACAAGACATGGATGAAATGCACACACGCACATGACAAAACGAAGAAACCCGAAATGAAAGAAGAGCCCAGAATGGAATTGATGAAGGCAAAGTTTCATATATTGCCATATTTGGAAAGTGTTACATCTGGGGCATTACAAACTCTCCTCTACTACGAAAAGATCTCGGCCCGAGATCTAGGACTGGAAGAAGGAAGGGTCGGAACAAAGGTGATCTTCTCGTTCCCACATAGCTTCTCGGTCGGTATGGTGTAACCACTTAACTTTCAAGAACTTGATTGACTTGTTGCGGGTCTTGCGCTCGGTTTCTTCAAGAATAGCAACAGGGTGCTCACGGTAAGACAAGTCTTGTTGAAGATCAATCTCCTCGAACGGAATGGTGCGTTCAGGTGTCTTGAAGCACTTGCGGAGGTGAGACACATGAAGCACATCATGAACATTTGCAAAGTTGGAGGGGAGCTCAAGTTGATAGGCTAGATCGCCTCTTTTGCCAAGAATCTTGAAAGGGCCCACATATCTAGGAGCAAGCTTTCCTTTGATACCGAATCTTTGGGTTCCTTTCATAGGAGAAACACGGAGATAGACATGATCTCCAATGTTGAAAGCCAAATCACGATGCTTGCCGCCATAGTAGCTCTTTTGACGCGACTGAGCGGCCTTGAGATTCTCACGTATGACTTTGCACATTTCTTCGGCTTCTGAGATCAATTCATTGCCAAGGAGTTGACGTTCACCAGTCTCGGACCAGTTGAGAGGGGTACGGCACTTTCTGCCATAGAGGATTTCAAACGGAGCTTTGCCGGCACTTGCTTGGAAACTGTTGTTGTAAGAGAACTCGGCAAACGGGAGACAATCTTCCCACTTCATGCCAAAAGAGATGACACAAGCTCTGAGCATGTCTTCGAGGATCTGGTTCACTCTTTCGACTTGACCACTAGTCTGAGGGTGAAACGCAGTGCTGAAACGGATCTTAGTGCCCATGGCTGACTGAAAGGAGTCCCAGAACTTGGATGTGAACAAACTTTCACGGTCTGAGGAGATAACTTGAGGAATGCCATGTAGTGACACAATTCTGGAAGTGTACAACTCTGCCAGCTGAGCTGCATTGTTGGATTCTTTGACTGGAAGGAAGTGAGCCACTTTGGTTAGCTTGTCAATCACAACAAAGATAGCATCATTCCCCTTCTTGGACTTGGGAAACCCAGTGACGAAATCCATTTCAATGTGGTCGAATTTCCACTCGGAAATAGGAAGAGGTTGGAGGAGACCGGCTGGACGTTGATGCTCTGCCTTCACTCTTCTGCAGACATCACATTCATTCACGAATTGGGCAATCTCCCTTTTCATGCGAGTCCACCAGTAAGATTGCTTGAGGTCTTGGTACATCTTGGAACTTCGAGGATGAATCGAGAGGAGGGAGTCATGTGCTTCGTTCATTATGAGCTTCCTAAGATCACCCTTGGGAACCACAAGTCTGTCCTCAAAGAACAAGGTGTCTTTCTCATCAACGCGATAGCACTTGTATTTGGAAGTACCCTTAGCAATACCATGTTTCACTTTTTGCACCATAGCATCACTGAGTTGGGCCTCACGGATCTGATCTTCCAAGGTAGGAGCAACTTGAAGATTTGCAAGAAAGCCTTGCGGAACAACTTGGAGGTTGAGCTTCCTGAATGATTCACAAAGCTCAGGCTGAAACGGCTTGAGAAGGAGACTGTTGCAATATGCCTTTCTGCCCAAGGCATCTGCAATGACATTGGCCTTGCCAGGTGTGTATTCGATGCTTGGATCATACTCTTGGATCATCTCAACCCAACGAGTCTGGCGAAGGTTCAGGTTCGGCTGTGTGAAGATGTACTTCAAGCTCTTGTGATCGGTGAAGATGTCCACTTTTCTGCCCAACAGAAGGTGTCTCCACGTGATCAAGGCATGTACCACTGCTGCTAGCCCGAGATCATGTGTGGGGTAGTTCTTCTCATTTGGCTTCAATTGACGAGAAGTGTATGCCACAATCTTCTTGTCTTGCATTAGAACACCACCAAGTCCTTGAAGAGAAGCATCACAGAATACTTCGTAGGGCTTGGACTCATCCGGAGGAGTAAGAACCGGAGCAGAGATGAGCTTTTCTTTGAGTGTTTTGAATGCCACATCACAATCCGGAGACCAGTTGTACTTGACATTCTTCTACAGTAAGTTGGAGAGAGGTTTGGCAATCTTGGAGAAGTTCTCAACGAACCTTCTGCAATAGATAGCGAGACCAAGGAAGCTTCGGAGTTTCTTGACGTTCTGCGGGGGTTCCCAGTTGACAATCGCTTCAACTTTCTCGGGGTTGACAGCAATACCGTCAGCAGAGATGATATGGCCAAGATATAAGACCTTATCCAGCCAGAATTCACATTTAGAGAACTTCGCATAAAACTTGTGTTCACGGAGTCTGTCGAGAACCAAACGGAGGTGCTTGGCATGGTCTTCTTCATTCTTGGAGAATACCAAGATGTCGTCCAGATAGACAAGAACAAATTCGTTGGTGTAGGGGTTGAATATGTAGTGCATCATCCTCGAGAAGGTGGGTGGAGCATTTGCGAGGCCAAAATAAATGACTGTGTATTCATAGGAGCCGTAGCTTGTTCTGAATGCAGTCTTGTGAATATCTTCTTCATGGATACGGATCTGGTGATAACCCATCCGGAGATCGAGCTTTGAGAACACTTTTGCTCCTTTGAGCTGCTCGAACAATTCATTGATGTTGGGGAGCGGATACTTGTTCTTTATTGTCTTCTTGTTCAATGGCTGGTAATCGACGCAAAGGCGCTCCGTGCCATCCTTCTTCTTGACAAATAGAACACCACAGCCCCAAGGAGAAGTGCTAGGCCTGATTAGACCCATATGCTCTTGCTCATCGAGTCGTTTCTTCAGCTCCTTCAACTCATCAGGGGAGAGCTTGTACGGACGCCGACATATTGGCTCGGTACCGGGCTCGAGTTCAATGACGAATTCAACTTGACGATGCGGAGGCATGCCTGGAAGCTCTTCAGGGAAAACAACTTCATATTCATTGACCACCGGAATTTGAGAGATGGCATTAATCTCGCCCTTGTCATTGAGAGAGAATAGCCTGATTGTGTTATCTCGAGAGGCGAAGATAATCACGTCTTCGTCAGGATGAGTAAGCTTGACTTCCTTGTTTGCACAATCAATTTGATCATCATGCTGGGAAAGCCAATCCATCCCAAGAATAAGATCAATGTCGGAGTTGCCAAGAGCAATAGGAGAAGCCAAAAATTTATAATTGCCCATCTTGATAGAAACGTTAGGAGCTACAATATGACAGCTCATCCTCATACCCGGAGAAACCACACGAAAAGGATCTTGCAAAATTTCTGTAGGCAACTCATGCTTGGACAAGAAAGGTTTTGAGATGAAGCAATGCGATGCACCTGAATCGAATAAAACTTTTGCAGGAGCAGAGTTAACTAAGAGGTTACCCAATATCACATCAGAAGAATTCTCCGCTTGAGCTGCATTCATCAGATTCACTCTTGCTGCCTTGGGGTTGTGCTTGACAATAGCAGTACTGACAGGTGGAGGTGGCGGAAGGCGCCTTGGGTTGGGGCACTTGTTAGCATAGTGACCCTTATGGCCACACTTGTTGCACACCACTTCTGAGAGAGGACGGTGATAAGGATCACTTGACTTCGAAGCTTGAAAGTGATTCTTTGACTGGTTGCTTGGGTTGGGTGGGTGGGAGAAACCATGGCCACCAGAATGCTTGTTGTTGTTGGAAGGTCGGATCACTGGAGGAGGTGGAAGCCAAAACTTTTGCTGCTTTGCAACCACTTGGGAAGAAGAGGAGGAGTTGACAACATCTCTGATTCGCTTTTTGGAAGCTTCCATCTTGAGTTGGGCTGCCTCTTGCTTAAGTGCCATGTTATAGAATTGATCAAATTCTTCCGGCTCGAACAAGGTGAGAGCTAGTTGGAGTTCATCCTTCAGACCACCACGGAACTGATAAATCTTGCTCTTGGCATCTGGGATGTCTTGCTTGGCATAGCGGGCGAGGTTCTGGAACTTGACATTGTATTGATAAACAGACATTGAGCATTGCTTCAGGTTGCGGAATTGCTCACGCATACCTTCAATGACACTAGTTGGAATGTGGTGAGAGCGAAAATCCTTGCAGAAGTCAGCCCACGAGATTTCACGTCCTTCTCTGGAATCTTTATACTGCTGCCACCAATCAGCGGCTTGGTCCTTGAGTTGGAAGGCGGCAAACTTCACATAGTCCTCAGGTCTCACGTTACTGCATTCAAAGTGCTTCTTGATGTCTGTTATCCAGTCTTCAGCATCTAGAGGGTCCACACAGTAACTGAATGCCTTCGGTTGGTTTGCCAGGAACTGGTTGAGTGTAGCAAAGTGAGGTTGGTTTAACAAATTGCCTTGGCCTTGGTTCCCATGACCACATTGATTTGCTTGATTTTCTTGAATGTTTTGCATCATTTGCATAAGCATCTGGGTGTTCTGGTTCATTGCTTGCATAATTGCTCTCCAGGCCTCAGACGGAGGAGGAGGGGAAGGAGGACGATTAGGAACTTCTTCATCCTCTGGGTTAGCGTTGGGAACCCTTTTAGGAGCCATCCTGAATGAGATGACAACTATTAGCCATTGATTGAGAAAATAAATAAGCTGAATCAACGGCTAGAAAATTGCAACATAAGTCTTCACAAGAACATTCGAACAAAAATGAACGAATGTAATCCACAGTTTAATGATACAACAATCTTCTTGAGAAGCCACTTGGGAGAACAAAAGGTAAATAAAAACAACAAGGAACAGATAGAACAAATACAAGATAGAAGCTTTGTTCGACATATTCGTGCTGAAAGCTTATGGAACGTGTTACAAAAGGGTTTTGCAATCCCCGGATCAGCATAGCCAAGGACCCTTTAAGATGCAACTCCCGATCGGAACAACGCCCATAAAACTACTTCACTCAATGTAGAACCCCGAACTCCATATCATGCATTCGTTGGAAGAATGCCTACGAACTACTAGATGAACCCACCTAATATTTTCTGAAAGTTTCCAGTTATGCAATCACGTGTTGGGGATACAGGGGAAGCATTGCACACTCAACTCTAATCCTACATCCAGCTGTATCCATCCTTCAACACATAACCAGTTATTTCCGGAAACTGTTTACCTCGGACCTTCGAAACGCATCTGCTATACAAGCTATGGCAATACTCCCGAACTACCTCCCCAGTACTGGGTGATGTCGGGGTTATCTTGCCACTAACCGCATAGGAGAGTTTTCGATGTCGGCCGTCTTAAGTATTCCAGAACTGATGCGATATATTTGTGAAGACAACACCTCGGAGCTCAACTCCCCGGGACACTGCCACAACCCCTAAATGACAGGAGGCATCGAGAACAATGTTCTCGTCACAAAGACATCGGAACAATCCAAACAATACTCGCGTGATCCTAAATTTTTTTTTTGTGAAATTTTGAGAGTAGAAGAGACAAGTAATCGTCAGGAGTCCTCACCAAAGTGAAAAGGGATGAGGAGTAAAAAGAAATCCTACTCTCCGATATATATATATATATATAGGACTCAAAACATTTTCAAGTGTGTGCCTAGACTCAACCGTCAATGATTCGATCAATCAGTGGGGGCTTCTAGGTCGGAGAAGGCTCTGAATACCAACTTGTAATGCCCAGTATGAGATTATACCTCCTACGTGTCGAGGCATGACTTAAAGGTATAATCTCATACTAGAATGATCTCAAGTATGGTATCTTTGCATGACTCATGTAAAAATAGGGATGAAATTGCAAAAGAGTAGTTGGCTTACACTCGCCACGTCACACAATACATTACATAAGCAATCATCATCCAAATAACATCACCGTCCGACTACGGATGAAGATCCAAATGAAAGATACCAAATAAATAAAGACACAAGGTCTGAATCGCCCCTAGTAGAAGCCACTACTGATCATCGGGATAGTGCACATAGTATCGACTACGTTCTTCGTCGTACTCCCAGTACAGCTCTGTGCCGTCACCTATGTAGTTCACCATAGTACCTGCATCTGGTGTTGTGTAGAATCTGTGAGCCACGGAGGACTCAGCAATCCCGTTCCCGGGTAGCAAAACTATCTAAGCCTTGGGTGTGGAACAAGGCTGAAGAAAAATAAAGGTTGCAGCTGCACTAGCACTAGCTTACGTGTTTAGAGCGAGAAGAGAAGTGCTGTAGCGACCAGACCTCAAACAGTCCGATCTCTATGCATCAGTGTCATCCCTGGATCAGTAATGCTGACACGCACAGTACTTGAAGGAATTATAACAGAGTGGTAATAACACACTTATTACATCGATAGTTCCAACGATGAACTTATTACAATAAAAATGGCTTAAGGCCATCTAATGACAATAACAGCGGAAGGCTTGGAAGATAGGTGAGTCCATCAACTCCAACGACATCACTGAGTATAGAACCACGACCTAATAGGCACCTTACTCGTCGTCTGAAAAGTCTGCAACATAAACGTTGCAGCCTGAAAACGGGTCAGCACATGGAATATGCTGGCAAAGTAACACATAGAGAGTAACAAAAGTAAAGCTATACTATATGCAATATGGCTGGTGGAAAGCTCTATGGTTACGGTTTTTGCGTAAAGCCAATTTTTCCCTACTACAAAGGAATAGATTTTAATTAACTATCATGGTAGTTGAAACATCATTGAGAAGATAGACATCCCCTCAATCCCAATTAATCATTATCATTAAAAGCCAACAATATTAATTAAAGTAACATGATGATATTCACATGATAATCCAAGTACTAGATACTCAAGACGTCCGTAACCGGGGACACGGCTAATCATGATCAGTTTGTACACTCTGCAGAGGTTTGTGCACTTTTCCCCACAAGACTCGATCTCCTCCATTGGGGTTCTCGCACTTCATGTTGTTTGAGAAACGGATGACCGAGACACAGTCTTTCAGAAGCACTAGCACCTTACGAACGGGTGGACCGTACCAACCTACATCCCCTACATCTGCTAGTCCACCACTGTAAGAGTTCGCACAACTTAGTCAACTATGCTACAGCCCATAATAGCTTGTGGCTCCACACAGAAGTTTCTAGTATGAATAATCTCATGATCCCTTTGAGGCTGGGTGGCGGTCCATAAAGAAAACATGCAATCGCTGGAATACCTAGGTGCCTCAATCCACCCAGATGTGTATTTAAGTTGCCACCTTAAGTTGAACCATTAATTAACAATTCTCACATCTGTCATGGATACACTCACCCAATCCACGTCTACGAGCATAGCATAACCTATTAGCAAACGTAGAAGTAACTCCCAAGGGTTTCAAAATAATGCAGGAAACAGGTACTACCTCATTCTACTTCCCAGTCCCTCATGTTATTGGATCCTACTCATGCAATGTGTTTGAGGATAATACTAATGCAATGAAAACTGGGTATTGGAAGTATGATCAAAGTGTTACTTGCCTTGCTGATGATCCGCAAAACCTAGAGATTCAAAGTAGCAAGCGGCGCACTCCGGGTACTCTATTGCAAACAAACAAACACACAATAAGTACTTAACTAATGCACGGGTAAAACTCAATTAAGAGGTCTAACCAGAAAGTTCAACTTAAGAACTCCGGTTTGCAAAAGAAAACAAACCAAACGAATCAACGAAAGTCAAACGGCGAAAGAGAAAAAACTACCGTACCAATCTGGAACTAAATCCAAATTTAACAGAGGCAAACGCTTGGGTGACTAGGTTAAACGGAAAGAGAATTTCGAGACGAAACTCCAAGCGCTTGAATCGACTGATTCCGATAAACGAGCAAAAATATTAACTAGAACGAAGATTGGATCAGAAATCGCGATAAGAAAATAACAACGAAAAAGAAAACTAAAACAGCTTAACGAACGGACGTTCGTTAGCTGCGAGTAAACGACGAACTCGTTCTTTAAAACGAACGAACGGGTGAACGCTCACTAAACAACTAAACCGGGAAAAGAAAAAAAACCGATCTAGCTAAAAAAACGAACTAGGGTTCTAAAAAAAAACCGGGCGGTTTTCCACCGAAAACCGGCGGCGGCGCGGCTACCTCATTGTCGTCCGGCGGGAGGGCGTCGGCGGCGGTCGGCGGTGGGCGGCGGCGGCGGCGGTGTGCGCTTGCGGTGGCGGGGTGCTACAAGGGGGGGCGGGGATGCGGTATATATAGTGGGGGTGCTTGGTGCTTGGGGGAGGGCGCAAGCAACGGCGGCGGCGGTGGTGTCCGACACGGGCACGGCGGCGCGGTGCGGGAAGGCGGTGCGGGCCTGGCTCGGCCGGGCTTCGGCCCAGTCGGGCTCGGGTCCTATTCCCTCTTTTTTTTTCTAATAACGCCGAAGCTACGAAAAAAAACTAGAAAATAAAATAAAAATCTAAAATTGCCAAAACAAAATTTCACCGTCTAAATCGAATATTTAGAACAAGATGAACATTTTCTTGGCACTAAAATGCATCTTTGAAAACATGCAATTTTTCCTAATTCAAATAAAACTCCAAAGAAAACTTATTTGATTTTTTTATTAAATCCTCAGTATTTCTTTATTTGTGGGAGAGTCATTTTACTCCCTATCTCATATTTTCATAACAGAAATACTTGAAGATAAAATAAATAAAATCAAAGATCTTATTTTTAAATTTGAGAAACCTCAAATATGAAAATATTGAAATCCCCAACTCTCTCCGAGGGTCCTTGAGTTGCTTAGGATTTTCTTGGATCCACCAAAAGCAAGAAAAATATGATATGCATGATGATCTAATGTATAACATTCCAAATTGGAAATTTGGGATGTTACAAACCTACCCCCCTTAAGATGAATCTCGCCCTCGAGATTCGGGTTGGCTAGAAAATAGGTGAGGGTGGTCCTTCCGCAGGTCTTCCTCTCGTTCCCAGGTAGCTTCATCCTCGGTGTGGTGACTCCACTGAACTTTGCAGAATTTGATAACCTTGCGGCGGGTGACTCGGCTGGCATACTCAAGAATCTTGACCGGTCTCTCTACATAGGTCAAGTGACTGTCCAGCTGAATAGCTTCCAATGGCACAGTATCCCTCAGCGGTATATCAGCCATTTCGGCGTGGCATTTCTTCAACTGGGAAACATGGAATACATCGTGAACTCCTGACAATCCTTCGGGCAGTTCCAACTTATAGGCTACTTCTCCCGTACGTTCCATAATCTTGTATGGTCCTACAAAACGTGGCACTAGCTTTCCCTTAACTCCAAAGCGCTTAACTCCTCGAAGTGGAGATACTCGAAGATAAACTCGGTCTCTGACTTCGTAAACGATCTCTTTGCGTTTTGAATCCGCGTAGCTCTTCTGCCTGGACTGGGCTATCTTGAGCCTATCGCGAATCAACTTTACCTTCTATTCCGATTCCTTGATCAAATCTGGCCCAAACAACTGGCGGTCTCCAACTTCGTCCCAAGACAACGGGGTCCTACACCTCCTTCCGTATAATGCTTCGAAAGGGGCCATCTTCAAACTGGATTGATAGCTGTTGTTGTAAGAGAACTCCGCATAAGGAAAATTGTCGTCCCAACTAGATCCATAGTCTAGCGCACAAGCTCTCAGCATATCCTCCAAAATCTGATTGACTCTCTCAGTCTGTCCATCTGTCTGTGGATGAAAAGCTGTGCTAAACTCTAGCCTGGTACCCAAAGTTTCGTGTAACTGATTCCAGAACTTTGAGGTAAACTGGGTTCCTCTGTCTGATACGATGCTCCTCGGAACTCCATGCAGGCATACGATTCTGGTCATGTATATCTTTGCCAACTTCGCACTGGTGTAAGTAGTCTTTACTGGGATGAAATGAGCTACCTTCGTCAAGCGATCGACTACAACCCAAATCGAGTCATAGCCCGAACGAGTTCTGGGTAATCCCGTAATAAAATCCATGCCTAGCTTATCCCACTTCCACTCGGGTATTGGCAATGGTTGTAACAATCCTGCCGACTTCTGATGTTCTGCCTTCACTCTCTGGCATACATCACAAATGGCTACATACTCCGCAATGTCCTTCTTCATACCGGTCCACCAGAAGATATCCTTCAAGTCCAAGTACATCTTGGTATTTCCTGGGTGAATCGAGTATGGTGAATCATGGGCCTCCTGCAGAATCAACTTCCTGATCCCTGGGTCGTTAGGCACATATACGCGGTCCTCAGACCAAAGGGTGTCGTGCTCATCCTCACGAAATCCTTTAACCTTTCCTTTGCTCATCCTCTCCTTTATAGAGGCAACCTCCTTGTTAGTTTTCTGAGCTTCTCTGATTTTATCCACCAGGGTAGAATGAATCTCTAGTGTTGCTACATAGCCTCTCGGAACTATCTCCAAACATAGTTCTCGTAAGTCCTCGGCTAACTCCTTTGGTAAATCCTCCGTCATTAGGGTGTTGACATGGCTCTTACGGCTTAGCGCATCGGCTACCACGTTAGCCTTTCCGGGATGATAATGCAATCTCATGTCGTAGTCCTTAATGAGTTCCAGCCATCTCCTTTGCCTGAGATTCAGCTCCTTCTGAGTGAATATATACTTCAAACTCTTGTGATCCGTATATACTTCACAATGGTTTCCAATGAGAAAATGTCTCCAAGTCTTCAATGCATGAACTACGACTGCTAACTCCAAATCATGAGTGGCATAGTTCAATTCATGAGGCTGCAGTTGTCGTGAAGCATACAAAACAACTCTTCCTTCCTGCATAAGAACGGCTCCAAGTCCTCGACGTGAAGCGTCGCAGTACACCTCATAGTCCTTTCGTTGATCTGGCAAAATCAACACGGGTGATGAGATCAAACGTTTCTTTAATTCCTGGAAACTGGCCTCACATTCTTCGGTCCAACTGAACTTGGTATCCTTCTTTAACAACTCCGTCATTGGTTTTGCAATCCTCGAGAAATTCTCAATAAATCTCCGGTAGTATCCCGCAAGTCCAAGAAAACTCTGGATCTCTCCAACTGTTGTCGGTGCTTCCCAATTTGTCACAGTGTCCACCTTGGCGGGATCTACTGCTATTCCCTCTCCGGATATAACGTGTCCGAGGAATCCAACTTCCTTCAACCAAAACTCGCATTTGCTAAACTTTGCATACAACTGATGTTCTCGGAGCTTCTCCAATACCAAACGCAAATGCTCTGCATGTTCCTCTTCATCCTTTGAGAAGATCAATATATCATCTATGAACACCACGACGAACTTATCCAAAAAATCCATAAACACCTTGTTCATCTGGTTCATAAAGTATGCTGGTGCGTTAGTCAGACCAAAAGACATAACGGTATACTCGTACAACCCATACCTGGTGGTAAAGGCCGTCTTAGGTATATCCTGCTCTCGAATCTTCAATTGATGGTACCCTGATCGCAGATCGATCTTGGAAAATACCTTAGCTCCTTGCAATCTATCGAACAGATCATTGATCATCGGCAGTGGGTACTTGTTCTTGATTGTTACTTCATTCAATCCTCGATAATCAACAACCATTCTTAACGATCCGTCCTTCTTTTCCGCTAGAAGTATTGGCGAACCCCAAGGCGAAGAACTTGGGCGAATTTAACCTTTATCCAGTAACTCCTTAATCTGTTTCTTAATATCCTCCAAATCCTTTGCGGGCATCCTGTATGGTCTCTTAGAAATTGGCCCTGTGCCTGGCAAAAGCTCAATCAAAAACTCAATATCTCTATCTGGTGGCATGCCTGGCAGTTCCTCTGGAAATACGCCCGGGAAATCTTTCACCACTGGTACTTCCTCCTGAACAACTCATGATAAGGAATTTACTCTGTTCCTTTTCGGCACATGCCGGGATACATACTTGATCCTTCTTCCTTCTGGCATGGTAAGCAAAATGGACTTACTGGCGCATTCAATATTCCCTTCGTACTTAGATAACCAATCCATGCCTAATATCACATCCAATCCTTGAGATTCCAATACTATTAGGTCCGAAGGGAATGTGTAGTTACCAATCCTTAATGGCAACTGATCACACCATAACTTAGCCATATACTCTGCTCCAGGTGAGGTTACTAACATGGGTGACCTAAGGGCTTGGGTTGGCAGTTTATACTTATCCACAAATCCCCTTGAAATGTATGAATGTGTTGCACCAGTATCAAAAAGAACGAGTGCAGTAAAGGACTTAACTAAAATCTTACCTATTACTGCATCTGGCTGAGCTTCAACCTCCTCCACGCTAACGTGGTTCACTTTCCCTCTATTGAAAGGGTTCAGCTTCTTTCCAGAGCTTACATTGCCATTTCCATTTTGGGCTTCTGACATTCATTGGCGTAATGTCCCGTCTTCTGGCACTTAAAGCAAGTGACTTGACTCAGGTCTCGCTTGGCTAGAGTTGTTGGGTTGGTGCGGTTCTGTCCGTTGGTTCCTCCATTCCCATTTCCATTCTTGGAGCCATTATGATTGTGCGAGCTACCTCCTCCATGGGTATGTTGAAATTGTCCTACCAGTTTAGGGGTAAAACGTGGCTTCTGCTGAGCTCCAAAATTGTACTTTCCTTGTCCATACTTCCTCTTGCGACTTTCAATCTGTTGGTGCTTCCCTTCAATCATTAGAGCTCGATCAACCAGTTCCTGGTAGTTGTTGAAGCTTGCTACCATCAACTGTACGCTCATCTCATCATTCAGCCCTTCCATAAATCTTTCCTGCTTAGCGGCATTTGTGGCCACATCATCAGGGGCATAACGAGATAGAGTACTAAACTCATCTACGTACTGAGCCACAGTACGGTTGCCTGGGCGCAAGTTGCGAAAATCCCGCTTCTTCATGCTCATAGCTCCAGTTGAGACATGGGCGGTACGGAAAGCTTGCCGAAACTGATCCCAAGTAACATTGGCTATTGGAAAAGTGGCTGTGTAATTCTCCCACCACGCTGCGGCTGGTCCTGACAACTGATGTGTGGCAAAACGCACCTTCTCAGCATCTGAGCAGTTAGCAGTGGTCAAATCCCTTCCAATCTTGCGCAGCCAGTCATCGACGACTATTGGTTCAATGCTACTAGCAAACACCGGTGGTTGTAACCTTAAGAAACGAGTCAGGTTATCCATGGGTGGGGGTGGTGGAGGGTTGTTGTTGTTCTGGTTGTTCTGAGTGTTCTAGACAAGAAGTTGCATCAAGGTGTTCTGCTGCTGGATCAACTGAGTGAGCTCAGGGGGAAACTCAAATCCAGGCTCACGTCTTGTAGGCATCTGATGGGTGTAGAGGGAAGAGATTAGAATAGAAAAGAGGTCTAAGGGAAAATCACTACCCAAATGCGCATGAGACAAACACAAACATATCACACCAATATCAATTCATAACAAGGGCTTACACGGATCTAACGTTACAAAAGTGCTATAAGTCTACTAAATGGGAAAACTACTAGTCATAGGAAGGTCTTCTAGAAATTTTGATCGGCAGAGGATTCCATGATGTCAGCTCCAGATTCATCTTCATAGTCCTCATCATCGCTATCATCGGGGTCTGAGTCCGTGTCGTCAAGGATGATGTAGTCCTCAGGGCATACCTCCTTGGGTTCTTCTTCCTCTTCTTCCACTCCTGGTGCTGGATCTCCCATGAATACTCCTAGCTTTCGTGTCAAATCATCACTCTTCTCCACAAGTATAACATCTCCTCCTCGTATCCGTCGCGTGTAGACTTGAGTTCCTCCTCTAACTCCAAGTTTCTGGTTAGTGCTTTCTTCAAGTCTATCATTCCTGCACACATCTGGTGCTCCTGGCGACGAATGTGCTGGTTTAACTCTTGAATGAACGCGGCAATGGACCTGTCCTTCCGGGTGTTGATCATGTCCCACCTCTCATCTCGACGTCCACAAATCTGGTAGATGGTGTCCTTTAGCTCCTGCTTGTAGATTTCTCCAATCCTTCCCATAGCGATGTGGGCTGCCATGCTCCTGCCTAGGCTCCATGTAGGCGCATTAAAGGAAAATTCTATGGGTGCGGTGACGGGCATGAACGTCCTTCCTGGAACTTGAGCTTGAATCAACCAGCGCTCCTCTTCAGGTAAAGTGGCGTTGTAGGTTCCGGTGAAACTGGGTAGTCCGATGTTTAGATATCTGGTGACTTCCTTCAGGTGTCGTCCAAATGGTGTATCTTCATCAGGTTGCGTGAACTTGTTCCTTGCATCCACCATCCTCAAAGAGTAGAAAAGATGAGGAGTCAGAAAAGAGAAGAGTGAATAGTGCTCTAGGGTTTTAGCTTAGTGGTCGTGTCCTACAGTCAGCATGTGCTCTGATACCATCTTGTAGCGACCAGACCTCAAATAGTCCGATTTCTGTGCATCAGTGTCATCCCTGGATCAGTAATGCTGACACGCACAGTACTTGAAGGATTTATAACAGAGTGGCAATCACACACTTATTACATCGATAGTTCCAACGATAAACTTATTACAATAAAAATGGCTTAAGGCCATCTAATGACGATAACAGCGGAAGGCTTGGAAGAAGGTGAGTCCATCAACTCCAACGACATCACTGAGTATAGAACCACGACCTAATAGGCACCTTACTCGTCATCTGAAAAGTCTGCAACATAAACGTTGCAGCCCGGAAACGGGCCAGCACATGGAATATGCTCGCAAAGTAACACATAGAGAGTAACAAAAGTAAAGCTATACTATATGCAATATGGCTGGTGGTTAGGATGGCAATGGGTCGGGTTTGGACCGGGTTGAACAATATGAAATCCATATCCATATCCATGAAGACAGTCTTTGCCCACCCATGAAAAAAATCCATGGGTGAAAAATTATGTCCATGTCCAAACCCGATGGATATCCATACCCACTGGATATCAATTGTGTCCTCTCTAGACATATAGATAAGACATAACATAATTTTAACATAAGATCTTCCATTCTTTACTTCGTGGCAGGCTAGGCTTCACTTATGGCAAATCAACGCCCACTAACAACATAAGATCATTCATTATTTTTCTAACATATGAGAATGACGAGTCATTTAACAAGGAGATAAAAATAAGGGAAGGGCATTGGGGTATGTTACAGAGGGGATTGAATGTCAACTAATAAAATTTATGACGAGGATTGTATAATTTCTTTTGCATGTTTTGGATAACAAAGTGTAGAATTGTAGTGGGACATGTGACTGCGGGGTGGGGATAGAAGATTTTTGCCATTAAGTCATACTATCGGGTCGGGTTTGGATATACCCACAGGTACAAGATTATATCCATGCCCTACCCATGAGTAACCGTGTCGGGTTTGGGTGCTGCCCATGGACACAAAAGCATATCCAAACCCTATCCATTCGGGTCGGATATCCATGGATATCAATGTCCATGGATAAAATTGCCATCCTTAGCTGGTGGAAAGCTCTATGGTTACAGTTTTTGCGTAAAGCCAATTTTCCCTACTACAAAGGAATAGATTTTAATTAACTATCATGGTAGTTGAAACATCATTGAGAAGATAGACATCCCCTCAATCCCAATTAATCATCATCATTAAAACCCAACAATATTAATTAAAGTAACATGATGAGATTCACATGATAATCCAAGCACTACATACTCAAGACGTCCGTAACCGGGGACACGGCTAATCATGATCAGTTTGTACACTCTGCAGAGGTTTGTGCACTTTTCCCACAAGACTCGATCTCCTCCGTTGGGGTTCTCGCACTTCATGTTGTTTGAGAAACGGATGACCGAGACACAGTCTTTCAGAAGCACTAGCACCTTACGAACGGGCCTACATCTGCTAGTCCACCGCTGTAAGAGTTCGCACGACTTAGTCAACTATGCTAGAGCCCATAATAACTTGTGGCTGCACACGGAAGTTTCTAGTATGAATAATCTCATGATCCCTTTGAGCCTGGGTGGCGGTCCATAAAGAAAACAGGCAATCGCTGGAATACCCAGGTGCCTCAATCCACCCAGATGTGTATTTAAGTTGCCACCTTAAGTTGAACCATTAATTAACAATTCTCACATCTGTCATGGATACACTCACCCAATCCACGTCTACGAGCATAGCATAACCTATTAGCAAACGTAGAAGTAACTCCCAAGGGTTTCAAAATAATGCAGGAAATAGGTACTACCTCATTCTACTTCCCAGTCCCTCATGTTATTAGATCCTACTCATGCAATGTGTTTGAGGATAATACTAATGCAATGAAAACTGGGTATTGGAAGTATGATCAAAGTGTTACTTGCCTTGCTGATGATCCGCAAAACCTAGAGATTCAAAGTAGCAAGCGGCGCACTCCGGGTACTCTATCGCAAACAAACAAACACACAATAAGTACTTAACTAATGCACGAGTAAAACTCAATTAAGAGGTCTAACCAGAAAGTTCAACTTAAGAACTCCGGTTTGCAAAAGAAAACAAACCAAACGAATCAACGAAAGTCAAACGACGAAAGAGAAACAACTACCGTACCAATCTGGACCCAAATCCAAATTTAACAGAGGCAACCACTTGGATGACTAGGTTAAACGGAAAGAGAATTTCGAGACGAAACTCTATGCGCTTGAATCGCCTGATTCCGATAAATGAGCAAAAAGATAAACTAGAACAAAGATCAGATCAAAAACCGCGATCAGAAAATAACTATGAAAAAGAAAAGTAAAACAGCTTAACGAATGGACGTTTGTCAGCTGCGACTAAACGACGAACTCGTTCGTTAAAACGAACGAACAGGTGAACGCTCGCTAAACAACTAAACCGGGAAAAGAAAAAAAAACGATCTAGCTAAAAAAACGAACTAGGGTTCTAAAAGAAACAGGGCGGTTTTCCACCGAAAACCGGCGGCGGCGGCGGCTGCGCTGCGGCAAGTGGCGGCGGTGTGGCTTGCGGTGGCTGCGGGCTTGCGGCGGCGGCGGTGTGCGCTTGCGGCGGCGGGGTTGCGGCGGCGGCGGTGTGCGCTTCGGCTGCGGTGTGCGCTTGCGACGGCGGGGTGCTACAAGGGGGGCGGGGCGGCGG
>LR738711.1:691028798-691063552 GCA_902687465.1 Secale cereale | reverse complement strand
GCGGTATATATAGTGGGGGGGGGGCTTGGTGCTTGGGGGAGGGGGCAAGCAACAGCGGCGGAGGCGGTGTCCGACACGGGCACGGCGGCGCGGTGCGGGGAAGGCGGTGCGGCGGCGCGGGCCTGGCTCGGCCGGGCTTCGGCCCAGTCGGGCTCGGGTCCTATTCCCCCCCTTTTTTTCTCTAATAACGCCGAAGCTACGAAAAAAAACTAGAAAATAAAATAAAATCTAAAGTTGCCAAAAAAAAATTTCACCGTCTAAATCGAATATTTAGAACAAGATGAACATTTTCTTAGCACTAAAATGCATTTTTGAAAACATGCAATTTTTCCTAATTCAAATAAAACTCCAAAGAAAACTTATTTGATTTTTTATTAAATCCTCAGTATTTCTTTATTTGTGGGAGAGTCATTTTACTCCCTATCTCATATTTTCATAATAGAAATACTTGAAGATAAAATAAATAAAATCAAAGATCCTATTTTCAAATTTGAGAAACCTCAAATATGAAAATATTGAAATCCCCAACTCTCTCCGAGGGTCCTTGAGTTGCTTAGGATTTTCTTGGATCCACCAAAAGCAAGAAAAATATGATATGCATGATGATCAAATGTATAACATTCCAAATTGGAAATTTGGGATGTTACAAGTGCCACGAGCGTCAAAGTGATCACGAAGTGATCCTATCTAAGCACGTCAATCATAACCCCACTGTGTTCACTTCCCGAACCCCATTCGGAAAATGACCGTCACGGTTACTCACGCTGGTAGTGTGTTCTGAACATGGTGTCAAGTTTTCTACAACCGGATATTAACAAATTCCCATCTGCCAAATAACCACGGGCACGGCTTTCGAAACTTCAAAACCCTGCAGGGGTGTCCCAACTTAGCCCATCACAAGCTCACGATCTGCGGAGTCGCAACTCCAAGGTGGGAAGGCTCGGGTATTCTCGGAATCCCGTGCTCAAGATATTCCGACTAAGGTAAAACTAATCCAGCAAGACCTCCCGGCGTGCCGACACCCTGACAGTAGCCGCGCGTATCTAGTCTCAGGCCACGACCGGATGAGCTATGGTTACAACATCCAGATACCCCGAGTTGCCAAGGGGCGGTGCCGCAAGCTGCTCTAGGTTGGACCAACACTCATGTGGAGCACTGGCCCGGGGTTGTTAATTAAGATTACGGGATAGCTAGTCCCTATGCAAGTTTTAGTTATTAGGCAAATGGAGTACCAATGTCGGGCCTTGCTGGAAAAGCTTTAGCGCTAAGCGAGTTATCGAGGGGGTCCCATAATCTCAACCGTGTTAGGAACGCATAATCAAGGAACATAACACCGGTTTAAATAGTTCCTAGGGCGGCATGAATGGAACAAAACACCAAGCAAGAGGCTTAGCCTTCCACCCATTACCAATATATAGATGATTTAGTTAAGAGTTTATATAGTGTGATATCCCAACAAAACTTCAACATGAAGCAAGAATCTTCAAATCTTCTCCTGCAACTAGCAATGCTATAAGAAGGGTTGAGCGAAGCTTACGTAGCCAAACAAAGGTTTGCTAGGTTGGGTGGTTAGAGAGATTCATGGTTACAATAGGAGGCTGACAAAAAAACATGGGCATCGAGGCAATAAGCTAAAGAGCGAGACATCTAGCAATAGTCAAAGATAGTAATGATATCTGGGTCAGGTCATCTTGCCTGTCGAGTCGTCGATGGGATTGTAAGACGGCTCCTCGTACTCAACCTCGGTAGGACCCTCGTTCTCGTTCTCGGCTCCCGGCTCTACTCAACACAAGAACACAACGTGGCACGATATCAAACAAAGTGCAATGCACAATCAACATGATGCAAGTATGATGCATTTCATGGCAAGGGATGAAGCACACAAGAACAACACAAAACCACAAGTTTAAATGAGGCCAGAATCAACATATAGCAAATCCGGTAAGTCCTCATATGCATATGTTGAAATTGGTGCAGATCTGAACAAACCTTAAGTTAAAGTTGTTAAACAGAAAGTTAACATGCACCATGATGATCTAGACGAAATTCTAGTCAAGTTTCATATAAAGTTTGTTTAATTCGGAGCTACGGTCTAGAAGATATGAGCAAAACAAGACAAACATGGGAACGGCGCAAGATGCACCCAAACATCAAGCAAACACACTCCAAACATGTAAACAACATGATATTATGATTCTAGATGCAAAATCACACAAGTTTCATAAAGGGCACCCACAAAACGGAGCAACGGTTCAACACATACACACGAAACAAGATACAATGCAAAGCTGAAATTAACAGCCACATAGCAACTTTGGAGCAAGAAATATATACTCTACAGCACCCAAACATGATGACAATAAGCATGGACATGAAGTAGACATATCCTACAGTAAACAACTCCATTGGAGCAACTCCATAGGAGACATGGATCAATAGCAATAAGCTACACCAAATTGATCATGCTGTTAAAAACCTGACAGATATAATTTATAGCAACTTGGGAGCAAGAAATAAATAAGCTACAGCAAGCCAAAAGTGCAAGTGAGGGCATGTATGGATAGACAATAACATGGACAACAAGGAATGATCATTGTCCAATCCAAAACATGCATGAATTTGAATAGGGCATCAAGCAAACATAGCATCAGGTTATAACAGATTCCAGACTTAGTAGAATTTTCACTAAGTATAAAACAGTTATGTTGACATGGCATGTTAACAAGCATTTTTAAGTCACCTCAAGGCATATCATGGAAAGTGGTTTGCACCACAGCAAAGACCACATGGTGGAGAATCTAAAACATATTGACATGTGACATGGAGACAAACACATCAATAGCAACGAGCACTTCAAATCAGCATCTCTTAACATGTTTCATAACTTAACAGCCACATGCACTTTTGCAACCAAGATTAACATGGCAATGTGAACCCTAACATGAATGCTACAGCAACCATCATGTAGAGCATTTCACAATGAACATTTTGACATATCATTTGCTTCATTTGGATAAACATGCACCAAGTTATCACATCTCAAACATGGCATAAAAATAACAAGTAACATCAGTTTATTACAAGTAGCACTCTTGTCACGAATATTAGGACCTCTAGATGAACTCAAACAAGCATGCCACATTGGAACAAAATCTAGAGCATCTCACCACGATCATTTTGATATATCATATGCACAAAACGGATCTACGAGCACAAAGTTACAGGCATACAAAGGAGGCAACAAAATATTACAGATCTGGGACTTAGTGATTTTTTATACCTCCAAAAGTCAACGCGGGATGGATCCGTGCGGGACGAGGACATCCGGGACGGAGCGGGGGCGTTTGGATGGGGGGAGTGGTGGATCTGATCCCAGTGGAGTGGATCGGGACGGCGGCTGTTCCGGCGGCCGGAGCCGGAGAAGATGGCGGCGCGGGTGGCCGGCGGCTCGCCGGAGCGGCGAGGGAGCGGTGGCGGAGAGGCCGTGGGGCGCGGTGGCGGAGAAGGCCGCGGGGCGGCGCAGAGACGGCTCGCCGGCGCCAAGCGGCGGCGGAGCCGACGTCGGCCGGTGCGGGTCCAACGACCCTCGCGGCGGCCGGCGGCGCGGGGCCGCGCCGGGGATCGGCGGCGGGGCGCGGAGGAGATCGGCCCGGGAGGCGGCGGCGGAGGGCCCGGGGCGGGCCTCGCGGGCCCGCGGCGGCGGTGGAGGCAGACGGGCCACGTGGCGGCCTGCCACTGGCCGAGGGGGCGCCAGCGGACACGTCCGGTGCGCGGCGGATCTGCGGGGCACGGGAAAAAAAGGGATGGACTAGGGTTTCGCTTGAAAATGGAGGGGTGTGGACGTTTTTATAGGCATAGGGAGCTAGGAGACTCCAAATGGGGTGCGTTTTTCGGCCACGCGATCGACGACCGAGATGATGGGAAGGGTTGTGCTGGGTTTTTGGGATGTTGTGGAGGTGGTGTTGGGCCTTAAAGAAGAGGTTCTTTTAGCCCACTAGGTTAACCGTTGGAGTACCAAACGAACTCCAAACGCGACGAAACTTGACAGGCGGCCTACACGTACCAAAACAACATCGCACGACAAGTCTCACCTCATTTCGGGAACGTTACACGACCACACACGAAAGAAAGACTCGGGGGTGCCACGGGCACGTGTGTGAGCGTCAGAACTCGAAACGGACAACGAGAAGAGGCGAGTGTAACCGGGTGTAAGTGACAACACAAATGCGATGCAATGCACATGACAACAAGACATGGATGAAATGCACACACGCACACGACAAAATGAAGAAACCCGAAATGAAAGAAGAGCCCAGAATGGAATTGATTAAGTCAAAGTTTCATATATTGCCATATTTGGAAAGTGTTACATCTCGGGCATTACAGAGGTGCACCAGGTAACCCACCTAGGTGCGCCAGGACCCCCAGGCGCACCTTGGTGGGTTGTGGTCCCCATGTGCCCCCCCTCACTTATCTCTTTACACCACATCATCACCTACCTCCAAAAAAATCACCATTGATCTCTCTCTCGCGCACGTTCTTGCTCTCAAATCCGCGGATTTCGATACCTTTGCTTGAAGCCCGTTTCCGAAACTGTTTTGGGGGATTGTTGCTTGGAAAAATATAAGTATCTTTAGGAAGTTTGCTTCCAAGAAGAACTCTAGGGGAGTGATTGGGGAGTCATCTGATAGTGATCTCCACATCCGGAGACTGGCGGAGCTACGGCCATGCGAATGGCCGCATACCCTGTTCATGGAAGATGCTGGAATCCTTCAAGACTTTGCACAATATGCTGCTAATGCCGGCCTCACCGACTTCATCGCAGCTGAATGTGAACAATATCATCACATCACAAATTCCTTTGTGCAATTAAATTCTTATCTAGGAATAATCCCCCTGAGGTGCGGTTTCAATTATATGCCAAACCCGATCAGATACCATTGACTGAATTTTGTAACATATGCTTGCTTCCTTATGATGGTGGTTTAGTTGAGCCTAGGATAGCTGAGTTTGATGGATTTTACCGTACTGTGACAGTGGGAGATGAGAGAGGGGTATCAGGTATCACTGCCACTAGTTTACACGTCCCGACAATACATTATTTTGCTCTTTTCATTGCAAAGTTTTTACTTGCTAGAGATAAAGTAGGTGCACTTAGTGCTCTAGACTTTGTTGTTTTACGTCGCACACTTTACGGCAACAACACTTGTATCATGGGAGCTATTGTGGCACGTCACCTCCACATTAACAGATCCAAGGGCAAAATACATGGTGGGATCTACGCTACTCTCTTGGCGACTCACTTTAACGTTCAGACACGCCAGCATGATTATCCTTTACCTAAGGTTCATTTAGATCGTTGGGCTATGGAACACAACCAGTTTATTGCTGCCGATTATCCCAACATTCCTGTTCCTTATAACCTGGTTTTTAGTGTGAACACTCGTGATATTATCCCATTGCCTACACCTACTTTGTTTGATCCTATTGCCAGGGGCAGATACATGATTATGCTTGAGGACATCATCGCTTATCAGAACAACCAGGCTGCAGCACAGGAGGAGCCTCAGCAGGGATCCTCAGGTGCCTACATCTCAGCACTTCAACCATAGGACCTCGTGGCTTCTACGACTGGTGATTACCAAGTTAGGCTAAAAATCCTAAGCTTGGGGGAGTACGTGCTTCTCACCGACTTTACATTAATGTTCACATATCATTTCTGTTGTCGGTATTCACACTTTTTCATTGTATTATCCGTGCTTAATTTATTTTCTCACCTTCTTCTTGTGTGCTTGGAAAACCTTAGAAAAAAAAGTTGTAGTTAGTTTACTTTCTATGCTTGCTTAGTTGTAATATTAAGAAGAAAACCCAAAAAGATTTCCTTGTTCTTGTTTTGCTTGTTGGGAGCTTTCCCGTGTAAATAGTTTTTCTCGTTTTTGCTTTCCCCTTTTTCTTGCTTGTTCTAGAAAACCCAAAACTCCAAAATATTTTAGTATGTCTCTCTGAATTTCTTTTCCCTTTTTTTGAGTTGTACCAAGGAGAAGACCACGATCAAAATGTTGGGTGGCTCTCATATGCATAATTGCTGATCTAATAAAGAGCCTATTTTATCTTGTCTTCTCCTGTTGAATAAAATGTTTGCAGATTTCAGCTTAGTCCACGACACTCTGGCACTATTATTATTTTGACATCGTTTGGTCGTGCATGTGAAAGGCAATAATGACGATATGCGATGAACTGGCTGTGGCAGAGAAAACTGGTATGAACTCGACTTGTTCTATTTTTGTAAATATGCTTAACCTAGTATCCATGATTCAACCCATTATGATTAAACATGTTTGCAATAATAATTAGATATTATAGTTTCTCATGCCATGCATAAGTAGCTAGGAGTGGATAATTATTTATCTTGGACATCAACATTGCATTAAAATGATTGTGATATAGTATGTTGATATGGTATCCTCTTCTGAATGTTCGAGTGGCTTCACTTGGCACATGCTCATGCATGTAGTTGAATCAAAACTAACATAGCCTCTATGATATTTATGTTCATGGTGTTCATATCCTACTCATGCTAGTGTCCAATGTTACTTACACATAATGCATATTCATGACCATTTTTGCTCTCTAGTTGGCCGCTTCCCAACCTATTTTCTAGCCTTCACCTGTACTAAGTGGGAATTCTGCTTGTACATCAAAAACCTTAAACCCAAGTTATTCCATATGAGTCCACCATACATACCTATATGTAGTATTACCCTACCATCCTAAGTAAATTTGCATGTGCCACCTCGAAAAACTTCAAACAAATATCCTTTTTGTGTGCCTGGATCGTTCATGGAATGACAGGAGGTGGTCGGTATCTTCCATGCTAAGCGGGTTATTCTCAGGTCGAGTGTTTATTCACTCGCCATCACATGAGAAAAGGGCGGTAATAGGGATGTCTAGTCCCAAATTACAAAAAGAATTGCCTCTCAAATAATCAATCAAAAACTCCCAATGGAGTCAGAACTTTTACTTTTCTGCTTGGAAACTGCCACTAGCATGTTTAGCATGGAGGAAATTGACAACTGATAGTTGTGAAGTAAACGAGAAGGGTGCATGTCTCAAAATTTCATTTACCTCTGTTTTTAAAACTTGAGCTCCGACACCTCTGCAAATCACTGCTTCCCTCTGCGAAGGGACTATCTATTTACTTTTATGTTGTGTCATCACCTTCTAAAATAAGCGCCAGAACCCGAGAGCACTGCTGTCATGCTGATGCATTGTGTGTAGCTAATGTTGGGTGCATCATGATTGGATCTTTTCTATCATGAATTACAATGGTTAGTCGCTGCTCGGACTTTGGAGATGCTCTGCATTTATGTTTTGCGGTCTTAGAAAGGGCTAGCGACATACCATTATTGTCATATTATATCATGGTTGTTTTGATAACGTGTTGCTGCTTGAGATATCTTATTATTGCTCGCTAGCTGATTATGTCATTGATATGAGTTAATATAATTTTTAAGAGTTAATGTCGACATGGTTCGTTATAATGTTGGTTGAAAACCTCGGTGCTGTTTAAGCCTATTTATGCAAACAAGAGCAAAAGATTTCGTAAAAGTTTTTCTTTTTCACTTTCAGTTTATCGACTGAATTGCTTGAGGGTAAGAAAAAGTTTAAGCTTGGGGGAGTTGATATGTCTCCAACGTATCTACTTTTCCTAACGGGTTTCCTCTTGTTTTGGACTCTAATTTGCATGATTTGAATGAAACTAACCCCGGACTAACGTTGTTTTCAGCAGAACTACCATGGTGTTGTTTTTGTGCAGAAATAAAAGTTCTCTGAATGGAACGAAACTTCACAAATTTTTTTATTCAATAAAAGAAAAATACTGGAGCCAGGAACCACCGGAGGGGGGGTACCTGGGTGGGCACAACCCACCAGTGCGCGCCCCCTCCAGGTGCGCCAGGTGGGTTGTCCCCACCTGGTGGCCCCGCTGTCAGGACCGGTTTTTCAGTAAAATAATTACCGAGAGACCGACCTTTTTATCGAACCAACACAGAAGAATACTTCTTGCTGGTAGACAAATCCTTGATACAGAATTCCAGAGTACTGAATATTATACATGGTTGAGCTGAGGTTGCTCAACAATTTATTACAAGTACGCCGATATAGTACATAAGGGCGGATATGACACAATGGTAGGGTGGCATAGCTACTAACTCGTAATAAAAAGATGTGGTGGATATGTCACAGTGTAGTGGGTGATGTGACTCCAATATCTTACTGTTCATCGAGTGTCCGAGTGAGACCCGATGAATTTATTTGATGGGTGGCGGAAGCGGTTATAAAACAGTGATCAACTCCAGGATCGCAAGAGACTGACTGGGACTCCACTAGACGCCGGACTCGCTATCGAACTCTTCATCCATGAGATCGCCTTCATCCACATCTGGCCAAATCAACAAGCCAGGTGAGTACTTTGAATGTACTCGCAAGGTAGTTCGGACATAAGATATAATAAATGCAAACATGAAGCATGTGAGTATTCTAGCAATATGTATCCGAATAATATAATTTCTGCGCTGCATGCAAAAATGGGAGTCGGGCGGTAGTCCTCCCGAAATCCATAAGATAAATAAAAGAAAACCAAACGAGTGTCTGAGCGACGCCCCGTGAGGAAAAATGAATAAAAACATGCCACAGCCGGACATCTGAGCGACATCACATAAAGGGCTTATAATGAAAATAAATAGCCAGAATGCCACAGTCGGACGCCTGAGCGACATCGCATAAAGGGCTTATAATGAAAGTAAATAACAAGAATGCCACAGTCGGACGTCTGAGCGACATCACATAAAGGGCTTATAATGAAAATAAATAGCAAGAATGCCACAATCGGACGTCTGAGCGACATCACATAAAGGGCTTATACTGAAAATAAATAGCAAGAATGCCACAGTCGGACGTCTGAACGACATCACATAAAGGGCTTACAATAAAAATAAATAACAAGAATGCCACAGTCGGACGTCTGAGAGACATCACATAAAGGGCTTATAATTAAAATAAATAGCAAGAATGCCACAGTCGGACGTCTGAGCGACATCACATAAAGGGCTTATAAAAACAATGGTATGATGGTAAAATACTTCAAGAGAAAAATCAGTGTAGAGATAACTGGTTAGTTCATCTAACCAAAATGAACTTGACAAAAATCACCACTCTTGTTACTATCATAAATTACTAGAGACGGTCACCGAGGTTGACACGAAGATTGACTCTAGGCCATAAATATGGCTACTCGGGAGATTTGACTCTGCAGAGCTTGTACTCTTAAATCACAGCCAACGGATTCCACTAGCCGCAGGGACTAGTTCCGTCTACGGTGTTTTAGCAGAAACACAACTGACCAGTACACACCCATTTCACATCCCGCTGTCCGGAATCACCCGTGACAACATTCACGAAAAACTTTAAGACGGGGAGGCTACAACCTCGAATGGCATGGGATCAAATTTATATATGCGCGCTCTAAGGGGTGCCCCCCTCTCGGTCCCAACCGGAAACACCCATGCCCCCTGACCGGATGACGGGCTTTAATCCAGGGCCATGGAACCCTCATCCCGGCCCCTCTACTTGGTGTGTACACGGAAAGAGGTTTGCAACTGACTAAACCGTAATTTTAGCAGACGACATATGACAGTACCAAAAAGGAGACGAACGGAATCACGACTTGATCCACGTTGATACTAAAGTTAACCACTGACTGGCATGCTCAAACAATACCAGTACACCACCCATCATGTCACCACATGATCGGGGTGGTTCAACCATTATCATTCGGGGCTCACCCGAAGCTTGCTTGCATGAAAATATAATCATCCACAAATGCTTATATGACCATGCTATGAAGAAGAACTACTCGAGCAAACATGCAACACACTCATCATATCAAAGGTTCAAACATGCTTGCCTGGTTCGGAGTAGTCGGAGTCTAACTCGGTGAAGTTCGCGGCTCCGTCACATCCTTCGGTATCTACGTATTCAAACAAAACGAATACTAACATAAATACCGCGCGTGCATAAAGTTGACCCAAATATTTTTCAAATAAATATGACAAAAAACTAGACAGAAAACTAAAGAGGACAGAAAAAGAATCAACTCAAAATCACTTTTTGCTTAAAAGTTATTCAAGTTTCTGTCTAGGGACTTATCTGCAATGAAACAGAAAGTTTCTAGGGGCTATAATATAAAAACTGAAAACGAATCGGTACGCAGTACGTCAGCCGAATAATGAAACACACTTTTCCCGAATGCGCCTTCCAGAAAAACGCTTCGGAAAGGAAAGAGAGGCTGACGAGGGGGTCCCACTCGTCAGGTTTAAAAACTGAAACAGAGTCGCACCGGCGCCAGAAGGCTGTGGTGGTCGCTGATGGGCCTCTAACCCCTCGTTGGTTACCCCAAGTGGAGGGTGAAAGATGCAGTGTTGTGGAAGTTTTTTCCCTTAGCAAAGATGCCAAGGATTGAATCCCCAGAGACTCCTAGGTTCAACAAGTAGGTGTCAACTGCTAACGGCGCGGATTAGCAATCAACGTGGACCTGCACACAGATACAAATAACTTTGCTCCCAACGAGTACAGAGAGGTTGTCAATCCCTCCGGCCTTGTAGTTCACAAAGGATTAAACGCAAATGATAGTAGTGATAGATAATGTTTGCAATAGTAAGTAAAAGCGAAAAGTAAATAGTGGATGTGATCAATGATGGTAATATGGACCGGAGTCTCATGATGTTCACTAGTGATGTCTCTCTCCCAAAAGACGATAAAACAGCTATGTGAGGTAAACGAATTACAGCTGGGCAATTGACAGGACCACGAACGCAAACCAATGCTGATTACATTGCAAGAAAGGTTGAGGTTCAAAGCATGGGCGGTACGCCAAAATAAGTAGACCGAAATCCATCAATATCTACTACTAATCATCCACCTTGAGATATCTATCCAGAACATCTCGCTGGTATTAAGTTGCGAGTCCCACCCATAGTGTAAACTCAATGCAACAGACAACTGCATTAAAATAACTTTGCGTAAAGTAAACAATCCTTGCACCCGCGGGCACAAGCACCGTTGTTTTCCCCCTTGTGGCAACAGCACATCCCCTAGACTCATGTTTCTGTCACTCAAGCTAGTCATCGAGGGGCATGAACCCACAATCGAGCATAACGTTCCCTCTTGGAGTCACTACGTATTACTTGGCCAAAGCAATAAATAACAACGAAGAACATGCAAGAATTACTTATGAACATAAATATAAAAGAGGTAGATCAAATATATTACTCAAGATCAATCTGAACATAATCTCATAATCCATCGGATCCCAGCAAACTCATCATAGCAACAGCATAAGGATTACATATGTGCCTCGATCATGTAGGGCAGCTCACGAGGACTAATTAGTGAAGCACAAGAACAGGAGGAGAACATCACATAGCTACTGGTCATGGACTCATGGTCCAAGGGAGACTACTCACAACTCATCCGGGAGGCGTCCATGGTGGTGGAGAGGCTCCCGATGGTGATCCTCCCCTCCGGCAGGGTGCCGGGAAGAGTTCTCCTGGTGCTCCCAATCTTGGAAGCGGCGGCGGCGGCGGAACATAGATGAGATCGCGAAAAAGAGTTCCCGTCCCGAGGGTTTCGAAGGACGCTCTAAATATATGCCGAAGGGGGGCACCAGACGGGGCTCGGGGGGCCCAGGCGCCCCCCCGGCGCGGCCCAGGGGGGGCGCCGCCAGGGCGCCTGGAGCCCTGGTGCCCCCCCCGGCTGCCCTTCGGGCGCAAGGTAGGTTCTGGAACGCTGATTTTTTATATAATTTTTCTGGATTTTTCCTGGGAGTTCTCGTAACGTGAAAACCTGAAATACAAAAACAACCAAAAACAGAAACTGGCACCGGGGTGCACTGGATTAGTAGGTTAGTCCAAATATGATCAAAAGTGTATGGAAGTGTATGAATATCATAGCAATATCACCCAAAAGTGGCATGGAGCAAGCAGAAATTATAGATACGTTTTGGACGTATCAACATCCCCAAGCTTAATTCCTGCTCGTCCTCGAGTAGGTAAATGATAACAAGAATAATTTCTGTGGTGACATGCTATTAACCATATAGGACTTTTTATAGTCATATGACAAAAGCTTACTGAGACAATGATTCTATAGTAGTTAAGTTGCCTCATGAGAAAATCACAAATGACTGAAAGTTTTACAATATGAAACTGAAACATCAAGAAGATTTGTAATGAACATGATGTGCAAATATGATAAAGTGATATCTAGCTTGCCCCCTTTAGTGATGCAAAACATAAATGCAGGGGCACCTTCAAGGTTTAAGTGATGACTAGATACAATGATTTCAAAATAAACGATATCACAATCATGCAAAAGACAATGCTACTTTGGGACAATGCACATTACACTCAGAATGACAATCATGCTCTCAGTAGTTGGTGCTTTTGAAAGAAGGTGGAGACTCAACATAAAAGTAAAAGAATGGTTATGTGCTAGAGCTTTTTATTTTAAAAACATAGAAGCAATTTTGTCAACGGTAGTAGTACTTCATATGTGTCATGCATAAGACATCCTATAAGTTGCAAGCCTCATGCATCGAATACCAATAGTGCTCGCACCTTGTCCTAATTAGCTCGGATTTCCATGGGTTATCATTGCATTACATATGTTTCAACCAAGTGTCACAAAGGGGTACCTCTATGCCACCTCTACAAAGGTCCAAGGAGATAAATCGCATTTGATTTCTCGTTTTTGATAGATCTCAACTTGAGGACATCCATACCGGGACAACATAGAAAATAGATGATGGACTCCTCTTTAATGCATAAGCATATTCTCATAAGAGATTGAGGATTAATGTCCAAGCTAAAACTTCCACCATGATGCATGGCTTTGATTGGCGGCCCAATGTTCTTCTCTAACAATATGCATACTCATTCAACCCATGGCAAATCACCCTTACTTCAGACAAGACGAACATGCATAGCAACTCACATGATATTCAACAAAAGTGTGACAGTTGATGGCGTCCCCAGAAACATGGTTACCGCTCAGCAAGCAACTTATAAGAAATAAGATACATAGGCAACATATTCTTTACCACAATAGTTTTTAAGCTACTTTCCCATGAGCTATGTATTGCAAGGTTAGTCTGCTTAGTACAGGTGGAGGTTAGCAAAAGACTAGGAGCGACCAACTAAGAGAGCAATGACGGTCATAATCATGCAGAGCGACAAAGCAACATTGAATCAGGCATGGTAGTTATATCGCTACTCAGAAATAAAAGATCATCAAGGCTTGACAAACTTTCTTTACAGTCTTAGATATGCGTGAGCATACGCCAAGTCAATCAAAATAAATTCTCGAAGGAAGATATTACTAAACCATACCACATCATCGACAAACAAATCAAGTTGGTATTCCAATAACACATTGGGAATCCCCCAACTATTTGAGACTAACCATAAGAAAACCTGAACTACTAAGCGCCATTATGCACGTAGCATCTTTATCATAGACATATTAACCAATGCAACGGAAGCAAAATCTCTTAATAAGATAAGCATGATAATTAAAGAGAGTTCAAGCAACCAACTAAACAAAAGCTTTTTGAAAAGATAAGCATGAATACTAAGAGCAGAGCATGATAGTAGCTATTAAAAGACAAAGAAGACACACAGAAAAGATAGACATGAAAATTCTATGTTATGTTCTAGGTAGAAGTGGAGCGTGTTTCTCTCCCACATAAAGAAAGCTGAGTTCCGACTCGTTATGAAAAACTAAAAAGAAAACTAAAAGCAAGAAGCTCCAAGCATAGCACATAACACATGAAGTGATAAAAATATAGCGAAACGAAAGACGAACTGATAATGTTGATGGAGATGGGGATGCACGGGGGCATCCCCAAGCTTAGACGCTTGAGTCTCCTTGAATATTTCTTGGGGGTGCACGGGGGCATCCCAAGCTTGAGCGCTTGACACTCCTGAATCTTTTTATCATCTTCCTTCGCACACTTGAAAACTCCCTTCATACATAACTCATCATAATCTGATTAGCGAGCTTAGTACCCTTAATAAAATAATTGTACCTTGCTGGAAATAAAGATATTCTTGAAGTTCTACTGTTTCTCAAGATTGCCAAAAGGTTTTTGCAAAGAAAAAGCAAGCTCTTGATTTGCAAAATGAAGGAAAGGCAAAACAGGACAGAATCTGTGAAAAACAGAACAGCAGGTAGTAATTAATTTGTTCGGGGCACTTCTGCAACTCAAATCAAAAAACTCAAAACAGATGCACGAAATAAAATTATATAGAGAACGCTGTCGAAAAAATTTAGACCAAAAATATGATCTGGTGATTTTATACGAATTTTTCTATCCAAGGACAGAATCTGTTTCCTGGACAGCACCTCACAACTTTTGAACTTTCTAGCAATCAGAGGCTATACTTGGCACAAATATGAAAAGCAAAGATACAATGATGATGCTACAGCAGTAAACAACATCAAGACACAACAAAAGCAAAATATAAAAATTTATTCATGTGGGCTGCCTCCCAAAAGCGCTTTCTTTTATGCCTTTAAGCTAGGCATAATGCATAGAGAAATCAATAACCATCATAATAATCGGAGTTATAAATTGAGTCATATGGTTCCTCAACAAGTTCACTCTTGTTCCTTCTAGGAAAGGGGTACACACCTTTTGCTTTACCGCGTAAGCGGATTTGTCCCTTACCTATATCGATGAAGCCTTTTACCGCTCGGAGGAAGTCCCTTCCAAGCACTATATTTCCTTGGTTTGGCTCCATGATGAAGAAATCAACCATTGCAATCCCTTTAAGGAATTTAACTGGCACATCTTTTAGTCTTCCCTGGATTTCAGAAATATCTCCATTAGTGTGTTCATGATAAGATGGTAGTCTATCCATGTTAAATTTTAAAGAATCATGAACAGTTTTTGGCATAGTAGAAACCATAGATCCAATATCACAATAAGCAAGGAAGTCTTGATTAGAGATGCTAATCCTAACAAGAGGCTCCCAGTCATTATCTATTTCCAAAATATCTCTCTTATTGGGTTTGGGTTTCTCTACCTTCATTAAGTCTAGAGCATCCATTCTCTTTTCAATAGTAGCAAGTCTATCTATGACAGTATCAAAATTATGATCATAAACAAAGTAACTAGATAGACCATGTATAATTTCAAGAGCTCTAGCTTCATCACACTCTAGGAAATCTCCCTCGGCTATAATATCAAGAGAGTGTTTACACCATTTAAAAAGACCCTGGTAAAAATTCCTAAGCACAATTTTTATAGGTATCCAAGGCATAATTCTCCTATGTGCATCAGAAATCCTGTCCCATGCCTTCTTCATATTTTCTCCATCCCTTTGATGGAAATCTAGAACTTCTGATTCCCTCAAAGCACCATATCCTGACATGTTTGGCTAAACAGAAAGGACTACTAACAGAAGGGTAAATTTTTTTTTTGTGATTTTTGATAAAAGATACTAAAGCAAAAACTGAAAGGTAAACTAACAAGACTAAAAAGCAAAGGTAAAAGATAGAGTGCAACTCCCCTATCCTGAAGAGTGGAGTCCCCGGCAACGGCGCCAGAAAATACTCCTTGATGGGCCTCTAACCCCTCGTTGGTTACCCCAAGTGGAAGGTGAAAGATGCAGTGTTGTGGAAGTTTTTTCCCTTAGCAAAGATGCCAAGGATCGAATCCCCAGACTTCTAGGTTCAACAAGTAGGTGTCAACTGCTAACGGCGCGGATTAGCAATCAACGTGGACCTGCACACAGATACAAATAACTTTGCTCCCAACGAGTACAGAGAGGTTGTCAATCCCTCCGGCCTTGTAGTTCACAAAGGATTAAATGCAAATGATAGTAGTGATAGATAATGTTTGCAATAGTAAGTAAAAGCGAAAAGTAAATAGTGGATGTGATCAATGATGGTAATATGGACCGGAGTCTCATGATGTTCACTAGTGATGTCTCTCTCCCAAAAGACGATAAAACAACTATGTGAGGTAAACGAATTACAGCTGGGCAATTGACAGGACCACGAACGCAAACCAATGCTGATTACATTGCAAGAAAGGTTGAGGTTCAAAGCATGGGCGGTACGCCAAATTAAGTAGACCGAAATCCATCAATATCTACTACTAATCATCCACCTTGAGATATCTATCCAGAACATCTCGCTGGTATTAAGTTGCGAGCCCCACCCATAGTGTAAACTCAAAGCAACAGACAACTGCATTAAAAGAACTTTGCGTAAAGTAAACAATCCTTGCACCCGCGGGCACAAGCACCGTTGTTTTCCCCCTTGTGGCAACAACACATCCCCTAGACTCATGTTTCTGTCACTCAAGCTAGTCATCGAGGGGCATGAACCCACAATCGAGCATAACGTTCCCTCTTGGAGTCACTACGTATTACTTGGCCAAAGCAATAAATAACAACGGAGAACATGCAAGAATTACTTATGAACATAAATATAAAAGAGGTAGATCAAATATATTACTCAAGATCAATCTGAACATAATCTCATAATCCATCGGATCCCAGCAAACTCATCATAGCAACAGCATAAGGATTACATATGTGCCTCGATCATGTAGGGAAGCTCACGAGGACTAATTAGTGAAGCACAAGAACGGGGGAGAACATCACATAGCTACTGGTCATGGACTCATGGTCCAAGGGAGACTACTCACAACTCATCCGGGAGGCGTCCGTGGTGGTGGAGAGGCTCCCGATGGTGATCCTCCCCTCCGGCAGGGTGCCGGGAAGAGTTCTCCTGGTGCTCCCGATCTTGGAAGTGGCAGCGGCGGCGGAACAGAGATGAGATTGCGAAAAAGAGTTCCTGTCCCGAGGGTTTCGAAGGACGCTCTAAATATATGCCGAAGGGGGGCACCAGACAGGGCTCGGGGGGGCCAGGCGCCCCCCCGGCGCGGCCCGGGGGGGGGGGGAGGGGCGCCGCCAGGGCGCCTGGAGCCCTGGTGGCCCCCCCGGCTGCCCTTCGGGCGCATGGTAGGTTCTGGAACGCTGATTTTTTATATAATTTTTCTGGATTTTTCCTGGCAGTTCTCGTAACGTGAAAACCTGAAATACAAAAACAGCCGAAAACAGAAACTGGCACCGGGGTGCACTGGATTAATAGGTTAGTCCAAATATGATCAAAAGTGTATGGAAGTGTATGAATATCATAGCAAAATCACCCAAAAGTGGCATGGAGCAAGCAGAAATTATAGATACGTTTTGGACGTATCAGTCACCGGTGCCGATCCACGGCGAGGTAGAGGGAGGGAGTGGTACCTACGGGTTCCTGGTGTTCTTCCGTGTCGGTGGATGGTGGAGTTGAGCGTCGGCGAGCCCCACGTCGACGGCGACCCTATCTCCGATGGACGGCGGATCGGGTGGTCGTGGGCCTCGTCGGAGAGGGTTGCTGGGGCCAAATTGAAGTGGGGGCTAGTCTCCTAGAGGTGTCAGGAGGCTACGAACGAGTCCAGGGCGGTGGAGGAGTTCTCACCAGAGAGACCGTTGCTGGAACCCGAGGCGGACGGAGGTGGCCGGAGTTGAAGAAGAAGGGCCCCTCGAGGCTCTTCCAGTGGCTGGGCGTGGTCTAGTGAGATGGTGGAGGTGTGCGAGGTCGAGAGTGAGCTCGGAGGCGCTATTTATAGCTGGCCCGAGGCGGTTGCCGTGAACGGGATAAGTCCGGCGATCGATTACGGTGGCGCTGTGGCTGGATGGTTGGTTGGTTTAGGAGCTTGAGCATCGACTAGGAGGTGCACTGATCCCATTTCGGTGCCTAACTCAGCAAGGTAGGGGCGGTAATGGCCTGTCCTCAACGGAACGGCCGTGCGGCCCGTCGGCGGCAGAGAGCGCGCCCTGTGCGTGCCAGGCCACGGCGATGGTGGTGCAGGCGTGCGCTGGCGATGGAGAAGGCCACGCGGAGCTTCCAGGCGGCTTGGGCGGTGCCGAACGGCATTATGCCACAGGGTGCCCCCTGTCGGCCGCCACGGGTGGCTCTGC
The DNA here is from genome assembly GCA_902687465.1 of Secale cereale. Lineage (NCBI taxonomy): Eukaryota > Viridiplantae > Streptophyta > Magnoliopsida > Poales > Poaceae > Secale > Secale cereale. The sequence continues at coordinate 691,045,460 of LR738711.1, read as the reverse complement.
CGCCGCGGTAGATGCCGGCGTGGGCGGGCCAGGGTGCCACCAACGCCAAGAACTAGTCAAGTGCGCGTGCGGTACTCTGGATAAGAGTGAGGTGCAGTGCAGCATCGATCCAAAGAGGCACTGATGAGATTGACGAATGTTCTCTGACGAGACTGATGAAGCTGCACTGTCGCGTGTGAAGTTCAGTTAACTTTTCCTGAAACTGATAGAAACAGTGCACACTAGGTGTTTGACGAAATGATTTTGGCATGTGGAAAATCTTTCTGGAGCTGATATTTGGTGGAGTGGTCTCTTGATGCATCTAGAGGCTGCCTGAATTTTCACAGATTTTTAGGAAGAAGAAAAATATGAATTTCACCAAAATTTGCAAATCTGGTCCAAACTTGCAGCAAGTGAAATTTGAAAATTTTGAACTGTGGACCAGTGAAACAAGATGGATCTAGGTTGTGGGTACTAAGAACTATCCAGGGGAGTTGGTTTGGAATCAAATATCAAAATGAACATGGTGGTTCCTTTGTAAATCACCATGGTTCATTTCAAAGGACAGAATTTGTTTTTGGTGCAAAACAATTAGAAGAAAAATTCCAATAAGGTTGAAACTTACTAGAATTGATGAGAGACTTGTTTCAAGGTGAAGAGGTCTTGGAGAGAAATATTTTCATTGGGTGCCAAGGCAAGAAAGGTTTGAAGGGAGAAGACAAGTCCAAGATTAATCATATGATGGATATTCATGGAGGAAAAGAATCAAACAAACCCTTTGAAAATCAACTTGTGTTTGAGCTAACACAAGAAGAAAACCTTCAAGACCAGAATCAAGCTTGAGAAGAACACACAAACTTTGGTCAGAAAAGTTTTTAGAAGGGGTTTCAAGAGAAGATCAAATATCCCCCTTCCAAAAGACCAAAAGTTTGGAAGAATTCAAATCCAAAAAAATTTGGAGTGTTACACCCGCTAACCCTGACACCGACGCTATAAAATCCTATGTTTCCAGAAAAAATGAAGGAAAAGGAATTATCGTGATCCACGAGACAGAGCCGCCGTCACCTCCTATTCTTCATCGAGAGGCCAGATCTAGAGTCCGTTTGGGGCTCCGGAGATGGGGATCTTCGTTCTTCGTTATCACCAACCCTTCTCCATCGCCAATTCGATGATGCTCCCCACCGGTAGTGAGTAATCCCTTCGTAGGCTCGTTGGTCGGTGAGGAGTTAGGTGAGGTTCATCATGTAATCAAGTTAGTTTTGTTAGGGCATGATCCCTAGTATCCACTATGTTCTGAGATTGATGTTGCTATGACTTTGACATGCTTAATGCTTGTCACTTTTGGCCCGAGTGCCATGCTTTTAGATCTGAACCATTTATGTTATCACCATTATATTCATGTTCTAGATCCGTTCTTGCAAGTTATAGTCACCTACTACGTGTTATGATCCGGCAACCCCGGAGTGACAATAGTCGGGACCACTCCCGGTGATGACCGTAGTTCAGGAGTTCATGTATTCACCTTGTGTTAATGCTTTGTTCCGGTTCTCTATTAAAAGGAGGCCTCAATATCCCTTAGTTTCCAATATGGACCCCACTGCCACGGGAGGGTAGGACAAAATATATCATGCAAGTTCTTTCCATAAGCACGTATGACTATTTACGGAATACATGCCTACATTATATTTATGAACTGGAGCTAGTGTCATATCGCCCTAGGTTATGACGGTCTCATGATGAATATCATCCAACAAATTATCGATCCAATGCCTACGAATTTATCATATATTGTTCTTGCTAAGTTACTACTACTATCGTTACTGCTGCACTTGCTACAAAATTACTGTTATCTCTGTTACCGTTACTATTGCTACTACCACTACTATCAAAACTATCATATTACTGTGCTACTTATCACTTTGCTGCAGATAATTAATCTCCAGGTGTGATTTAATTAACAACTCAGCTGCTAATACTTACAAATATTCTTTGGCTCCCCTTGTGTCGAATCTATAAATTTGGGTTGAATACTCTACACTCAAAAATGGTTGCGACCCCCTATACTTGTGGGTTATTAGTGGGTTGTCTTATTGAAACCATCCTCAGGAATAGAGTTCTGTGTTTGTGATCCAAGAACAACCACTACCACAGATTGGGCCTTGAAATAAGACCCCGCTCGACTTATTGACCACATGTACTCTATACAGGAGTTGCAAGTAGTTTCTGGTGTTTGTAGTATGCTGGAGGCTATGCATAGCGCTGACCCTAGGGGTGGGTTATGATGCGGTAGGCAAGTAGCCCGATGTACCGAGGCACCCATTTGGTGGGCTCGGGAACCCTGCACACATCGTTTGGGGCCGCAGTGGAAACCTCGGCCAGACTTCCTTGCAGATGGAACCCGAATAGGCGATAAACCAAGACTAGAGACTTGTGTGGTTGGTTAGGTCCTGGTCTACACCCTCGCCAGCTTTTGCTTGAAGTCTGCCGAACACATGACGTGTGCAGGCGCTAAGTGGTGGACATATGTGTGAAGTACACCCCTGTAGGGTTATCAAACTATTCGAATAGTCGCGTTCTCGGATATGGACTACTTGGAAAGCTTATATGGTTCATAGATAACTGGAAGTGGATACTCTAAAATGCGCAAGATAAGCGTGAGTGCTATGGAGGGCCTTTTCGTAAGGAGATGAGAACGGATCCATAGTGGTGTATTCATATGGTGAATACGTGGACTCGTGTGCGCTTTCTCACCTCAAAAGAGGTACGATCAGTCGTAGTACATGATCCACTGAGTCAAAGATGGCTTGCTGCAGTTAAACTCCACAACCCCCTTTGTTGACACTGATGCATATGTAGCTAATTTTGATGTAAGTCTTGTTGTGTACAATTGTACTCACGTTCGCTTAATTTATGTTTTTGCAGAGGATACTTCAGTCTCACTAGTAGTTCCATGTGGTTCATCATAGTTAATTGTTGTCTAATCCTGTAATTACTGAACATATTGTACTGAGAACTTTATTTATGGATTGGTTGTTGAACCATTGTGCTGAGAATTTGAATTCCACGTTTCATATTTCAAAATTTCCAATTCAAATAATAAATTACAAGGAAAAATAAAAGTATACATGAGCGAATAAAATAATGTGCACACGGTTAGAAAGAAAACAGCGTGTGCGATGAAAAATGGAGAACATACGGTTCTTTGACGTGAAACGTTTGCGATGTCCGACGGACGCACACACAGTTCATCTCATATGCGTGTGCGATTCATGGTAATACGACAAACGTTTCAAACCAGTGTGTGTGTGTGTGTGTGTGTGTGTGTGTGTGTGTGTGTGTGTGTGTGTGTGTGTGTGGGTGTGATAGGAATACCAATCACACACATTTATGAAAATGGCCACGTTGGCGTTAGTAGAGGCATTGTACACATTTTACATTCTTCAACCGTGTGCGATAACGTACCTATCACAAACATATCGGTAGATTAAATGTTGATTTCCACCTTTTTCACATGAAAGAACATGCGGTGCCCCCATGTTTGGTTTTGGTAATTGATGACAATCTCTATGGACTAATGGTTGCGTTGAGTTATATTTGAATGCTTTTCTTGGAGTTCATTTGTTGGTTTCAAGGAGAGTTTGTGATGACCAAGGTGCTATTAAGGAATTATCCAAAGATTGGTCTTGTGGGTGTTGAGCTTATTGCAAGCATGTCTTAAAGAAGAAGAGTTTGTGATCATTCATGTTTACCTTCAAGACATCATCCAAATGAAGAGAGTTGGAAATATTCAATGTTGATCAAAACTAAGTCAAATAATGAATCAAGTTGATCAACACACAAAGTGTAGAAGATGTACCGAGAGGGATCAAGCAATCCCATGGTATGGTAAGCATTGTCAATCACGCTTTGTGTACTAACCCATGGTCTTCGTGAGAGTTCTTTGTGGGGTTAGGCTGAGGTGTGCAAGTTCAAGTAGGATCACCATGAAGAGATCATATGCTTGAAGCTTGCCGTCCATTGTGGTGGCAATGGACTTGTGAAGATGTGTCGAAGAGTGGCTCACCCATAGTGGTGTATGGGGGGAGCAATCTACTAGTCTTCACCGAGCCAACGCAATCAAGAAAGGTGGTCCAGCTTGAGGGAGTCAAGATCATCATCATCCAGCTCAAGTGGACTATGGGCAAGGCAAAGGTTTGCCCTTGATAGGTTTTCTATTACCGGTCTCATGGTAGTTCTGGGAGACCGGATTATAGGATGATTGCCGTACTATCAAGGGGGGCTCTCGATAAGTAACTTGACCGTATCGTTCGTTGAGAGCTCAAACCATTGCATGCTTGCATCATCTTTATTGGTTCTTGTTTGGTTCTTCTCCTTGTGAGATTTTGAGCTTATGGTCATCTTAATGACAAGCTCGAGTTCATCGAAAACAGAGTTCACATGCATCTTCTATGATGTTTTCGATGTTGGAGGTTATGTCGGTTCTTCTCTGATGGAGTGTTCACTCCTATATATACTAGGCTTACCTCGCTGTTTTGATGCTACTCGTCTTCCTCTATCCATCAAGCTTGAGTTTGCTCAATTCGGAGCTCATTTGAAGAAGTTATGGTAGTTCAGGGTTTTATTGTTGCTCATGCGGTAGTACTTCTTATAGCCACAAGCTGTAGTACCGCTAGTTCTCAGCGGTAGTACCGCCATGGCTATATGCAGTGGTACCGCTCCGGTTCCGCGCTAGTGCAGCCTCGATGAGGGACCGACGATTCTCGTGTCGGGTTGGGCGGTAGTAGGAGCGGCAGTAGGTGCGGTAGTACTGCTTATAAGCGGTAGTACCGCCCTACCACTGCTGCTAGTGCCGCTCGAGGGCTTTCTCTCTTCGTTTTTCTCTCGTTGGCGCTGTGCTTGGTTCCAGCGGTAGTACCACTGGGCCAAGCGGTAGTACCGCTGCAGCCAGCGGTAGTACCGCTCGCTGCGGGCTGGTTGGTGGGGATAACGGCTGGATTTCCCCCCCCCACCTATAAAAGGGGGTCTTCTTCCCCATTGAGCCTTATCCTTTGAGCTCGTGTTCTTCCCTCATTGTTGACCTTCTTCGAGCTTGCTATCTCTCAATCCCTCCATGGATTCTTGCTAGTTTTTTGGGGAAAAGAGAGAGGAGATCTAGATCCACATTTCCACCAATCACTTTCTCCTCTTTGTGAGGGGAACCCTTTGGATCTAGTTCTTGGAGTTCTTCATGTTCTCTTCTCTGTTCTTCCTCTCATTTCCCTCCCTAGCATTAGTTGCTTTGGTGGGATTTGGGAGAGAAGGACTTGGGCACTCCGTGTGCCCTTGCCATTGCATTTGGTGCATCGGTTTGAGTTCTCCACGGTGATACGTGGAAGTGAAGTTTGAGCAGCTTATTACTCTTGGGTGTTTGGGCACCCTAGAGCGTGTTCCTCTTGGGTGCCTTGGCGCCCTAGATGGTTGGTGTTGTTCGGAGCTCAATCATTGTGGTGTAAAGCTCCGGGCAAGCGTCGGGGTCTCCAATTAGGTTGTGGAGATTACCCCGAGCAATTTGATGGGTACCGGTGACCGCCCCCAAAGGTTGCCAAAGTGTACGGGTTCGGTGACCGCCCCCAAGGGTTGCCATTTGTATGGGTTCGGTGACCGCCCTCAAGGGTCCCTTAGTGGAATCACGGCATCTTGCATTGTGCGAGGGCGTTAGGAGATTACGGTGGCCCTAGTGGCTTCTTGGGGAGCATTGTGCCTCCACACCGCTCCAAATGGAGATTAGCATCCGCAAGGGTGTGATCTTCGGGATACATCGTCGCCTCTCCGTGCCTCGGTTATCTCTTACCCGATCCCTTTACTTATGCACTATACTTTGTGATAGCCATATTGTTTCTTGTCATATATCTTGCTATCACCTAGTTGTTTATCTTGCTTATCATAAGTTGTTGGTGCACACAGGTGAGCCTAGTTGTTGTAGGTTTTGTGCTTGACAAATTAACCGCTAGGTTTATTCCGCATTTGTTCAAGACTAAACCATAATTATTTTAAAGCGCCTATTCACCCCCCTCTAGGCGACATCCACGATCTTTCATCACACAACTATAGCGGCGTAATCGTTTCGAATGTCTCTCTGATTAGAAACGTAACGTCGAGATGTAACGTGTGGGACTGGGTGGCTTCTCATACATTTATTCTATGGCGATCGTCAGTAGCCGCTCGCCTACCCCCGACGGTTTCTGGGCCATGTGGGAAGGACCCCCTATCACAGTCACTCACTAGGCGATGGTTCGAAATGCTGTTGTGGAAATGGGTTAAAAACCGTTTGTATAGCATGATACAGTACGAGTGGCATTTCTAAGATGTTGGGGCTTTTGATATGATCAAGAGTCTCGAGGGCATGTTTCATGTTTAGGCTAGGACTGAAAGGTTCAACATCTGGCGATCCTTGATGGATTGTAAGCTGAAGGAAGGTGATCCACTGAGCCCATATGTGATGAAGATGATTGGATATGTGCAATATTTGGATTGGTTAGGCTTCCCGCTCTTGGATGAGCTGGCTACAGATGAAGTTTTGGGCTCTCTTCCACCCAGCTATGGGACGTTCATCTGGAACTATCATATGCATGGCATGGATAAGAAGCTCACTGAATTGCATGGTATGCTCAAGGTGACAGAACATGATATAAAGAAAGGCACGCATCAAGTGTTGATGGTGCAGAACTCGGCTAAGTTCAAGAAGAGTTGTTCTAAGAAAAAGGCTAAGGTAATGCGCACAGAGAAGGTAATCTCAAACGCTACACCAAAGTATGGACCGAACTGAGGGACCATTTTCTATCATTACAAGGAGACCGGTCACTGGAAGAGGAACTATAGCAAGTGGCTTGTAGAGCATGGCAAGAAGGTCGGAAATGCTGCTTCAGGCAAATGTACACTTGTTGCATATGTTATCGATATTTACCTTGCTGAGATACCTAGTAGCTATTGGGTATTTGATACCAGATCGGTTGTTCACATTTGCAACTCGATGCAGGGGCTGGTAAGTCGTGTGGCACAAGGGGAGAATTTACATCAGGGTTGGCAACAAAGCAAGTGTTACTGCATTGGAAGTCGGCACAATGCAACTCCAGCTTCCTTCCAGATTCATTATGGAATTGAATAATTATTATTACATTCCTACACTTAGACAGAACATTATTTCTGCCTCATGTTTGATGAGTCAGGGTTATGAATTCAATTTGAAGGACAATGGTTGTTTGATATTTTTGAATGGTATGTTCCATGGCTATGCGCCCATTGTATATGGGCTATTTATTTTGAATATGAAAATGGAACCTGTCTATAATATGAATATCAAGAGGCATAAGCCTAATGAGATAAATCCAACATACTTCTGGCATTGCTGGCTTCGGCATATTAAGCTAGAAACGCATGAAGAAGCTCCATGATGATGGGCTACTAACTTCGCTCGACTTCGGGTCGTTCGAGACATGTGAATCATGCTTCATTGGCAAGATGACTAAGTCTCCTTTTGCAAAGAGTTGCGCGAGGGCATCCGACTTGTTGGAGCTTATACACATCGATGTGTGTGGTCCAATGAGCACAACTGCTAGAGGTGGATATCAGTAGTTCATGACTTTTACCGACGTCTTCAGTAGACATGGCTATATCTATTTGATGAGGCACAAGTAGGAAACTTTTGAAAAGTTCAAGGAGTTTCAGAACGAGGTTGAGAATCAGCTCGGCAAGACTATAAAGCTTCTACAATCTGATTTGGAGGTGAGTACATGAGCCAGGAGTTTGATGATCATCTGAAAAATCGACGTATAGTACCTCAGCTCACACCTCCGGGTACGCCACAAAGAAATGACGTGTCAGAATGGAGGAATTATACCTTGTTGGACATGGTTCGATCTATGATGAGCAAATTAGATTTATCCTTGTCATTCTAGGGATATGCTCTAGAAAGTGCAGCTTTTACACTCAACAAAGTACCATCTAAATCCGTAGATAAGACACCACATGAGATGTGGACTCAAAAGAGTCCCATGTTGTCTTTTCTAAAGATTTGGGGTTGTGAAACATTTGTCAAGCGACTTATGTCCGACAAGCTTACACCCAGCTAGGATAAATGCATATTCGTGGGATATCCGAGGGAAACATTGGGATATCGCTTTTACAATCGCAAAGATAAAAAAGTGTTTGTTTCTCGAAACGTGGTCTTCCTTGGGAAAGAGTTTCTTGGGCGGGAGGCTAGTGGGAGATAGCTGTAACTCGAAGAAGTTTGAGCACCACTTGGGGACAACTCGGCGGGTGATATGATCATGCTGGAGTCTATCAAGGAACTGTAAGTGCATCTAGTGCCCCTTAGTGATTTTGGTGTATTGAAGACTTATAGGTTAAGGGACTAATGTGTTTGTGAGTGTACACAAGTACTATAAGTCTATGAGGAGTTTGATATTTACGAAGAATGTCGACCCCTAAAAATGTATGTCTTCAATTGAAGACTTTGGTTTTCTTGAAGACTTTGAAAGTGAGGAAATTTGTGTGACCTTGAAGACTTGGATATTCATGTGAGGATTATGAAGCGTGAAGACTTTTGTTTTCGTAGTTTCATTTTCTCTTTCTTGAGTCATAGGAAACACCATACTATTAGAGGGGGTCGAGGTAAAACTAAGGAAACATATTTCCAAGTGATGCTCAACTCAAAGCCTACACTACCCAATCCCTTCAAGTGAAGCCATTGGAAATCTCATATAGTTCAGTCAATTTATCCAGTGACAGAGACGAAGTTCTTCTGTTCTTTGAGGAATTTGTTCCGCCTGAGGAGTTAGGAATCCGCCAGTGCAGATTACCTACTAGTGAGGAACATAATAGCCGTGAGGAACTTGAGAGCTCAAATTTCCGACCGTTGTTGTGTTATGCGCCAGCTGTCCCAAAATATCATATCCACCTAATAGTCATATGATTGAAGGGCATTTATGTCTTATCATGTCGGGCTGCTCCTTAGGCTATAAATAGTCACCCCCTACAACCACTAGTTGGTTGGCTGCTCCAAGAGAAACTGGCACTTGTCATTAGAGCAACCCATCCTCCGAGGACTTTGAGCGAAAATCATCAAGTGGGGAAAAAACCCAAAACCCCAACACCTAAAACCCCAAAGTGATTGAGCGGCACTGAAGAGAGTGTTCCTGTGTGGAACCTACGCTTGTTACCTTTGAAGACTGTGATCTTCCAGACGGTTAGGCGGCAATGGTCTAGAGCATCCAAGAGGAATTGTGGATCGCCGGGTGACCAAGTCTGTGAAGGTTTGGAAGTCACCTGTGAAGACTTACCATGAGTGATTGGGCGAGGTATGTGTGACCTTAGCTCAAGGGGAATACGATGAGGACTAAGTGTCCTGGACTGTGTGTCGAGGACTGGGTGTCCGGGACTGTGTGTTCTCAAGTTTGAATACCTAGCCGCCCTAACCAAACGTACAACTGTCACATCAGTTGGAACTGGTCTACCAAATCATTGTGTTCACCAAGCCTACTGGTTCTATTTCCTTAACCCTTTCATTTACTCATTCTTGTGTTGATGAACTTGATATGTACTGTTTGAAGACTTTGACTGAAGACTTTCTCAATTTCCTCAACCCTATTTCTCCTGTCTTCTGCCTTCAGCCTCCTTATCATGTTTACATGCTACTTGTGCTCTGTGTATGCTTTCATTTCATCATGATGACTATGCTACTGCTTTGTTGTTCATGCACTTGAGTATCTATTCCGTTGCTAGTAGTTCGTTGCTTAGGAAATTCCTTAGTTAGAATTTCCTCAGTGACGAATTTATAAAAATCGCCTATTCACCCCCTCTAGTCGATATAATGCACTTTCAATTGGTATCATAGCAAGGTACTCCCTTGTTCTGTGTGATTTTGGTTTAACCACCTGGAGATTTAGTTATGTCGACTGCAGGCATGATCAAAGTCTTGGCTGGGTGTCCCACCTTCGATGGGACGGTCTACCCCTACTGGAAGAACAAGATGCGTATGCATCTTGAGGCAATTGACAACGATCTCTGGTACATTGTGGAAACCGGTGTTCCATCTATCTCACCTTCTGTGAATGCTGCTGATGTGAAGAGATTCAAGCAACTTGACTCTTAAGCGAAGAATATCATATGTGACCATCTGAGAAAAAGGGCAGTATGGCAGAGTGAGTGCTTTGGAGACAACAAAGCTTATCTGGGATAGGTTGTCCAAGGTTAACGAGGGAGTCTCAACTCAACGTGACTCTCGAGTTGATGTTCTTCGCAATCTCTTCAACCGCTTCAAAAGACTCGACAACGAAAACGTTCAGCAAACCTTCAATCGCCTCACTGACATGTCAAATGAGCTTCGAGCACTTGGTGCTACAGACATCACTGACCACGAGGTGGTGAAGAAATTGCTAAGATCACTTGATTCCTCATTCGACAATCTGGCACTGATGATTCAAGAGCGTGGAGACTACAAGTCACTTGATCCCGCTGATACTCTTGAGAGGTTGAACACTCATGAGTTTCGACAAGCTGAAAAGAGAGATCTCTATGGTCCAAGCTATGGTAGATCACATGCACTGAAGGCCAAGGCAGTTTCCTCATTTGAAGGTGAAGATTCTGATAGCATCCTTGGTGATCCCGAAGAACTAAGCCAGGAGCTAGCAATGCTCGTAAAGAAATTTCAGAAGTTCTCAAGACGTGGTTGCTTTGGAAGATCTTCAAGAGGTGATGGTGTGAGATCAGATTCCTCATCTCGCGATTACAAGAAGAGGACTTGCCACAATCGCAAGAAAATTGGTCACTTTATCACTGATTGTCCTCAGTGGGCAAAGGAATCGAAGTAGAAGAAATACAAGGATGATAGCTCAGACGACTCAAAGAAAAATAAGAAATCTTCAAAGTCTTCATCATCAAAATATTCAAAGTCTTCCTTCCACAAGAAGAGCAGTTCCAAAAAGGCTCGGGCATTAATTGGCAAGGAAATGGACTCAGAGGCCGAATCTGAAGAAAATGAGGAAGAGGAGGAATACGAGGAGTAAAACTCTGGTGTGGCAAGCCTAGCTCCCGCTACTGCATTTGTGAGCAAGTTCATCTTCAACACTGAGGAAAATGACTTCCCCAACACTGCTAACGACGACAACGATGATTACGCTCCCACCTATTGCTTCATGGAAAAAGGTGCCAAGGTACACAATTGTCCCTCCTCTGATTCTAGTGAAGATGAATCTAATGAAAACCTCAAACCTAGCTATTCCAAATTTGCTAAGATTGCCATTAAACAACAAAAGGCTTTAGAAAAGGTTCAAAATCAACTAGTCAAAAGCGAGGACCTGTTGGGTGAAGAATTAGATCAATATAAAATCTTGACTGATAATCTTCAGAGACTATAGTCTAAGTTTGATAACCTTCATGATCTTCAAAAAACTCTCCTAACTGATCATGAGAAACTTTTTTTTATAAATTTCTTCAAATAAAGCAAGATCTTGAAAATCTTAGGGTGAATTATGAAGATCTTCAGAAGGAAAACGATTCATTACTTGCTCAACAGATCAGTTCCGCTCAGGAAGAATTCATTCCACCATGTCTGAAATGCATTGAACGTGAAACTACTAATTCTTCACCTGAAAGTTCAAATGCTTCTATTGCTGCAAATTCTTCAACTATTTATGTGGTGACAATTTCCTCAACTGAGGAAACCATCGATGCTATCGACGAAAATGCAGGGTTGAAGGAATTGTATGTGACAGACATGTACAAAAGCCTCAAAGGTCATCAAACTCTCTGCGATGTGCTTAAAAAGCAGATTCTGAATAGGAACCCTAGGAAAGAGGGTATTGCCTTTGAGAGGATACTCAATATTGATGGGACCTACTGGAAACCTGAGCAGTACCCCAAAACCTCATGGGTTGCTACAAAAGGACCTCCAATAGATCCATCTACTTTATCTGGATTTACTTGTGAATCTTTACATTCTTCTGATGAGTCATTTGACTCCAACTATAAACTGTTTAAAAATCATAATGGTGAAGTATTTGCTAGGTATGTTTGAACTAACTATAGGAATGGTCCCCTTATGAAGAAAATCTGGGTTCCCAAAAGGCGCCTTCAAAATCTTCAAGTGAATGTCCGCATGACAACACCTGTGAAGAACATGAACCCCAGAGCAAATTCTTCATATAGATCAAAATCATCATATGGATCCAAGTCCTCATTTGGACCAAATTCCTCAAGTGGATCAAATTCCTCATATGAACATCATTGTGCCAATGCTTCTGTTTCGCAGGGAAAGAATAAGGATTATGAATATGTGCATTATTCTTCAAATCATTATGTTCATAAGTCCTCGAAGAATTTCTCTGCTTACCTCATATTCATACTCTAACCCCTCACCTATGAAACTAAATGCACTGGCTTCAATGCCACCATTCTCAATTGATGCTCACAGGATGATGAACTCTTTGCCACTCCTTCAGATGTGGGTGGTGAAGAAAAAGAACTAATCTCTTATGCAGGGTCAGGTCTCCAGATGAACTTAAACGTCTGAAGAATTTGTTGGAGACCTGAGAATGCTTGAAAGGACGCAAGCTAATCATGAAGAAATGATTCATTCATTTCTCACATCCTCATTCTTCATATATTGCTCTTATTGATGAAATTCATTTTGATGAAATTGATGTCATATTCTTCACTATGAAGCATATGAGTTGTAAAATGCACTAATTCTTCTACAAGATGATTCTCTCAAAGCTACTGAGTGGGTCCTCGACAGTGGATGTACAAATCACATGACCGGTGACAAGAACCTATTGATGAATTCTGCTTTATCTCCATCTCATCTGAAGCATATCACCTACGCTGACAAAGGAAAAAAAATCAAGGTATTGGGTCTAGGTAAGGTTGCAATCTCAAAAGATTGACACATGGACAAAGTCATGCTTGTCGAGTCTCTTGGATTCAACCTCATGTCTGTCTCAATGCTTTGTGATCTTGATATGCTTGTTGTCTTTGGCAAATACAGTTGTGTTGTAATCTTAGAATCTGACAAATCCAAAGTATTCGAAGCCTTTAGGAGAGGAGACCAGTATATTGTTGATTTCTCTACAGGACCACAACTTGCCACATGTCTACTTGCAAAAGCTTCAGGAGGATGGCTATGGCATCGACGACTCGGTCATGCTGGCATGATGAACTTGCACACACTTGTGAAGAAGAAGCGCATCACTAGTGCGCGTCGGTCCTAAACAAACAATTTTTTACCCCTTTCCGCGATGACATTTGGAACTGTCGCCAAGTGAGTGTGTGCGATAGGGTGTCCTTGCCACACCACCCGAAAATCGTCGGGGATAGGCCCTCCTGGGACCCAGGCTGGGTCCGTGTGCGACCGGGCAAGGCATGGAAACCCAATTATTTCTGTAGGTATGTACATCCCTCACGGTAATCTTAGAAAATCATTTCTGTAGGTATGTACATCCCACACGGTAATCTGAGAAAAATCATTTCCGTAGGTACTCCCTCCATTCCGATTTACTGGTCATGGTTTTAGTTCAAATTTGAACTAACACCACGACGAGTAAATCGGAACGAAGGGAGTATGTACATCACACACGGTGAATCCCAGAAAAACATTTCCATTTGTATGTATATCACACGCAGTCAATCGAAGGAACACGTTTCCATTCTTATGTACATCCCACACAGTCAATCCAGGGAAAACATTTCCGTTCGGACGTAAATCCCACACAGTTTAATGTGTAGGCTCGTGTGTGGAAGGTGTAACTATCACACTCGGTCTTCCTTGGTTAACTGTTTGCTTTTATCAACTATATCACACACGATTTGATGACGAAAATTGTGTGGCATTGGGCTATCCATTGCAAGCGCTTTTACTGCTAGAACCGTTTGCAAAGGTCCATGACCGTCTGTTCTATTTCAATTTTTGCCTGTAATTTATTATTCTAATTGGAAATTTTGAAATACGAAACGTGCAATTCAAATTCTCAACACAATGGTTCAACAACGAATCCATAAATAAAATTGTCAGTAGAATATGTTCAGTAATTACAGGATTAGGCAGCAATTAACTATGATGAACCGCGACATTTAAATGCGGTAAAGGTGAAGAGACAAGTGTAAATCATTTTGACCGCCGACGGTGTTGAAGAAGCGAAATGCCCATAATGTGCCTTCCTGCATGCCATATGCACGAACCACTTTTGTCCAACCCCTTGTGATGACCGCCCGCCCATCCTTCACTGCCTTCAGGAAGACTTCTAGAGCATTATCATGGTAGAATGAATTATATAATTTAACCATAGTTGTCTCCACTCCGGTCACGTAGTTTGCAATGTAATCATCAGTAAATAGCTTCGAAAACCACTGAAAAGAGAAAAATATCAGATACTGAGGTCTAATAGAGTAACTTGTTGTGGGCAGGGGGAAAGGCAACACATTACTTACCATCCTAAAGTTCACTGTTGTCTCCGACAAAGTGTACATAAAGAGCTTAATTCCAATCACCCGTTTCTTTTGCCTAACAATCTTTCTTAGTTTCCTCACTTGACGCTTGTTCATGAATATCTCATTGCCCCATACACAAAAGGGATCGAAGCATGGATTAGTACCCCTCATATATGTACCTACAAGCAACCAGTAAATGTTAGAAACTAAACTGAGATTGCACAAATGATGTAAAATACAACTACCTATGTTCCTAAGTACAAGTATTTTTTTTGAGATTTCAATATGAACTACATACGGATGTATATAGAATTATATATATAGTTTAGATTAGAATCTAGATTCACTCATTTTGCTCCTTATGTAGTCTGTATTGGAATCTCTAAAAATACTTATATTTAGGAATAGATGGTGTATAAGACATGGGATGCAGCTAACCTCGACGGCAAACAACAGCATCGCCCATTGTAGCCATGTGTAAGTACATGGAAAGCCAATGTTAACTACAACAGGGTTAACATCCACCAAAAATAGCAAATGGTAATAAAACAGCAACATCTGTAGTGATATCTTCATTTTGAAAGAGTAGCAAGGTAGCAAAGGGACAGATTAAAAAATGGATACAATTGTTAATTGCAACAGGCTTAACAACATCCTAATTCATGTTTTGTAAGTTTGTAGCCATTGAAATACAACTCTTTAAAAATGGATACAACTATTATTTGCAACAGGCTTAATGGCCATTGAAACCGGTACTGATAAAAATGCAATTGGCAGAGTTAAACATCACAGGGCAAGTGCTGCCAGAGCAGATAATGGCTGAGTTGTCTATAAAAAGGTAGGGAAAATAGCTCAAACGTGTTAGGCATGTTTACTACAACATGCTTAATACATCGACAATACAAAACATAGCAATTAATTGCATCTAGTATTGGTAAGATTGAACTGGTGGGTACATACTTGGTAAGTCCTTAGAGGTAGTTGCTGGGGCACTTCATCTTGGCCAGAGCCCGCCCAAAGTCAACGGCGGCAGAGGCGATCTGTTCCTCCGGGTCGAAGCGTGGATCAGTGCCACTGACATGTGTACCTACAAGCAACCAGTAAATGGTAGAAGTTAAACTGCAATTTCACAAATGATGTGAAATACTGTAAGACATGTCATCCAGCCAACCTTGACGACAAACAATAGCATCGGCCGTTATGACCCTGCATAAGTACATGGACAAGCATGTTAAGTACAACATGGTTAGCATCCACCAAAAATAGCAAATGGGGCAGCATCTCTAGTATATCTTCATTGCGGAGAGTGGCATGGTAGCAAATGGACAGATTAAAAAACGGATACAACTGTTAATTGCAACAGGCTTAACAACATCCTAAGTCATGTTTTGTAAGTTTGTAGCCATTGAAATGCAACTGTTTAGAAATGGAGTCAACTGTTAATTGCAACAGGCTTAATAGACATTGAAACCGGTACTGATAAAAATGCAATTGGCATAGTTAAACATCACAAGGCAGGTGCTGCCAGAGCAGAGAATGGCCCAGATGTCTATAAAAAGGTAGGGAAAGTAGCAAAAATGTGTTAGGCTTGTTTGCTAGAACATGCTTAATACATCGACCGTACAGAACATAGCCATTAATTGCAACTGGTATTGGTAAGAGTGAACTGGTGAGTACATACTTGGTAAGTCCTGAGAGGTAGTTGCTGGGGCACTTCGTCTTGGTCAGAGCTCACCCAAAGTCAGCGACGGCGGAGGCGAGCTGTTCCTCTGGGTCGAAGCGTGGATCAGTGCCACTGACATGTGTACCTATAGGAAACCAGTAAATGAATAGAAGTTAAATTGCAATTGCACAAATTATGTGAAATACTATAAGACATGGGATGCAGCTCACCTCGATGGCAAACAAAAGCATCGGCCGTTATGACCCTGCGTAAGTACATGGACAGGCATGTTAAGTGCAACAGGGTTAGCATCCACTAAAAATAGCAAATGGGCAGCATCTCTAGTGATATCATGAGTCATGTATTGTAAGTTTGTTGCTGGTATTGGTGAAATTGAGCTGGACACGGTAATATTTGAACATCACACAATGTGTAGTACTGAAATAAACAAGGCACGTACATGCTTAATACATCAACCGTACAAATCATAGCCGTTGCAAGTGGTATCGGTAAGATTTAGCTGGTCAGATCTTACCTGTTAAGTCCTGGGGGGGGGGGGT
>LR738711.1:691004821-691028682 GCA_902687465.1 Secale cereale | reverse complement strand
ACAGAGGCTATCGCGCCATGGACCGCCATCAGCTCCTGGCAGGGGGGGCGGGGGATTTGGAGGCATGAGGATGTTTCGGAGGCGCCATTTAAGCAATCAGGCCGGGGACGTGATAGAGATCGGTGGGTTACCTGACTGGATCCGAGCAGAATGTAGATGTGGTTGAAGTTGTGGATGCGGCGACGGCGGTTTGAGATGCCGGTAGGGGGAGGCGCGAGGGAGGAGGGGATACCGAGGGGAAGGGGATGTGGTTGGAGGAATAAATTCTGAAATCGCGCACCTAATGATATTTCGGTGCAAAATTTGAAACTTGGGCGAGGGAAACACACAATGCAGACGAAGCGCATAAAATACTCGTGTGCGAGAAAATAGAAAGTTGGTAGATCTCGTCTCCAAAAAATGTACATGTGTACTTGATTTTTTTTGGTCAATGGTACGCCTGGTTTATTAGGAAATATTGCACAGGTACACAAAAAACGCAGACGGGTACAACATAGAAACGCGTATTTCGTGATCTTCTAATGATTAACGCAATAAAAACGCACACGGGCACACATGCTAATCAACGCTCAAAGCCCTCAAAGGAAGCTCTTACCGACATTGTACGCTAATACTAAAAATTTACTGTACTACTGGTAATTTGCTCTAATACTGCAAACTTAAACTACTTCTCACATGCTGCCATCAGGGCATGTTGGCCAGACGTCGGCGTTCTCCTTCCCGGCCTTGTAGGAGTCAGCCCATCGTGCTTCGATCTCCGCCAAGCTCTCCTCACCATGGCGTGCGGCCTCTTTTTTCTTGCGGCGGCGGGACTCTCTTTTCTCGACTGCTTTCTGCCTTTTCCGCTCCTTCTGTGCAGCTTTGGCCGCCTCTAGATCCACCACCCATTCGGCCATGGCAGCCTCAAAGTCCGCCCATATAACTGTCTGGCCACCGACGGCGATGAACTCGGCGCGGCGAGATGCCATCGCTTCCTTACCATGTGCACTATTGCGGGCGGCAAGGAACGCGACGTGGCGGGATGCCATCGCATCCTTACCAGTTACTGTTCACCGTGGTGCCATCGACGACGCCTGGAGAGAGCTCTGGGACAGTGGGGCCGGTAAGCTGTACAGTGCGGTGGTATTCAAGAGCTCGACCACAAACGACAACATAAATGGTGAGGCCATACCATGGTACCACACCAGGCGTCATGTTTTCTAACCATGTGCTTCATTTTTTGTATAGCACGAGCATGGTTTTCCAGACCGTTCTTGTGCACCTTTTCATGCACCGATTGTTCGAATTTGTATTATGTGCGTTAATGCGTACAAAATGCACATAATCCCCTAAATATTATAAATGAACTCGGAAAAGTGTCAAATTTGAACACGGTGATTAGCAGGGTTTATGTTCCTCATAGAAAAAATAACTCATGGATGAAGGACAAAGGAAATTTGGACTCACATTCAATCTCGGTGATTTACTACCGCACGCGATTCATCTCCGTTGCCTTTGCGAACTGTGTGTGTTCACTCACACATGCAAAAGGAAAAGAAAACCCTCGCCCACTTTGTCCCTATTCACTCGCTGCGGACTCCTCCGCAACTCTGCACCCTAAGCTCGACGGCTGTTGGCAGCGGGCGTAGGTCGCGCTTCAAACGGCACCGGATTTCGCCTCCACCACTTTCCACCGCCTATCTGCACCAACATTCTAGACTCTGGTCGACTAGGGTTTTTTGCGGGATTGGGCCAGTGATTTTTCTCATGGAGAAGGTAATCAACTTAATTAGCAAAATATTCACTCATCTCTTATCGCAGTCCGTCCGTCGCTGTTAATCAACCGATAGAAATTGCCATGGAATCATTGTTGTTCTAGCTGATTCGTGGGTGTTCATTCATGTGTGCACAGTGCGGGCACAAATCGGGCAACTGTGGTCGTGGCCAGTCGGAAATTAAGTTCCATCTCACCATTCTGGATGACTTCAGGGAGCGCTCGGTATGTTCAATCTCAACCTACCACGGTTGGCATGGCCTAAATTTGTGAACATATACCGTCTGTTGCTACATTATCTATATATTTGTATCAAATCTTTGTTAAATTTAATATTTTTAATTCTATATTTTTGTACTTTCCTTGCATCTATATATGGATATGTTCTATCAGTTACTCTCATATTTGCATCTTGTTCGGTTATTTCAATATATCTAATTTACGATCTTAATTTTCATTTCAAGTAGTACATCCCTTGCTTTGCAAGAACAGGAGTAGAAGGAAATCTTGGGCTTTACTTTGCTGATGACTCCCAGGATGTCATATTGACAACGCAACATGGATTTACAATGACGGTTAGCATAAAACTTGATAAAGATGGTCACTCCAATTTTAATGCGGACCTTTGGAGAAAAATGTCTAAGTGTTATGAAGTGAAAGCTGGCAATAAAATTCTAGTGCGTGCACCACAACCTGGTCTAATTAACATGGATGTTTACTTCCCCAACGTCTGATCGAGGTTATTGTCCTTTCAACTTTCTCCATGCTGTCATATTACAATTTAAGTAACCAATTGATCACTATTTAAGGAACCAATTGTGATATCATATTCTCACTCTGTTCCTAGGCAGTAACAAATTATGTTTACCAATTTATGCACACTAGATATTCTTCTGCCATGTTGTGAATAAATAATACCTTTCCAACTTTTAAGCAGGATATGTTGGATGCATACTGAATGATCTGTATGTTACTATGCATACCAAATTTCACTGGAAGGACTTGAAGCATGTCATAAATTTTGTTGATAATCTTACAGAGATAGCACAATGTATGAACGCTGGATTTTGGATGGGATGAATTAGACCTATGGTGCACACACTGAACAAGACCAATTGTGTGCACAAAGCGTTGGTAAAAAGTCTTATTTTAATGTTGATGCTCATAAACTATATATATCTTAAACGATATGTTACAATTGTTTTTATTCTACATGCCAACAAAAATTGCCCCCTGTAGCTGTTCCTGGATTGATTTCCCGGCATGGTCGAATTACACTTGTGCCTGTTAATAACGCCAAAGTGATTGCAAGGTACTGCATTTCCCGCAAAAATGGAATCATTCAAATTAACAAGTTCTCGCTTCTTGTCACATCCCTAATCAGTGTTTGCATTAGGACTAGCTAGAGTGTGCATCATGTTTACTTTTTGAAGAAACTTGAAATGGGGATGACAGAAACCCCAGCACCCCTCTTCTTTCAACTAGGGTTTAATAAAATCTTTTCCAATGTACCCAAAATGCCCTTAAAAATGTTCATCATCTTTGCCTTGGTCTCAAACCTCTGACAAAAATGGTGCACAATTTTCTAGGACATCCTAAGGTCAGTGGATTAATTCATATTGTATTTGCATTTGGGCATTTAATAAATGCTATAAAATATTTTAAATGCCCAAATAATCATAAACTAAAATGTTCCATGCTAGTCATATTATATACAGTGGACATGGTCAGTTTTATTATTTATAAAAATGTTCTAGCATTTTTGTTAATTCAACAAAGTACCAGAAAAACAAAACAGAAACTAAATTAGGAAAAGAGAGAGAGAGAGAGAGAGAGAGAGAGAGAGAGAGAGAGAGAGAGAGAGAGAGAGAGAGAGAGAAGGCCTCATCCCACTTACCTGTACTGGGCCGGCCCAGCTGGCCCGTGCCAGTCACCCCCTACCTCTGCCAGTAGGCAGAGGAGGGACAACGCACGGCGCGCGCGGGCGCCACGCACCTCCCTGCCTGCCTGCGTCGTCCGCACCACCGCGACGCCTCGAAGGTCCTCCTCGGTGCCGCCCCGAGCCTCTGGACACCACACTCCCCCCTCCCGCTCTCTCCCCCGCCCTCTCCCGCCATGGCCGCAGCGCTCGCGAGCTCGCCGCCGTAACCACCGCAGCCGCCGTGCTCCCCTCGCCTCGTCTTCGTGCCCCGAGCTCCGTCTCCTCGCGCTGAAGCTCTGCGCCGAGCCACGCATCGCCGAAGCCCCAACGCGCCGTCCCTGAGCTCTTCTTCATCCTTCGGCCGCTGAGATCACAGGCGACCTCACGACGTCTCCAGCCCATCCCCGAGCCCGCCGTTTCCTCCGCTGCACTCGCCGTGCGCTTCTCCTTTGATCCCCTCTTCCCTTTGCTCGTTTGCGCCATGTAGCTGCCGTGTTCACCGGAACCGAGAGGTGCTCGCCGCCGGCCATGTCGCCGTCGTCGTTCTGGCCCACCTCCGACCAAACCCAGCGCGTCACCCTGCTCAGCACATCGCCAGGAGCCCAACGCACCACTCCACGTGCCTTGCCGTGCCTCCTAGCGACGAGCCCGAGCTCACCCGAGCTCCAGCAGCCTCCAAGGTCGTCGCCGGCGCCGTTTCTGGCGACCCCGAGGCCAACCACCACCACCACTGGATGTGGCTCACTTCCCGCATCACTTAGATGTGCTCCGCCGCCGTTTTGGTCGCCGGAGCACAAAACCCGCACTGCACCGCCGCGTTTGGCCTCGCTGGCGACTAGCCGCCGGCGGGTTTGACCCGCTGACCAGGAGGTTTGACCTCCCCCTGGCTGGCTGGCGTGTGGGCCCAAGCACTGTTTAGTTAGTGTTAAGTTAATTAGTGTTAACTAAGTTAGTTAATTAGATGGGTCACTGACACGTGGGGCCCGAGCCCTATTAATCTCTAGTGTAGTTTCTAACTTGATTAGTTAGCCCTGAGAGACTAACTAGTGGGACCCACTAGTCCAGTTTGACCTGGACCAGCTATTGACCTGCTGACGCAATAAAGCCTTTTCTGGAATTATTTTTGATTTAAAACAATTCAGAAAATTCCAGAAAATGCTTTAAACTTCAAAAAAATCATATAATTTCAATAGTAGCTCAGATGAAAAAGATATATATATATATGAAAAATTATCAGAAAAATTCAATCTTTCCATTGGTACTGGTTTCATGCATGTTTAAGCAAGTTAACCTTGTTGTTCACATCAAAACATGATAATGCAATTTAAGTATGAATAGTTTGGGTATAAATTTGAATCTTTGATTCAAATGAGCTCAAACCTTTCTGTTTATAGTTGCATTAGCCCAAAACACTTTCATCTTGCCATGTCTTGAGCATGCATCATATTGTTGCATTTGTTTGTGAATTGATTGTATCATCGGTGTTCTCCGTGGTAGGTTTTGCTCCCGAGGATACATCTGCGTATCCAACTGAAGAGCAGTACCCGACAACCAATCTATCAGGCAAGCAACCCATTGATCATTCCGATACAAACCCATCTTCTCGCTCCTGCTCTCTTTTACTGCATTAAGGCAACAACGTGTGAACTGCTATTTGCTGCGGTAGTTGAACCACATTCCTTTGCATGGCCTGTCATTGCCACAGTAAATAGTTGAAACCCACTAGCATGTGAAGGAGTTGATTGAGCCATGTGATGTGTTTCCTACCATGCTATTTATTTATGTTGCCTGCTATGCTCAGAGTTGTGTTAGGTCTGGTTCATGTGGGTGATGGATCAGAGTGAAATCATCATGTCTGGTGAAGAGAGTGAAATGTGGAATATGCTTGGTAAAGGTATCGATGAAAGGCCATGTAGTACATGGTGGGTTGTTTTATTGGAACCGTCCATAGGACCTGAGATCTGTATGTGTGATTAAGATCAGCTATTACCGCACATTGGGATCCTTAATTGACTCTCTTGACTTATTAACTGCCCTTGTCCTCTGTCCAGGAGTTGCAACTAGTTTCTGGTGTTTGTAGTATACTGGTGGTCGTGCGCAGCGCTGACCTTCGGGGTGGGCTGTGATGCGGTAGGTACGTGACCGGGTGTACCGATCGCCGGTTTGGTGACTCGGGAACCCTTTACACATCGTTTGGGGCCGTGAGCGACACCCCGGCCGGATCTCCCCACGGATGGAACCCAAATAGGCAATAAACCTGGACTAGGGACTTGTGTGGTTAGTCAGGTCATGGCCGACACCCTCGCTGGGCTTCCGCTTGAAGGTTGCCGAGTACATGTCGAGTAAACGGCGATAAGTGGTGGAAGCGTGTGTGAAGAAGTACACCCCTGCAGGGTTACCAATCTATTCGAATAGCCGTTGTTCGCGGTTAAGGACCACTTGGTTGCTTATGCAGTTCATAGACAAGTTAATGGTTACCCCTAAAAGTCTCAAGACAAGTGTGAGTGTCGTGGATGGCCCTTCCGTAGGATGACGGAAGAGGATCCACGGTAGTGTTTTGTTGTGGTGAGTAGTGGACTCGTGTGCGTAGTCTCATCTTGCAATCTGCTGAGAGTTGTAGTATAGGTTAGCCAAGAGCCAGAGCTGGCTTGCTGCAATAAACTCCACTATCCTTGTTGATAATGATGCATGTATGATAGGTTCTGATGTAAGTCTTGCTGAGTACCTTTGTACTCATGTTTGCTTGATAACTGTTGCAGAGGAGAACCCCGCCCCCTCAGATGGGTTCTACATAGACGTTGACGTTGATGAGTAGCTTGCTACCCAGACGGTGATCCTGAGCTTGTGAAGGGCCTTGTAGATAGTCAGGCGACACCAAGCCTGTTTTCTTTCCAAGTTGTCTGTACTTAGACAAGTTAGCTTCCACTTGTGCTTGTATGCTTGTATGACTTGAGTGTTGGGTCATGTGACCCCTACCTGTATGAATATGTTATGTATGGCTCTTCGGAGCCTCTTAAATAAAGTACTTTGAGTCATAGAGTTCTGTTGTGATGCAATGTTGTATTTGCACATATTGAGCATATTGTGTGTATATTATTGAAATGCTTGATATGTGTGGGATCCGACACCTTGTTGTTTACCCTTGGTAGCCTATCTTACAGGGAAATGCCTCCTAGTGCTTCCACTGAGCCTTGGTAGCTTGCTACTGCTCCGGAACACGTAGGCTGGCCGACATGTGTCCTCCTTCGTTCCTGTGTCTGTACCTTTGGGGAAATGTCACGCGTTGTTCTTTTAAGTCCATGTAGCTTGCTACGACTTGGGTTCATACGTTGATGACCGACACATTCGTTGCTGGGTCATGGATGACTGTCTTTGTAATATAGTTCCACTTTTGGTTTATAACTAGCCATGTCGGCTCGGGTTCTCTGTCATATGGATGCTAGCGACACTATCATATACGTGTGCCAAAATGCGCAAACGGTCCCGGGCCAGGTAAGGTGGCACCCGTGGGGATACCGTGCGTGAGGCCGCAAAGTGATATGATGTGTTACAAGCTAGATCGGTGTGACTTAGGATCGGGGTCCTGACAGCGTTGGCATCAGAGCCGGACTGCATGCAGGTTCTTCAAGCCAAACTGGTCGATGTTGAGTCTAGAAAATTCTTAGTTATATGTAGGGGAATTGATTATGGAAGGGAACGTAAGGCTATTTTTACTTCTTTACCTTATGCCCTTCTGATCTGAGTCAGCCTATTCTTTCTACGCGGGTTTAGGACTAGGCCTCTCATCTTTACTAGGTTCACGTGTTACTAATCCGTAGACTCTTAGGATTGTTGGTTTCAAGCCTCAGTTTAGTTTCTACCTTCCAGTATGTTGATTAGTTGAACCCGGAACCTTGATATGATGTTGTTGAGTGGCTATGCTATCATTTGTATGATGTCTCAATTTTTTTTGAGCATTTAGAGTTGTTATGCTGCTCGATTTCTTCCAGAAATTCTAATTCCTTTGCATTATTTCGTGTTTCAGATGTCTGACCGCACACATCATCAGGTGGTTCGTTTGACCCAGTGCATTAATGTGCCAGGTCACACAACCATGTTGGTCCGTGTCTTGACCGAGACGGGCTATCGTTGGTATCCTGAGTACACTATGGAGGAACAGTACCGGGATTTCAACCAGAGTCAGTATTTCTGCATAGTCCGGATATACCCTTCATATCCCAAGAGCTACCGACCCCATCCATTGGACGTATGGACTCGGGGTTACCATCGAGATGGCAGTGCAGGATGCCACTTACTCGATGATGACTATCATCCGGGCTAGGCATGCCCTGCTGCTGAACACCGAGTTCCGCTACATGCCAGCCTCACTTTCTGGAGAGGAAGGCTACTACACTGGTCTGTATACTGATGCCGCTCATGAGGAGCCACTACTTCAGACTACCACTCAGATGCTAGAGGATAGGGACCGGGAGGTCCGTGCCCTCCGGATGGAGCTTTATAACACACGAGCCGCTCACTTGGCCACTCTGACACGGCTTGCACCTGCCGTGTAGGCCGAATATCTGGATGCGGGATTTGTACCCCGTGCAGACTCGTCTCCCCGACCGTATGGATTGGCGTGACGTTGGGGGTATTACACCTCCACGTGGGCGTCGGTTACCACCAACAGCGGGACCGAGGCCACATCCGTGTCCCTATGGTCCACAGCCTTCAAGTGCTCGAGAGTTTCCAGATCCACATGTTCCACTTCCAGGCTACGGGGGTAATCTTTATGAAGATTACTACGGAAATGTCAGAGTTAGACCGTGGTAGTAGTAGTATCGTAGTAGTTATATTCCCACAGTCCTGCGTGTCTTGTGGAATATGACTTAGTGTACTGAGTTCCGGACGCGTAGATAATGTCACATCCCTAGTCAGTGCTTGTTTTAATACTAGCTAGAGTGTGCATCATGTTTACTTTCCAAAGAAACTTGAAATGGGAATGACAGAAACCCCAGCACCCCTCTTCTAACAACTAGGGTTTGTTAAAATATTTTCCAATGTACCCAAAATGCCCTTCAAAAATGTTCATCATTTCTGCCTTGGTCTTAAACCTCTTCCAAAAATGGTGCACAATTTTCTAGGACATCCAAGGTCTCTGGATTAATTCATATGGTATTTGCATTTGGGCATTTAAATGCTATAAAATATTTTATGTGCCCAAATAATCATAAACTAAAATGTTCCATACTGTTCATATTATATACAGTGGGCATGACTAGTTCTATGAGTTATAAAAATGTTCTGGCATTTTTATTAATTCAACAAAGTTGCAAAAGAAATGAAACTAAAAGTAAATAGAAAAAATAGGAAGAAGCAGACTTACCTGCCTGGCCCAGACGGCCCAGCCCACCAGGGGCATCCCCGTATTCTTCGCCTTGCCAGCGAACGAAGCAGCTCGGTGGCGAGCGCCGCCGACGCGCCGGCCACCTCCTGCCTGCCTGGCTGCCCCCTCGACGCCCTGGACGACGCCACGCACCCCCCTGGCGCCTCTCTCACTCTCCCCCAGGTCTTTCCCCTCCTCTCTCCCCTCCGTCGAGCTCCATCGAGCGAGCTCATCGCCGCCGATCGCTGCCACCGCGCCCTACGCCACTCCCTCGCCTCCCCGACGCACCATTAGCCCCACCGCATCGCCCCGAAGCTCCCCACCGACGCACACGACGCCAGAAGCCCTGCAACGCCCTCCTCGCCGTCGTCTTCAACCTTCGGCACCGGAGATCGCCGCCGCCCGTACGCCGCCGTCCGACCTCCCCCGAGCTCGCTTCGACGCCCTCTGCGACCGCTGTGAGCTCACGCTTCAAACCCCTCTCCCCACGGGCTCGATTACGCCTTGTAGCCGCCGCCCCCTTGCTGACCGAAGCTCACCGCCGCCGGCCAACTCGCCGCCGTGGCCACAGGCACCGTGCCTCGCAGCTGAGCACGCCATTAGGATCAGTAGAATACCAGAAAGCTAATGCCACCCCTAACTCCTCCTCCCGTGCACCACAACGCCGTCCCGGCCAACTCCGTGTGAGCGCCGCCGCGGACGAGCTCGTCACCGTCGACTCCGGCGACCAATCGACTAATCAGTGGCACCGTTGGATGCGGTGCATCACCAGGAGCACATAGAGCCCATCCGCGCGACAAATAGTCGCCGGAACAAGGATTCCGACGAGTCACCGCCGTGCGAAATGGTCGCCGCCGGCCAAACTCCGGCGGGCTGACGTGGCCTGTTAATTAGGAGCTAATGATAATTAGATTAACCACCACAGTCACTGACAGTGGGCCCCATTGCTTAGTCAAACCCAGTCAACTCTAGTTTTGACCGGAATTAGCTCCAGACACACAGACATGAGGGACCCACCAGTCAGGTTTGACCTGGATCAGGTCTGCTGACTTGATGACGTCAGCATGATGTCATGCTGGCGCAGTAAAGGATTTTCTGGGATTATTTGATTTAAAAACAATTCAGGAAATTCCAGAAAATGCTTTAAACTTCAAAAAATCATATAAATTCAACAGTAGCTCAGATGGAAAAGATTTATATATGAAAATTGATCAGAAAAATCCAATCTTTCCAATGGCACTGGTTTCATGCATGTTTGAGCAAGTTAACCTTGCTGTATACTCTAAAACATGATAATGCACTTAAATAAATAATAGATTGAGTTTCAATTTGAATCTTTGATTCAAATGGGCTCAAACCCTTCTGGTTATAGTTGCATTAGCCCAAAACACATGCATCTTGCCATATCATGAGCATGCATCATATTGTTGCATTTGTTTCCTTATTGATTGTATCGCCGATATTCTCCGTGTTAGGTCCTGCTCCCGAGGATACTTCTGCGTACCCAACTGAAGAGCAGTACCCGACAACCACTCTGTCAGGCAAGCAATCATTGATCATTCCGATACAAACCCATCTTCTCGCTCCTGTTCTCTTTTACTGCATTAAGGCAACAACGTGTGAACTGCTACTTGCTGCGGTAGTTGAACCCTATTCCCTTGCATGACCTGTCATTGCCACAGTAAATAGTTGAAACCCACTAGCATGTGTAGGAGTTGATTGAGCCATGTGATGTGTGATCCACCATGCTATTTTTTTATGTTGCCTGCTAAGCTTAGAGTTGTGTCAGGTCTGATTCATCTGGGTGATGGACCAGAGTGAAATGATCATACCGATAAAGAGAAGGAAGTGTGGAACATGTTTGGTAAAGGTATCGATGAAAGGCCATGTAGGAGTACATGGTGGGTTATTTCATTGGAACCGTCCATAGGACCCGAGATTTGTATGTGTGGTTCAAGTTCCAGCTACTACCATGCATTGGGCCCGAAACCAATGGACCCTCTCGGCTTATTAACTGCCATTGTTCTCTGTCCAGGAGTTGCAACTAGTTTCTGGTGTTTGTAGTTTACTGGTGGTCGTGCACAGCGCTAACCCTCGGGGTGGGCTATGATGCGACAGGTACGTGGCCGGGTGTACCAAGCTCCCGTTTGGTGACTCGGGAACCTTGTACACATCGTTTGGGGCCGTGAGCGACACCCCGGCCGGATCTCCCCACGGATGGAACCCAAATAGGCGATAAACCTGGAAGAGAGACTTGTGTAGTTAGTCAGGTCATGGCCGACACCCTCGCTGGGCTTCCGCTTGAAGGTTGCCGAGTACATGTCGAGTAAACAGCGATAAGTGGTGGAAGTGTGTGTGAAGAAGTACATCCCTGTAGGGTTATCAATCTATTCGAAGAGCCGTTGTTCGCGGTACGGACTACTTGGTTACTCTTATAGTTCATAGACAAGTTGATGGATACTACTAAAAGCCTCAAGACAAGTGTGAGTGTCGTGGATGGCCCTTCCGTAGGATGACGGAAGAGGATCCTCGGTGGTGTATTGTTGTGGTGAGTAGAGGACTCGTGTACGTAGTAATATCTTGCAATCTGTTGAGAGTTGTAGTATAGGTTAGCCAAGAGTCAAAGCTGGCTTTCTGCTATGAACTCCACTACCCCTGTTGATAATGTTGCATGTATGATAGGTTCTGCTGTAAGACTTGCTGAGTACCTTTGTACTCATGTTTGCTTAATAACTGTTGCAGAGGAGAACCCTGCCCCTTTTGATGGGTTCTACATAGACGTTGACGTCGACGAGTAGCTTGCTACCCAGACGGAGATCTGGAGCTTGTGAAGGGCCTTGTAGATATTCAGGCTACACCAAGCCTGTTTTATTTTCCAAGTTGTCTGTACTCAGACATGTTAGCTTCTGCTTGTGCTTGTATGACTGTATGACTTGAGTGTTGGGTCATGTGACTTGTATGGATATGTTATGTATGGCTCTTGGAGCCTCTTAAATAAAGTACTTTGAGTCATAGAGTTCTGTTGTGATGCAATGTTGTATTTGCACATATTTAGCATATTGTGTGTATGATTGAAATGCTTGGTATGTGTGGGATCCGACACCTAGTTGTTTTCCTTTGGTAGCCTATCTTACAGGGAAATGCCTCCTAGTGCTTCCAATGAGCCTTGGTAGCTTGCTACTGCTCGGAACATGTAGGCTGGCCGGCATGTGTCCTTCTTCGTTCCTGTGTCTGTCCCTTAGGGGAAATGTCACGCGTTGTTCCTTTAAGTCCATGTAGCTTGCTACGACTAGGGTTCATACGTTGATGACCGACACGTTCGTTGCTGGGTCATGGATGCCTGTCTCTGTAATTTAGTGCCACTTTTGGTTTATAACTAGCCATGTCGACCCGGGTTCTCTGTCATATGGATGCTAGCGACACTGTCATATACGTGTGCCAAAATGCGCAAATGGTCCCGGGCCAGGTAAGGTGGCACCCGTGGGGATACCGTGCGTGAGGCCGCAAAGTGATATGACGTGTTACAAGCTAGATCGGTGTGACTTAGGATCGGGGTCCTGACAACGTTGGCATCAGAGCCGGACTGCCTGTAGGTTTCTCAAGCCAAACTGGTCGATGTTGAGTCTAGAAAAATTCTTAGTTATATGTAGGGGAATTGATTGTGGAAGGGAACGTAAGGCTCTTTTTACTCCTTTACCTTATGCCCTTCTGATCTGAGTCAGTCTATTCTTTCCACGGGGATTCAGGACTAGGCCTCTTATCCTTACTAGGTTCACGTGTTACTAATCCGTAGACTCTTAGGATTGTTGGTTTCAAGCCTCAGTTCAGTTTCTACCTTTTTAGTATGATGATTTTTTGGATCCGGAACCTTGATATGATATTGTTTTGAGTGGCTATGCTATCAATTGTATGATGTCTCAAAAATTTTCTTTGAGCATTTACAGTTGTTATGCTGCCCGATTTCTTCCGGAAACACTAATGCCTTTGCAATACTTCGTGTTTCAGATGTCTGGCCGCACACCTCACCAAGTGGTTCATTTGACTCGGTGCATTAATGTGCCCGGTCACACGGCCATGCTAGTCCGTGTGTCGACTGAGACCGGTTACCACTGGTATCCTGAGTACACCGTGGAGGAACAGTACCGGGATTTCAATCAGAGTCAGTATTTCTGCACAGTCCGGATATACCCCTCATATCCCTGAGCTAACGACCCCATCCATTGGTCTTATGGACTCGGGGTTACTATCGAGTTGGCAGTGCAGGATGCCGCTTATTCGATGATGACCATCCTCCGGGCTAGGCATGCCCTGTTGCTGAACACTAAGTTCTGTTACATGCCAGCCTCACTTCCCGGAGAGGAAGGCTACTATACTGGTCTGTATACTGATGCTGCTCATGAGGAGCCACTGCTTCAGACTACTGTCCAGATGCTGGAGGATAGGGACCGTGAGGTCCGTGCCCTCCGAATGGAGCTGTATAACACTCGAGTCGCCCACTGGATTACTTTGACATGGCTTGCACCTGCTGTGCATGCCGGATATCTGGATATGCGGGATTTGTACCCCGTGCAGACTTGTCTGCCTGATCGTATGGATTGGCGTGACGTTGGGGGTATTACACCTCCACGTGGGCGTCGGTTACCACCAGCATCAGGCCCGAGGCCACATCCATGTCCTTATGGTCCACAGCCTTCGAGTGCTCGAGAGTTTCAAGATCCATCTGTTCCACTCCCAGGCTACGGTGGTAATCTTTACGAAGATTACTACGGGAATGTCTGAGCTAGACCGTGGCAGTAGTAGTATCGTAGTAGTTGTATTTCCACAGTCCTACGCGTCTTGTGGAATATGACTTAGTGTGTACTGAGTTCCGGAGGTGTAGTTAAATAATGTATAGGAGCTTGGAATGCCTCTGATGGGATGTATCGTCTTTCACCGCAGTTGTACTTTAGCCTTGGCTTGTACTAAACTATGTATGGAGTGTATGACCACTGGTGTATATATGGCAGTTTCTATATTACCATGTCGTACGGATGAACATCTCTGCATTCCGTGTCATCCATTACATTCTGCACTCCTATGTCAAGTTTTTGCCATCCTTGTCTAAACCGTTGTTTTGTTTTCCTAGGATGGTCAACACTTGCAGCACTCCTGCTGCTCAGGAGCAGGGTGAGGCTAGTGGGGCTAGAGATGAGAATCTGCCCCAGCCACCCTCCTTGGCTGAAGTTATGCTCTAGGCAGAATGGAACAAGAGAGAGACCAACCGTCTGCTGGAACGCATAGAGCAGAACACTGGGTTTCGTCAGAGGAATGACGTGGTGTCAATCAACGACTTTATCAAGATGTGCCCACCGAAGTTCCATCACTCCACTGAACCTCTAGATGCGGATGACTGGCTTTGTAGTATCACCTACAAGCTACACTCTGCCCGTGTGGCCGAAGCTGACAAGGTTATCTATGCCGCCTACCATCTTGAGGGCCCTGCCAGTCTCTGGTGGGAGAAATTTGAGGCTATGCGTCCTGCTAGCCAAATCACTACTTGGGCTGAGTTCAGTGAGGCATTCCGTGAACATCACATTCCGGAAGGTCTCATGGATCGCAAGCGGGAGGAATTGTGCAATTTTACCCAGGGCCGGTTAACCGTGGATGGCTAGCGAGTTTAGCAACTTGGCACGCTATGCACCCGAGGAAGTATCCACCGATGCCAAGAAGCAGGCGAGGTTCCGCAAGGGACTCAGCCCTGAACTCCGCCGAGATCTACGTTTGCACGAGTGCACTTCCTTCCAGAAGTTGGTGAACAAAGCTATCAGTGCTGAGACAGGCCAGACTGTTTTCGAAGCCACACGCAAGCATCCTCGTGATTTTGGTTCCTCATCTGGCTCTGGCTCTCACAAGCGCCGTTTGTGGGTTCCTAACACTGCTCTGCCACCCAAGTACACACCGAGGCCATCCTATGAGGCGCCTCACCCAACTCAACATTATGCACCTGCCAAGACTTATGGAGGACCACCTACCAACTTTGCTCCACGCACTGGCACTGTGACATGCTTCAAGTGTGGAGAACCGGGGCACTACATGCGTGAGTGTCCTCAGAACCAGCCAGGAAAACCCGTTGGCCGTGGTAAGCCAACCGGCAAGGTGAATTATGTCAAGCCAATCCCCACTGCACGTGGTCATGTCAACTATGTCTCTGCTGAGGAAGCTTATGAGGATCCTAACGTCGTCCTTGGTACGCTTCTTGTTAACTGCCATCCGGCATCTGTTCTTTTCGATACTGGAGCATCTCATTCGTTCATATCTGAGAGCTATGCTCGATTACACAACATGACTTTTTGTGACATGCCCACCACCATGGAAATTCAAACTCCCGGCTCTAGATGGCAAACCTCTAGAGTAAGCCATGGGAATGAAATTCTTGTTGATAGACTTGTTTTCCTTGCATCACTAATCGCTCTCAAGTCCTCGGACATAAACATCATCATGGGTATGGACTGGATGACAACTCATTACGCCAAGATTGATTGCTACACTAGGACCATTCAACTTACACACCCATCCGGCAAGACAGTCAATGTCTTGACCCGAATGGCTGAGCGTCAGCTCTACTCTCTTAATGCCAGCCCTCTACCAGAACTCGAAGATATTCCGGTAGTCCGTGACTTTCTGGATGTTTTTCTAGAAGAACTGCCAGGTGTTCCACCTGACAGAGATGTCGAGTTCGTGATAGATCTTATTCCAGGAACTATTCCAATCTCTAGGAGACCTTATAAAATGGCACCCTTAGAATTAGCTGAGCTTAAGAAACAACTCGATGAGTCCTTGAAAAAGGGTTTCATCCGTCCTAGTTCTTCTCCTTGGGCTTGTCCCGTACTCTTCGTCAAGAAGAAGGATGGAACGGAACGGATGGTTGTAGATTACCGACCTGTCAATCTGGTCACCATAAAGAACAAGTATCCGCTCCCCAGGATCAATGACCTGTATGATCAGCTCGCTGGATCCTCCGTCTTTTCTAAAATGGATTTGAGGTTGGGCTACCATCAAATCAAGATCAAGAACGGGGACATTCCTAAAACGGCTTTTGTTACTCGTTATGGCCAATACGAGTACACCATCATGTCCTTCGGATTAACCAATGCCCCAGCCACCTTCTCCCGGCTAATGAATTCTATATTCCTGGAGTATTTGGATAAATTCGTCGTGGTATACCTCGATGATATACTCATTTACTCCAAGAACAAGAAAGATCATGCCGAGCATCTAAGGCTGGTATTGACGAAACTTCGAGAGCACCGCCTTTATGCCAAATTCTCTAAATGTGAATTCTGGTTGCCGGAAGTGACCTATCTAGGTCATGTGATCTCTGGCAAGGGTATTGCTGTCAATCCCGAGCGAGTTCAAGCCGTCCTTGATTGGACTCCCCCTGAATCGGTCAAGCAAGTTAGGAGTTTCCTTGGCTTAGCGAGCTATTGCCGACGCTTCATCGAGAATTTCTGCAAGGTTGC
This sequence comes from Secale cereale, assembly GCA_902687465.1. Classification (NCBI taxonomy): domain Eukaryota; kingdom Viridiplantae; phylum Streptophyta; class Magnoliopsida; order Poales; family Poaceae; genus Secale; species Secale cereale. The sequence continues at coordinate 691,012,144 of LR738711.1, read as the reverse complement.
TAAACCTCTAACTGAACTCCTCAAGAAAGATAAAAAATTTGAGTGGACCCTACAATGCGAGTCCAGCTTTCAGGAACTGAAAAGATGCCTGACATCTGCACCCGTACTGGTACCACCAGACTTTTCCAAGGATTTTAATATCTACTGCGACGCCTCGCGACAAGGACTAGGTTGCATACTCATGCAAGATCGTCAAGTGCTCGCATACGCATCTCGACAGTTGCGTCCACATGAGGATAACTATCCTACACATTATGGATTTTAACTAGTCCTGCATGGATATGTTATGTATGGCTCTTGGAGCCTCTTAAATAAAGTACTTTGAGTCATAGAGTTCTGTTGTGATGCAATGTTGTATTTGCACATATTGAGCATATTGTGTGTATGATTGAAATGCTTGGTATGTGTGGGATCCGACACCTAGTTGTTTTCCTTTGGTAGCCTATCTTACAGGGAAATGCCTCCTAGTGCTTCCAATGAGCCTTGGTAGCTTGCTACTGCTCGGAACACGTAGGCTGGCCGGCATGTGTCCTTCTTCGTTCCTGTGTCTGTCCCTTAGGGGAAATGTCACGCGTTGTTCCTTTAAGTCCATGTAGCTTGCTACGACTTGGGTTCATACGTTGATGACCGACACGTTCGTTGCTGGGTCATGGATGCCTGTCTCTGTAATTTAGTGCCACTTTTGGTGTATAACTAGCCATGTCGGCCCGGGTTCTCTGTCATATGGATGCTAGCGACACTGTCATATACGTGTGCCAAAATGAGCAAACGGTCCCGGGCCAGGTAAGGTGGCACCCGTGGGGATACCGTGCGTGAGGCCGCAAAGTGATATGACGTGTTACAAGCTAGATCGGTGTGACTTAGGATCGGGGTCCCGACAGATAAATAATGTATAAGAGCTTGGAATGCCTCTGATGAGATGTATCGTCTTTCACAGCAGTTGTACTTTAGCCTTGGCTTGTACTAAACTATGTATGGTGTGTATGACCAATGGTGTATATATGGCAGTTTCTATATTACCATGTCGTACAGACAAACATCTCCGCATTCCGTGTTATCCATTACATTCTGCACTCCTATGTCAAAGTTTTGCCATCCTTGTCTAAACCGTTGTTTTGTTTTCCTAGGATGGTCAACACTCGCAGCACTCCTGCTGCTCAGGAGCAGGGTGAGGCCAGTGGGACTAGGGATGAGAATTTGCCTCAACCACCCTCCTTGGCTGAAGTAATGCTGGAGGCAAAAAGGAACAAGAGAGAGACCAACCGTCTGCTGGAACGCATAGAGCAGAATACGACCCTTCGCCAGAGGAATGACGTGGTGTCAATTAATGACTTTATCAAGATGTGCCCACCGAAGTTCCATCATTCCGCTGAACGTCTTGGTGCGGATGACTAGCTTCGCAGTATCACCCACAAGCTACACTCTTCCCCTGTGGCCGAAGCTGACAAGGTTACTTACGCCGCCTACCATCTTGAGGGCCCTGCTAGCCTTTGGTGGGGAAACTATGAGGCTATGCGTCCTGCTGGCCAAATCACTACTTGGGCAGAGTTCAGCGAGGCTTTCCGTGAACATCACATTTCGGAAGGTCTCATGGATCGCAAGAGGGAGGAATTTTGCAATTTCACCCAGGGCAGGCTAAACGTGGATGCCTATAGTCGCGAGTTTGGCAACTTGGCACGCTATGCTCCCGAAGAAGTGTCCACCGACGCCAAGAAGCAGGCGAGGTTCCGCAAGGGACTCGGCCCTGAACTACGCCGAGATCTACGTCTGCACGAGTGCACCTCCTTCTAGAAGCTAGTGAACAAAGCCATCAGTGCTGAGACATGCCAGACTGATTTTGAAGCCACACACAAGCATCCTCGTGACTTTGGATCCTCATCCGGCTCTGGCTCTCACAAGCGCCGTGTGTGGGTTCCAAACACAGCCCTACCACCCAGGTTCACTCCGAGGCCATCCTATGAGGCGCCTCGCCCAACCCAGCAGTATGCACCGCCCAAGACTTATGGAGGGCCATCTGCCAACACTGCTCCACGCACTGGCATTGTGACATGCTTCAAGTGCGGAGAACCAGGCCACTACATGCGAGAGTGTCCCCAGAACCAGCCAGGAAGGTCCGTTGGCGGTGGTAAGCCAACAGGCAAGGTGAACTATGTCAAGCCAGCCCCCTCTGCTCGTGGTCATGTCAACTATGTCTCTGCTGAGGAAGCTTATGAGGATCCTAATGTCGTCCTTGGTATGCTCCTTGTTAACTGCCATCCGGCATCTGTTCTTTTCGATACTGGAGCATCTCATTCGTTAATATCTGATAGCTATGCTCGAATGCACCACATGACATTTCGTGACATGCCCACCACCATGGAAATTCAAACTCCTGGCTCTAGATGGCAAACCTCTAGGGTAAGCCATGGGAATGAAATTCTTGTCAATAGACTTGTTTTGCTTGCATCACTAATAGCTCTCAAGTCCTCGGACATAAACATCAACTTGGGTATGGACTGGATGATAGCTCATTATGCCAAGATTGATTGCTACACTAGGACTATTCAACTTACACATCCATCCGGCAAGATAGTTAATGTTTTGGCCCGAATGGCTGAGCATCAGCTCTACTGTCTTAATGCCAGCCCTCTACCAGAACTCGAGGATATCCCGATAGTATGTGACTTCCCGGATGTCTCTCCAGAAGAGCTGCCAGGTGTTCCACCTGACAGAGATGTAGAGTTCGTGATAGATCTTGTTCCAGGAACTGTCCCAATCTCTAGGAGACCCTATAAGATGGCACCCTTAGAACTAGCTGAGCTTAAGAAACAACTCGATGAGTCCTTGAAAAAGGGTTTCATCCGTCCTAGTTCTTCTCCTTGGGCTTGTCCCTTCCTCTTCGTTTAGAAGAAGGATGGAACGGATCGGATGGTTGTAGATTATCGACCTGTCAACCTGGTCACCATAAAGAACTAGTATCCCCTCCCGAGGATCAACGACTTGTATGATCAGCTCGCTGGATCCTCAGTCTTTTCCAAAATGGATTTGAGGTTGGCTACCATCAAATCAAAATCAAGAACGGGGACATTCCCAAGACGGCTTTTGTTACTCGTTATGGCCAATACGAGTACACCGTCATGTCCTACGGGTTAACCAATGCCCCACCCACTTTCTCCCAGCTAATGAATTCTATATTCATGGAGTACTTGGATAAATTCGTCGTGGTATACCTCGATGATATACTCATTTACTCCAAGAACAAAGAAGATCATGCCGAGCATCTAAGGCTGGTATTGACGAAACTTCGAGAGCACCGCCTTTATGCCAAATTCTCCAAGTGTGAATTTTGGTTGCCAGAAGTGACCTATCTAGGCCATGTAATCTCTGGTAAGGGTATTGCTGTCAATCCCGAGCGAGTTCAGGCCGTCCTTGATTGGACTCCACCTGAATCGATCAAGCAAGTTAGGAGTTTCCTTAGCTTAGCGAGCTATTGCCGACGCTTCGTCGAGAATTTCTCCAAGGTTGCTAAACATTTAACTGAACTCCTCAAGAAAGATAAAAATTTCGAGCGGACCCCACAGTGCGAGTCCAGCTTTCAGGAACTAAAAAGACGCCTGACATCTTCTCCTGTACTGGTACCACCAGACTTTTCCAAGGACTTTATTATCTATTGCGACACCTCGCGACAAGGGCTAGGTTGCATACTCATGCAAGATCGTCAAGTGATTGCCTACGCATCTCGACAGTTGCGTCCACATGAGGATAACTATCCTACACATGATCTAGAGCTTGTAGCTGTAGTCCACGCACTCAAAACATGGAGACATTACCTTCTTGGTAATCGCTGTGAAATCTTCACTGATCACCAAAGTCTAAAATACATCTTCACCCAACCGGATTTGAATCTCAGGCAAAGACGTTGGGTCGAGTTGCTCACAGATTACGACTTAGGAATTACTTACACCCCTGGGAAGGCCAATGTCATGGCTGACGCACTAAGTAGTAAGTGTTATTGTAACAATCTGATGTTACAACAAGGGCAACCACTTCTCCACGAGGAATTTCGTAAGCTTAAACTTCACATTGTTCCTTGAGGATTCTTTTCCACCTTGGTGGGGAAACCTACCCTTATGGATCAAATCATAGCTGCCCAGCGGTATGATAGAGGAATATCCTGGATCAAGGAGAACATTTCTAATGGAGTTGCTAAAAGTTTCTCTATGGATGATCGAGGTGTTGTGTACTTCAAGAACCGCTTGGTGGTTCCCAAGAAACAACAACTACGACAGTTGATCCTTAAGGAGGCTCATCAATCTCCTCTCACAATTCATCCCGGTAGTACCAAAATGTATCAGGACCTACGCTAGAGGTTCTGGTGGACTAGGATGAAGAGAGAAATCGCTCAGTTCATTGCTAACTGCGACGTTTGCCGTCGAGTTAAAGCAGAGCATCAAGGGCCTGCTGGCACCCTTCAACCTTTAGTTCTTCCTGAATGGAAATGGGATAAGATTGGTATGGACTTCATTACCGGATTTCCCAGGACTAGGAAAGGGAATAATGCTATCTTCGTCGTTATCGACCGCCTCTCCAAAGTAGCCCACTTCCTGCCTGTTCGAGAGAGTATAACTGCTAGCCTGCTAGCAGACTTGTATATCTCTCGGATAGTATCCCTTCATGGTGTGCCATTGGAGATTAACTCAGACCGTGGAAGTCTTTTCACCTCTCGATTTTGGGATAGTTTCCAAAATGCTATGGGGACCCGTCTCTCTTTTAGCACCGCCTTTCATCCTCAGTCAAGTGGTCAAGTAGAACGAGTCAATCAAATTCTGGAGGATATGCTTCGAGCCTCTGTCATCTCTTTCAGTATGGATTGGGAGAAGTGTCTTCCATTCGCCGAATTCGCTTATAACAATAGTTATCAAGCTAGCTTGGGCAAGGCTCCCTTCGAAGTTCTGTATGGACGAACGTGTCGAACGCCTCTTAACTGGTCAGAAACCGGGGAAAGACAATTATTTGGTCCGGATATGATCCAGGAAGCAGAAGAGCAAGTTCGCATCATTCGTGAGAAATTGGAAACAGCCCAGTCTCGCCAGAAGAGCCAATATGATGGTCATCATAAGGCCGTGACTTACGAAGTCGGGGATAAGGCTTAACTTCGGGTTACTCCTCTTAAGGGAACCCATCGCTTCGGTATCAAAGGCAAATTGGCTCCTCGTTACATCGGTCCTTTTAGCATTCTTGCCAAACGAGGAGAAGTTGCCTACCAATTGGATCTACCTCCGCATCTTTCCAGAGTTCATGATGTCTTCCACGTCTCTCAACTCAGGTGTTGCTTCTAGGATCCTATCCACGGAGTGGACCACGAAACGCTTGATCTCCACGATAACCTCACATATCGAGAATACCCCGTTCGTATTCTTGATCAAACTGAGCATACCACTCGATGTCATAATATCAAGTTTCTCAAGGTTCAATGGTCACACCATTCCGAGAATGAAGCTACTTGGGAAAGGGAGGATCATCTTCGACTTGAGTACCCCACCCTTTTTCCAGAGGAACCTGAATCTCGGGACAAGATTCTTTTGAGTGGGGGTGAGTTGTCACATCCCTAGTCAGTGTTTGCATTAGGACTAGCTAGAGTGTGCATCATGTTTACTTTTTGCAGAAACTTGAAATGGGGATGACAAAAACCCCAGCACCCCTCTTCTTTCAACTAGGGTTTAATAAAATCTTTTCCAATGTACCCAAAATGCACTTCAAAAATGTTCATCATCTTTGCCTTGGTCTCAAACCTCTGACAAAAATGGTGCACAATTTTCTAGGACATCCTAAGGTCACTGGATTAATTCATATTGTATTTGCATCTGGGCAATTAAATGCTATAAAATATTTTAAATGCCCAAATAATCATAAACTAAAATGTTCCATGCTAGTCATATTATATACACTGGACATGATTAGTTTTATTATTTATAAAAATGTTCTAGCATTTTTGATGTTTGGATGTACTGCTGAACATTACAGTGATGAATTTGGCTACATGATGCGTGAAGAATATCAAATGTACATGATGGGAGAACTAAAATTCTTCTTAGGCCTTCAAATTCATCAACAACGCAATGGCATCTTCATTTCTCAAGAGAAATACCTCAAGAATGTTCTTAGGAAATTTGGCATGTAAGATTGCAAAGGCGTCAAAAGCCCTATGCCCACAAATGGCCATATGTGCACCGATGAAAATGGTAAAGACTTCGATCAGATGGTATACCGCTCCATGATTGGCTCTTTATTGTATCTATGTGCATCTAGGCCAGATATTATGCTTAGTGTTTGCACGTGTGCCCGATTTCAAGCTACACCGAAGGAATCACACCATAAGGTTGTGAAGCATATTCTTCAATATCTAGCTCACACACCAGCACTTGGATTATGGTATCCCAAGGGCTCTGATTTTGATCTCATCGGATACTTTGACTCTGACTGTGCTGGTGATCGAGTGGATCGCAAGTCTACATCCGACACATACCATTTCCTCGGACGATCCTTAGTATGTTGGTCCTCGAAGAAGCAGAACTGCGTATCACTCTCTACTGCTGAAGTTGAGCACATTGATGCTGGTTCATGTTGTGCTCAATTGCTTTGGATGAAGCAAACCCTCAAGGACTATGGCATCAACATGAAGAATGTGCCACTCTATTGTGACATTGAGAGTGCTGATACGTCTCCAACGTATATATAATTTTTTATTGTTCCATGCTGTTATATTATCATTCTTGGATGTTTTACAACCATTTATAGTCATTTTATATCATTTCTTGGGACTAACCTATTGACATAGTGCCAAGTGCTAGTTGTTGTTTTCTTCATGTTTTTTACATCGCAGGAAATCAATATCAAACGGAGTCCAAACACCGCGAAACTTTTTGGAGATTTTTTATGGGCCAGAAGACACCCAATGGCTGAAGCTACACCTGGGGGGTGCCCCGAGGGGGGCACAACCCACCAGGGTGCGCCAAGCCCCCCTGGCGCACGCAGGTGGGTTGTGCCCATCTCGGTGACCTCCTGCACCGCCTCTTTACCCTATAAATTCACAAATATTCCGAAACCCTTGGGGGTAGACCTAGATCAGAAGTTCCGCCGCCGCATGCCTCTGTAGCCACCGAAAATCAATCTAGACCCTTTCCGGCACTCTGCCGGAGGGGGAACCATCACCGGTGGCCATCTTCATCATCCCGGCGGCCATCGTGATGAGGAGGGAGTAGTCCACCCTCAGGGCTGAGGGTACGTACCAGTAGCTATGTGTTGTATCTCTCTCTCTCTCTCTCTCTCTCTCTCTCTCTATAT
>LR738711.1:690887775-691003617 GCA_902687465.1 Secale cereale | reverse complement strand
ATATATATATATATATATATATATCGTGTTCTTGATGGCACGATCTTGATGTATCGGGAGCTTTATTAATATAGTCGGATCATATGGTGTTTTGCCCTCTCTATCTTGTGATGAATTGAGTTTTCCCTTTGAGATTTCTTTGGATTGAATACTTTTATGGATTTGAGAACACTTGATATATGTATTTCAATTCAATACTCGTGGTGACAATGGGGTATTGTATTGATTCACTTGATATATGTTTTGGCACTCAACTTGCGGATTCCCGCGGTGACATTGGGGTAATCTATGCATAGAGGTTGATGCACATTCTTGTCTTTGTTTCTCCGATAGAAATCTTGGGGCACCTTTGATTTTTATGAATCTGAATTTGTCTTGGGGTTATGATTAGTACGAACTCTTGATAGATAGATCGGAAAGGATAACTTTATGTTGTTCTAGTATGAACTCTTCATAGATAGATCGGAAAGAATAACTTTGAGGTGGTTCTTTATCGCACTTTGAGGGGTGGTTATATGATCCAATTATATTAGCATCGTTGAGAGATTGCACTTGCGAAAGTACGGACCCTAGGCCTTGTTTTCCATCATTGCAATACCATTTGTGCTCACGTTTGTTACTTGCTACCTTGCTGTTTTTTATTGTTCGCACTACAAAAATCAATATCTACTATCCATATTACACTTGTATCACCATCTCTTCGCCTAACTAGTGCCGTGTCTACAAGAATAAAGTTGCGTAGTAGACATCAAGCTCTTTTCTGGCGCCGTTGCTGGGGAGGTGAGTGCTTGAAGGTATATCTTTAGATCTTGCAATTGAATCTTTTAGTTTCTTGTTTTATCTTTTGTAAACAAAAACTAAAAAATGGAATTGAGGTTGTATCATATTATTGATCATCTTTATAATTTCTTTCTTGAAAATGATGGATCAGAAAATTGTGCTGAATTGTTAGAAGAAGAAATCAATAAAATGTTTGGCACAAAATATTTTAATGATGAGCATGATTGCAATGTTGTTAGTATGAATTCTTTGAATATCCATGATGCTAATGATATGCAAAGCTACAAGCTTGGGGATGCTATGTTTGATGAAGATGATATTTTTAGTCCCCCAAGTTTTGACGTGACAATTTATTATGATGATAGCATGCCTCCTATTTATGATGATTATATGGATAAAAGTGGATTTGGAGAGGTCATGACTTTATTTAGTGATGAATCCACTACTTTGGAGGATGCTTCAATTGACTATGTTAATAAAGTTGCTATCTATGATGATTATGGTGATGACAAGTATGCTATATTGAATATTGATAACCATGAAACTTGTCATCATGACTTCAATTTACAATCCCATGATAGTTATTTTGTTGAGTTTGCTCCCACCACTATTCATGAGAATAAATTTGCTTATGTGGAGAGTAGCAAAATTTCTATGCTTTTGTATCATGAAAAGAATGATTTATGTGATGGCTATATTGTTGAATTCATTCATGATGCTACTGAAAATTACTATGAGAGAGGAACATATGCTTGTAGGTATTGCAATAATATCAAGTTTACTCTCTATATGTTGAAAATCTTGAAGTTTTGCTTGTTTTGTCTTCCTATGCTAGTTGATTCTTGTTCCCATAAATTGTTTGCTCACAAAATCCCTATGCATAGGAAGTGTGTTAGACTTAAATGTGCTTGCCATGTGATTCATGATGCTCTTTTTCATGTTTCAATTCATATCTTTTATGTGAGCATCATTGAAATCATCATGCCTAGTTAAAAGGCATTAAAGAAAAGCGCTTGTTGGGAGACAACCCAACACTTATACCTACTATTTTTGTGTGTTCACATGATTATGCTACTGTAGTAATCATGTTTTACATGTTTTGTTTCAATAAAGTGCCAAGCAAAGCCTTAGGATCATGTTGAGCGATACTAGATTTGATCTTGCTGAAAAAAATAGAAACTTTTGCGCTCACGAGAAAATTTCCTATTTTTAACAAAAGAGTGATTTTAAGTTATTTATCTTTGCAGAAGTTTAATATACAAATTGCTCACGTGGTCATATGTTTTTCAAGATTTTTAGAGTTGCATAAGTATGGTGGTTGTCCAGATCATTACAGACTATTCTATTTTTGACAAATTATCTTTTCAATGCATAGTTTGCTTGTTTTCTAGTATCTATGGCTTACATTGATCAATATAAATTGTAGAAATGATATGCTACAGTAGGCATTGTGTGAGAACAATTATGAATCTTGTCTTTCACAGTACCCAGAGTGAATGATTTGCTTTATCATACTAACCCATCTCACGAAGTTTTGTTAAGTTTTGTGTGATTGAAGTTTTCAAGTTTTGGGTGAGATGTCGATATGAGGAGAATAAGGAGTGATAAGACCCTAAGCTTAGGGATTCCCAAGGCACCCAAAGGTAATATTCGAGGAATATCCGAGCAACTAAGCTAGGGGATGCCCCGGAAGGCATCCCCTCTTTCGTCTCCAACATTATCGGTAATCTCACTTGGAGCTATGTTTTCATTCGTCACATGATACGTGTTTTGCTTCGAGTGTCAATTTATTTTGTTAGAATTTCCTTGACGGTATTTATAATAATGCTTTGTATCTTTTATTTTAATAAAAGTGTCAAGGATAGCCTTTACCCTGCTTATTTTGCAAGTCTACATGTTGCTGTTTGAAAACAAAAAGTTTATCAATGTTGCAAAAATTCCCTAAAAATGTGAGGATGTGATAAAATGTTGAAACTCTTTGCAAAATAAGCTTTGATAAATTTCCTACAACATGAAAATACCCTAATGATTTTCTTGTTCTTGGTTCCACACAAGATGACTTCTGTCCCATTACCTTTGGCTGACCTTTTTTGAACACTGTTAATGCTCAAATAGATTGTCAGAAGCAAACTGTCGTTGTTAGTTTTGGTGATGAGTCTCATGAGTTTAATTTTTACAAGTTTAGTAGGAAACTTAATGAAAAAGAATTTCTTGGTAAGGATGAAATTATTGGTCTTGATTCTATTGTTGTGCCTCCAACTAATCCTTTAGAGCAATATTTACTAGACCATGAAAACGATTCACATATGCATGAAAGAAATGAAATAGATAAAATTTTGTTTGAACAACGTCCTTTGCTTAAGCACAATCTACCTATTTAAACTCTTGGAGGTCCTCCTCCACCTAAAGGTGATCATGTGTTTGAATTAAAACAATTGCCAGACACTTTGAAATATGCTTATCTTGATGAAAAGAAAATATATCCTGTTATTATCAGTGCTAACCTTTCAGAACATGAAGAAGAAAGATTATTGAAAGTTCTAAGGAAGCACTGAGCTGCTATTGGATATACTCTTGATGATTTAAAGGGCATTAGTCTCACTCTATGTCAGCACAAAATTAATATGGAACCTGATGCTAAACCAGTTGTTGATCACCAACGTCGGTTAAATCCGAAAATGAAAGAAGTGGTAAGAACTAAAATATTAAAACTTCTAGAAGCAGGTATAATCTATCCCATAGCTGATAGAAGATGGGTAAGTCATGTTCATTGTGTCCATAAGAAAGGAGGTATAATTCTAGTTCCTAATGACAAGAATGAACTTATTCCACAAAGAATTGTTACAGGCTATAGAATTGTAATTGACTTCAGGAAATTAAATAAAGCTACTAGAAAAGATCATTGATGGCTTCTCGCCCCTCGTTGGTTACCCCAAGTGGAAGGTTTGAGATGTAGCGTAGCGGCAAATTTCCTTTGGCAAAGATACCAAGGTTCGAATCCCGTGAGACTCCGAAGGTCGACAAGAAGGTGTCAATAGCGCCAGAAACTTTTGCTTGACAGGACCTGCACACAGATACAAATAACTTTGCTCCCAACGAGTACAGAGAGGTTGTCAATCTCTCCGGCCTTGTCGTTTACAAAGGATCAAACGCAAGAGATAATAGTGATAGGTATGACTGCAACTAGGAAATAAGAACAGGAAGTAAATAGTGGGTGTGATCAGTGATGGTAATATGGACCGGAGTCCCATGATGTTCACTAGTGATGTCTCTCTCCCAAAAGACGATATAACAGCTAAGCGAGGTAAACAAATTACAGCTGGGCAATTGACAGGATTATGTGCGAAAACCAATGCTAACTATGCTGTAAGAAAGGTAGAGGCTCAAAAGCATGGGCGGTACGCCAAGGCAAGAAGACCGAAATCCATCTGCATCTACTACTAATCATCCACCTTGAGATATCTATCCAGAACATCTCGCTGGTATTAAGTTGCGAGTCCCACCCAAAGTGTAAACTCAAAGCAACAGACAACTGCATTAAAAGAACTTTGCGTAAAGTAAACAATCCTTGCACCCGCAAGCACAAGCACCGTTGTTTTCCCCCTTGTGGCAACAGCACATCCCCTAGACTCATGTTTCTGTCACTCAAGCTAGTCATCGAGGGGCATGAACCCACAATCAAGCATAACGTTCCCTCTTGGAGTTACTACCTACTACTCGGCCAAAGCAATAAATAGCAACGGAGAACATGCAAGAATTACTCAAGAACGTAAATATAAAAGAGGTGAATCAAATATATTACTCACACACAATCTGAACATAATCTCATAATCCATCGGATCCCAGCAAACTCAGCAGAGCAACAGCATAAAGATTACATATGTGCCTCGATCATGTAGGGCAGCTCACGAGGTCTAATCGGTGAAGAACAAAGAGGGGAGGAGAACATCACATAGCTACTGGTCATGGACCCATGGTCCAAGGGAGACTACCCACAACTCATCTGGGAAGCGTTCATGGTGGTGGAGAAGCTCCCGGTGGTGGTTCTCCCCTCCGGCAGGGTGCCGGGAAGAGTTCTCCTGGTGCTCCTGATCTTGGAAGCGCGGCGGCGGCGGAACATAGATGAGATCGCGAAAAAGGGTTCCGTCCTCGAGGGTTTCGGGACGCGAGCAATATATATGCCAAAGGGGGTCATCAAAGGCGGAGGTGGGGCCCCAGGCGCCCCCTGGCGCGGCCAGGGGTGGGGCCGCGCCGGGTGGCTGCCTGGGCCACCCAGGCTCCCCTCTGGCCCTGCCTTGGTTTTTCCGGAAGCTCCCGATACGCTGATCTTTCCTGTATTTTTCCCAGAATTTTTAGGGCACTTTTAATATGGGGGAAACCTGAAATAGAAAAACAGCAGAAAACAGGAACTGACACTGTGGTGCACTGAGTTAATAGGTTAGTCCAAATATGATCAAAAGTGTATGGAAGTGCATAAATATCATAGCAATATCACACAAAAGAGGCATGGAGCAAGCAGAAATTATAGATACGTTTTGGACGTATCAACATCCCCAAGCTTAATTCCTGCTCGTCCTCGAGTAGGTAAATGATAACAAGCATAATTTCTGTGGTGACATGCTATCAAAGAGTCTTTCACAATCACATGACAAATGCTTATTGAGATAATGAATCTTTAGTAATTAAGTTGCCTCATGAGAATATCACAAAGAACTGAAAGTTTACAATATGATACTGAAACACCCAATAGATTTGTAGTGAGCATGGTGTGCAAACATGACAAAGTGATACCTCGCTTGCCCCCCCCCCTTTAGTGAAGCAAAACATAAATGCAGGAGCACCTCCGAAGTTTAAGTGACGACTAGATACAATGATTTCAGAATAAGCGCTATCACAATCATGCAGAAGACAATGGTACTTTGGGACAATGCACATTACACTCAGAATGACAATCATGCTCTCAATAGTTGGTGCTTTGAAGAAAGAAGGTGGAGACTCTCGAACGTGGATTTTGATGGCAAGGTTGAAAACCCGTGGTTGGAAGCAAAGACTAAGCATGTACCAGAGCTCTTGGTTTTGAAAACAGAGGCAAAAATGATTTTTGGGAGGTGCATATTTCATCAATGAATGTTAGTAGACAACCCAATCACTTCTCGAACTGGACAAGTTTCGAGGAACGGCTCCCGCACGGGGACGATCACATCCCCTTAATCTCCTTTGTTTATCACTACCAAAAGTTTTCTGATTTCTCATGAACAAAGCATGAAGGAGGGTTTGTTTGTTGTATTATCTTTTATGAGCCGAGCGCACTCATGCCAGTTCCTCCTCGTATTAGGGGTTTGCAGATTAGACATGCAATCCCGGGGTAAAACTTGTCCAACTTAAAAAGATCATGAATTAACTACTACTTCCTCATGAGCTAAAACAGAGGGACGAAAGAGAAATGCTTTTGAATAATTTTGAGATGGTACAAGAAAGTCTTCGTTAGGAATGGCAAGTAAATACCATATAAAGGAAGGTATGGTGGACTCATATGGCATAACTGGTTTCAATGATTTTGGATGCACAAGCAGTCAGTCCGCTTAGTACAGGTGAAGGCTAGCAAAAGACTGGGAGCGATCAACTAAGAGAGCAATGACGGCCATAATCATGCAGAGCGACAAAGCAACATTGAATCGGGCATGGAAGTTATATCACTACTCAGAAATTAAAGATCATCGAGGCTTGATAGACTTTCTTTACAGTCTTAAATATGCGTGAGCATATGCCAAGTCAATCAAAATAAATTCTTGGAGGAAGATATCACTAAACCATACCACATCATAGGCAAACAAATCATGTTGGTACTTCAATAACACATTAAGAACCCCCAGCTATTTGAGACTAACCATAAGAAAACATGAACTACTAAGCACCATTATGCACATAGCATTTTTATCATAGACATATCAACCAGTGCCACAAAAGCCAACTCTTTTAACAAGATAAGCATGATAACTCAAGAGAGTTCCAGAAGCAACAACCTAAACAAAAGTTCTTAAAAATATAAGCATGAAAACTAAGAGCTAAACATGACAGCAGCTATTGAAAGACAAAGAACATACACAGCAAAGATAAGCATGAAAATCCTATGTTGCGTTCTAGGTTGAAGTGGAGCGTGTTTCTCTCCCACACAAAGAAAGCTGGGTTCTAACTCGTTATGAACAGCAAGCAAAGCTAAAGAAAACTAAAAAGGAAACTAAGAGCAAGACGCTCCAAGCATAGCACATAACGCATGAAGTGATTAAAATATAGTGGAACGAAAGACGAACTGATAATTCTTGATGGAGAAGGCGATGCACGGGGGCATCCCCAAGCTTATACGCTTGAGTCTTCTTGAATATTTCTTGAGGGTGCATGGGGGCATCCCCAAGCTTGAGCGTTTGACCCTCCTGAATCTTTTTATCATCTTCCCTCGCACACTTGAAAACTCCCTTCATACACAACTCATCATAATCTGATTAGCGAGGTTAGTACCCATAATAAAATAACTTTTCCCTGCTGTAAATAAGGATAATCTTGAAGAGCTATTGTTTCTCAAGATTGCCAAAAGGTTTTTGCAAAGAAAAAGCAAGCTCAAGGTTTGCAAAACAAAGAAAAGGTAAAACAGGACAGAATCTGTGAAAAACAGACCAGCAGGTAGTAAATAATTTTTTCGGGGCACTTCTGCAACTCAAATAAAAAAACTCAGAACAGAAGCCCGAAAGCCAATTGTATAGAGCACGCTGTCAAAAAAATTCAGACCAAAAAGATGATCTGGTGATTTTATACGAATTTTTCTGTTCAAGGACAGAATCTGTTTCCTAGACAGCACGTCACAACCTTTGAACTTTCTTGCAATCAGAGGCTAAACTCGGCACAAAGCTGAAAACAAAAGATATAATGATGATGCTACTGTAGTAAAAAAACATCAAGACACAACAAAAGCAAAATAAAATTTTATTCGTTGTGGGCTGCCTCCCAAAAGCGCTTTCTTTTATGCCTTTAAGCTAGGCATAATGCAAAGATAATAGATCAAGTTTTATCAAGAGTAAAAGAATAGCTAGCCTGTATAACAGACTCAAAAGGTAACTTAATCTTCTTTCTAGGGAAGTGTTCCATTCCTTTCTTGAGAGAGAATTGGAATTTTATATTACCCTCTTTCATGTCAATGATAGCACCAACGGTGCGAAGAAAAGGACGTCCCAAAATAATTGGACAAGAAGGTTCACATTCAATATCCATAATAGTAAAATCAACGGGAACATAATTGTCATTGACAATGAGAAGAACATCGTCGATCCTCCCCAAAGGTTTCTTTATGGAAGAATCAACAAGACGAACACCAAAAGAACAAGGATCAAAAGGTTTCAATTTAAGCATATCATGCATTCTTTTGGGCATAACGGAGGTACTAGCTCCAACATCACATAAAGCATAGCAAGAGAAGTTATTCAACTTAATTTTAATCATAGGATCCCAACCATCTTCTAGCTTTCTAGGTATGGAGGCTTCTACCCTAAGCTTCTCCTCCCTAGCTTTGGTGAGAGCATTAGTGATATGCTCCGTGAAGGCAAGGTTAAGTGTGCTAGTGTGGGGATCTCTAGACATCTTTTGTAAAAAGGTGACAACTTCTGAGAGACTACAATTATCAAAATCAATTTTATCATTATTGAGCAGAATTGTAGTGTCATCTTCTTTGTTTGAATTGCTCTCTATTATAAGAGTTTGAACGTCTTCCCAAGTTTGGGGAAGTGTGGGAGCAACTTTAAACAGAGGCTCATACCTTTTTCCCGAAAGACCATGCCATGGGCATGACTCTCCATTAAAACTAACATAATCACAAGGTTTATTACTTTTGTAGATCCCGACAGTGGTGATTGGCGTGATGGAAGAAGGGGTGTACTCCTCCCATTTAGTGTTTTTGGTGGAACCCATAGCAGCAAGCAAGATAACTATTTTTGTGATTTTTGGTAAAGGAAACTAAAGCAAAACTGAAAGGTAAACTAACAAGACTAAAAAGCAAAGATAAAAGATAGCGTGCAACTCCCCTATCTTAAAGAGTGGAGTCCCCGGCAACGGCGCCAGAAACTTGCTTGATGGCTTCTCGCCCCTCGTTGGTTACCCCAAGTGGAAGGTTTGAGATGTAGCGTAGCGGCAAATTTCCCTTGGCAAAGATACCAAGGATCGAATCCCGTGAGACTCCGAAGGTTGACAAGAAGGTGTCAATAGCACTAGAAACTTTTGCTTGACAGGACCTGCACACAGATACAAATAACTTTGCTCCCAATGAGTACAGAGAGGTTGTCAATCTCTCCGGCCTTGTCGTTTACAAAGGATCAAACGCAAGAGATAATAGTGATAGGTATGACTGCAACTAGGAAATAAGAACAGGAAGTAAATAGCGGGTGTGATCAGTGATGGTAATATGGACCGGAGTCCCATGATGTTCACTAGTGATGTCTCTCTCCCAAAAGACGATAAAACAGCTAAGCGAGGTAAACAAATTACAACTGGGCAATTGACAGGATTATGTGCGCAAACCAATGCTAACTATGCTGTAAGAAAGGTATAGGCTCAAAAGCATGGGCGGTACGCCAAGGCAAGTAGACCGAAATCCATCTACATCTACTACTAATCATCCACCTTGAGATATCTATACAGAACATCTCGCTGGTATTAAGTTGCGAGTCCCACCCAAAGTGTAAACTCAAAGCAACAGACAACTGCATTAAAAGAACTTTGCATAAAGTAAACAATCCTTGCACCCGCAAGTACAAGCACCGTTGTTTTCCCCCTTGTGGCAACAACACATCCCCTAGACTCATGTTTCTGTCACTCAAGCTAGTCATCGAGGGGCATGAACCCACAATCAAGCATAACGTTCCCTCTTGGAGTTACTATCTACTACTCGGCCAAAGCAATAAATAGCAACGGAGAACATGCAAGAATTACTCAAGAACATAAATATAAAAGAGGTGAATCAAATATATTACTCACACACAATCTGAACATAATCTCATAATCCATCGGATCCCAGCAAACTCAGCAGAGCAACAGCATAAAGATTACATATGTGCCTCGATCATGTAGGGCAGCTCACGAGGTCTAATCGGTGAAGAACAAAGAGGGGAGGAGAACATCACATAGCTACTGGTCATGGACCCATGGTCCAAGGGAGACTACTCACAACTCATCCGGGAAGCGTCCATGGTGGTGGAGAAGCTCCCGGTGGTGGTTCTCCCCTCCGGCAGGGTGCCGGGAAGAGTTCTCCTGGTGCTCCCGATCTTGGAAGCGCGGCGGCGGCGGAACAGAGATGAGATCGCGAAAAAGGGTTCCGTCCTCGAGGGTTTCGGGACGCGAGAAATATATATGCCAAAGGGGGTCACCAGAGGCGGAGGTGGGGCCCCAGGCGCCCCCTTGGCGCGGCCAGGGGTGGGGCCGCGCCGGGTGGCCGCCTGGGCCACCCCAGGCTCCCCTCTGGCCCTGCCTTGGTTTTTCCGGAAGCTCCCGATACGCTGATTTTTCCTGTATTTTTCCCGAAATTTTTAGGGCACTTTTAATATGGGGGAAACCTGAAATAGAAAAATAGCAGAAAACAAGAACTGGCACTGTGGTGCACTGAGTTAATAGGTTAGTCCAAATATGATCAAAAGTGTATGGAAGTGCATAAATATCATAGCAATATCACACAAAAGAGGCATGGAGCAAGCAGAAATTATAGATACGTTTTGGACGTATCAATCATTACCCTTTGCCTTTTATTGATCAAATGCTTAAAATATTATCTAAGTA
Source organism: Secale cereale (assembly GCA_902687465.1). Taxonomy (NCBI): domain Eukaryota; kingdom Viridiplantae; phylum Streptophyta; class Magnoliopsida; order Poales; family Poaceae; genus Secale; species Secale cereale. Next base: position 690,993,024 of record LR738711.1, on the reverse strand, counting down.
CACACACTTTTGCTTCCTTGATGGATATTCTGGCTTTTCACAAATACCTGTTTCTCAACCTGATCAAGAAAAGACCACTTTGACTTGTCCTTTTGGGACTTATGCTTATAGACATATGCCTTTTGGTTTATGTAATGCACATGCTACCTTCCAAAGATGCATGATGGCTATATTCTCGGACTTTTGTGAAAATATTGTTGAGGTTTTCATGGATGACTTTTCTGTTTATGGGAAGTCTTTTGATGATTGTTTAACAAATCTTGAGCGAGTTTTGCCGGGAGAAGTGACACTTTATGGTTAATGAAGGAATTGTTTTGGGTCATAAAATTTCTGAAAGAATTATTGAAGTGGACAAAGCTAAGGTTGATGCAATTGTGAAGATGCCATGTCCTAAGGACATCAAAGGTATTCGTAGTTTCCTAGGTCATGTTGGTTTCTATAGGATATTTATCAAAGAATTTTCTAAAATTTCTAGGCCCCTTACTAGTCTCTTGTAGAAGGATAGTCTTTTTGTTTTTGATGATGATTGTCTCGAATTCTTTGAAACACTTAAGAAAGCCTTAATATCTGCACCTATTGTTCAACCACCTGATTGGAACTTGCCTTTTGAAATTATGTGTGATGCTAGTGATTATGTTGTTGGTGTTTCTCTAGGACAAAGAGTTGATAAGAAATTGAATGGTATTCATTATGCTAGTAAAACTCTAGACAATGCTCAAAGAAATTATGCTACTACCGAAAAAGAATTCTTAGCAGTGGTGTTTGCTTGTGATAAATTTAGACCTTATATTGTTGACTCTAAAGTAACTATTCACACAGACCATGCTGCTATTAAATATCTTATGGAAAAGAAAGATGCTAAGCCTAGACTTATTCGTTGGGTTCTTTTGTTGCAATAATTTGATCTACATATCATTGATAGAAAAAGAGTTGAGAACCCCGTAGCCGATAACTTGTCTAGGGTTGAAAATGTGCTTGATGACCCACTACATATTGATGATAGTTTTCCCGATGAGCAGTTAGTTGCAATAAATGTTTCTCATAGTACACCTTGGTATGCTGACTATGCTAATTACATTGTTGCTAAATATTTGCCACCTAACTTTACTTACCAACAAAAGAAAAAATTCTTCTACGATTTAAGACATTACTTTTGGGATGACCCACATCTTTACAAAGAAGGAGTAGATGGTATTATTAGGCGTTGTGTACCTAAGCATGACCAGGGACAAATCCTAATAAAATGTCACTCCAAGGCTTATGGCGGGCATCATGCTGGAGATAGAACTGCTCACAAGGTATTGCAATCTGGATTTTCACTACAAAAAAATACACTTCCGTGATGATACGTGTTTGTCACAGTAGGTCACGTTTTCTGTCATGCATGTACATCCATGACTATTTTATGACAGAATCAAGATAGTCATACATGTGATGTCGTAGAAGTGTTCCATCACATTACCAAAATTATCATCACGGAAGTGTCCACTTCCATGACGATAAATCGCGCGTCACAGAAGTGCTTTCGTCACGGGTGACCGACACGTGGCATCCACCGTAACGGAACGCTGTTAAGCTATCGGGTTCGGTTTTGGATCCAATAACCCATTAACAGCCTGGACCAATGGGGATTTTCCACGTGTAAAATTCTGATTGGCTGACGAAAACACGTGTCAGCTCTGCATTGGCACATGTGTCACTCATCCAATGGGCGAGATGCGTCTATGATATGTTGACACGTGGACCGACCCAAAAGTGGCCCATAAAGTTTAAATTGGCCGGCCCATCTAAAGGCCCGCAAGATTTTGTGGACCATAATGGGCCAGCCCAACTAAAGGCCCACAAGATTTTGCGGACTATAATGGGTCGGCCCAGGTAAAGGCCCACATGATTTTTGCTGGCCATAATGGGTCGGCCCAGGTGAAGGCCCACAAAATTTTTGCGGGCCATAATGGGCCGGCCCAACACAAATTTTTTGTGAACCATAATGGGTCGGCCTAGCTAAAGGCTCACGAGATTTCGCTGACATTAATGGGTCGGCCCAGCTATAGGCCCACAAGATTTTGAGGACCCTAGTAGACCGGCCCATTAACTGGCTGCCATGTTTTGGGCCAAATGTCGGCCCATATTTGATTTGGTCCATTAATGGCCTACCACATTCCGGGCCTAATAATGGCCCATATGAGATCCATCCCGTTAAAAGCATACCTCGTTCTGGGCCAAATTAGGGCCCAGATCAGGTCCGGCCCTTTAAGAGGCTTGGGCTAAATTATGGCCCATATCAGATTCGGCCCGTCAACTGGACGCTATGCTTTTGGGCCCACTTGCTAAAGGCACATTTAGTAATTCGACCTGATATTAGTTTCGGTCTGTTAAGGGCCCGTTTAACATTTCGGCCCTATATTAATTTCGGCTTGTTTTAAGCCCGTCATATAGTTGGGCCTAACTACGGCCCGGTTTGCATCCGGCCTGCTCGCAGCCGATAATCTGATTGGGCCAAACAAGGATCGAGACAATTTTGGCCTGTGATAAGCCCATGATTTGATTGGCACATTCATGGACCGAGGTCTATTTCGGCCTGCTGCCGGCCCGTGAGCTGATCGGCACATTTCAGGCCCAACCTACTTTTCAGCCTCCTAAAGGCCCATTGAGTTTTCTTGTGAAAATAGGGCCGGCGGTTTACTCGGCCTATTAAAGGGCCGAATCTACTAGTGGGCCAGATTACATTTAGGCCTGTTAACGGACCAAGATGACGGGGCCCATGATGCGGATCATACATGGTGATTTGCATGACGGCCCGATTATGTACCGTAATTTTACGATTTGGCTGGTTTACTGCGAAGACATGATATATATATATATATATATATATATATATATATATATTAAAATAACTGCAGCATCATGAATAAGAAAAAAACCTAGACTATACAATAAAGAAATTACGACATATTACATCCACTGGGCATCAAAGTTCGCCACTATGATAATAAATCACAAGCAGACAACAGATTACATACACTGGGCATCAAAGATCGTCACGAGTGCAACTAAACACGCCGACAAAATAATATACAAAACCGACAGCACTTTAATAGAGTTAAATAAAGGTTAGCCCTGCTCGGGAGCTACAGCGCAAACAGCTGAGCAAGCTGGTGAGACTGCACTTGTTTGACACTTATATCCTCCTCACTTTGAAAGATAAACAAGCAGACAGATGACAGGTTTTGCACATATAAGTATCAGTGCTGACAATTCATCACATTTCTTACTGACGAATAAAGTGACATAGTTTAAAATAACATTAACACAATATGGTATTGTTCAGGTCAAGACATGGTAGGAAATGACATTGTGAAGGAGTTGGCAGCTTCCCGACACCACTGGATTACAAATCAAGAACTCATAAGTATCAATGGTTAGTGTGCTATCAATTTATCCCATTTCAGATTGGCAAAATAAGATCACTTGCTCTGTATAGTTTAATTTACATGGTATGAAGAAGGAACTTGGTTGTACAACTGAAAACTTAAATTGAGAAGGACAAACTTTTGTTTATGAACTGGAGTACATAATAAACTTTAAACATGCAATTTGATGCAAACACCAAAAATAAACAGCTGTTGCAGTCATTATTGGTGAAGGCAGGCTCTATAAAGCCCTTGTCCATGCTGATGGGGGGCAATTCAAGAAGTTTACCACAAAATCTTCTTCATAAGAATTGCCTTTATTCTACATTTTGTTAAGAGTAAATATAGATGTGAAAATATAAGAAAAAATGGAGAATATTTAAGATAAGATGAAGAGTGATGCTACATAACCAAGTAACTATAAATGTAAGTAGAGCGATACAGGCAAAAGGTACAGCCAAGAGCAATGCAGAGCTAAACTTCTTCAATACCATCGGTGTTATCCAACCTTATGTGTAAATATAGATCTTATGTGTAGAAAATGGAGGGCAAAGGAAAATAAGCTGCAGAGTGATGGTACATGAACAACTACGTGTCAATATAAGTACACTGATAAAGGACAACAGGTACTTACAAGAACAATGCAGAGCTAAAAAAATTCATTGGCATTGGATATATTCTACACTAATGTAACCATTCATATATATCAGATAATTTGGAGCGAACAATTGATAAGCAAGCTATCATGCATACTGCTGTCACATAATGAACCAGGTATGTATGCAAGTACGGTGATACAAGACAACAGGTACTAACAAGAGCAAAGCAGCGGGCATCATATTTGCGATATCCTGTCGTTCTTTTCAAACCGGAATTCCTTTTCAAGCAGATTTCCTGCAAAAAAGATCCATAAGGCACATGCGAAAAAGTAGAAGTTCAAATTGTCATGCGATATCATAGACAGTACCTCATCCTCGGAACGAGACCATTGCATAACAAGGTTTTTCCATTCAATTCCTTCTAAATTTAGCACAGGAGACTTCACCAGAAATTCGTTTATAGACTTGCCATCAAAGTGTGATTTCCTCAGGTAACACCAATACTGATGCAATGCTTCCTTGAAAAGCACAAGCAAGCTTTGCTCGTCATGACTATCCAGATTGACCCTCGCCTACTTACAACAATGTAATATAAATCATTGATGTGTTCAATCAGCAGAAAACAGGAAAATAATCACCATGAATAATAGCACTTACACGTAAGTGGGACATGAAGATGTGAAAATGGTGTTTGTCTTCACTATAATCTTCCACTGATTGGAATATATGCACGTAGTCCCTAACAACATTGAAATCATTGTATTTTAAACTGGGAATAACTAGAATGGGGTTCCAATCTGCAAGAATTGGCTGTCTCTGCAGTTGGGATAGGTCTTCGGTCGATGGACTTGCTGTACCTTTTCCTGGAGTGGTATTTTTCTGTGGTACGGCTGGTGCTATGGCACACTACGGGAAACAGAAGATTTGCCGTCAGTACTTTATTTGCCGTCAGCATTTTGTCGAGGCAAACGGCAAAAAAAGGGTTTGCCGTCATCAGTAGACGGCAAACTGAAATCGGCATACCTTTTGCTGGAGTGCAGGTCCTGTGTGGTGGGGCTAGTGGTGTGGCCAGTGAAGTACGGGTACAGTCTGCTGTAGTCGGTCCTACGTTTTGTGTCACTGGTTGTACAACCAATATAAGTGGGGTGTTGTCTGATTTCTCCGGCACAACCACGTTTTTCAAGGACTTTGTTGGTGCTCCTTCAGGTTCGGCAATCACCCTCTTCCTTTTTTATGTCGGATGCACAAGAACATCATTTTGGTGGGAAAACATGGTATGTTGACAAATGGAATATGTATTGATAATGGATGGGCATGGCAGCTCGACATATATGATGAGTAAAGTAAGCAGATGGCGGTGCAACAAAGTAGAAGAAATGCAAGACAACATATGCAAGATACGCGCAATCAATAAAACATTGCCAAATTTGAGCAGGCACCTTGATGGGTGAACATGACAGGCCATTTGCCTTTGACTCCTCGAGGTTAGAATAGTCATTAGGATCATATTTTGAACAAGAATCTACATGTGGGGAGCGTATGAGTTTCATTGCATCCAGAATGGCACTCAATGCCTTGGTGCCAATTTTGTAAGTCATTGCAATGTTCCACAATATTCTTCTGATGCGCGGATTCTGATATTCACTGTAATTACGTATAATATCTAAGAACCATGAAAACATAAATAGTTGTGAGATTATCTTTGTAATGCAGAGGATATTCGAATATAGGGGCGCCCCTGTAAACACGTGTGTGCTATCACTGGATTCTGATGAGAGAGCTCATGTGTGTTGTATTATGGTGCGTGCATTTATATAATCTGGCACAAGTACACACAAAAATAGGCTCCAGAAGTAAGGATAGTTGGCATATGATAGGTTCAAAATATACTATATAGAGAGTTTATTGCCAAACCATGATAACAAGAGCACATAGCAACTAGGCAGATCATAGTGTACATAAAAGGGGTACACCATAACCACGATATATAAATCGGGAAAGTGGAACTGGCTTGAAAATGCGGTGTTGTATTGCCGCTAGTAATTGAAAGCCTATCGATCAAGTACATGCCAGCTCTATCAGCTGTTGACTTCATATGTCCCTGCTCCCCTTCCTGACAAGGAACATACTGTACGTACTAAATACAGAATAACAAAAGAGGAACATGTTAAAGAACAGAAGATGAAGCATATTCTTGAGGTTTCTCTTAATTGCATACAATGTTGGTTGCCCACTCATGATGAATCACAACGCCCAAAGAAATGCAATTCCATGTTGTCTCTCTATATGTTGCAATTTTGAACAAGAGTCATTAGGATCATATTCTGAACAAGAGTCAATAGGTGGGGAGCGTATGAGTTTCATTGCATCCAGAATGTCACTCAATGCCTTGCTGCCAATTTTGTAAGTCATTACGGTGTTTAGCTTCAAGAGTGGACTGCTGCTAGTGCGACACAAAGCAGCTACACAGATCATAATGTAGATATAACAGGAAAATCGTAAGCATCAGAGTAAAATCAGCAAAGTGGAACTTGCTGGAATATATGTGCTAGTATTGCCGGTACGGATAGAAAGGCTTCGGATACCAGGTCTCTTCAACTAAAGGTGCGATACTGTTAATATCAATGTAACTCTCAAAGGCGACATAGCTCCCCGCATTTCCTTGCTATTCTTATAGGATTCAAGTGGGCAGGCCACTACAAATCCTATTCCCATGTTTACAAAATCCTACAAATCAAAGAGGCCCGAAGAGTTCAAAGTGTCCATACCAACCGACCGTATAGACCTCTACACTGCAAATGTCCCTGCTCATCATCACTACAAGGAACATATTGTACTACTATCATACTCCCTCCGTTCCAAAATATAAGTCTTGGTAGAGATTTCCACTATGGATCACATACAAATGTATCCAGATACATTTTAGAGTGTAGATTCACTCATTTTGCTCCATATGTAGTCCATGGTGGAATCTATACAAAGTCTTGTATTTAGGAACGGAGAGAGTACTTATTAAAGAAGAACGGAAGAGGAACATGCTAAAGAAGAGAAAGCAGATTTTGGATAATAAAATGTTCGTTGCGCAGTGCCCATACATGATGAACGAGAGCGCATTAAGAAAGCAACTCCCTGTTGTCTCTCTATATGTGGTGCACGTGCTTTTTCGAAAGTAAAGTAGGAACATTAGCTGACCAATTAAATGTTATCTGTTTTAGTAATATCAGCATCATATCAGATTCGTACTTGAGCAACAAGTTTGGAATTATGAGTGGCACGTTGTTTAGCTTGATGGATTCAGGAGCAGTGCTAAGCAGGTATGATGATGGTACTGAATATAAAGGCATGTCTGCATGCAAGTCGCGTGACTTTTGTCATTTGGGTCAGTCGACCATTTTAGGCGGTTGGATGAAGATTCTACATCTCCTAACCCTTCTTCTTCCTCGTCTCTGATTCTTCCCATACAGAACACCGCACGGGCCACCGGCCGGACCACCGGCCCCCACCGCCTGTGTTCCTCCGCCGCCCCCACCCCCACCCTGTCCCAACCCGCGTCGAGTTTTCTTCGTACGGTGAGGCCCAGCATCGCCCTCCCCCAACCAAAGTCCCCACCCGAGCCCCTTCGTTCGCACCGGCGAACTTCGGCGAGCTCTGAAAAATCGACTGACCTAATTTTCAAATTTAGTCTACTGTGATTTAGCTAGAATATAAAAGGGGAAAACCATAAGCATTGGGAGTATAGTGTTGAGCGTGCCATGGCGGATCTGAAGGTACAAACTGGACAAAGGCAACTTCGCAACCAATGTTTGCTCTCAACTAGCAAGTAAGTGATGGACAAGAAATCAGAGTAAAGCAGTGGCGATCTATTTTCTTGCTGCGATAAATAAGTTGAGCTGATACGAAAGAGTACCGCCTCTGGTGCGGCGCTGTGTATGCATCTGCTGAGAATTTGACGGTGCTGCGGTAGCGATGGCTGTCGGCGGGGTGGAAGCAGATCTAGGAGAGTAGACGGTGGCGGCAGGGTGTGGTGGACGAGACGGTCGTAGGAGCGGCGCCGGCAAGGTGGACGACGGCGGGGATGAAGCGAGCGGATGGGATGCAAGGATACCGGTCCGAAGACGTGGATGAGAGAGGTCGATCTCTTGTAATGGACTGCGGTGTCGGGGTATCAGCTCCGGCATGGTGGAGGAGGACGGCGGTGGATGGGGTGGCACACGGAGGAGGCTGGGGTGGAGAGGGTGTTTTGGCGCCCACGGAGTACGAATGGGGAAATGGAGGTGGAGAGGAAGGGGGAACCATGTCTGCAGGGCGCGCTTTTCTCAAATGCGAGAAATTTACAAACTTAGCCCCCATTTCAAATTTCCTACATCACGTCAATATTAGTCGATTGGGCATAGGACGGTAATCTCTTATACACCGAATATTTGCCGACAAGAGTTTGTTTTTGGCGCCCACCGTGTATGAATCGGGGAGGGAGTCGATTTCGGCCGAGGACACAGTGTGTTTTGGCGCCCACCATGTATGAATCCGGGTGAGAGGCGGTTATGGCACGTTTGAGTGAAATTACAAACCTACCCCTATTGAAACCTATAGAAATCGAGCAGATAGGCTTTGCGTGGCAGGGATAGGCAGTAGTAATTTCCATCTCGCAGATTTTGGTTTCGGGCAGTTACTGCGACTTTCCCCGCTTCGTTCAAATTTTGCAGAGAGCACGTTTACCGTGCCAACTCAAATCGAATCCCGTTTGTATTCTATTTTTTCGGACGGGATCCATTTTCGATTGGAATAAAATTCTATATACATCATTTTCTATATATACTTTCAAAAGCACAACAAATAATTTTGCTCCCTTATATGTATAATATGATTTACAAATACAATGATCTCAAAATCATAAGGTTGAAATCAAAAAATTAAACCAAATTATGTTCTACTAAAATGTATGGATCAGTAATATCTACATACTCCCTCCGTTCCTTAATATAAGGTGTATTATTTTTCAAAAAGTCAAACTTGTCTAACTTTGACCAAGTTTATAGACAAAAATATCAATGTCTAGACTACCAAACCATTATCACTAGATTACCCATGAAGTATATTTTTATATTTTATATATTTAGTGTTGTAAATATTTATATATTTTGCTATAAAGTTGGTCAAACATAGGTTACGTTTGACTTTTTGAAAAGTAATACACCTTATATTTAGGAACGGAGGGAGTATTAAATAACATAGATGCGCGTGAATTCATATGAGTATGCATGTTTGATAGATCAATTTTGGTTCGAGTATGGATTACATGTATCATCATCTCGAATTCAAATATTTGAATCCCTTTTATGTTCACTCCTTTCATGCCCATCTCTCTCGCATGCATGCTCCTTCATGTAGCTATCACTCTCTTTTCTCCAGCTCACCCGCACGCTCACTTCATGTTTCTCCTATCCTCGCAAACATGGTCTCTTGACGTCTCCCTTAAGAAGTGTCACACTCTCCCTATCATTATACATTACAAAGTTTTCATTATATCTCGTGTCTCTACCGTTCTCTCGTATCACTAGGTACCTAAGCTTTCTTTTTCACCGCCACACGCACAGTCTCCACTCGTCTTTCACTTTGTCTTTCTCTCTATGGGATTCTCTCACACACCCTATATGTCTCTAGATATGAATCATACCACTAAAATTAATCTCTCTCTCTCTCTCTCTCTCCTGTAGACACAACATTTGTTGCGGTCTCCTTTTCGTCTCCATCCAGGACTGACATTATTCATTTGTTTACCGATCAGACAAACTCCCCCCTCTCTCTCTCTCACACACACACACAACTCCTGCTTCCACTCCCCTTCCCAACTACCGTCTCTTTCTCTCACACACAAAACTCTCGCTTTCGCACCCCGACTCGTATTTCTCTCACAAACATTTGTCGACTAGCCTCTAGATAGGTTTATACACCCACACACTCATGCTTCCACTATCGCATACATGTCTCTCTCCCGCTCCTTGTATCTATCTAGATTTTTCTTCCCTTCTTGAGACACGCCCTCTTGATCGTGCACACACACACTATCGCCTCATTTTAAGCTGATACATCTCGCACACACACTCTTTGTGTCTTTGTCACACATGCACTCCGTCCTCCTCCTCTCTCCCTCTCTCCTCTCACACGCATGGGCTTTTTGCAACAACTAGCAAGATGCCCCATGCGTTGCATGTATAATCAAGATGCATTTGTATGAGTAGTTTATCTTGTGGGAGAAAAGTATGAACAAGGGAAGGCCTTATTTGCAAGTGTGGAGAGGGGTGTGGGTATCTTTTTGCAAAATTGTCATAGTTTCCTTCTTATCCGTCAGATATAGATCGGACGGCCTATATTGCAGGATGGCAGGCACACGGTCATCACCGACTATGCTTTTTATAAGAGTAGGGATAAAAAAAGTTGGTGATGATGGTGGGCCTGCCATCCTGCAATATAGGTCGTCCGATTTATATCTGACGGATAGGAACGAAACTATGGCAATTTACCCGCACTCCTCTCCACATTTGCAGATAAGGCCTTCCCTCGTTCATCCTTTTCTCCCACGAGATCTTGATGTTCCGTGTAACGCACATGCATCTTGCTAGTAAGAGTAGAAATTAGACATATACCACTTCTCGAATCTTGAAACTAACAACATTCCTCCCTTATCTTATCTCATCAAAACCGCCAAAGGAATATATTTTGAGTAAAACATAACAATTTTTTAGTGATATACTGATACGTCCAAAACATATCTATAATTTCTGCTTGCTCCATGCCTCTTTTGGGTGATATTGCTATGATATTTAGACACTTCCATGCACTTTTGATCATATTTGGACTAATCTATTAACTCAGTGCACCCCAGTGCCAGTTTCTGTTTTCGGCTGTTTTTGTATCTCAGGTTTTCACATTACGAGAACTGCCAGGAAAAATCCAGAAAAATTATATAAAAAATCAGCGTTCCAGAAACTACCGTGCGCCCGAAGGACAGCCGGGGGGGCCACCAGGGCTCCAGGCGCCCTGGCGGCGCCCCCACCCTGGGCCGCGCCGGGGGGGCGCATGGGCCCCCCGAGGCTCCTCCGATGCCCCCCTTTGGCATATATTTACACCGTGTCGCGGAAACCCTGATTCCAGACCCCTTTTCTCCAGACGCGATTCCGATCTCCGCCGCCATCGCCATCAAGCTTCGGGGGACCAGAATTCCTGCGCCGGCACCCTGCCGGGACGGGGAAGTGCCCCGGATTCATCTCCATCGACGTTGCTTCCTCCCTCCATGATGCAGGAGTAGTTCCTCCTCGGGGCTGAGGTTCTTACCAGTAGCTATGTGGTCAATTCTCTCTCCCATGATGTGATCTTCGTTGTGATCATAGGCTATGTTAATCTAGGGTGATCCCATGATATTTCCCCATCCTCTATGTATTGGATTGATGTAGTCACTTGTCTTTATCTAGTATAATCCCTGAGACCAAGGTGACAGCGGTCTATTGGACATGGATTAGAAAAGTATTTTCATGAGTGATTTCCTCTCTTGTGTGTTGATTGAAGATTGAGAGTCTCTTGGTGCTTGTCTTTTACTATCCTTTAGATATGTTGTGGTGATTGTGGGACTCTCTTTGGATGACCGCGGTGACATTGGGAAATCCTTAGATTGAGAACTACGAACTTTGAGGTGTGCTTTTGTAGCCCTACATAATTCTTGTCCTCTCTTGACCACGAAGGAATGACCTCCGAGTGCGTCCCCTTTGCATGTTTTATGGGAAATATCATGTGATTCGATTATGTTAATGTTGTTGGGAGTTGCCACTAGTGAAAGTATGAAGCCTAGGCCTTGTTTCCACCATTGCAATACCATTTGTGCTCACGTTTACCACTTGTTTGCTTGCTGCACTTTTTATTACAGATTTATATTACTTTGTTTTGCCATCCATATCACTTGCCATTTAACATCTCTTCGCCGAACTAGTGCACCTATACATCTAACAAGTGTATTAGGTGTGTTGGGGACACAAGAGACTTCTTGGATCTTAGTTGCAGGGTTGCTTGAGAGAGACCATCTTCAACCTCTACTTCCCTGAGTTCGATAAACCTTAGGTCATCCACTTGAGGGAAATTGCTGCTGTCCTACAAACCTCTGCGCTTGGAGGCCCAACATAGTCTACAAGAGTAGAAGCGTGTGTAGACATCAAGCTATTTATGGCGCCGTTGCCGGGGAGGTGAGCGCTTGAAGGTATATCTTTAGATCTTGCAATTAAATCTTTTTGTTTCTTGTTTTTATTTCACTAGTTATGCTTATGGACAACCTTGCTATTGGATCGTTGCTTGCGGGAAGACGCCCCACACCTGTGGTGTTTGCTCCTCCCCCTACTGAAATTGCGCCCTATAAAATACCAGATGGTATTATCGATTATGTTTTGGCTGATCGTTATGCAGGAGACAGACATCCCGGTGAACACTTGCTATATCTGTCACAACTATGTTCATTATTTAAGCTTGCAGGTGTATCAAGGGAGTTTGTCATGAGGAAATTATTTGCCTTGTCACTGAAAGGAAAAGCATTGGAATGGTATAGGCTACTAAATGACTCTCACCTGCTGGAGTGGGAAGAGATCCAGTCTCTCTTTTACTCCAAGTTTTATTCTCTTCATGAAGTCCATGAGAATAGGAATTATGTTTATAATTTTTATCCTCATGACGGAGAGAGCATAGCTCAAGCTTGGGGGAGACTGAAAGCGTTAATGCTAAAAGGTCCTAACCATGGGCTCCCCAAAGATATGATTATTACTAATTTCTATGCGAGGCTTTCTCGATAGGATAAAGATTTGCTCGACGCTTCCTCTATAGGTTCTTTCACAAACAAAAAGATTGATGCTAAATGGGAACTCCTTGAAAGGATTCAACGCAACACTGAAGATTGGGAGATCGACAAAGGTAAAGAGTCAGGTATAATTTATGAGTATGATTGCATTAAGTCCTTTGTTGAAACTACAAGTTTTAATAAGTTTAGTGCTAAGTTTGGGCTTGATTCTCAACTCCTTGTTGATTTCCTCCAATCTTTTGCTTCACATCTTAATATGCCTAAGGAGGATTGGATCAAGTATCATAAACCTTTTAAAGAGACTTGCAAAGAAAATTAAATTGTTCATGATGATTGCAACATGCATGATCCAATTCCTAAAAATGAAGTTTTATATAAGCATGTTAATTTTTGTGGAGTGGATAGACCTTGTGAAAGGCCTATGATTGAAGAAGAGAAGTATTGTAAGCAACATAAGCATGAAAGAACAATCACTTGGGTCAGAGATTTAAATGAAATTGCTAGAGAATTGTGTGACCTTTATCCTTTTACTTGTGAACTTTGCCGTATAGAGGGTCACTTTAATTTCAATGCATGAACTTTCAAAACATAACTGTTAACCGGTTGTGTGATAACATGATCACCTCTGATCTTTATGATGAGCTTATGTTATTTTTGATGTGTGAAGAGTTATCAGAAAAGACTTCATGGCTAGATGTTAATGCCATAGGAATAAAAACACTTTGCAAAATTGTCATCTCTATTGTGTTGTTAATTGCCATGAAAATGATTACATAGGTAAGATTATAAAGGAGGGAACTTTACCAAAGTATAAAAATGTCTCTTATATTTCTGCTAATAAAAAGGAGAGTTTCTCCCAAGTTTCCCCTATTGTTTCTAATGATAAACCAGTATATGTGGAGAAGCTTCATCTCCAACCACTCCCTCCTAAGGTTAAGAAGAAGAAAAATAAGAGGAGGAGGAAGAGGAGCAAGAAAGAAGAAGAATGGGTATCAACCTGTCCTGAGCATATTCCTCCCATCAACTTTTATCCTAACGATTGTAAGTTTAAAGAAGAAGGTGAAGTTTATTGCCTTAATTATCATCTTGATGATACGTCCGTAGGTACTATTGAAGATGATTTTGATTATGATATGCATGTTACTTATTGTGATTGGGAAAATGATGATAATGCTACTTATGATCTTGAAAATCTTTTTGGTACCAACTCTGAAAGTGATGATATGGGAAGCTCTAAGCTTGGGGATGATAGGATTGCAAATCCTTTACCCACTAGTGATGTGATAATTGATAATTCTTTTGCTAGTAAGAATAAAGACAACATGATTACAAATATAGTTGCTAGCAATGATAATGCCCTTCTCTACTATGATGATGTCATAACTCCAACATATAGTGATTATAAAGGTACCTATGACATAAGGAGAAATTATCCTTATGAAACTTGTCATAATCATGGAGGGAATTACTCCCTTGTTGAACACCACCCTCCTAATACACAATTAATCTATAGTGTTCAAGTTGTTTATGATAGTCCTACTCCCACTATTACCAATGAGAAAGATTATGCCTATGTGGAGAGTAAGAGTACCTTTTTGCATGTGGATCATGGTAACAATGCTTTATGTGATGCTTATATTGTTGAGTTCATCCATGATGCCACTGAAATTTATAATGAGAGAGGGAGACTTGGTTCTAAATATCTTAATAATAAGAAGTTTCCTCTCTTTATGGTGAATATTTTGAAGTTATGCTTGTTTTGCCTTCCTATGCTAGTTGCTTTGTGCTTCAATGAATTATTCTATTGCAATATTCCTATGCATAGGAAGCATGTTAGGCTTAAATGTGCTTGGTATTTGCTTCTTGATGCTCTCTTTTGTTCTTCAGCTCTTATTCCTACGAAAGCATCATTAAAGTCTTAAGCCTATCTTTATGGCTATAAAGAAAGAGCTCTAGGGAGACAACCCTTGTTATGTTTACTTTCAGTTTTAGTGGTCTTGATGTTTGTTACTACTGTAGCAACATCATTGTATCTTTATTTTTCAGCTTTGTGCCAAGTTTAGCCTCAGATTGCAAGAAAGTTCAAAAGTTGTGACGTGCTGTCCAGGAAATAGATTCTGTCCTTGGATAGAGAAATTCGTATAAAATCACCAGATCATCTTTTTGGTCTGCATTTTTTCGACAGCGTGCTCTATATAATTGTCTTTCGTGCATCTGTTTTGAGTTTTTTGATTAGAGTTGCAGAAGTGCCCTGGAAAAATCATTTACTACCTGATGTTCTGTTTTTCACAGATTAAGTCATGTTTTGCCTTTCCTTCATTTTGCAAACCTAGAGCTTGCTTTTTCTTTGCAAAAACCTTTTGGCAATCTTGAGAAACAGTAGAACTTCAAGAATATCTTTATTTCTAGCAAGGAACAATTATTTTATTATGGGTACTAACCTCGCTAATCAGATTATGATGAGTTATGTATGAAGGGAGTTTTCAAGTGTGCGAGGGAAGATGATAAAAAGATTCAGGAGTGTCAAACGCTCAAGCTTGGGGATGCCCCCATGCACCCCCAAGAAATATTCAAGGGGACTCAAGCGTCTAAGCTTGGGGATGCCCCCGTGCATCCCCTTCTCCATCAACATTATCAGTTCGTCATTCGTTCCACTATATTTTAATCACTTCATGTGTTATGTGCTATGCTTGGAGTGTCTTGTTTTAGTTTTCCTTTTAGTTTTCCTTAGCTTTTCATAACGAGTTGGAACTCAGCTTTCTTTATGTGGGAGAGAAACACGCTCCACTTCTACCTAGAACATAACATAGAATTTTCATGTCTATCCTTGCTGTGTGTGTTCTTTGTCTTTTAATAGCTACTATCATGTTCAGCTCTTAGCTTTCATGCTTATCTTTTCAAAGAGCTTTTGTTTAGTTGGTTGCTTAAACTCTCTTTAATTATCATGCTCACCTTATTGAGAGAGTTTGCTTCCGTTGCATTGGTTGATATGTCTGTGATAAAGATGCTACGTGCATGATGGCGCTTAGTAGTTCATGTTTCTTATGGTTAGTCTCAAATAGCTGGAGGGTTCCCAATGTGTTATTGGAGTACCAACATGATTTGTTTGCCTATGATGTGGTATGGTTTAGTAATATCTTCCTTCGAGAATTTATTTTGATTGACTTGGCGTATGCTCACGCATATTTAAGACTGTAAAGAAAGTCTGTTAAGCCTTGATGATCTTTTGTTTCTGAGTAGCGATATAACTACCATGCCTGATTCAATGTTGCTTTTCGCTCTGCATGATTATGACCGTCATTGCTCTCTTAGTTGGTCGCTCCCAGTCTTTTGCTAACCTTCGCCAGTACTAAGCGGACTGACTGCTTGTGCATCCATATCCTTTAATCCAGTTATGCCATATGAGTCCACCATACCTTCCAACATGGTATTTACCTGCCATTCCTAACGGAGACTTGCATGTGCCATCTCGAAATTATTCAAAGAAAAAGCATTCTTATTTTGTGCCTCTGTTGTAAGTTCATGAGGAAGTAGTGGTTAATTCATGACCTTTTTAAGTTGGACAAGCTTCACCCCGGGATTGCATGTATAATGTGCAAACCCATAATACGAGAATGAACTGGCATTGAGTGCGCCCGGCTCAAAAAGATAATATAACAAACAAACCCTCCTTCACGCTTTGTTAATGAGAAATCAGAAAACTTTGGCAGTGATAAACAAAGGAGATTAAGAGGATGAGATCGTCCTCATTCGGGAGCCGTTCCTCGAAACTTGTCCATCTCGAAAAGTGATTGAGTTGTCTGCTAGTATTCGTTGACGAAACATGCATGATCTAAAATAAATTATTACCTCTGTTTTAAAGCCAAGAGCGCTGGTACATGTTTTGTCTTTGTTTCCGACTACAGGTTTTCAACCTTGCCAACAAAAGCCACGGTTCGAGAGTCTCCACTTCTTTTAAAAGCACCAACTACTGAGAGCATGATTGTCATTCTAAGTGTAATGTGCATTGTCCCAAAGTAGCATTGTCTTTTGCATGATTGTGATATCGTTTATTCTGAAATCATTGTATCTAGTCATCACTTAAACCTTGGAGGTGCCCCTGCATTTATGTTTTGCTTCACTAAAGGGGGCAAGCTAGATATCACTTTATCATATTTGCACATCATGTTCATTGCAAATGTATTTGATGTTTCAGTATCATATTGTAACACTTTCAGTCCTTTGTGATTTTCTCATGAGGCAACTTAATTACTATAGATTCATTGTCTCAGTAAGCTTTTGTCATATGACTATGAAAAAGTCCTATATGGTTAATAGCATGTCACCACAGAAATTATTCTTGTTATCATTTACCTACTCGAGGACGAGCAGGAATTAAGCTTGGGGATGTTGATACGTCCAAAACGTATCTATAATTTCTGCTTGCTCCATGCCTCTTTTGGGTGATATTGCTATGATATTTATACACTTCCATACACTTTTGATCATATTTGGACTAACCTGTTAACTCAGTGCACCCCAGTGCCAGTTTCAGTTTTCGGCTGTTTTTGTATTTCAGGTTTTCACATTACGAGAACTGCCAGGAAAAATCCAGAAAAATTATATAAAAAATCAGCGTTCCAGAAACTACCGTGCGCCCGAAGGACAGTCGGGGGGCCACCAGGGCTCCAGGCGCCCTGGCGGCGCCCCCCCTGGGTCGCGCCGGGGGGGCGCCTGGGCCCCCTGAGGCTCCTCTGATGCCCCCCTTTGGCATATATTTACACCGTGTCGCGGAAACCCTGATTCTAGACCCCTTTTCTCCAGACGCGATTCCGATCTCCGCCGCCATCGCCATCAAGCTTCGGGGGACCAGAATTCCTGCGCCGGCACCCTGCCGGGACGGGGAAGTGCCCCCGGATTCATCTCCATCAACGTTGCTTCCTCCCTCCATGATGCGGGAGTAGTTCCTCCTCGGGGCTGAGGTTCCTACCAGTAGCTATGTGGTCAATTCTCTCTCCCATGATGTGATCTTCGTTGTGATCATAGGCTATGTTAATCTAGGGTGATCCCATGATATTTCTCCTTCCTCTATGTATTGGATTGATGTACTCACTTGTCTTTATATAGTATAATCCCCGAGACCAAGGTGACAGCGGTCTATTGGACATGGATTAGAAAAGTATTTTCATGAGTGATTTCCTCTCTTGTGTGTTGATTGAAGATTGAGAGTCTCTTGGTGCTTGTCTTTGACTATCCTTTAGATATGTTGTGGTGATTGTGGGACTCTCTTTGGATGGCCTCGGTGACATTGGGAAATCCTTAGATTGAGAACTACGAACTTTGAGGTGTGCTTTTGTAGCCCTACATAATTCTCGTCCTCTCTTGACCACGAAGGAATGACCTCCGAGTGCGTCCCCTTTGCATGTTTTATGGGAAATATCATGTGATTCGATTATGTTAATGTTGTTGGGAGTTGCCACTAGTGAAAGTATGAAGCCTAGGCCTTGTTTCCACCATTGCAATACCATTTGTGCTCACGTTTACCACTTGTTTGCTTGCTGCACTTTTTATTACAGATTTATATTACTTTGTTTTGCCATCCATATCACTTGCCATTTAACATCTCTTCGCCGAACTAGTGCACCTATACATCTAACAAGTGTATTAGGTGTGTTGGGGACACAAGAGACTTCTTGGATCTTAGTTGCAGGGTTGCTTGAGAGAGACCATCTTCAACCTCTACTTCCCTGAGTTCGATAAACCTTAGGTCATCCACTTGAGGGAAATTGCTGCTGTCCTACAAACCTGTGCGCTTGGAGGCCCAACATAGTCTACAAGAGTAGAAGCGTGTGTAGACATCATATACGTATTCAAAACTAGACTTTTTTTCTCTCAAATTGGTGAATATGTATTAATCTACTCAGATCGTGTGGCAACGCATTGGCACATTGCTAGTAGTTATTAATTTTTTGGACACCAGACAAACGGTGGAGTACAAATACGAAGAGAAGAGGCGCACGCACGCAGTCGGTCTCTCGCTGTCTCGCACACACGAGTGTTACGTAAAGGCAACGTTAACAAATAAACCCTAAAACCCTAGGTGCACGATTGCTGCATTCGCGGGTATCGGGTACGTGGTGGAGCGCACCTTTGTAGGAATAGTCAGCTCGTGTGATAATTTGATCCGTAGGAGTTGATGGTCGGGACCACGGGTGAACGACTTGGAGGCGGTGGCTCGCCAGTTGCCACAGGTCGAGTAGCCACATTTAAAATATCATTTTTAGCGGGGTTAAGAGTTCCTATTTTCAGTGGTGCGTTATAAGTACTAAGTAATTTTTAGAATGATTGGTATGGAGTGAAAATGGAATTCATAGTACTATGTACCTCCTTGGCATATGGTTGTATGGGTTTATGTTGCGAGATGTTGAACCTGGTAGTTCTAGGGCAAATACTATGTTTAGATTTAGATGTTGGTTTTCAGTAATGAAAATCGGAAGGGGGAACCCTTCTTTGTATAAAAAAACTACTACCTCTGTTCTGGTTTACTAGTCCCCATCCTATTTTGGGTCAAAGTTTGTCCACGAATTTTACTTGTAAAATGTGAATGGAAAACGAGATTTTGTTATACACAAACAAAAAAGGAATGGAGGGAGTGATTGCTCTGACACGGACACGACCTCTCATAGCGCAGGCATTGAACCGGCGCACTGGCCAAGAGGGCCCCACTCGCTGCAGGCCCGGTCGAACACGCCTCCTCGCCGCATGCAACCGGCTTCAGATTGCCCCGCCTGCCTTCATTGAATCCGCGTGTGTGCCGGCAACAGGTCCTTCCGCGAGCCGGCCGGTATTTTGGAACACAAAAAATGACCAAAATATAATTAATTACGCATGGTCTTGACTTGTTGTGCCCGCACTGGTAGCAGGAACTTGAGGTTTTTCTTTATTCATAACTCTCCTCAAAAAAAATTTGGCTTTGAAGTGAATCATGGTTGTGGACATTATCTATGAATGTGGAGATATCTGTGAACTTGAGTTTGATGTGGAAGTTGAACTTGGAATGTCGGGCTTGCGCGTGAACTATACCATGTTCAATGCTTCGTCTATTATTGTTTGGAAAGTAATTGATGTTATTACATGAGCCAAAAATATATATTTTGTGCCACATCAATAGATGCACGGACATCACAACAGGCATGCTGACTGGATAAACATTTGAACCTAGCTACTATTAAGGAAATTTTGTATTGACAACAGTTTTAGATAGCAGGAGACGCCTAGCTTGCTCTGCCTCTGCTAGCTTATTTCTAGCTTCTTCCATCTCTTCTTTGGCATGGGTGAAGAGAGCATCCGATTGATCTTTTCGCTTCTTCAGGAACTCACCTACATTCTCAAGGGCTGCTGCATGCTTTCTTTCAGCCTTTACTAGAGCCACGAGGACACGAACAGCTGACGACTCAACCTGGCTTGTGTGTAACCCAGCATCATTTGGGAATTTGCACCTTGTGTCTAATCCAGCATCATTAGGGAACTGGCACCTTGTGTGTAATCCAGCCTCATTCTGAAAACATGATCTCGAGGTTGACCATACTTCCCTTCTCGCAGGAACTTCATCCTGAAATGAAGTTACTTCTTTTTAGATAATTACTCAGAGCAACTCAGATCCATTTAGTGGAAGCTAGATAAACAGAGCTGGGAGAAGTGAATTCAAAAGGAAAAAAATTATAAAAACAGACTACAAGGTGAGAACACTGACTTCCTACATCAAGCTAAAAATGAAAGCATTAGGACGATTAAGACTCTTCTTATGACACATCGAAGAACACGAGGCTTAAGAGAAACAAAAACTACAACATATACACATCGAAGAACACGAGGCTAAACGAAAGTAATTGAAAGGGTGTTACTTACCAAAGCTCATTTTATAGGTTCGGTGCAGTTCCTCTTTAACTTGCCACGCTCCTTGAAGATGTCCCCAAATCCTGTGTTTGGTCTTCATTGCTCCTCTACATGTTCGCACTAGTGGTTTTAAAATCTCAACATGGCAAGAAAAATATACTACTAGTAATACTCGTGCATCTTGTGGGCAACATTAAAGCACTCGTCTGCCATGTTAGAGCATCTCCAATAGAACCGCAACGCACGGTGCTTAAAAAAGAAT
This sequence comes from Secale cereale, assembly GCA_902687465.1. NCBI lineage: Eukaryota > Viridiplantae > Streptophyta > Magnoliopsida > Poales > Poaceae > Secale > Secale cereale. The sequence continues at coordinate 690,972,045 of LR738711.1, read as the reverse complement.
TTAAAGTACTGAGATCGAGAAATATAGATAGAGAGTAGAGGATAGTTCTCAGCATAGATAGATAAAAAATTAGATTATTCAGCTACTCCTCGTCGTCCGACTCCTCCTCGGTGATGTCCTCCTCCGATATCTGACTGTAGGCCTGAAGATACCGATCATCGTCGGATTCCCAAGGTGACGCTGCTCCTAGCCTCATGTTGAATTGAGCGTCCGCTTTTCGCCTACGCTTGTCCTCGCGATTGGCGGCTCACTCCGCCCTCCTCTTATCCCTCTCCGCCCTCCTTTGCTTGTAGAACTCGCGACCTTTGATGATGTCCTGCGGGAAGCATTGGCGCCACAGCGCCATGGCTTCCTCGTCCATCTCGGTGATGCCGAGACGGTGCTCTCGCCTCCGGTTGTCGCGACCATCCTCGTCGGTGATAAGCCGCAGCAGATGCGCGAGCTCTTGTGCCCGCTCCCACGTTGGCACGTTGGGGAAGTTCAATGTTCTATGAGGCCACCGGAGGCGCCACGCCGCTGCATCGTACTTGCAGGCGGCCTTGTTGGCGGTGTCAAAATTGCCGAGGTTGTGGCGCATCCCGCGGAACCGGATCTCGGTGGAGAAGCCGCCAGAGGGGGGCGCGTGGACGCGCGGTATCCCCTAGTTTTCCGGCGACGCGGTGGCATGGTGGCGCGATGGCGGCGAGGCGAGAAAGAGCGGGCAGAGAGCGGTGGCGAAGGACAGAGCGGGGAGAGAGCGGTGGCAAGGCACAGAGTGGTGGGAGGGCATTGTATTTTATAAAGTGCGTCGGACGCCGCGCGCCAAAACTAGCGCACGCCCGACCGCTTTTTCCCGCACGCGCGCAATCCTTTCCCGACGTCTCTGCTATCTCTACTCTCTTCTCTACTGTTATATTTATTTTATATTTTATATTTATCTCTACTTCTATTTTTTTTCTCTCTACCTTTTCCCTAATCTTACAAAAAACAGAGTTGGTGATGATGGTATTCCTGCCATCCTACAATATAGGCCATCTGATTTATATCCGACGGATAGGAAGGAAACTGTTTTAATTTTGCAAAAAGATACCCACACCCCTCTCGGTATTTGGAAATAAGGCATTCCCTCTTTCATCCTTTTCTCCCACAGGATAAACTACTCATAAAAATGCATCTTGATGCGTGCAACGCATGGGCAGCTTGCTACTTCTAAAAAACTATCCATCATTTGCCACACTACTGGTTGCAGATGAAATACCTACCCAAGTACATAGCGATACAGGAGCGACGCACAATTACAAGCTGATATTCGTTGGACAATGGTGGCTATAACCAATTACTTTTACGGGAACAATAGCACCCAGGAAATTTGAAGGGTAGGTATGAACAAAATTGGAACTACACATGTACTTCTAAGTGATTCAATACACACATTACCAATCGAGGAGGAGAACGATGGTCACGGCAGCCTCTGTGAGTCGTGGTCGGCAACGGGAGTCAGTTCATTGTCCACGACGGTGGTGCTTCTGCGCTTGGCGCCGGCTTCCGGGAAGCAGATCCGAGACCATGGAAGATGGTACCGGGGAAGAGGCTCCGTGTACGACGACGACGGTGGACCGGCTCTAGTGCGGCGTACGAGGTCGTCGATGAGGCAGATGCGTTGCGGTGGATGAGTGCGCCGATGTAGAAGGGGAGGAGCACGAAGGCTGCGGTGCCGTGGAGAAGTCTATTTTGCGGTGGGGATAGAAAATGGGGAGTATTCAGGTGTACTACTCTACGTGCCAGGGTGGGGTTGGCTGGGTAGGGTGAACCTGAAGTTACGAAAACAGCCCCCTACCAACCGTCATCTGTAGGCATGTTCCGAAGGCTATGATGGTAACTTCCCACTGCTCGAATCAGGGCCGTGGACGATTTTCCCACCGACCTCAAAATTTTGTGACACTGAACTCCCCGTGTGGTGTGTTGGGTGATTCGGCTAAGCAACTAGCGAGTAGTACTAGTAAACTCTGCATATTAGGTTTGACCGAAGTCAAACTTCCTAAAGTTCGACCAAGTTTATAGAAAAATATAAACATTTACCATAACAGATATGTATGAAGTGAAAGTACATTCAATAATGAATCTAATGGTATTTATTTGTTGCTGTATATGTTAATATTTTTTGTTATAAACTTTTTGAGAGTTTACAAAACTTGACTTTGACCAAAGCTAACAGGCAGACTTAAATAAAAACGAAGGGTGTACACATTTGTTTTCTTAGTATGTAGTGAATTAATCATTTGTTGAAATTGTGAAATAAATATATTAGGCTACTGACTTCGAATGTAATGGTCTATACAATTAAATAGTTACAATCATTCTCGAATTCCAAGATGTATACGAGGTGTATAGTACTTCACAACATGCTCAAACTCGCATAATCCCAGTCAAATGACAATCAAAATGCATTTCATAGTTATTACTTTGTAGGATGCAACAAAACCAACAATAACTCTACATCAGCCATTATAAAAGCAACATTTTGAACATATCCCAATGTGTGAATGAAACGTGCAGAGAGTGCTTGCGAAGATGGAGCAGATAGGGCAAGAAAGATTGTATGTATGTGGACGAGAGAGTAGGAGACAAACCTAACGAAATAGAGAGAGGGAGATAGCTAGAGAGAGAAAGAGAGAGGAAGAAGTTAGGTCTGTGAGAAAGATGGAGACATGTAATATACATGAGATGCGTGTGCATCCAGATTCTGTACACGTGGAAGGAGAAGAGACAACGGATTTGATGAGAGAGCTAGAAAAACACGGACGAGAGGGGAAGGATCTCGTGGGTTGAGGGATTGATAAATTTGTGCGGGGGAGAGAGGGATTGGTAATTTTGTGTGAGAGAGAGAGGGTGGGGGGAGGAGTCAGTTAGCCGTCGTCACATCATCCAGCTTCCAAATGGCCCCACATTCTCTAGCGTAGTGTGGTCACCGTCTTTGATCTCCTCGATGCCCTCTTTGAAGATTGAGGTGTTGTGCATGCTGGGGTGCAGAGAAGCACAAGCGAGAGTGGTCGCCATATAACTTTGGAACGGGATGAATTGTGTGCTCGGGGGAGGGTGTGTGTGTGTGTGTGTTGTGTTGTGTGTGTGTGTGTGTGTGTGTCAGGTATTGAGAGAAAACAAACCTAAGGAGAGAAATGTATGTGTATGTGACGGAAAACTACTTGCTAAACATAGTATTCACGAAGAGATTGTGCGTGCGATATAGAGAGCGATGTGCGGGCCTTGAGGTGGGCAGGGGCCGGGTGAGGGTGTCAAAATGTGCGCATTGATGCATGTGTTACATGCGATCGTGCGAGGGACGGACGAATCAAGAGAGATGGTTGTTGTGTTACAGATGGTCCTCTCTCTCTCTCTCACACACACACACACAAGTAAAATGGAAGACCATTATGTCATGTATAGACAACGTATCGGCATATGTCTATGTCTCACTCATGCATGATCATTTGCACATTCACACCTCTCTATGTCTCTATCACACGGACACCGTCTCCACATTGCCCTTCCGCCACAACACACATATGGACACATACACACGTTCTCTCTCAGTCACACACACAAAATCAGTATTAAAAAAACTAGGGCGCACCTAAAATGTGCAAATCCAAATAAACACGAACTGGAGCTAAAGTCAAATATATGGACATATTGTAGCGTCAAGAACTTTTCCCAGAAAAAAAGTTGAGTAATATTCGGGGATTGTTTTCACACACACAAAAAGGTTCATTGGATGTCCTTCGAGCGCGACATGGTGACGCACCGTTCGATCGACCGCGCGGCCACCGTTCACGCGCTTGCACATGATTCCGTATCATGGCTGTGATAACTAATAAAAGCGATGCCTAAGTCTAATGTTTACGTGTACTAGTACGGTTTTCTTTTCAGTTTGACCAACCCTATAAAAAACTAAACTAAGCTCCCATACACGCACTCATCAATATGCCGCCGCCGTTGCGCATGCCGCTGCCCGCCTGCTCCAGCCAACAATTTCTCGCCCATCACCGCCGTGTCGCCGCCAAGCCGAAGGCTCGCCCGCTCATGTCGTCTGCAGTCCCTCCTCGTGATGCCGCCGCGCTGCCAAGCACGCGAGCAGCTGGTGGAGCCGCGTCTATGCACGCAGCGTACAAAGAGGAGGATGAGCGCGTGCTCCAGCACGCTGGCGAGGAGGAACTAGCGTGTCATTGTCGTCTCCGCCCGCATGGAGCTGTCGCGGCGGAAGCCGGTTGCGCGCGTCTCTAGCCCGCAAACTGGGTGCGGGGAATCTACCTTCGAGACCTTGAATGCCACGTGGATCCTGCAATATGAAGGAGCAATTTGGGTCAGTCGACTCTTGTGAGCCGTTTGATGCAACATGGGTGGCTAGAAGGGCTTCTTCAACCTCCAAAATAGATGCACGGTTCATCTTCTCATCCCGCCACACGCCTAACCGCATGCCGCCGCCGCCGCGCCCTCCCCTGAACCGCCTGCCACCACCATGCTCCCCCCACCCCCGCCATCCGTTTAACCCCGGGCATGATCCATTTTTTCCGGCGAACTGCTTTCCACACCCAACACTCATAAGATAGATCATGGGCACCCTACCATCTTCTTCCTTCACTGCGTCGAACTTCTTTCACAAATCGACTGACCCAAATTATACTACTAGTACGAACGTATTAACTACAGTAGGAACACGAAGATACGAGTAGTAGTACCAACTGCAAGAAGAACAATAGTAAGACATAGTACTAGTACTCCTGTACGTACTAAAGAGTTCAATTAACGAGAAAGAACATAAACATAGTTCTGCTGGGGCCTCAGCACAACACACCCTTGAAAATAAACTAAGCAACTAGTACGCTTGACACTGCAGTAGAACCAGCATGAGCGATGGCACTACCACCTACTCGAAGTCTGAGTCCACATCCTCGACTTCGTCCTCGTCCCTCTTCCTCTTCCTCTTTGCCGACGCTTCTTTGCTTGAACTGGGAACTGGGCTCTGCTTCTTCATCCAACCCTTGTAGATATTTAAATAAAGGTAGGCATCCATTGATGCGTACAGGATGTGATCTTCATCTAATGTCTTCGACTCCCATGCATGATGAAACTCATGCTGAGGTTACTTCAGTTTAGCATACGAACGATCAATCATGGATGCTGCCAGGGTCAGCATTGAAGGCTAAGAGGAGGATACCAGGCTTACCTTCTGGAGATCAAAGGGTTGGCCTACAACGAGGCCTATCCAACCCAGGATTTCCTTGTCGTTCCTAAAGTTTACAGTGACGAATTTGACTCGGCCGCCCTTGGGGAACTTCTTAAATTCCTAGCACTCAACGTCAGCATGGCATATGTGGTAGACCAAGCATAAGTCATGCACGCAAACCTGGATCACGGCGGGCTTCTTGTTCTCTGCCTCCTTTAGTTTCTTCTTGCTTCCCAGGACTGTGGTGTACTCAACATCTAGCCCAGCGACCCACTAATCATTTGAGTTTTCGAACATGCGTTTGAAGCGAGCAAGGCATTCTTTCACCGTTACGGAAGAACGAGCGTAGATGACGTCAAACTCATCACCGGTGATGGTTCTAACCTTGTACTCACCGCCGATCATGGAGATTTGGGACGCCATGGATTTGGGAGGAGGGTTAGGATTGACGGGACGACTAGGAGCGAACTGTTGTAAGGTACTGTACTAGTAGAAGACGGGGACGAGTAGGGCGTGCGAACGGCGTGGGGTTGCTGGCTTGCCCGGTGGATAAACGGCTGCAAGCCCCCAAAGATTTCTCGAGAACTATGCGGGACCCACTAGATGTCATGTCTACTAGACCCATATCGTAGGCCTGACGGTATAGCTTCTGCATGTTCGCACGCCATGCCAGCTTGTGTGTAACTTCAATTAATTCCGTCAACCGTCGCGCCTCCCATGACCTTCGGCATGTTCGCACGCCATGCTAGCTTGTTTGCTATTCCCGTGTGCTTGATACTCCCTCCGATTCTTTTTACCTTGCGTATAACTTTCATCCCGCATACCAAGGAGAGCCCTGCTCGAATTGTTTTGGACAAATTTGCCCCTTCTTTTGCCAGGATTAGATGGATGCAGCAGCCCACAGGTAACTAGGAAAGTCGCACCTGTTTGCATGCAACAGCCCACCAGCCAATACTAGGAGAGCAGTTAACGCAGGCCATGGTGGTTTGCATGCAGTGGCGCACCAAACGAGGGGAGAAGGCAAATAACTAGGAAAGGCATTAACGCGCACGTGAGCTCCTCCAGTGCATGTGATGCGGTAGATGAGGTGTAGACTCGGAAAGAGGCGAGGAAAAAGCGGATCACGTAGAGCAATTCGGAAAAAATAAAAAAAATGTTATGCGCAGAGTAAAACGGATCGAAGGGAGTACCAGCTAAGATACCACCATTATGGCCAGCCTTAACCATCGCATGCAATAATTTAGTGCACCTTGAAATATGAACATGTGTGGGGCGTGTATGTTTTTAATGACTTGAGACTATACCTAGCCCGACATGCAAGATGAGACTTTATGCACCGTTCCCCATACCTGCAGGAAGCCCGTTCATCTCCAAATCTTTTCCTCTCCATGTGTGGAAACAATATGCCTGCCAGAATCTCCTCCCTCCGGCGGTCCCACCACTCCACCCGGGATGCTGCTTCAGTTACTCAACTTCAGGTGCATTGGGTCACTAACATACGGGCCCAACAGGGGTCTGGCCCACATGTCAGTGACGCAACTGGACCTGCAGTTAAGTCAGTGCAGCTCAGTCCATATCTTATGTAGGTGTGCCATTGCTCGCTATAAATACTGGGCCTCCCACGACAATCGGAAGAATGCTCACGTTCATCGCTATCTCTTCCCCCTCCCTCTCATGTCGACCACCATGGCATCGCCCCTCCCAAGCCCGAGGCGCCCCTCGCTGCACCGGGCGGACAGTCATGCGTCGGCGTTCTATTCCTCGTTGCCACTAGTCGAGGAGGACGCGTCAGTGTTCCTCTCCTCGCCGCGACGCGTCAAGGTGGACGCGTCGGCGTTCTGCTCCTCGCCGCCACTAGTCGAGGAGGACGCGTTGGCATTCCGCTCCTCGCCGCGACGCGTCGAGGTGGACGCGTCGGCGTTCCCAATCTTGCCAGCATGCATGTTGGAGGACGCGTCGGCTCCCCGCTACGAGGAGAACGCTGCGCCACCCATCGAGCCCCCAGCCTTGAGGAGCTTTGGAAAGAAATAGATGTCACCTTGTGGGAGGCTTTGCCTCCAGCAGAGCGCGCCAAAATAGAGGCGGAGAAGAAGGTCGAGGAAGAGAAGCGCACAACGGGACAAGCTGCCTGGCAGGCCTATGTCGCGTCCGAGAGAGTCAGGCAATTGGCTCTTTGGCAGAAGGCTCGTGCGAGGGCCGTGAGGGTGGCGGAGGATGCCCGTGCCAAAGCCCTGAGTGCAGTCAGGCCCAAGCGCCTCATCTACGCTTGGCGGTACGTGGACCGGGTGCATGCTTCCAGCCAGGAGGAGTACCTGTTGGCGCCAGATCACCACACCGGTGAGATCGCGCTCGCCTGCCGGCAAGCCGCCAATCAGCACCTCGTGAGTTGCGAGGCTGAGGAAGAGGCGTTGTGTCGGCGCGCTGGGAAATGGCCGCGCACCAGGGCACTCGTGGCGCGCCGCAAGCGCTTCTGCGAGCGTCGTGGCTTTTAGTAGGAGTATAATTTTTGTTTCGTAAGGCGATCTCATTAGTTTTGGGAAGCAAATGATAAATCCCGAACGTTCAGGAATTATTAGCATCCTTAATTAAGTATGTAAAAGGGAAAGTTTGGAAACCTTGTGTATTCGTACGCATTTTATAAGTACGTGCATATAGCACAAACTTTACTATATACTATCGCACTACACGTCTCTCTCTATATATGCTTGTAGACTGTGCTACTCCCTCCGTCCAGGTCAATAAATCATGCACCGTGACCAAGAAAGAGGGAAGACTTATACACCTATACGGAGGGAGTACTACTATTACTTATGTACGTGCAAATGCATGTTTTAACACTATGATGCGGTTTTTGTAAAAGTAGAAAAACAACACTAGTAAAGCTTGTGAAACGATTCAATGCAAAACAAATGCAAACATGCTCGTTTCATTGTTTACTTTTAGCTTCCTTCTCTATGGTTATTTCTTTGTCGTACTTTGTACGGAATATCTCACTGGTCGGAAAGGCATGCAAATTCCCAAACCGCTTCCTACACCCTGTATCAAATTTTTTGCCTAACAAGTTGTGCCGTGCAATTGGAATTCCAACTTGAGTACTACTCCCTCCGTCTAGGTGTGTAAGTCACCTTACGACAATCAGATATTCCCAAAACATTTAGGTGCAATGTATAAAATTCGTCCTCGTTCCCCTCACTGCCTCGTTCATCATGAGCAAATGTTTTGGCTGAACCACGCGAGGGAGGAAGTTAATGCGGGAGAGAATGAGCGACCTATGCATGTAGAGAAGGAATATGTTAATTAGGGGAGGGATTGACCCCAGTTTGCATGCACGTCAATGGGCCTGCATGGGTTGGCTGAAACGACAGCCCTATTAATTAGGGATTCATTGCTAATCTTCGTTTGGTTTAGGAGGAAAAAAGTGGCGTGTTGATTGGATGAATTTTCGGTCTGATTCTTTGGCCTCTTCCAATCCGCAGCCACCTAGGTCGCGCTGCTCCACCTTAGGTGACTTACACACCTAGATGGAGGGAGTACTACTAGTAGGAGTACCAGGAGCCGGTTCTTCTACGCTTCTAGAATAGTAATCCCATAACTACTAAGTACCTCCGTCCTAGTTTATTGGTCCCCATTGTAATCTGTGTCAAATTTTGATCATAAATTTAACTAATGAAATGTTAGTGCCTACCACATGCACTAACATTTTATCAGTTAAATATTTGGTCAAAATTTAGCACAAATTACAATGGTGAGGAATAAACTAGGACGGAGGTACTACTAGTAGTAGTTTAGAAGCCCAAATAAATGAGTGAGGTGCCTTAGGCTGGTGCCAACGCGGGCGGTAGTGGGGGCGGTACCGCCCGCGGTCGGGCGGTAGCGGGGCGAGAGAGGGGCGAGACGAGAGGGGCGGGCGGTGGATCCGTCGCCGGGCGAGAGCGGGCGCTATCGCCCCGCTCTCGCCCGCGTTGGCGGCGGGAGGCGGGCGATAGTGCGGCGGGAGGCGGGCGGTAGTGGGGCGGGGCGTTGGCACGGCGGGCGGTAGCGCGGGCGGTAGTGGCGGCGGCAACGGCTAGCTGACGTGGCGCGCTGTGATTCGTCCACGTCAGGATTAGAATGTATTATTTTTAAAATTATGTAATTTTTTATTTATTATGCAATTTTATTACTTATTATGTAATCAGTATGTAATCAGTAAAAAATTTAGAATGTATTATTTTTTAAATTATGTAATTTTTTATTTATTATGCAATTTTATTACTTATTATGTAATCAGTAAAAAATTTAGTTGAATAAAATTATTTTCTTGCATTATTTAGAATGTCTCAAGAAATGCGAGTGAAATAACTAAATCTGAGGAGAGAGAATCTGACGTGGCTATAGCCTGCCACTACAGCCCGTGCACTGGCACCGTGAGGTGAGAGTGTGGTGAGAGTGGGGTGAGAGTGGGGGTAAAAGCTGACGTGGCGGGGCGGTAGTGAGGCGGTGCGTTGGCACCAGCCTTAATGTTACTCTCCATTGTGACTAGTCTTATGGGAAAAGCTGGGAAGCCGCCAAAAGAACTGGCCCTAGGAGTAGTAGCTAGGGGTTGAGTGTGCGAGATGAACTAGAGAAAGTAAATGCAGAGAGATGAAATGCAAAAAAGACAGAGGGATGTGATGGTTGCTTGTCTGTATATTTTACCAGGCCACTTATTACTCGGATGGTTGGGTTTTGTGATATGACAGCTTTACTGCCGCGCCACGAGCAGGGTGAGACTCCCGTGCAGCGCCGCCCTCTACACTAGTACTACTACATCGGTTGTGGCTTATCCCCCATTGAATTTGACTGAAGATTTAACTGACAAAATGTTAGTGCATGTCAACAAAAACAATATCATTGGATTCGTATTTGAACATAGCTTTCAATGATATAATTTTAGGTGACATGCACCATCATTTATCGTACTATATATAATGTTACTTCAATTTTTGGTCGTACTAATCTATAGTAAGGTGCCCGTGCGTTGCACGGAAGAGTGAAATGCATTGATCGGGGAGTTGTTTATTTTGACAAAGTATGTGGGGGTCATCTCATGTGTAACTGGTATCGATAGGTTTGTTCAGATATTATTTCATCTCTAGAGCTCACAAACATCCGGGTGAAATAGATAAAAAAGTATCTTTTGCAAACAAAAGCGTTCAACTGTTCAACCTGCATCCAAAACTTGTGAAGAATTAACTCTTATTGTGCTTTGCAGGAAATGGTCTTCAAGAATTAGTTTTTGAGTATCCATTGTTATACATGTTGGCTACATATGACATGGCACTTTCTTATAGTCAACAGTTGGCTATACTATTTAAGTACTAACCATGCCCTTATACACCTAGACGGAGGGATTAAATCAGGATGACTTGGAAGGGGGCAGAGGATATGTAAGAAATGGTTCATCATAAGTCTTTCACCAGTACTGTAGTAAAAATTTATACATGGAAGATTCTAGAATAAACCATAAATGGATACACTTTTATTCATGCGCGATACTCCAATAGAGCAAGATCATGCATGGAAGTCTCCACATGCTTAGACAGCGGATTACATTGAGCGAAGACTAATGATCAACATTTAACTTGATAATGTAGATGTCCAGGTAAACCTCCTTGGAGTCCCCGTGCACATTGTTGGGGGTCAAATAATACCGTGCGTCTTCCATGTCCACATCGGCGGGAAGGTCCCAGCTCGGCAGAGTCCAAGTCAGCTTGATGTAGCCAGTGTCGCCGCCCACGTACCTCCGAGGGGTAGTAATAGTGAGCACGCACCCGTAGATCAGCCTCGTGTCAGTGTCAGCGTCAGCGGCGTCGCCCCTGACGCACATTACAGAGATGTGGAAGCGGCCTGCGCGGACCTTGCCCATGCCCACGATTAAGAGGAAGACATTGCCGTCCTCCTCCGAGACTAGCAGGAGGCACTGATCCTCCAGCGACTCCGGCACGGTGAACGGGTAGCACGTCTTGTACTTGATTTTCTTCGCCAAGGGACAGTAGTGATCTGCGAATTATAAAGACTTCAGTCTAGTTGCGTTCTTCAACCGCGGTCTCTCCTATTTGATAGGTCACTACGGTAAGTGGATAAATCTGCACGTCCATCGCAGGATCATACATCCTCCATGGTTTTCTGATGCCATTGAACACAAGGGCTTCACTTACGCTGTTGACTCCTTCTATGGCTGGACGTATTGCTGGCCTACTCTAGTCATCGCTACAAAGGGCTGTTACAGTAGTATGTTAATTTCCTATGATATCATGATGGCTTGCTTATATTACTGTCAACATTTACTGAAAAAATATTCATGCTCATAACATGTTGTTCTTAAGATTGACTACATCAAAGAGCCCTTTTTTAGTTGACTCCAACTTTATTTTGAGGGTTATTTGACTCCAACTTGATATGATGTTGTAGGCCGCCTAGTGTCCCTACTGTTCCTAATCCCAGAACCTTTCAAAGAAAAGCGGCATGGCAGTTGCAGGTGGTTCCTGGCTCAATCAGACGATGTCGAACGATTGATGATCGTTCGCACGTACCAGACGTGTTGTTTCATGGAATACAATCACAGTCACTGCAAGGTCTTTGAGCAGGATCCCAGCTTCTCTGGGCCTTAAGGAATTTTTGACTGGAGGTTGGTAAGTAGCCTTGGTACAAGCTCTCTGTTTGTCGGACTGAATTATCCGATTAACCAGGAGATAACCGACTTCAAGGATCATGATGGCAGCGCGTTTCGTTTATCAGGCAAGTACCATTCGTCTCTTCATGCACCATACCCTGATGTGTGCCATCACGCTCTGCAGCCCAAAGTAGGAGAGAGGGTCGCAAGTATCAGACTTCGACCTACTGGCTGGAGTTTCCCCCGTCAGGCACCCATCGGGTTCAAGCCGTCAGCCAATCTCCACAGCTTAATAAATAGTAACGTCTAACTGAGCCAATTAGTTAGATGCGTACACTTGTGTAGTAGGATCTTTATTTAGTTTGATGCATACACTTGATATTTTTGGTAGCCCTTTTGTAATGATGGCTCATGTTTGGTTTAGAAGAGAGAGCTGCATCTTACTCCTCTGACATGCTTACTGCTTCTGTTGCACCCCCAGCCCTGGTTGTTGTGGCTGCTGTTTTCAATGTACAATCAGTAGTATATTTCGTCTGTTGGTTGAATAAATGTGTTGTTAGAATGACAAACACAATGTTTTGGAAGTCGTTGCATGGTTCGATCCTTTAGTGCCCCGTACCATACGTAGCGCATACTATTTTTCGTACGGAACACATTTTCCACTTGTTGATAACATGCACCCCACTGATGAAGGCCCAATAGAGAAGCCCATAATTAACTGGAAGGGAGGCTCTCACATGAATCCGGCCCAGGTACATGCTCATGGTCCCCTAAACATAAATAAGTAATTCGGAGGAGCAGGCTATAAACTGGGTTGTGAGGTCTGTGTGGCCCGTGTAACAACATGACCAGCCCAGCAGTTTTTTCTTTGGGAAAATAGGTAGCCGAGTATTTCTTTTTGAAGAATACCCAAGACGAGGAGGGATGCATTCCGGCCTGGACAAAGAGTATGGTCAGTGTCTGTTAAAATTAATATCAAAAGGGGTTGAAATTCCAAAAAAATTATAGCAAATGGGATATTAGTTTGTTTTTTTGTTTTTGTTCTTCACTGATATCTTATACATATTTCACTGGATTTAACATGACATAGTACTAATTTATTTTTAAATTTGTTTTAGTATGGCTACTAATATTTGGATTAAGAATATTTTGTTCCCCAGCAAAAAAAATCGAATTTTCATATGAATTTCCCACATATTTAGTTAATTTTTTAACCCTGGTACTGACCAGAAAATGGGCAGCAATTCTAAAAATGGAAAACGGGCTGCAATAAATTCCATATGAATTAGAAAATGAGTAAAAATTATAAAAATAATAGCAAATGGGATGTACACGCCATAGATTTAGAGGCTGACTTGTTTACGCAAGGCTTTGTCAGTCAACACATGATTCTAGCAGCAGTGACTATTGGATGTCCATGCAACGACCGACGTGCTTTTTCAATCTCTGATCTTCCTACTCCAGCCGCCTAAACTAGCGCCGGTGGGACTGCCTACTCCCTCCTCTTGTGGCCCGTGATGATGCCTCGCCGGCTTCCCCGGCCCACCCTATTCCCTCCGCTGGCCTGGCCGCATGCAATCAACTGCCTCCTTTTTACGCGAAAAAATGATTCCTCCCACTGACATCTGGGGCGCACCACTTGGGAGGCTGACCTGTGGGCCTACTAAGTTGACGCGTGCACAGGGCTTGTCAACTTAGTCAACAAACGATTCTAGCAGCAGTAACCGTTGGATTTGAATCGAACGGTCCTGCTGCTTCTTCAATCGCCGCTCTTCTTGCACCAGCCGCCCAAACCAGCGCCGGCGAGACCGCCTGCTCCTGCCTCCAGTGGCCAGCTGTGCTGTCGTTGAGGCCTCATCGCCCCTATTACTCCCATCGCTAGCCAGGCCCTGCAGTGGACGGCAGCCTCACACCGCAGCCGAACCAGTGAACACTCGTAATCCTCTCCGCGTGGGCATCAACTGCCGCGTCTTCCTCGGCTCCGCGTCGTCCCCTTCCTAGGCCTCGCCGTCGTCCACCGCCTTGATGCTCTCGGCACGGCGTGGTCAATGTGGTCAACGTCTGACTTCCATCGGAAGAGTACTGTACGTGGAGAGGCTGACAGCTGGGTCCACTGCCATAGCCCAGTTTTTTTGTGATTTGCTAAGTAAGTCACTTGGTCAGGCCTTTTGGGCTGCAAATCTTTCAAGACGAGGAGAGCTTTCATTCGGCTGGCCGAGAAAATGACCTATCAGTAATGAGAAATGGGTTGTACATTTTTAAAACACATCAAACCGATAATTAGTTTCAAATTTCTTTTTTTCATTTCGAGATTTTAAATTGCATTGATTTTTATGCGTGGACAATTTATTGGATTTTATATGGATATATATTTATTTTTAAAATCAGTTTGAATGTGACTCGAAATTTCGGGATTAAAAACAGTTCGGCCTGCACCGAAATATGCAAAATTTCGTATAATTTTTTAACCGTGGCCACAATATGGGCTGTAATGCTAATAAAAAGAATATGGGCTCCAAAAAAACCTTAAGAATTAGCAAATGGGTTGTAAATTATTAGAAATAATGGCAGATGGGCTCTATGATGTTTTCCATAGATTTGAGGCTTTCCTAAAAAAAGGTTGACGCACAAGCAGTGACTGTTGGATGTCCATCCAATGGCAGTCGTGCTTTTTCAATCTCTGCTCTTCCTGCTCCAGCCGCTCAAACAAGCGTCAGCGGGACTGCCTGCTCTTTCCTCCCCGTGGCCGGCTGTGCTACCGCACAGGCCTCACCGCCCCACCGTACTCCCGTCGCCGGCCTAGCCATCCCTCTACTCACCCACACCTGCTGTTTTTCTCCGGCAACGGCAGACGAACCAATAAACCCTCGTACAGTCGTACTCCCCTTCGCGTGGGAAACAACTGCCGAGTCTTCCCTGGCTTAGTGTCGTTCCCTTCCTAGGCCTCGTCGTCGTCCACCACCCTGGTGCTCTCGGCGCGGCCTGGTCAACGACCGACATGCATCTAAAGTGGACTGTACGTGGAGAGGCTGACAGCTGGGTCCACGGACACACGCAAGGAAATGCCTCCTTATTGCGCGCAAAATAATGATTCGTCCACCTGACATCTGGGACCCACCGAAAGGGCCTCTGTATTTTGTGAAAAAAAAAATTACCTCCGCTGACAGCTCGGACCCACCAGCTATATCTTTGCACGCAAGGAAGTGCCTCCTTATTACGCACAAAAAAAAAAGAATACTCCCCCTGCTAGCTGGGACCCAGTATAGTGGGAGGCTGACTTGTGGGCCTACTAAGTTGACGGGGATGGAGGGCTTTGTCAACTTAGCCAATATGCACGATTATAGCTCCAGTGACCGTACGATGTCCATCCAACGGCCGCAGTGCTTCTTCAACCTCTGGTCTTCTTGCTCCAGCCGCCCAAACAAGCGCCAGTCGTGCCTCGTGCTCCTGCCTCCCGTGGCCGGCTGCGATGCCACGGAGGCCTCACCGCCCCCTACTACTCCCACCGCTGGCCAGGCCATCCCTCTACTCACCCACACCCCCTGTTATTCTGCGGCGACGGCAGCCTCACACCGCAGCTGAACCAGTGAACCCTCGTACACCTCTCCGCGTGGGCATCCACTACCGCGTCTTCCCTGGCTCTGTGTCGTCCCCTTCCTAGGCCTCGCCGTCGTCCACCGCCTTGGTGCTCTCGGCGCGGCATGGTCAATGTGGTCAACGACCGACTTCCATCGGAAGAGTATTGTATGTGGAGAGGCTGACAGTTGGGTCCACGGCCGCAGCAAGGAAGTGCCTCCTTATTACGCGCAAAATAATTATTCCTCCACCTGACAGCGGGGACCCACCGGACGGGCCACCGTATTTCGTGAAAAAAAACGTTTCCCCTGACTGCTGGGACCCACTAGCTATATCTTCGCACGCAAGGAAGTGCGTCCGGGCAAAAAAAAATGATTCGCCCCCTTGACTACCGGGACCCACCAGCTACATCTTCGCACGCAAGGAAGTGCCTGACAGTTGGGAGCCACCAGGTCGAAGCGTACGTAGTGTTGTCATTCTGGTCACGAACGTGTACGTACATACTGGTCGATGTAGAGGCACGCATGTAGCATGTACACGTATGTACAGCGGCCAGTGTGCAAGAAAGAAAATACGGCCACGTACGTACATACGGGCAGGGTCTCGAACGCCTACTCGCGCATACGTACGGCCAGGGCTCGTGTACATGGCTAGGTCGGAACGGAGAAACAACGTCATCGTCGTGTTCGTGGGGAGCCAACCGGCTGGGTCAGAACGAAATGCGTCGTCGTGTTCATCGGGAGGGCTTTGACGGAACAGCCGATGGAAACGAGGCCTGGAGTACCGCAGAATGGAGGAAACGGCCTTATGTTCGACCGGCCACAGTCGAAACGGGATCCTGTTCATCGGGATGGGTCTGGCGTACCGCAAAACGGAGGAAAAGGACCACCTACGGTTGAAATGGGGGTCCTGTTGATCGGGAGGGGTGTGGCGTACCGCAAAACGGAGGAAACGGACTTGTATTGGAGCGCTACGGTTGAAACGGGGGTCCTGTTCATCGGAAGGGGTGTGGCGTACCGCAAAACGGGACTCAACGGGGTACTGTTCATCTCCACCGTCGACCCCCTCCAGCCTCCACGGGGTACTGTTCATCCACAGTCGACCTCCTCCTGCCTCCACCTGCGACTGTTCATCCACGGGCTCCTGTTCATCCAGCCTCCACCGCGCGCTACTCCACCGGCTACTGTTCAACCAGCCCTCTCCACGGGCGCATGTTCAACCACCCCTTCACGGGCTACAGTTCATCCACCCCCATCGGGAACTGTTCATCCAAACCCCCCCAGCAACGCTCACTGTTCATCCAGAGGCAGCATCGATCGGCTTCAGTTAGCAGCAGTAGAAAAGGAATTGCTCGATCAGGTTCAGTTAACAGCCATCGATCGATTGCTCGGGTTCAGTAACACGTAGCATGCAGTGCAATCGCTCGGGTTTAGTTTGAGCACAACGCCTCGCACCCACGCGCGCGCGTACGAGAGAAACGTGCATCGCTCGGCCCTGACCACCCACCGTAACTGGGAACACCCCGATATTTTCCTCACCCTCACTTCTACCACGCTTTTTTCCGTCATGGACGGCCCAAAGAATGTCATGCAGCTATGTCTCCAGCCCGCCCAGGACGAAAAGCCCATTTTCTGTCATGATTTTGTGTCATAGAAGTAGGACCCCATCACATCTATGATGATACCGGGTTTTGTCACAATTATTGTCATAGAAGTGTCATAAGTATGACAAAAAAAAAATTCGTTCGGCCCAAAATGTCACGGATGTGTCTTTTTTGTAATGTTTATTGGCCTAATCTCTTCAAGGATGCCCGTAAGTTTGTCTCATCTTGTGATGAATGCCAAAGACTAGGTAATATCGGCAAGCATCAAAAATGCCTATGAACTATTCACTTGCTATTGAACCATTTGATGTTTGGGGATTTGATTACATGGGACCTTTTCCTTCCTCTAATGGGTATACACATATTTTGGTTGCTATTGATTATGTTACTAAATGGGTAGAAGCTATTCCAACTAGTAGTGCTGATCACTACACCTCTATTAAAATGCTTAAGGAAATTATTTTCCCAAGGTTTGGAGTCCCTAGATATTTAATGACTGATGGTGGTTCACACTTTATTCATGGTGCTTTCCGGAAGATGCTTGCTAAGTATGATGTTAACCATAGAATTGCATCACCCTATCATCCCAGTCTAGTGGTCAAGTTGAACTTAGTAACAGAGAAATAAAATTAATTTTGCAAAATACTATCAATAGGTCTAGGAAGAATTGGTCTAAGAAGTTAGATGATGCACTTTGGGCTTATAGAATGGCATATAAAAATCATATGGGTATGTCTCCTTATAAAATGGTTTATGGAAAAGCTTGTCATTTGCCTCTTGATTTAGAACATAAAGCATACTAGACAGTTAAAGAACTCAACTATGATTTCAAACTTGCTGGTGAAAAAAGGTTATTTGATATTAGCTCATTATATGAATGGAGAACCCAAGCTTATGAAAATGCAAAGTTATTCAAAGAAAACGTTAAAAGATGGCATGACAAAAGAATTCAAAAATGTGAGTTTAAAGTTGGAGGATATATTCTTTTGTACAACTCTTGTTTCAGATATTTTACAGGGAAGCTCCTCTCGAGATGGGAAGGCCCATATGTCATCGAGGAGGTTTACCGGTCTGGTGCCATCAAAATAAATAATTTCGAAGGCACTAACCCGATGGTTGTCAATGGGCAACGAATAAAGCATTATATCTCAGGTATGGCCATTAATGTTGAAAGTAATATTATCCAAACTTTAACACTGGAAGAGTACATAAAAAAGTCTTTCCAGGACACTCAAGAATCATGAAAATAAGGAGGTACGTGATACTGTAAGTAAACGGACTACGAAAAATCCACAAAAATATTTTCTGTCAGTTTTGGAATATTTTAAAATTTTGGAAATAAAGAAACTTCCAGGAAGCGTCCCCTGGTGAGCACAATACATCTTCATCTCTGAAGAGAAATACCTCAAGGATGTTCTTAGGAAATTCGGCATGCAAGATTGCAAAGCCGTCAAAATCCCTATGCCCACAAATGGCCATATGTGCACTGATGAAAATGGTAAAGACTTCGATCAAAAGGTATACCGCTCCATGATTGGCTCTTTATTGTATCTATGTGCATCTAGGCCAGATATTATGCTTAGTGTTTGCATGTGTGCCCGATTTCAAGCTACACCAAAGGAATCACACCATAAGGTTGTGAAGCATATTCTTCGATATCTAGCTCACACACCAGCACTTGGATTATGGTATCCCAAGGGCTCTAATTTTGATCTCATCGGATACCCTGACTTTGACTATGCTGGTGATCGAGTGGATCGCAAGTCTACATCTGGCACATACCATTTCCTCGGACGATCCTTAGTATGTTGGTCCTTTAAGAAGCAGAACTGTGTATCACTCTCTACTTCTGAAGTTGAGTACATTGTTGGTGGTTCATGCTGTGCTCAATTGTTGTGGATGAAGCAAACCCTCAAGGACTATGGTGTCAACATGAAGAATGTGCCACTCTATTGTGACAATGAGAGTGTTGATACGTCTCCAACGTATCTATAATTTTTTATTGTTCCATGCTGTTATATTATCACTCTTGGATGTTTTACAACCTTTTTATAGTCATTTTATATCATTTTTTGGGACTAACCTATTGACATAGTGCCAAGTGCCAATTGTTGTTTTCTGCATGTTTTTTACATCGCAGGAAATCAATATCAAATGGAGTCCAAACACCGCGAAACTTTTTGGAGATTTTTTATGGGCCAGAAGACACCCAATGGGCTGAAGTTGCACCAAGGGGATGCCCCGAGGGGGCACAACCCACCAGGGCACGCCAGACCCCCCTGGCACGCCCAGGTGGGTTGTGCCCACCTCGGTGGCCTCCCGCACCACCTATTTACCCTATAAATACCTAGATCAAAAGTTCTACCGCCGCAGACCTCTATAGCCACCGAAAACAAATCTAGACCCTTTCCGGCACTCTGCTGAAGGGGGAAACCATCACCGGTGGCCATCTTCATCATCCCGACGGGCACCGTGATGAGGAGGACCCTCAGGGCTGAGGATATGTACCAGTAGCTATGTGTTGTATCTCTCTCTCTTGTGTTCTTATGGCACGATCTTGATGTATCGGGTGCTTTGTTAATATAGTTGGATCATATGGTGTTTTCCCCTCTCTATCTTGTGATGAATTGGGTTTTTCATTTGAAATTTCTTTGGATTGAATACTTTTATGGATTTGAGAACACTTGATATATGTCTTGCAATTGAATACTCGTGGTGACAATGGTGTATCGTATTGATTCACTTGATATATGTTTTGGCACTGAACTTGCGGATTCCCGCAGTGACATTGGGGTAATCTATGCATAGAGTTCGATGCACATTCTTGTCTTTGTTTCTCTGGTAGAAATCTTGGGGTACTTTTTAGTATTATGAATATGAATTTTTCTTGGGGTTATGATTAGTACGAACTCTTGATAGATAGATCGGAAAGGATAACTTTATGTTGTTCTAGTATGAACTCTTGATAGATTGATTGGAAATAATAACTGTGAGGTGGTTCTTTATCGCACTTTGAGGGGTGGTTATATGATCCAATTATATTAGCATCATTGAGAGATTGCACTAGCGAAAGTACAGACCCTAGGCCTTGTTTTTCCATCATTGCAATACCGTTTGTGCTTACTTTTTTTACTTGATACCTTGTTGTTTTTTATTGTTCGCACTACAAAAATCAATATGTACTATCCACATTACACTTGTATCACCATCTCTTCGCCAAACTAGTGCACCTATACAAATTACCGTTGTATTTAGTGTGTTGGGGACACAAGAGACTTTTTATTATTTGGTTGCAGGATTGTTTGAGAGAGACCATCTTCATCCTACACCTCCTACGGATTGATAAATCTTAGGTCATCCACTTGAGGGAAAATTGCTACTGTCCTACAAAACTCTGCGCTTGGTGGCCCAACACGTGTCAACAAGAATAAAGTTGCATAGTAGACATCAAGTGCCATCAAGATTGCTCACAACCCAGTTCAGCACTCAAAGACAAAGCATATCCAGATACGTCATCATTTTCTTTGTGACGATGTGTTCAAGGGCGACATCTCCATCTACCATGTGAAGACAGAAGAACAGCTGGCAGATATCTTCACTAAGCCCTTGGATCAAAAGATATTTTGCAAGTTGCCGTGTGAGCTAAATATCTTAGAATCTTTGAATGTTCTTTGAAAGGACACACATCCTAACACTTATGCAAAACTGATGACTTTGATGCGCAACACACGAAGTAGCGTTTTTCTTCAGTCAATGAAGACTAACCATCTAAGTGTGAAGAAATTGATTCTCAGAGCCCTACGATAATTGTACGCGGTGTCTGAAATCATCATTCTTATACGGTGGGTCACGCCACCAACCAAAGTTGAAATTTGAGTTTTCTTTAATTTGCAAATTCTTCAAATTTTCGAATTCCTCAAAATTTGCAATTTCTTCAAATTTTTCACTGGTGTTCTTTATAGGCTATATATCTTCACTGTGTCCTTGACAGTTGAGGAATTTGTGAACGAAACGTTAAAATATTCTTATCCGAATTTTTGGTTTTTGCCGCTCAATCCGTCCCACATCCCACGATGGATTAAACAACTCTCCCATGATCTCAGCTATCTTTACTCCTCAGAACGTGGGTGACACATGTCGCTAGGATAGTAAATGGCAAGCGCACGTTCGCCCAATTTCTTTGGACGTGTGGTTTTTCACAGTGGCTATAAATACCCTCTCCCTCTCCTTACCTCATTTACTCCGCTGATCCTTCTCCTCACGCTCAAGCTCTTCTACTTCTCGAGCTTGCGTTGTATTCCCTCAAAGAGGAAAGGGTGATGTAGCACAGTAGCGTAAGTATTTCCCTCAGTTTTTGACAACCAAGGTATCAATCCAGTAGGAGACCATGCGCGAGTCCCTTGCACCTGCACAAACAAATAAGAACCTCGCAGCCAACGCGATAAGGGGTTGTCAATCCCTTCACGGTGACTTACGAGAGTGAGATCTCATAGATATGATAAGATAATATTTTTGGTATTTTTGGTATAGAAACAGAAAGTAAATAAAGTAAATAAGCAACGACAACAGAAATTGGCAAGTTGACAGGAAACTAATATGATAAAGATATACATGGGGGCCGTAGGTTTCACTAGTGTCTTCTCTCATGATAGCAGAATTCTACGGTGGGTGAACAAATTACTGTAGATCAATTGATAGAAAAGCGCATAGTTATGAGAATATCTAGCCATGATCATTGTATATAGGCATCACGTGCGTGACAAGTAGACCGAAATGATTCTGCATCTACTACTATTACTCCACACGTCGACCGCTATCCAGCATGCATCTAGAGTATTAAGTTCATAAGAACAGAGTAACGCCTTAAGCAAGATGACATGATGTAGAGGGATAAACTCAAGCAATATGATATAAACCCCATCTTTTTATCCTTGATGGCAACAATACTTGTAATGCCCCAGATGTAACACTTTCCAAATATGGCAATATATGAAACTTTGGCTTCATCCATTCCTTTTCGGGCTCTTCTTTCATTCGGGTTTCTTCGTTTGTCGTGTGCGTGTGTGCATTTCATCCATGTCATGTTGTCATGTGCATTGCATTGCATTTGTGTTGTCACTTGCACCCGGTCCCACTCGTCTCTTCCCGTTGTCCGTTTCGAGTTCCGACGCTCACACACGTGCCCGTGGCATCCCCGAGTCCTTCTTTCGTGTGTGGCCGTGTAACGTTTCCGGAATGACGTGAGACTTGTCGTGCGATGTTGTTTTGGTATGTGTTGGCCGCCTGTCAAGTTTCGTTGCGTTTGGAGTTCGTTTGGTACTCCAACGGTTAACCTAGTGGCCTAAAAGAACCTCTTCTTTAAGGCCCAAGACCCCCTCCACAACAGCTCACTAACCCAGCACAACCCTTCCCATCATCTCGGTCGTCGAATTGTGATCGCGTGGCCGAAAACCGCTCCCCATTTGGAGTCTCCTAGCTCCTTGTGCCTATAAATTAGTCCCCCACGTCCATTTTTCGGGCAAACCCTAGTCTCCTCCCTCCTCTCGCCGCCGGACACGTCCGCCCGGACGCACCCAGCCAATCACAGTGCGCCACCCGTCCTTCCTGTGCCCACTTCGCCGCCGGCCCGTGGGGCCCGAATCGGGCCCGCGCGAGCCTAGCCGCCGCCGCCTCGTCTGCTCGCCTCCTCCCTCCGCGCTCGGGCCGCGCCTCGCCGGACCACCGCCACCAGCTCGCCGGAGCACAACCACCACAACGAGCCCCGCCGCCGGCCTCGCCCCGCCGGATCTTCCCCGCCGTCGGATCGACGCCGCCGCCGCGTCCTTCCGCCGGTGCGCCGCCCCGCGGTCTCCTCCGCCGCCGCGCCCGCTGGTCGGCCTCGCCCCGCCGGCCGTGCCGCTCCCTCACCGCCGGATCGAAGCCGCCGCCGCCTCGAGCTTCAGATCTGATCACCGCCGCGGCCGCGTGCCCTAACGGATCGGCAGACCCGACCCGCTTCGACCCGATCCGCTCCCCGCGCCCGATCCGCGATCCGGACAGTGTCCACGTCAGCCCGGACGTGTCCGTCGACCCCCCTCTTTTGAGGTTGTTTTTTTTTCTAAGTCCCAGGTTTTTAATATTTTTGTTGCATGTTCATGTAGCTGTATCTTTTTGTGTGTAAGTCCAAATTGTGCATATGATATGTCAAAATGATCGTGGTGATGTGCTCTACGTTTTGTTCCATTGTGGCATGCTTGTTTGAGTTCATCTAGAGGTCTTAATCTTCGTGACAAGAGTGCTACTTGTTATAAACTGTTGTAACTTGTTATTTTCATGTCATGTTTGAGATGTGGTAACTTGGTGCATGTTTATCCAAATGAAGCAAATGATATGTCAAAATGTTCATTATGAAATGCTCTACATGATGGTTGCTATAGCATTCATGTTAGGGTTCATATTGCCATGTTAATCTCTGTTGCAAAAGTGCATGTGGCTGTTAAGTTATGTAACTTGGTATGAGATGCTGATTTGAAGTGCTCGTTGCTATGGATATGTTTGTCCCCTTGTCACATGCCAATATGTTTTAGAATCTCCATCATATGGTCTTTGCTGTGGTGCAAACCACTTTCCATGATATGCCTTGAGGTGAATTAAACATGCTTGCAAACATGCCATGCCAACATAACTGTTTTATACTTAGTAAAATTTCTGCTAAGTCTGGAATCTGTCATAACTTGATGCTATGTTTGCTTGATGCCCTAGTCAAATCCATGCTAGTTTTGGAGTGGCCAATGATCATTCCTTGTTGTCCATGTTATTGTCTATCCATCCATGCCCTCGCTTGCTCATATGGGTTGCTGTAGCTTATTTATTTCTTGTCCTCAAGTTGCTATAAATTATATATGTCAGGTTTTTAACAGCATGATAAATTTGGTGTAGCTTGTTGCTATTGATCCATGCCTCCTATGGAGTTGCTCCAATGGAGTTGTTTGCTGTAGGATATGTCTAGTTCATGTCCGTGCTTATTGTCATCATGTTTGGGTGTTGTAGAGTATATATTTCTTGCTCCAAAGTTGCTATGTGGCTGTTAATTTCAGCTTTGCATTGTATCTTTTTTCATGTATATGTGTTGAACCGTTGCTCTGTTTTGAGCGTGCCCTATATGAAATTTGTGTGATTTTGCATGTAGAATAATAATATCATGTTGTTAACATGTGTGGAGTGTGTTTGCTTGATGTTTGAGTGCATCTTGCAGCATTGCCATGCTTGTCTTGTTTTGCTCATATCTTCTAGACCGGAGCTCCGAATTAAACAAACTTTATATGAAACTTGACTAGAATTTCGTGTAGATCATCATGGTGCATGTTAACTTGCTGTTTAACAAATTTAACTTAAGGTTTGTTCAGATCTGGACCAATTTCAACATATGCATATGAGGACTTACCGGATTTGCTATATGTGGATTCCGGCCTCATTTAAACTTGTTGTCTTGTGTTGTTCTTGTGTGCTTCATCCCTTGACATGTATTGCATCAAATATGCATCATACTTGCATCATGTTGTTTGTGCATTGCACCTTGTTTGATTTCGTGCCTCGTTGTGTTCTTGTGTTGAGTAGAGCCGGGAGCCGAGACCGAGACCGAGTACGAGGTTACTACTGAGGTTGAGTACGAGGAGCCGTCTTACGATCCCATCGACGACTCGACAGGCAAGATGACCTGACCCAGATATCATTACTATCTTTGCGTATTGCTAGATGTCTCTCTCTTTAGCTTATTGCCTCGATGCCCATGTTTGTTTGTCAACCTCCTATTGTAACCATGAATCTGTCTAACCACCCAACCTAGCAAACCTTTGTTTGGCTACGTAAGCTTCGCTCAGCCCCTCTTCTAGCATTGCTAGTTGCAGGAGAAGATTTGAAGATTCTTGCTTCATGTTGAAGTTATTGTTGGGATATCACACTATATAAACTCTTAAACTAAATCATCTATATACTTGGGAATGGGTGGAAGGCTAAGCCTCTTGCTTGGTGTTTTGTTCCACTCATGCCGCCCTAGGAACCGTATAAACCGGTGTTATGTTCCTTGATTATGTGTCCCTAACACGGTTGGGGTTTATGGGCCCCCCTTGATAACCCGCTTAGCGCTAAAGCTTTTCCAGTAAGTCCCAACATTGTTACTCCATTTGCCTAATAACTAAAACTTGCATAGGGACTAGCTATCCCGTGATCTTAATTAACAACCCCCAGGCCAGTGCTCCACATGAGTGTTGGTCCAAACTGGGCGGACTGCAGGGCCACCTTGGGGGAACCCGAGGGCTGGTATTTTCCTGTAGGCTGACCTATCCGGTCGTGGCCTGAGACTAGATACGCGCGGCTACTGTCAGGGTGTCGGCACGCCGGGAGGTCTTGCTGGATTAGTTTTACCTTAGTCGGAATATCTTGAGCACGGGATTCCGAGAATACTCGGGCCTTCCCACCTTGGAGTTGCGATTCCGCAGATCGTGAGCTTGTGATGGGCTAAGTTGGGACATCCCTGCAGGGTTTGAACTTTCGAAAGTCATGCCCGCGGTTTTGTGGCAGATGGGAATTTGTTAATATCCGGTTGTAGAAAACTTGACACCATGTTCAGAACACACTACCAGCGTGAGTAACCGTGACGGTCATTTTACGAAGGGGTCCGGGAAGTGAACACGATGGGGTTATGTGTGACGTGCTTAGATAGGATCACTTCGTGATCACTTTGACGCTCGTGGCACTTCTCTTCTCGCTCTAAACCCGTAAGCTATTGCTAGTGCAGCTGCAACCTTTATTTCTTCAGCCTTGTTCCACACCCAAGGCTTAGATAGTTTTTGCTACCCGGGAACGGGATTGCTGAGTCCTCCGTGGCTCACAGATTCTACACAACACCAGATGCAGGTACTATGGTGGACTACACAGGTGACGGCACAAAGCTGTACTGGGAGTTCGATGAAGAACGTAGTCGTTACTATGTGCACTATCCCGATGATCAGTAGTGGCTTCTACTAGGGGCGATTCGGACCTTGTGGCTTTATTTATTTGGTATCTTTCATTTGGATCTTAGGCCGTAGTCGGACTGTGATGTTATTTGGATGATGATTTGCTTATGTAATGTATTGTGTGACGTGGCGAATGTAAGCCAACTATCCTTTTGCAATTTCATCCCTATTTTTACATGAGTCGTGCAAAGATACCATACTTGAGATCGTTCTAGTATGGGCTTATACCTTTAAGTCGTGCCTCGACACGTAGGAGGTATAATCCCATACTGGGCATTACAATACTATATGTGCCTTGCTGCCCCTACTGTCACTTGGAAAGAACATCGCAAGATTGAACCCAAATCCAAGCACTTCTCCCATTGCAAGAACTATAGATCTAGTAGGCCAAACCCAACCAATAATTCAAAGAGACTTGCAAGGATATTATAATCATACATAAAAGATTTCAGAAAAGAATCCAATATTGTTCATAGATAATCTTGATCATAAACCCACAATTCATCAGATCTCGACAAACACACCGCAAAAATATTACATCGAATAGATCTCCACGAAGATTGAGGAGAACTTTGTATTGAGATCCAAAGAGAGAGAAGAAGCCATCTAGCTAGTAACTACGGACCCGAAGGTCTATGGTAAACTACTCACAACTCATTGGAGGAGCTATGGTGTTGATGTAGAAGCCCTCCGTGATTGATGCCCCCTCCGGCGGAGCTTTGAAACAGGCCCCAAGATGGGATCTCACAGGAACAGAAGGTTACGGCGGTGGAATTAGGGTTTCTTCGTGCTCCTCGATGTTTTCAGGGTATGTGGATATATATAGGAGGAAAAAGTATGTCGGTGGAGCAACGTGGGGCCCACGAGGGTGGGGGCGCGCCTACCCCCCCACCCCCCGGGGCGCGCCCTGCCCCCTCGTGGGCACCTCGTTTCTTCTCTGACTTGTACTCCAAGTCTCTCGTGAAGATATCGTTCCAAAAATAACTCTCCCGAAGGTTTCATTCCGTTTGGACTCCGTTTGATATTCCTTTTCTGCGAAACACTGAAATAGGCAAAAAAACAGCAATTTACACTGGGCCTTGGGTTAGTAGGTTAGTCCCAAAAATAATATAAAAGTGTATAATAAAGCCCATTAAACATCCTAAACAGAATGTATAATAGCATGGAACAATAAAAAATTATAGATATGTTGGAGACGTAACAAGCATCCCCAAGCTTAATTCCCGCTCGTCCTCGAGTAGGTAAATGATAAAAACAGAATTTTTGATGTGGAATGCTAACCAACATAATTCTCAATTTGATTTTCTTTATTGTGGCATTAATGTTCAGATCCAAAAGATTGAAGACAAAAGTCTATATTGACATAAGAATACTAATACTTTAAGCATACTAACAAAGTAATCATGTCTTCTCAAAATAACATGGTCAAAGAAAATTATCCCTACAAAATCATATAGTCTGGCTATGCTCTATCTTCATCACACAAAATATTTAAATCATGCACAACCCCGGTTTCAGCCAAGCAATTGTTTCACACTTTAATTCTTTCAAACCTTTCAACTTTCACGGAGTACATGAGCCTGAGCCATGGATAAGCACTATGTGGAATAGAGTGGTGGTTGTGGAGAAGACAAAAGAAGAAGATAGTCTCACATCAACTAGGCGTATCAATGGGCTATGGAGATGCCCATCAATAGATATCAATGTGAGTGAGTAGGGATTGCCATGCAACGGATGCACTAGAGCTATAAGTGTATGAAAGCTCAACAAAATAAACTAGTGGGTGTGCATCCAACTTGCTTGCTCACGAAGACCTAAGGCATTTTGAGGAAGCCCGTCATTGGAATATACAAGCCAAGTTCTATAATGAGAATTCCCACTACTATATGAAAGTGACAAAACAAGAGACTCTCTATCATGAAGATCATGGTGCTACTTTGAAGCACAAGTGTGGAAAAAAGGATAGTAACATTGTCCCTTCTCTCTTTTTTTTCTTTTTTTTCTCTTTTTTTTCTTTTGGGCCTTTTCTCCTTTTTTTATGGCCCCTCTTTTTTTCTTTTTTTTGTCCGGAGTCTCATCCCGACTTGTGGGGGAATCATAGTCTCCATCATCCTTTCCTCACTCGGACAATGCTCTAGTAATGATGATCATCACACTTTTATTTACTTACAACTCGAAGCTAGAACAAAATATGACTCTATGTGAATGATAATGATGAAGCGTCATATGAACGGAATGGTGGAAAGTTGCATGGCAATATATCTTGGAATGCCTATGGAAATGCCATGATAGGTAGGTATGGTGGCTATTTTGAGGAAGGTATCTAGTGGGTCTATGGTACCGGCGAAAGTTGCGCAGTACAAGAGAGGCTAACAATGGTGGAAGGGTGAGAGTGCGTATAATCCATGGACTCAACATTAGTCATAAAGAACTCATATACTTATTGCAAAAACCTACGAGTTATCAAAACAAAGTATTTAACGCATGCTCCTAGGGGAAGGGTTGGTACGAGTTAACCATCGCGCGATCCGGACCTCCACACAAAGGATGACACTCAATAAATAAATCATGCTCCAACTTCATCACATAACGGTTCACCATACGTGCATGCTACGGGAATCACAAACTTTAACACAAATGTTTCTCAAAATCACAATTACTCCACTAGCATGACTCTAATATCACCAACCTCATATCTCAAAACAATCATCAAGTATCAAACTTCTCATAATATTCAATGCACTTGTATGAATGTTTTTACTATACTCATTTTGGATGCCTATCATATTAGGACTAGTTTTATAACCAAAGCACATTACCATGTTGTTCTAAGAGACTCTAAAATAGATATAAGTTAAGCATGAGAGATCAATAATTTCTACAAAATAAAACCACCACCGTGCTCTAAAAGATATAAGTGAAGCACTAGAGCAAAACTATCTTAGCTCAAAAGATATAAGTGAAGCACATAGAGTATTCTAATAAATTCTAAATCATATTTATATCTCTCAAAAGGTGTGTCCAGCAAGGATGATTGTGGCAAACTAAAAGCAAAGACTCAAATCATACATGACGCTCCAAGAAAAACACATATCATGTGGTGAATAAAAATATAGTCTCAAGTAAAGTTACCAATAGACGAAGACAAAAGAGGGGATGCCTTCCCGGGGCATCCCCAAGCTTAGGCTTTTGGTTATCCTTGAATTTTACCTTGGGGTGCCTTGGGAATCCCCAAGATTAGGCTATTTCCACTCTTTGTTCCAATGTCCATCAAATCCATACTCAAAACTTGAAAACTTGACAACACAAAACTTAGCCAAAAATCTTGTGAGCTCCGTTAGTATAAGAAAACAAACCACCACTCAAAGGTAATGTAATGAACTCATTCTTTGTTTATATTGGTGTTAAACCTACTGTATTCCAACTTCTACATGATTCCTACCCCCCCCCCCTGATACTACTCATAGATTCATCAAAATAAGCAAACAACACAGAAAAAACAGAATCTGTCAAAAACAGAACAGTCTGTAGTAATCTGTAACTTTAGAATACTTCGGTAACACGAAAAAAATTGAAATAAATTGGTGGACATGAGGAATTTGTCTATTAATCATCTGCAAAAAGAATCAACTAAAAATCACTCTGTAGTAAAAAATGACAGCCAATCTCGTGAGCGCTAAAGTTTTTGTTTTTTATAGCATGATCGCATAAACTTCACACAAGTCTTCCCAAAGGTTCTACTTGGCACAAACACTAATTAAAAAACGAAACCACATCTAAACAGAAGATAGATGCAATATTTAATCCTAAACATAAGCAAAAACCAATAAAATAAAATTGGGTTGCCTCCCAACAAGCGCTATCGTTTAACACGCCTAGCTAGGCACGATACAAGAATAGATCTAGGTATTGCCATCTTTGGTGGGCAATCCATAAGTGGCTCTCATAATAGATTCATAAGGTAATTTGGTTTTCTTTCTAGGAAAGTGTTCCATGCCTTTCCTTAACATATATTGGAATCTAATATTTCCTTCCTTCATATCAATAATTGCACCAATCGTTCTAAGGCAAGGTCTACCAAGAATAATAGGACATGAAGGATTGCAATCTATATCAAGAATGATGAAATCTACGGGCTCATAATTCCTATTGGCAACAATAAGAACATCATTAATCCTTCCCATAGGTTTCTTAATGGTAGAATCCGCAAGATGCAAATTTAAAGAACAATCATCAAGTTCATGGAATCCTAACATATCACACAAAGCTTTTGGAATTGTGGAAACACTTGCACCCAAATCACACACAGCAAAGCATTCATGATATTTAATCTTAATTTTAATAGTAGGCTCCCACTCATCATAAAGATTTCTAGGGATAGAAACTTCTAATTCAAGTTTTTCTTCATAAGACTGCATTAAAGCATCAACTATGTGTTTGGTAAAAGCCTTATTTTGACTATAAGCATGCGGAGAATTTAGCACGGATTGCAACAAGGAAATACAATCTATTAAAGAGAAATTATCATAATTAAATCCCTTGAAATCCAAGATAGTGGGTTCATCTCTATGCAAAGTTTTGATCTCTTCAATCCCACTTTTAACAATTTTATCATCAAGATCTAAAAACTCGGAATCATTGGGACGCCTTTTAACTAGAGTAGGTTCATCTTTAGTCCCATCTTTATCAAGATTCATACTAGAAAACAAGGATTTAATAGGAGACACATCAATCACTTTCAGATCTTCATCTTTATTCTCATGATAACTAGAAGAACACGCTTTCATAAAGCAATATTTTTTAGCACGCATCCTAGCGGTTCTTTCTTTGCACTCATCAATGAAAATTCTCATGGCTTTGAGAGACTCATTGATATCATGCTTAGGTGAAATAGATCTAAGTTTCAAAGAATCAACATCAAGAGTAATTCTATCCACGTTTCTAGCCAACTCATCCATCTTAAGCAATTTTTCTTCAAGCAAAGCATTAAAATTCTTTTGTGAATTCACAAACTCTTTAACACAAATCTAAAATTTGGAGGGCATCTTACCAAAATTTCCATAAGATTTATTGTAGGAATTACCATAATTATTAGAGGAATTACTAGGAAAAGGCCTAGGATTAAAGTTTCCTCTATAAGCATTGTTACCAAAATTATTCCTACCAACAAAATTCACATCCAAAGATTCATTATTATTTTCAATCAACGTGGACAAAGACATATCATTAGGATCAGAAGAAGCACTCTTAGTAGCAAATAAATTCATAAGTTCATCCATCTTTCCACTCAAAACACTAATCTCTTCAATATCATGCACTTTTTTACTAGTAGATCTTTTGGTGTGCCATTGGGAGTAGTTAACCATAATATGATCTAGGAGTTTGGTAGCTTCTTCTAAAGTGATTTCCATAAAAGTACCCCCCGCGGTCGAATCTAAAAGATTTCTAGAAGCAAAATTCAAGTTGGCATATTTTTTTAATAATAATCCATAAGTTCAAACCATGTGTAGGGCAATTACGTATCATTAATTTTATTCTCTCCCAAGCTTGTGCAACATGCTCATGATCTAGTTGCTTAAAATTCATAATATCATTTCTAAGAGAGATAATCTTAGCGGGAGGAAAGTACTTAGAGGTAAAGGCATCTTTGCACTTATTCCATGAATCAATACTATTTCTAGGCAAAGAGGAAAACCAAGTTTTAGCACGATCTCTAAGTGAAAACGGAAATAGCTTCAATTTAACAGTATCATTATCTGTATCCCTCTTCTTTTGCATATCTCACAAATCAACAAAGTTGTTTAGATGGGTAGCGGCATCTTCACTAGGAAGGCCAGAAAATTGATCTTTCATGACTAGATTCAATAGATCAGCATTGATCTCACAAGAATTAACATCTAAGATAGGTGCAATCTAAGTGTTAATGAAATCATTATTGTTGGTATTGGAAAAGTCACACAATTTGGTATTATCTTGAGCCATAGTGACAAGCAAGCAATCCAACACACAAGCAAACAAGAGGCAAGCGAACGGTAAAACACACGGAAAAAGAAGGGCGAATAAAACGGCAAGGGTGAAGTGGGGGAGAGGAAAACGAGAGGCAAATAATGTAGTGCGAGGGATATGGGTTTGTGATAGGTACTTGGTATATGACTTTTGCATAGATCTCCCCGGCAACGGCGCCAAAAATTCTTCTTGCTACTTCTCGAGCTTGCGTTGTATTCCCTCGAAGAGGAAAGGGTGATGCAGCACAGTAGCGTAAGTATTTCCCTCAGTTTTTGAGAACCAAGGTATCAATCTAGTAGGAGACCACGCGCAAGTCCCTCGCACCTGCACAAACAAATAAGAACCTCGCAGCCAACGCGATAAGGGGTTATCAATCGCTTCACGGTCACTTACGAGAGTGAGATCTGGGAGATATGATAAGATAATATTTTTGGTATTTTTGGTATAGAAACATAAAGTAAATAAGCAACGACAACAGAAATTGGCAAGTTTACGGAAACTAATATGATAAAATAGACCCAGGGGCCATAGGTTTCACTAGTGGCTTCTGTCATGGTAGCAGAATTCTATGGTGGGTGAACAAATTACTGTCGAGCAATTGGTAGAAAAGCGCATAGTTATGAGAATATCTAAGCATGATCGTTGTATATAGGCATCACGTCCGTGACAAGTAGAGCGAAACTTCATCTACTACTAGTACTCCACACATCGACCGCTATCCAGCATGCATCTAGAGTATTAAGTTCATAAGAACAGAGTAACGCCTTAAGCAAGATGACATGATGTAGAGGGATAAACTCAAGCAATATGATATAAACCCCATCTTTTTATCCTTGATGGCAACAATATTATACGTGCCTTGCTGCCCCTACTGTCACTGGGAAAGGACACCGCAAGATTGAACCCAAAGCCAAGCCCTTCTCCCATTGCAAGAACTATAGATCTAGTAGGCCAAACCAAACCAATAATTCGAAGAGACTTGCAAGGATATTATAATCATACATAAAAGATTTCAGAAAAGAATCCAATATTGTTCATAGATAATCTTGATCATAAACCCACAATTCATCGGATCTCGACAAACACACCGCAAAAATATTACATCGAATAGATCTCCTCGAAGATCGAGGAGAACTTTGTATTGAGATCCAAAGAGAGAGAGAAGAAGCCATCTAGCTAGTAACTATGGACCCGAAGGTCTGTGGTAAACTACTCACAACTCATCGGAGGAGCTATGGTGTTGATGTAGAAGCCCTCCGTGATCGATGCCCCCTCCAGCGGAGCTCCGGAACAGGCCCCAAAATGGGATCTCACGGGAACAGAAGGTTACGGCAGTGGAATTATGGTTTCTTCATGCTCCTCGATGTTTTCAGGGTATGTGGATATATATAGGAGGAAAAAGTATGTCAGTGGAGCACCATGGGGCCCATGAGATTGGGGGCACGCCTACCCCCTGGGCGCACAGCCCCCTCGTGGGTACCTCGTTTCTTCTCTGACTTGTACTCCAAGTCTCTCGTGAAGATATCATTCCGAAAATAACTCTCCCGAAGGTTTCATTCTGTTTGGACTCCGTTTGATATTCCTTTTCAGTGAAACACTGAAATAGGGAAAAAACAGCAATTTGCACTGGGCCTTGGGTTAGTAGGTTAGTCCCAAAAATAATATAAAAGTGTATAATAAAGCCCATTAAACATCCAAAACAGAATATATAATAGCATGGAACAATAAAAAATTATAGATACGTTGGAGACGTGTCAAGCTCTTAGACCTAGCACCGCCGCTACTCTCCATCGACGCTGGTGAGGAAGAGCCTAGCTGCCTCAACCTCCTCATCGTCATACCCACGCGTGCCGCGGAAATCTTCACTCAGCCGCCGCCATAGCTGTATCCCTCTACCAAGTTAGGCCATGGGAGATCTGAACTGACGGGCTTCTCCGATGTTCATCTAGTTCGTCGTGTTCTTCATCAAGGGTAATTAAAATCTAATTTTACTGCCCTTCCTTAATTCTCATGATTTCCACAATTTCTTCAAAAGGTGTTTATTCTTCAACTTCCCACTACTTAAGCACCTAAGTCAATCCGTTCTTGATTTGCTTCTCTAAGTTATGTTTTTCTTCATGATTCCTCAATTGTGTGGATTTATGATCTATACAACTCTGGAACCTAAAGCAAGAATGCTTAGTGAAATTCTTCAAGACTCCCATGGTCAAATTCCTCAAACTTGATTCTTTTGAAAAAAGTCTAAGAACACATATGACCTCTCCAAATTCTTCGCACCTATACTCTGTTCACAGGTACAAATGGCAGCTGCTGAATCTCTAGGTTCTCGTCAACTTAACTCATTTGCAGCATTCCTAGAAGAAAAGTTACATACTTCCTCAGAAACTTCAATTGTTCGAATCCTCAAGTGAGGAAAATGGCTGAAGGAAAGAGACCACGGAAAGGAGGCAAGAGACCTGAGACAAACACTGCGTTTGAAATCCCTGAAGACATATATGCTAACTATTGCGCTCCTTATGAGGAAACTCATGTCAAAGAGAACAATAATCAGCGCAAAGTGCGCATTCAGAGGATTGAAAGGAGATGGGCAAAAGAATGGAGGTAATGCCGCTATGTTACTCCCAAGTGCATGAAGAAATTAGCAGTAAATCAGCTTGCTCAAGACCTCCATTGGCTCCAGGCCAAGTTGCAGATCCCTCAAGCGCCATACGTGGTGAGGACTTTCCAATGGAATGGGCCAAGCGCCAAGCTAAGCTTCAACGGGCATCTAGAGAAGCAGTGAGGAAATTCAATGAAGACACAGCTGCTGCTGCTTCTGTTGCTGAGGCCTCTGCCAGCAAGCACAGAAAGGCTATGCTAAAAAATCGGTTATCAAGCCAAGTTGCTCAATAGCAATGCCCTCACGGTCCAGCTCCTCAAAGCCTTCATTTCACATTCCTCGGGCAACTTCCTCAAGGGCTGCCTCAATTCCCTCTGTTGCTGCACAATCCTCAACTGTTGCTGCAAAGTCCTCACCACCTGTGCACCTTGCAACATGTCAAAGTACCGCGGGGTTCTCAATTGCTTAAGGAGCCTCTGCAAGTTCATCAGCTCCACCACAAACTTCACTTGGTCCAACCTTGCCGAAAGTGAAGACCACTAGTGGACGAGAAAAGACGCCAAGTCCTCGAAAGAAAGTGGCTTTTCAAGTTCCGTCTGATGACAATGAAGCTGATGATGAAGAACTTGCTGAAATCATGAGACAGTCAGATGAAGGCCGCTAGAGCCAAAGGCAGTTCTGTGCCTCTCATGCTGGATCCAAATAAGATCCTTGACTATATTGATCTTTGGCACAAAGATCCAAATGCACCTCTCCCTGAGATGAACCTCACTCCTGGTCAAAGTCACATGGTGGCTGCTTTCATTGGTGAAGAAAAATGGAAGTTTGAACATGCCAGGAAAGCCAAGAAGGATCAGTACAAGAAGGAGCGCTTCTTGAAGAAAAATTTTGTGACATGTCCTCAGGACCTTGTGAAACTACAACTTGAGAGCAAAGGCATCAGTGATGAATTTGACAGATACCGTGCTGATTTGCTAGGTGCCAAGTCAGATTCGTCAAGCTTTCCAAGTCCCTCAAGCTTGGTGGTGAAAACTCCTCACAAGAAGAAATACATCTTGCTGAGGGAACTGAAAGCACGACTGAAAATGTAGCTACTGAAGAAACTGAACATGCCAGGGCTGATGAAGAAATTCCAGCCGCTGATGAAACTGTCAGGGCAACTTCCAATGTTGCACGTGAAGAACAACCCAGGCCTGCTAAAGAATCTGCTGTAGCGCCTGAAGAATCTGAGAATGCCAGGGCGACTGCAACAATCGTGCCCGAAGAAACTAAACATGTGTTATCTGCTCCTCCTGCAAGGTCTTCACCTATGAAGAACATCAATCTTCCTTCTGTGTCATAAGTGAAGAACACAAAGGCTACGAAGAAGACAGTTGTGAAGAAAAGGAATTCATAATCAACTGCAGACTCCTCTGCTCCCAAGAAAGTGAGGACCTTGTCAAGCTCCGTCATCAACCCCATTGATGTTGTTCCAATTTCTTTTGTGCCATCAAAGGAGATAGTTCCCTTTGGTGAGGATTATATCATACCAGATGACATTGCTGAAGAAAATTCTTCTACTGCTTCTTCAGAGCAGTTGGATGATGAAATTGAAGCGGAAGCAATCCCTTCAACTCCTATGGTATCATCGCCCATGCCTCAGTTCACTGCTGAAGAGGCCGGCGTTGAGGAAATGGAAGAAGATGAAGATGTGGATATTGATTCTCCAACTCCTGTGCTCAACGATGATGATTGGGAAAACACTCATCTCAATTCACCTTCGTCCACACAGCTACAGCAAGTTCCTCAGTCCCCTGCTCAAACTGAATAAATTCACGTGGGCTCTGAATAACTCCACACTCCTCTTTTGTCCTTCTCTGAAGAATCTCCAGCTGCAACAACTGAAGAAGTTGCAAAATCAACTGCTGCTGAAGAACCTGAAGCATCAATTCCTTAGGCAGTAGCTCCAGAACTTTTGAATCAAGAGGCTGCAAAGTCATCATCTGTTAATCTTTAGACCAAGCAGAAAAACCCTCATGCAACAAAGCAAAAATTCAAGGCTGATGATTTCTTCATTGAACATCAATTCTTCACTGAATTCAACCCTTATCACTCAGCAAGACTTCATCGCAAGCGGATCTGGATAGCAAGTCGGATGAATTTCTATTCTTCACTCATATTCGACAAGGACAAGGTATTTGAGCATCGTCAAATTCCTCATGTTGACATGGAATCCATCCCTTTCTTTGAGCCTGTGTTGAATTTACTTCACGAAGTGGGGCTTCTGAGTTTCTGCTCTGACATCTGCGACTAGAATGAAGAACTCGTTATTCAATTCTACGCCACTTTGCATCTCACTGGTGATGTGAATGATGTGAATTCATGGGTGCTGGACTGGATGTCTGAAAATACTCACTACAAAGCACCAGCAACTGAATTGCTTCATGTTATCCCAGTTAATCCTCCTGCTGACGGCGCAAGGAGAATCTATGATGAACCCGAACTTCAAAATCATCTGATGCAAGTCCTGATGAAGACTTTGAAGGTTGGTCAACCTCCAAGAACAACCTTCCTTGTGAAGGATTGCTTTATGTGCCAAGGACCATTTACCGCATTCTAACCAAAACCCTCATTCCAATTAAGGGCCACAACTCTGAAGAAGAAGATGTTGTTGGCATCATGAAGAATCTGCTGTTCAATATCATGCATAGATTGCCATCAACTAACATGATTTCCTCATGAGGACTTTCGCAAATGTTGCACTGTAACCTTTTGAGTTGAAGCCTTATGCACCTTGGATTATGAGATTCATCAGAACAAGGTTTTCAATTGCATACAAGGCTGACTTTAAAAATCATCTTAGCTATTAGCCTCCTGTTGAAGTCCTCAAACGGACTATTTCCTCAGTTGATGGAAAAGTCAAAGCTGATATTATTGATGAATGTACTCGTCTATTGGATGGCCAGATTCGCAAATCTGCATCCTATTCCACCAATGATGATTCTGCAACCCAAGACACTGCCGCAAATGCTTCCAAGAAAATTCCTCAAACAACTGTTCCACGAGTGATGACTGGTCGTGAGCTCCTCCTAAGTCTTTATCAGAAGGTAGATCTCAATCACAAGTGGGTCAAGCGCTAGTTTGGTTCAATTCTTGAGAACATGACTGTCATACAGAACACTATGAATACGAATCACTACTATGCGCATGAAATATTCGATCGCACTTGGGCTATTCTTTCACATGTCTACAGTGCTAAAGAACTCAATGAGATGGACTTCCAATAGGACTTTGACTGGTCTCAGCCACCTTCGAAGAAATTCAAGAAGGTCAAAGTTCCTCAGCTGGCCACAATCTCATTTTCTTCATTGTGCGCGATGGATGAAGCTAAAGATTTGTACGACACTGCGGCAGGCCCTACATCAACGGATGACCCCAACAACGCTGGCGCTCCTCCATCGACATCATGATGATATTCTTCAGGGGCGTTAGTCCTCATGTTTCGTCCCTTTTGGTCATTTTATGACAAAGGGGAGAAATTTGAGTTAGTCTTCAAGCGGGTCTCTTATATATGGGCTATATTTTCGTTAAGTTACAACTCTTGCTCTTCTGAGGTGTATCCTTTGATGAGTTGTAAACTTAAGTCCGATGGTGGTCTGACATTTTTTGAACTGCTTTCTTCATACTTATTTCCTCAGTACCTTAATGCACACATGCTAATTTTCGTCAGACACCATATTTCATCATGCATTTCAAATTCTTCATATCATATGTTAAATGTGTGTATGAATTACATGATATAGGGGAGATCTCCATGATATTACTCTACAATGTGCATTTTCTACTCAAGCAAAATACTCAAATATGCACATCTTCAGGGGGGAGTTCTTCTATATTTTGTAATCAAGTTCCTCAATATCAGTTGCTACACTTCTGTTGGGAACGTAGCATGCAATTTCAAATTTTTTTCCTACGATCACGCAAGATCTATCTAGGAGATGCATAGCAACGAGATGGGAAGAGTGTGTCTACGTACCCTCGTAGACCGAAAGCGGAAGCGTTACAATAACACGGTTGATGTAGTCGAACATCTTCGCGATTCAACCGATCAAGCACCGAAAGTACGGCACCTCCGAGTTCAGCACACGTTCAGCTTGATGACGTCCCTCGAGCTCTTGCTCTAGTAAAGGGTCGAGGGAGAGTTCCGGCAGTACGATGGCGTGTTGACAGTGATGGTGAAGTAGATCGCATAGGTCTTCGCCTAAGCACTACGACAATATGACCTGAGGTGTAAACTGTGGAGGGGGGCACCGCACACGGCTAAGAGAATAACTTGTGTGTACTAGGGTGCCCATCTACCCCTATATATAAAGGAGGACGGGAGGAGGCGGCTGGCCAAGGGGGGCGCGCCATGGGGGGAGTCGTACTAGGACTCCACTCCTAGTAGGACTAGGATTCCCCCCCCCCCTTTCCCTTTTGTGGAGAAGGAAGGAAGGAAGGGAGAGGGAAGAGAAGGAAAGGGGGGCGCGCCCCCTACCCTAGTCCAATTTGGACTCCCTATGGGAGGGGGCGCGTCCACCCCTTGTGGGCTCCTCCCCTCTCCTCTATGGCCCATGTAGGCCCAATACTTCCTCGAGGGGTTCCGGTAACCCCCAAAACTCCGATATGTACCTGGTACCCCTTGGTACCCTTCCGGTGTCCGAATACTATCATCCAATATATCGACCTTTACCTCTCGACCATTTTGAGAGTCCTCATCATGTTCGTGATGTCATCCGGGACTCCGAACAATCTTCGGTCACCAAAAACACATAACTCTTAATACAAATTGCCATCGAACGTTAAGAGTGCGGACCCTACGGGTTCGAGAACTATGTAGACATGACCGCGACACTTGTCCGGTCAATAACCAATAGCGGAACATGGATGCTCATATTGGCTCCTACATATTCTACGAAGATATTTATCGGTCAAACCGTCAGGACAACATACGTTATTCCCTTTGTCATCGGTATGTTACTTGCCCGAGATTCGATCAACGGTATCTTCATACCTAGTTCAATCTTGTTACCGAAAAGTCTCTTTACTCATTTCGTAATACATCATCCCATGACTAACTCATTAGTCATTTGCTTGCAAGTCTTATTATTATGTGTATTACCAAGAGGGCCCACATATACATCTCTGATACTCGGAGTGACAAATCTTATTCTCGATTTATGCCAACTTAACAAACACCTTCGGAGACACCTATAGAGCATCTTTATAATCACCCAATTGTGTTGTGATGTTTGATGGCACACAAGGCATTCCTCCGGTATCCAGGAGTTGCATAATCTCATAGTCGGAGGAATATGTATTTGACATGAAGAAAGCAGTAGCAATAAAACAGAACGATCAATACGCTAAGCCAATGTATGGGTCATGTCCATCACATCATTCTCCTAATGATGTGATCCCGTTAATCAAATGACAACACATGTCTATGGTTAGGAAACTCAACCATCTTTGATTAACGATCTAGTCTAGTAGAGGCTTACTAGGGACACTGTGTTTTGTCTATGTATCCACACATGTATCAAGTTTCCGGTTAATACAATTCTAGCATGAATAAAAGACATTTATCATGATATAAAGGAAATATAAATAACAACTTTATTATTGTCTCTAGGGCATATTTCCTTCAGTCTCCCACTTGCACTAGAGTCAATAATTTAAATTACATAGTAATGATTCTATCACCCATGGAGTCTTGGTGCTGATCAGGTTTTGCTCGTGAAAGAGGCTTAGTCAACGGGTCTGCTACATTCAGATCCATATGTATTTAGAAAATATATATGTCTCCCTCCTTTACTTGATCGCGGATAGAGTTGAAGCATCTCTTGATGTGCTTAGTTCTGTTGTGAAACCTGGATTCCTTCACCAAGGCAATTGCTCCAGTGTTGTCACAAAAGATTTTCATCGGACCCGATGCACTTAGTATTACACCTAGATCGGATATGAACTCCTTCATCCAGACTCCTTCATTTGCTGCTTCTGAAGCAGCTATGTACTCCGCTTCACACGTAGATCCCGCCACGATGCTCTGCTTGGAACTGCACCAACTGACAGCTCCACCGTTCAATAAAAACACGTATCTAGTTTGTGACTTAGAGTCATCCGGATGAGTGTCAAAGCTAGCATTGACGTAACCGTTTACAACGAGCTCTTCGTCACCACCATAAACGAGAAACATATCCTTAGTCCTTTTTAGGAACTTCAGGATGTTCTTGACCATTGTC
Source organism: Secale cereale (assembly GCA_902687465.1). Taxonomy (NCBI): domain Eukaryota; kingdom Viridiplantae; phylum Streptophyta; class Magnoliopsida; order Poales; family Poaceae; genus Secale; species Secale cereale. The sequence continues at coordinate 690,931,168 of LR738711.1, read as the reverse complement.
CAGTGATCCACTCCTGGATTACTTTGGTACCTCCCTGGTAGACTTATAGTAAGGCACACATCAGGTCTGGTACACAACATTGCGTACATGATAGAACCTATGGTTGAAGCATAGGGAATGACTTTTATTTTCTCTCTATCTTCTGCAGTCATCGGGCATTGAGTCTTACTCAACTTCACACCTTGTAACACAGGCGAAAACCCTTTCTTTGACTGATCCATTTTGAACTTCTTCAAAACTTTATCAAGGTATGTGCTTTGTGAAAGTCCAATTAAGCATCTTGATCTATCTCTATAGATCTTAATGCCCAATATATAAGAACCTTCACCGAGGTCTTTCATTGAAAAATTCTTATTCAAGTATCCTTTTATGCTATCCGGAAATTATACATCAATTCAAATCAATAATATGCCATCCACATATAATATCAGAAATGCTACAGAACTCCCAGTCACTTTCTTATAAATGCAGGCTTGTCCAAAAGTCTGTATAAAACCATATGCTTTGATCACCTCATCAAAGCGTATATTCCAACTCCGAGATGCTTGCACCAGTCCATAAATGGATCGCTGGAGCTTACACACTTTGTTAGCACCTTTAGGATCGACAAAACCTTCTGGTTGCATCATATAAAACTCTTCTTTGAGAAATCCATTAAGGAATGCAGTTTTCACATCCATTTTCTAGATTACATAATCATAAAATGCGGCAATTGCTAACATGATCCGGACAGACTTAAGCATCGCTACGGGTGAGAAGGTCTCATCGTAGTCAACTCCTTGAACTTGTCGAAAACCCTTCGCAACAAGTCGAGCTTTGTAGACGGTAACATTACCATCAGCGTCAGTTTTCTTCTTAAATATCCATTTATTTTCTATGGCTTGCCGATCATCGGGCCAAGTCAACCAAAGTCCACACTTTGTTCCATTACATGGATCCCATCTCAGATTTCATGGCCCAAGCCATTTTGCGGAATCTGGGCTCATCATCACTTCCTCATAGTTTGTAGGTTCGTCATGGTCTAGTAACATGACTTCCAGAACAGGATTACCATACCACTCTGGTGTGGAACGTACTCTGGTTGACCTTCGAGGTTCGGTAGTAACTTGATCTGAACTTTCATGATCATCATCATTAACTTCCTCACTAATTGGTGTAGGCATCACAGAAACAATTTTCTGTGATGAACTATTCTCCAATTCGAGAGAAGGTACAATTACCTCATCAAGTTCTACTTTCCTCCCACTCACTTCTTTCAAGAGAAATTGCTTCTCTAGAAAGGCTCCATTCTTAGCAACAAAGATCTTGCCTTTGGATCTGTGGTAGAAGGTGTACCCAACAGTTTCTTTTGGGTATCCTATGAAGACGCACTTCTTTGATTTGGGTTCGAGCTTATCAGGCTTAAGCTTTTTCACATAAGCATCGCAACCCCAAACTTTAAGAAACAACAACTTAGGTTTCTTGCCAAACGATAGTTCATACAGTGTTGTCACAACGGATTTAGATGGTGCCCTATTTAATGTAAATGCAGCTATCTCTAATGCATAACCCCAAAACGATAGTGGTAAATCGGTAAGAAACATCATAGATTGCACCATATCTAATAAAGTACGGCTACGACGTTCGGGCACACCATTACGCTTTGGTGTTCCATGTGGCCTTGATGGCTTCTCGCCCCTCGTTGGTTACCCCAAGTGGAAGGTTTGAGATGCAGTGTAGCGGAAGTTTTCCCTTGGCAAAGATACCAAGGATCGATTTCCCCTAAGACTCCAAGGTTCAACAAGAAGGTGTCAACTGCTAACGGCGCCAGATACTTAGCAATCAACTTGGACCTGCACACAGATACAAATAACTTTGCTCCCAACGAGTACAGAGAGGTTGTCAATCCCTCCGGCCTTGTCGTTTACAAAGGATCAAACGCAAGAAATAATAGTGATAGGTATTGCTGCAACTAGTAAGTAAAAACAGAAAGTAAATAGTGGATGTGATCAATGATGGTAATATGGACCGGGGTCCCATGATGTTCACTAGTGATGTCTCTCTCCCAAAAGACGATAAAACAGCTATGTGAGGTAAACGAATTACAGCTGGGCAATTGACAGAATTATGTGCGCAAACCAATGCTAACTATGTTGCAAGAAAGGTAGAGGTTCAAAGCATGGGCGGTACGCCAAGGTAAGTAGACCGAAATCCATCTGAATCTACTACTAATCATCCACCTTGAGATATCTATCCAGAACATCTCGCTGGTATTAAGTTGCGAGTCCCACCCATAGTGTAAACTCAAAGCAACAGACAACTGCATTAAAAGAACTTTGCGTAAAGTAAACAATCCTTGCACCCGCGAGTACAAGAACCGTTGTTTTCCCCCTTGTGGCAACAGCACATCCCCTAGACTCATGTTTCTGTCACTCAAGCTAGTCATCGAGGGGCATGAACCCACAATCAAGCATAACGTTCCCTCTTGGAGTCACTACCTACTACTTGGGCAAAGCAATAAACAACAACGGAGAACATGCAAGAATTACTCAAGAACATAAATATAAAAGAGGTAAATCAAATATATTACTCACACACAATCTGAACATAATCTCACAATCCATCGGATCCCAGCAAACTCAACATAGCAACAGCATAAGGATTACATATGTGCCTCGATCATGTAGGGCAGCTCACGAGGTCTAATTAGTGAAGCACAAGAAGGGGAGGAGAACATCACATAGCTACTAGTCATGGACCCATGGTCCAAGGGAGACTACTCACAACTCATCCGGGAGGCGTCCATGGTGGTGGAGAGGCTCCCGGTGGTGGTTCTCCCCTCCGAAGGGTGCCGGGAAGAGTTCTCCTGGTGCTCCCGATCTTGGAAGTGCGGCGGCAGCGGAACAAAGATGAGATCACGAAAAAGGGTTCCGTCCTCGAGGGTTTCGGGACGCGTGTTAAATATATGCCAAAGGGGGGCATCAGCGGAGGCCTGGGGGGCCCAGGCGCCCCCCGGCGTGGCTAGGAGGGGGGCCGCGCCACCAGGGCGCCTGGAGCCCTGGTGGCCCCCCTCCGGCCCTACTTCGGCCGTGTGGAAGCTTCCGGAATGCTGATTTTTTATATAATTTTTCCGGGATTTTTCTGGCAGTTTACGTGATGGGAAAACCTGAAATACAAAAACAGCAGAAAACAGAAACTGGCACTGGGGTGCACTGAGTTAATAGGTTAGTCCAAATATGATCAAAAGTGTATGGAAGTGTATAAGTATCATAGCAATATCACCCAAAAGAGGCATGGAGCAAGCAGAAATTATAGATACGTTTTAGACGTATCAACATCCCCAAGCTTAATTCCTGCTCGTCCTCGAGTAGGTAAATGATAACAAGAATAATTTCTGTGGTGACATGCTATTAACCATATAGGAACTTTTTATAGTCACATGACAAGTGCTGACTGAGACAATGAATCTGTAGTAATTAAGTTGCCTCATGAGAAGATCACAAAGAACTGAAAGTTTTACAATATGATACTGAAATACTCACAAGATTTGTAATGAGCATGGTGTGCAAATATGATAAAGTGATATCTCGCTTGCCCCCTTTAGTGAAGCAAAACATAAATGCAGGGGCACCTCCAAGGTTTAAGTGACGACTAGATACAATGATTTCAGAATAAACGATATCACAATCATGCAAAAGACAATGCTACTTTGGGACAATGCACATTACACTCAGAATGACAATCATGCTCTTAATAGTTGGTGCTTTAAAAGAAGGTGGAGACTCTCGAACCGTGGCTTTTGTTGGCAAGGTTGAAAACCCGTAGTCGAAAACAAAGACAAAACATGTACCAGAGCTCTTGGTTTTAAAAACAGAGGTAATAATTATTATTTTTTGGATATGCATGTTTGGTCAACGAATGCTAGTAGATAACTCAATCACTTCTTGAGATGGACAAGTTTCGAGGAACGGCTCCCGAATGAGGACGATCACATCCTCTTAATCTCCTTTGTTTATCACTGCCAAAGTTTTCTGATTTCTCATGAACAAAGCGTGAAGGAGGGTTTGTTTGTTATATTATTTTTTAGCCGGGCGCACTCTTTGCCAGTTCCTTCTCGTATTATGGGTTTGCACATTACACATGCAATCCCGGGGTGAAGCTTGTCCAACTTAAAAAGATCATGAATTAACTACTACTTCCTCATGAACTAAAACATAGGCACAAAAGAGGAATGCTTTTTTGAATAATTTCGATATGGTACATGAAAGTCTTCGTTAGGAATGGCAGGTAAATACCATGTATAGGAAGGTATGGTGGACTCATATGGCATAACTGGTTTAAAGGATTTTGGATGCACAAGCGGTCAGTCCGCTTAGTACAGGCGAAGGTTAGCAAAAGACTGGGAGCGACCAACTAAAAGAGCAATGACGGTCATAATCATGCAGAGCGACAAAGCAACATATCAGGCATGGAAGTTATATCGCTACTCAGAAACAAAAGATCATCAAGGCTTGACAGACTTTCTTTATAGTCTTAAATATGCGTGAGCATACGCCAAGTCAATCAAAATAAATTCTTGAAGGAAGATATTACTAAACCATACCACATCATAGCAAACAAATCATGTTGGTATCCCAATAACACATTGAGAACCCCCCCAGCTATTTGAGACTAACCATAAGAAAACATGAACTACTAAGCATCATTATGCACATAGCATTTTATCATAGACATATCGACCAATGCAACAGAAGCCAACTCTCTTAACAAGATAAGCATGATAACTAAAGAGAGTTCCAACGACCAACTAAACAAAAGCTCTTTTAGAAAGATAAGCATGAAAACTAAGAGCTGAACATGATAGTAGCTATTGAAAGACAAAGAACACACACAGCAAAGATAGACATGAAAATTCTATGTTATGTTCTAGGTTGAAGTGGAGCGTGTTTCTCTCCCACACAAAGAAAGCTGAGTTCCAACTCGTTATGAAAAGCAAGAAAAGCTAAACAGAACTAAAAAGGAAACTAAAAGCAAGACGCTCCAAGCTTAGCACATAACACATGAAGTGATAAAAATATAGTGGAATGAAAGACGAACTGATAATGTTGATGGAGAAGGGGATGCATGGGGGCATCAACAAGCTTAGACGCTTGAGTCTTCTTGAATATTTCTTGGGGGTGCATGGGGGCATCCCCAAGCTTGAGCGTTTGACACTCTTGAATCTTTTTATCATCTTCCCTCTCACACTTGAAAACTCCCTTCATACATAACTCATCATAATCTGATTAGCAAGGTTAGTACCCATAATAATATAATTGTTCCTTGCTGGAAATAAGGATATTCTTGAAGGTCTACTGTTTCTCAAGATTGCCAAAAGGTTTTTGCAAAGAAAAAGCAAGCTCAAGGTTTGCAAAATGAAGGAAAGGCAAAACAGGACAGAATCTGTGAAAAAAAAACCAGCAGGTAGTAAATGATTTTTTCGGGGCACTTCTGCAACTCTAATCAAAAAACTCAGAACAGACGCCCGAAAGACAATTGTATAGAGCACGCTGTCGAAACAATTCAGACCAAAAAGATGATCTGGTGATTTTATACGAATTTTTCTATCCAAGGATAGAATCTGTTTCCTGGACAGCACGTCACAACTTTTGAACTTTCTTGCAATAAGAGGCTAAACTTGGCACAAAACTGAAAAGTAAAGATATAATGATGATGCTACTGTAGTAACAACATCAAGACACAACAAAAGCAAAATAAAATTTTATTCATTGTGGGCTGCCTCCCAAAAGTGCTTTCTTTTATGCCTTTAAGCTAGGCATAATGCATAGAGATCAAGTTTTATCAAGAGTAAAAGAATAGCTAGCCCGTATAACGGACTCAAAAGGTAACTTAATCTTCTTTCTAGGGAAGTGTTCCATCCCTTTCTTGAGAGGAAATTGGAATTTTATATTCCCCTCTTTCATGTCAATGATGGTACCAACGGTGCGAAGAAAAGGACGTCCCAAAATAATTGGACAAGAAGGTTCACATTCAATGTCCATAATAGTAAAATCAACGGGAACGTAGTTGTCATTGACAATGATAAGAACATCGTCGATCCTCCCCAAAGGTTTCTTTATGGAAGAATCAACAAGACGAACACTAAAAGAACAAGAATCAAAAGGTTTCAATTTAAGCATATCATATATTCTTTTGGGCATAACGGAGGTACTAGCTCCAACATCACATAATGCATAGCAAGAGAAGTTATTCAACTTAATTTTAATCATAGGATCCCAACCATCTTCTAGCTTTCTAGGTATGGAGGCTTCTACTCTAAGTCTCTCCTCCCTAGCTTTGATGAGAGCATTAGTGATATGCTCTGTTAAGGCAAGATTAAGCGTGCTAGTGCGGGGATCTCTAGACATCTTGTGAAGGAAATCAATAACTTCGGTAAGAGTGCAATTGTCAAAATCAAGGTCACTACTATCAAGTAAAGTGGTAGTGGTGTCCTTTAGGTTCACTTGTTTGGTAGTTTCTATGGTCATAGCATCACCATTAATAGGTCCAACGGGACCAGGAGTGCATTGGGTGCTAAGAGTTTGGATATCCTCAACAACTTGGATAGTAGCAACAGTGTGGTGGGTAGGAAGGTTCTTAATTCTATCTTCTTCCTCCCTTTCTCTAGCCCATCTCTCTTTAAGTTTAGCCAACATCCTAATGTTTTCATTAATTTGCACTTGAATAGCATTCATAGGAGTGACCTTCCTCTCCTCAAGAGGAGAAGTTCTAATTTTAAGCAACTCTACCTCATGGGCTAAATTGTCTACCTTCGAAGAGAGATTATCTAGTTTGGCTAGTTTTTCTTCTACACTCTTATTAAAGGCTTTTTGGGTAGTGATGAAATCTTTAAGCATAATCTCTAGTTCAATAGTGGAGTTCTTGGTGCTAGGATAAGCATTGTTGTTCCCATAGGAATTAGAGGGGAACGGTCTAGGATTGCTACCAAAATTACTCCTATAAGCATTGTTATTAAAATTGTTTCTAGAGATAAAGTTAACATCTACTTGTTCTTGAGCAATCAAAGAATTTAAAGGAACATCACGAGGATCAATAGAAGATTGCTTCGAAAGTAGAGATATGATCAAGTCAACTTTTTCATTTAGGGAGGAAATCTCCTCGACAGAGTTTACCTTCCTACCTGTTGGAGCGCGTTCGGTGTGCCATTGGGAATAATTGGTCATCATCTCATCGAGAAGCTTCGTGGCAGCACCAAGTGTAGTTGACATAAAGGTTCCTCCCGCGGCCGAATCTAACAAGTTCCGCAAGGTAAAGTTCAAGCCTGCATAAAAAGTTTGGATAACCATCCAAGTAGTCAAACCATGAGTAGGGCAGTTCTTGACAAGAGATTTCATGCTTTCCCAAGCTTGGGCAACATGTTCATTATCCAATTTTTTAAAATTCATTATGTTACTTCTTAGTTGGATAATTTTAGCAGGTGGATAGTATTTTCCAATAAAAGCATCTTTGCACTTGTCCCATGAATCTATGATATTTCTAGGCAAAGATTGAAACCAAATTTTAGCTCCTCCTCTCAAGGAGAAAGGAAAAAGCTTAAGCTTAACAATATTACCATCTATTTCTTGATACTTTTGCATATCACAGAGTTCAACAAAGTTGTTCAAGTGTAAAGCAGCATCATCTCCAGCACCGGAGAATTGATCTTTCATAACTAGGTTCAGTAAAGCAGGTTTAATTTCATAAGAAGGTGCTGAAGTGGCAGGTGTAGTGATAGGCGTGCAAATAAAGTCATCGTTGTTTTGACTAGTGAAGTCACACAACTTGGTGTTCTCGGTGGAACCCATAGCAGCAAGCAAGCAAGATAACTATTTTTGTGATTTTCGATAAAGGATACTAAAGCAAAACTGAAAGGTAAACTAACAAGACTAAAAAGCAAAGGTAAAAGATAGTGTGCAACTCCCCTATCTTGATGAGTGGAGTCCCCGACAACGGCGCCAGAAAACTTTGCTTGATGGCTTGTCGCCCCTCGTTGGTTACCCCAAGTGGAAGGTTTGAGATGCAGTGTAGCGGAAGTTTTCCCTTGGCAAAGATACCAAGGATCGATTTCTCCTGAGACTCCAAGGTTCAACAAGAAGGTGTCAACTGCTAACGGCGCCAGATACTTAGCAATCAACTTGGACCTGCACACAGATACAAATAACTTTGCTCCCAACGAGTACAGAGAGGTTGTCAATCCCTCCGGCCTTGTCGTTTACAAAGGATCAAACGCAAGAGATAATTGTGATAGGTATTGCTGCAACTAGTAAGTAAAAACAGAAAATAAATAGCGGATGTGATCAATGATGGTAATATGGACCGGGGTCCCATGATGTTCACTAGTGATGTCTCTCTCCCAAAAGACGATAAAACAGCTATGTGAGGTAAATGAATTATAGCTGGGCAATTGACAGAATTATGTGCGCAAACCAATGCTAACTATGTTGCAAGAAAGGTAGAGGTTCAAAGCATGGGCGGTACGCCAAGGTAAGTAGACTGAAATCCATCTGCATCTACTACTAATCATCCACCTTGAGATATCTATCCAGAACATCTCGCTGGTATTAAGTTGTGAGTCCCACCCATAGTGTAAACTCAAAGCAACAGACAACTGCATTAAAAGAACTTTGCGTAAAGTAAACAATCCTTGCACCCGCGAGTACAAGCACCGTTGTTTTCCCCCTTGTGGCAACAGCACATCCCCTAGACTCATGTTTCTGTCACTCAAGCTAGTCATCGAGGGGCATGAACCCACAATCAATCATAACGTTCCCTCTTGGAGTCATTACCTACTACTTGGCCAAAGCAATAAACAGCAACGGAGAACATGCAAGAATTACTCAAGAACATAAATATAAAAGAGGTAAATCAAATATATTACTCACACACAATCTGAACATAATCTCACAATCCATCGGATCCCAGCAAACTCAACATAGCAACAGCATAAGGATTACATATGTGCCTCGATCATGTAGGGCAGCTCACGAGGTCTAATTAGTGAAGCACGAGAAGGGGAAGAGAACATCACATAGCTACTGGTCATGGACCCATGGTCCAAGGGAGACTACTCAAAACTCATCCGGGAGGCGTCCATGGTGGTGGAGAGGCTCCCGGTGGTGGTTCTCCCCTCCGGCAGGGTGCCGGGAAGAGTTCTCCTGGTGCTCCCGATCTTGGAAGCGCGGCTGCGGCGGAACAGAGATGAGATCGCGAAAAAGGGTTCCGTCCTCGAGGGTTTCGGGACGCGTGTTAAATATATGCCAAAGGGGGGCATCAGCGGAGGCCTGGGGGGCCCAGGCGCCCCCCAGCGCGGCCAGGAGGGGGGCCGCGCCACCAGGGCGCCTGGAGCCCTGGTGGCCCCCCTCCGGCCCTACTTCGGCCGTGTGGAAGCTTCCGGAACGCTGATTTTTTATATAATTTTTCCGGGATTTTTCTGGCAGTTTACGTGATGGGAAAACCTGAAATACAAAAACAGCAGAAAACAGAAACTGGCACTGGGGTGCACTGAGTTAATAGGTTAGTCCAAATATGATCAAAAGTGTATGGAAGTGTATAAGTATCGTAGCAATATCACCCAAAAGAGGCATGGAGCAAGCAGAAATTATAGATACGTTTTAGACGTATCAGGCCTGAGTTGTGAAACTACTCCACATTGGTTTAAATGAAGACCAAACTCGTAACTCAAATATTCGCCTCCGCGATCAGATCGTAGGAACTTTATTTTCTTGTTATGATGATTATCTACTTCACTCTAAAATTCTTTGAACTTTTCAAATGTTTCAGAATTGTGTTTCATCAAGTAGATATACCCATATCTGCTTAAATCATCTGTGAAGGTCAGAAAATAATGATACCCGCCGCGAGCCTCAACACTCATCGGACCGCATACATCGGTATGTATTATTTCCAATAAGTTAGTTGCTCGTTCAATTGTTCTGGAGAACGCAGTTTTAGTCATCTTGCCCATGAGGCATGGTTCGCAAGTATCAAATGATTCATAATCAAGTGATTCCAAAAGTCCATGTGCATGGAGTTTCTTCATGCACTTTACACCAATATGACCTAAACGGCAGTGCCACAAATATGTTGCACTATCATTATCAACTTTGCATCTTTTGGCATCAATATTATGAATATGTGTATCACCACGATCGAGATTCAACAAAAATAGACCACTCATCAAGGGTGCATGACCATAAAAGATATTACTCATATAAATAGAACAACCATTATTCTCTGATTTAAATGAATAACCATCTCGCAACAAACAAGATCCAGATATAATGTTCATGCTCAACGCTGGCACCAAATAACAATTATTTAGGTCTAAAACTAATCCCGAAGGTAGATGTAGAGGTAGTGTGCCGATGGCGATCACATCGACTTTGGAACCATTTCCCACGCGCATCGTCACCTCGTCCTTAGCCAATCTTCGTTTAATCCGTAGCCCCTGTTTCGAGTTAAAAATATGAGCAACCGAATCAGTATCAAATACCCAGACGCTACTACGAGCATTAGTAAGGTACACATCAATAACATGTATATCAAATATACTTTTGTTCACTTTGCTATCCTTCTTATCCGCCAAATACTTGGGGTAGTTCCGCTTCCAGTGACCAGTCCCTTTGAAGTAGAAGCACTCGGTTTCAGGCTTGGCTCCAGACTTGGGTTTCTTCCTGGGAGTAGCAACTGGCTTGCTATTCTTCTTAAAGTTCCCCTTCTTTCCCTTGCCCTTTTTCTTGAAACTAGTGGTCTTGTTAACCATCAACACTTGATGCTCCTTTTTTATTTCTACCTCCGCAGCTTTGAGCATTGCGAAGAGCTCGGGAATTGGCTTCTCCATCCCTTGCATACTATAGTTCATCGCCAAGCCTTTATAGCTTGTTGGCAGTGATTGAAGAACTCTGTCAATAACACTATCATCTGGAATGTTAACTCCCAATTGAGTCATTTGGTTATGGTACCCGGACATTATGAGTATGTGTTCATTGACATAACTATTCTCCTCCATTTTGCAGCTATTGAACTTGCTGGAGACATCATATCTCTCAACTCTGGCATTTGCTTGAAATACTAACTTCAACTCTTGGAACATCTCATATGCTTCATGACATTCAAAACGTCTTTGAAGTCCCAATTCTAAGCCGTAAAGCATGGCACACTGAACTATCGAGTAGTCATTAGATCGAGCTTGCCAAACGTTCATAACATCAGAAGTTGCTCCTGCAACATGCCATTCACCTAGCGGTGCTTGAAGGACATAATTCTTCTGTGCAGCAATGAGGATAGTCCTCAAGTTACGGACCCAGTTCGTGTAGTTGCTACCATCATCTTTCAACTTAGCTTTCTCTAGGAACGCATTAAAATTCAAGGGAACGGTAGCACGGGCCATTGATCTACAACTAAGGATGGCAATGGGTAGGGTATAGGGCGGGTAGAGCAATACCATACCCATACCCGTGTAATCAATGGGTACGAAATTCTACCCATACCCATACCCATGGGTATGAAACTTTACCCGTACCCATACCCGATGGTACCCATACCCATTGGGTACCCAATGGGTAGATCAAACAGTACACAAGTTATTCAAAATTTTACATTCATCGATAGCACATTTGACAAAAAACATTTATCTCAACTCAATAATAGCTAGATGAGTACATCGATACCATGTGTGGCGGTGTGAGGCTTAATTGTGGGAGCAGTTGGGTCGCCCAACTCCTTTGACGACCATTGCGCATATGTTGGAGCTCCATGGGTAAGGTCTACATATCGGTATAAATGGGTAGGGTATGGGTATATCCATGGGTATAAGGCTATATCCATGCCCTACCCACGACTTAACGGGTAGGGTATGGGTACTACCCATGGGTATAAAATTGTGCCTATACCCTGCCCATGCGGGTACAGTATCCGCGGGTACCCGTACCCATGGGTAAAATTGCCATCCTTATCTACAACATAGATATACAAAACTATCAGGACTAAGTTCATGATAAATTGATTTCAATTAATCATATTACTAAAGAACTCTCACTTAGATAAACATCCCTGAAGTCATCTAAATGATCAGGTGATCCAAATCAACTAAACCATGTCCGATCATCACGTGAGATGGAGTAGTTTTCAATGGTGAACATCTTATGTTGATCATATCTACTATATGATTCACGCTGGACCTTTCGGTCTCCAGTGTTCCGAGGCCATGTCTTTTCATGCTAGGCTCGTCAAGTTTAACCTGAGTATTCTGCACGTGCAAAACTGTCTTACACCCGTTGTATGTGAATGTAGAGCTTATCACACCCGATCATCACATGGTGTGTCGGCACGACGAACTATCGCAATGGTGCATACTCACGGAGAACACTTGTACCTTGAGATTTTGTAAGGGCTCATCTTATAATGCCACCGTCGTTCTAAGCAAAATAAGATGCATAAAAAGATAAACATCACATGCAATCAAAATATGTGACATGATATGGCTATCATCATCTTGTGCTTTTGATTTCCATCTCCAAAGCATGGTCATGATCTCCATTGTCACCGTCTTCACACCATGATCTTCATCGTAGCGTCGTGGTCGTCTCGCCAACTATTGCTTCTACTACTATCGCTAACTCATAGTGATAAATTAAAGCAATTACATGGCGTTCGCAATTCATACAATTAAGAGACAACCATAAGGCTCCTGCCGGTTGCCGATAATTTACAAAACATGATCATCTCATACAATAATGTATAACTCATCACGTCTTGACCATATCATATCACAACATACCCTGCAAAAACAAGTTAGACGTCATGTACTTCGTTGTTGCAAGTTTTACGTGGCTGCTACGGGCTTCTAGCAAGAACCGTTCTTACCTACGGCAGAAAAACCACAACGGTGATTTATCAAGTTTGTTGTTTTAACCTTCAGCAAGGACCGGTCGCAGTCAAATTTGATTCAACTAAAGCAAGAGAGACAGACACCCACTAGCCACCTTTATGCAAACAAGTTGCACGTAACGGTGGAACCAGTCTCATGAACGCGGTCATGTAATGTTGGTCCGGACCGCTTCATCTTACAATTCCGCCGAATGAAAATAAGACGTTGGTGGTAAGCAGTATGAACATCACCGCCCACAACTCCTTTATGTTCTACTCGTGCATATCATCTACGCATAGATCTGGCTCTGATACCACTGTTGGGAACGTAGCATGCTATTTCAAAAAAAATCCTACGATCACGCAACATCTATCTAGGAGATGCATAGCAATGAGCCGGGAAGAGTGTGTCTACGTACCATCGTAGACCAAAAGCGAAAGCGTTAGAATAACGCGGTTGATGTAGTCGAACGTCTTCACAATTCAACTGATCAAACACCAAATGTACGGCACCTCCGAGTTCAGCACACGTTCAACTTGATGACATCTCGAGGGAGAGTTCCGGCAGCACGACGAGGTGTTGACGGTGATGGTGAAGTAGATCGCGCAGGGCTTCGTCTAAGCACTACGACAATATGACATGAGGTGTAAAATGTAGAGGGGGGCACTGCACACGGCTAAGAGAATAACTTGTGTGTTCTAGAGTGCCCCCTGCCCCTGTATACAAAGGAGGAGGGGAGGAGGCGGTCGGCCAAGGGGGGCACGCCATGGGGGGAGTCCTACAAGGACTCCACTCCTAGTAGGACTAGGATTCCCCCCCTTTTTTCCTTTTGTGGAGAAGGAAGGAAGGAAGGGAGAGGAAAGAGGAGAAGGAAAGGGGGTGCGCCCCCTCCCCTAGTCCAATTCGGACTCCCTATGGGAGGGGGCGCGGCCAACCCTTGTGGGATGTCTCCCCTCTCCCCTATGGCCCATGTAGGCCCAATACTTCCCCGAGGGGGTCCGGTAGCCCCCGAGAACTCTGATATGTACCCGGTACCCCTCGGAACCCTTCCGGTGTCTGAATACTATCATCCAATATATCAATCTTTGCCTGTCGACCATTTCGAGACTCCTCGTCATGTCCGTGATCTCATCCGGGACTCCGAACAATCTTCGGTCACCAAAAACACATAACTCTTAATACAAATTGTCATCAAACGTTAAGCGTGCGGACCCTACGGGTTCGAGAACTATGTAGACATGACCGAGACACTTCTCCGGTCAATAACCAATAGGGGAACCTAGATGCTCATATTGGATCCTAAATATTCTACGAATATCTTTATCGGTCAAACCGTTATGACAACATACGTTATTCCCTTTGTCATCGGTATGTTACCTGCCCGAGATTCAATCGTCGGTATCTTCATACCTAGTGCAATCTCGTTACTGGAAAGTCTCTTTACTCGTTCTGTAATACATCATCCCGTGACTAACTCATTAGTCATTTACTTGCAAGGCATATTATGATGTGTATTACCGAGAGGGCCTAGAGATAGCTCTCTGATACTCGGAGTGACAAATCCTATTCTCGATCTATGCCAACTCAACAAACACCTTCGGAGACACCTGTAGAGTATATTTATAATCACCCAGTTACGTTGTGACGTTTTATAGCACACAAGGCATTCCTCCGGTATCCGGGAATTGCGTAATCTCATAGTCGGAGGAATATGTATTTGACATGAAGAAAGCAGTAGCGATAAAACTAAATGATCAATACGCTAAGCTAACGGATGGGTCATGTCCATCACATCATTCTCCTAATGATGTGATCCCATTAATCAAATTACAACACATGTCTATGGTTAGGAAACTCAACCATCTTTGATTAACGAGCTAGTCTAGTAGAGGCTTACTAGGAACATTGTGTTTTGTCAATGAATCCACACATGTATCAAGTTTCTGGTTAATACAATTCTAGCATGAATAAAAAATATTTATCATGATATAAAGGAAATATAAATAACAACTTTATTATTGCCTCTAGGGCATATTTCCTTCAACTTCATATGTTTATCCCCGTTGAAAACTTAACATATTTGTCATCAATCACCAAAAAGGGGGAGATTGTAAGTGCATCTAGTGCCCCTCAGTGATTTTAGTGTATTGAAGACTTATAGGTTAAGGGACTAATGTGTTTGTGAGTGTACACATGTACTATAAGTCTATGAGGAGTTTGATATTTACGAAGAATGTCGACCCCTAAAAATGTATGTCTTCAGTTGAAGACTTTGGGTTTCTTGAAGACTTTGAAAATGAGGAAATGGGCGTGACCTTGGAGACTTGGATATTCATGCGAGAATTATGAAGCGTGAAGACTTTTGTTTTTGTATTTTCGTTTTATCTTTCTTGAGTCGTAGGAAACACCGTACTGTTAAAGGGGGTCGAGGTAAAACTAAGGAAACATAATTCCAAGTGATGCTCAACTCAAAGCCTACACTACCCAATCCCTTCGAGTGAATCCATTGGAAATCTCATACAGTTCAGTCAATTTCTTCAGTGACAGAGGCGAAGTTCTTCTGTTCTCTAAGGAATTTTTTCTGACTGAGGAGTTAGGAATTCGTCAGTGCAGATTACCTACTAGTGAGGAACATGACAGCCCTAAGGAATTTGAGAGCTCAGATTTCTGACCGTTGATGTGCTATGTGCCAGCTGTCCCAAAATATCCTATCCACCTAATGGTCGTATCATTGAAGGGCATTTACGTCTGATCATGTCGGGTTACTCCCTAGGCTATAAATAGCCGCCCCCTACAACCACTAGTTGGTTGGCTGCTCCAAGAGAAACTGACACTTGTCATTAGAGCAACCCATCCTCCAAGGACTTTGAGCGAAAATCATCAAGTAAGGAAAAACACAAAACCCCAACACCTGAAACCCCAAAGTGATTGAGCATCAACTGAAGAGTGTTCCTGTGTGGAGCCGACGCTTGTTACCTTGGAAGACTGTGATCTTCCAGACGTTTAGGCGTTAATGGTCTAGAGCATCCAAGAGGAATTGTGAATCACCGGGTGACCAAGTCTGTGAAGGTTCGGAAGTCACATGTGAAGACTTACCATGAGTGATTGGGCGAGGTTTGTGTGACCTTAGCTCACGGGGAATACGGTGAGGACTAAGTGTCCTGGACTGGGTGTCCAGGACCGTGTGTCCTCAGGTTTGAATACCTAGCCATCCTAACCAGACGTACAACTGTCACAGCAGTTGGAACTGGTCTACCAAATCGTTGTCTTCACCAAGCCTACTGGTTCTATTTCCTCAACCCTTTCATTTCCTCATTCTTGTGTTGATGAACTTGATATGTACTGTTTGAAGACTTTGACTGAAGACTTTCTCAATTTCCTCAACCCCATTTCTTCATTCTTCTATCTTCAGCCTGCTTATCATCTTTACACACTACTTGTGCTCTGTGTATGCTTTCAATTCATCATGATGACTATGCAACTTCTTTGTTGTGCATGCACTTGAGTATTGATGGCTTCTCGCCCCTCGTTGGTTACCCCAAGTGGAAGGTTTGAGATGTAGCGTAGCGGCAAATTTCCCTTGGCAAAGATACCAAGGATCGAATCCCGTGAGACTCCGAGGGTCGACAAGAAGGTGTCAATAGCGCCAGAAACTTTTGCTTGACAGGACCTGCACACAGATACAAATAACTTTGCTCCCAACGAGTACAGAGAGGTTGTCAATCCCTCCGGCCTTGTCGTTTACAAAGGATCAAACACAAGACGTAATAGTGATAGGTATGATTGCAATTAGGAAATAAGAACAGGAAGTAAATAGCGGGTGTGATCAATGATGGTAATATGGACCGGGGTCCCATGATGTTCACTAGTGATGTCTCTCTCCCAAAAGACGATAAAACAGCTAAGCGAGGTAAACAAAATACAGCTCGGCAATTGATAGGATTATGTGCGCAAACCAATGCTAACTATGCTGTAAGAAAGGTAGAGGCTCAAAAGCATGGGCGGTACGCCAAGGCAAGTAGACCGAAATCCATCTGCATCTACTACTAATCATCCACCTTGAGATATCTATCCAGAACATCTCGCTGTTATTAAGTTGCGAGTCCCACCCAAAGTGTAAACTCAAAGCAACAGACAACTACATTAAAAGAACTTTGCGCAAAGTAAACAATCCTTGCACCCGCAAGTACAAGCACCGTTGTTTTCCCCCTTGTGGCAACAACACATCCCCTAGACTCATGTTTCTGTCACTCAAGCTAGTCATCGAGGGGCATGAACCCACAATCAAGCATACCGTTCCCTCTTGGAGTTACTACCTACTACTCGGCCAAAGCAATAAATAGCAATAGAGAACATGCAAGAATTACTCAAGAACATAAATATAAAAGAGGTGAATCAAATATATTACTCACACACAATCTGAACATAATCTCATAATCCATCGGATCCCAGCAAACTCAGTAGAGCAACAGCATAAAGATTACATATGTGCCTCAATCATGTAGGGCAGCTCACGAGGTCTAATCGATGAAGAATAAAGAGGGGAGGAGAACATCACATAGCTACTGGTCATGGACCCATGGTCCAAGGGAGACTACTCACAACTCATCCGGGAAGCGTCCATGGTGGTGGAGAAGCTCCCGGTGGTGGTTCTCCCCTCCGGCAGGGTGCTGGGAAGAGTTCTCCTGGTGCTCCCGATCTTGGAAGCGCGGCGGCGGCGGAACAGAGATGAGATCGCGAAAAAGGGTTCCGTCCTTGAGGGTTTCGGGACGCGAGCAATATATATGCCAAAGGGGGTCACTAGAGGCGGAGGTGGGGCCTCAGGCGCCCCCCTGGCGCGGCCAGGGGTGGGGCCGCGCCGGGTGGCCGCCTGGGCCACCCCAGGCTCCCCTCTGGCCCTGCCTTGGTTTTTTCGGAAGCTCCCGATACGCTGATTTTTCCTGTATTTTTCCTGGAAGTTTTAGGGCACTTTTAATATGGGGAAAACCTGAAATAGAAAAACAGCAGAAAACCGGAACTGGCACTGTGGTGCACTGAGTTAATAGGTTAGTCCAAATATGATCAAAAGTGTATGGAAGTGCATAAATATCATAGCAATATCACACAAAAGAGGCATGGAGCAAGCAGAAATTATAGATACGTTTTGGACGTATCAACATCCCCAAGCTTAATTCCTGCTCGTCCTCGAGTAGGTAAATGATAACAAGCATAATTTCTGTGGTGACATGCTATCAACCATATAAGAACTTTTAAGTAAAGCAATCAAGGCATGTAATTCAATTCAAGTCATAACAAGCAAGAGTCTATATTAGCATTGTAACAAGTAACATAAGAACATAAAGGTGCAAGAGCTCTCGCTGTCCGTGACTCGAATGTCTCCAAATGGTGTTTGCGTGCAAGAAAGGGGATAGGGATATATGAGAGAGTAAAACATAGTTTTTGTATTGTTGAGAACTTAATCTACTAAAGTTTCACACTTGGTCCTCTTTGGAATCTTATCTTGACTCATCCCCAGACCGTCAGCCAGGTACAAGTCAAAATGATCCACTCCCTTTCGATATTTTGAGCACTCATGCAATGGATGAGCGTAAGCAAGAAAGTCGACACTTAGGATGGCAAAGAGAGAAAAATGATAGAGGGGGAAGACAAAAAAGGTGTGAAAGGCTCACATCAATGAGGACAATCATCGGCGAGAGAAAGCCAAATGATAGATATGATGTGAGGAGTAGGGATTGCCATGCAACGGATGCACATATGAGCTAAGGTAAGCTCTCCAATGGAACTAGTGGGGGTGCATCCAACTTGCTTGCTCAAGAATACCTAGAGCTCTTTTGAGGAGGCTCATCATTGGAATATACAAGCCAAGTTCTATAGTATAAAGGTCCCCACATAGCTATATGCATGAATGATAATCTCTATGGAGTACAAGGTATAAGATGGAGTACGAGTGTGGATCTCTCAAAAGAAAATAGTAGTGTGCCCCCTTCTCTCTTTTTATTTCTTTTTCTCTTTTTTCTCTTTTTTTTATTTTTTGTGGCCTCAATGGCTCTTTCTATTTATCTCTCATTTGTCCTCTTTGGGATCTTTTGATTTGTCCTCTTTGGGATCTTTTGATTTGTCCTCTTTGGGATCTTTTTCTCACTTTAGGGGCAACACTCTATGTATTACAAGAAGTATAGAAGATCTTTCACACTTTACAAAAGTACTCAACATAAATAAAATAAAACTATCATGATGTATGCAAATGTATGCCTCTGCCAGTGTAGCAGGATATGCAATGATACTAGCGCGTCATGTAGCAATGATTAGGGCAAGGCCCAACTAGCATGCGGCTCATCGATCAAGCAAAAAGCATGTATGACATGAAGATCAAGTCCTGAGAGGATGGATGTTGCATTGCAATGTATCTCGGAGAGGCTATGGAAATGCCTTAATAGGTAGGTGTGGTGGCCGTTTTGAGGAAGGATATAATGAGGCTTATGATGACAGAGCGTATCGTGCCAAGGATTTGGATGCACCGGCGAAGTATGCGCCAACTCTCGAGGTGAGAAAGGGCAATGCACAGTATCGAAGAGGCTAGAAAATATGGCTAGGTGGAAGTGTCAACTTTCGAATACTCACATTAGTCCGAAGAACTCATGCACTTATTATCGGTAACTCTCAATCTAATTAGGAGGTTCACAAAGAGACAAGTACCCCGAGGAGGTGTGTATGGGGGTTTGGTTACCCTTGCGCATCCTCGACCCATGGTACGTGAGTGTACTCTAATATTCGATCCCTCCAAAGATTAGTGATCCATTTAGTAGCTAAAGTTCTCAACTATTTTGTAAGTTTTCGAAAATAAACACGGATTGCCCAAAATACGACATCTATCACTAATAGGCTAAAGCTCTTGACACCAAAAGTTCAGACATTACTCATGGCAATACCTCAAAACTATTGCAAGTTACTACTAAAATTAAATAGCAACCTCAATTACCTACTTTAAGTTAAGACACACAACTCAGTGCAACAGACAAACTCTCTTAGCAAGGTAAACATGAAAACTCAAGAGATTTCAGCAACCAACTAAACAAAAGCTCTTTAAAAAGAAAAGCATGAAAACTAAGAGCTAAACATGACAGTAGCTATGGAAAGACAAAGAACACACACAGCAAAGATAAGCATGAAAATCCTATGTTGTGTTCTAGGTTGAAGTGGAGTGTGTTTCTCTTCCACACAAAGAAAGCTGGGTTCTAACTCGTTATGAACAGCAAGCAAAGCTAAAGAAAACTAAAAAGGAAACTAAAAAGGAAACTAAAAGCAAGACGCTCCAAGCATAGCACATAACGCATGAAGTGATTAAAATATAGTGGAACGAAAGACGAACTGATAATTGTTGATGGAGAAGGGGATGCACGGGGGCATCTGTAATGCCCAGGATGGAGTTATACCTCCTACGTGTCGAGGCACGACTTAAAGGCATAAGTCCATCCTAGAATGATCTCAAGTTTGGTAATCTTTGCACAACTCATGTAAAAGAGGGGATAGTAAACTGAAAATAGTTGGCTTACACTCGCCACGTCACAGAATTACAGTACAAGTCTCAAACATCATACATTAAGAACACTACAACCCTCTAAGGGCAAAAGCCAAATGTCAAAGTACCAAACTCGGATAAAAAAACCACAGGCGGATCGAATCCTAGTAAGAGACTCCACTACTGATCGTCCGGGTAGCGCACGTAGTACCGACTACGCTCCTCGTCGTACTCCCAATCCAGCTCGGTGCCATCACCTGGATAGCTCATAGCTGGACCTGCATCTGGTGTGTGAAGTAACTGTGAGCCACAGAGGACTCAGCAATCCCGTTCCCGGGTAACAGAACTATTTAAGCCTTTAGGTGAGGGAAAGGCTGAAGAAAAGAATAAGTCTGCAGCAGCAACTAGCATCTAGCTTACGCAAGTGAGAGCGAGAAGAGAAGGCATCGGCGAGAAGTGATCACGAAGTGATCCTAGCTACAAGCTCCACAAAACATAACCCCTCCGTGTTCAACTCCCGAATCCCTATTCGGAAATTGACAGTCACGGAACACACGCTGGTAGTGTATTAGTAACATTGTGTCAAGTTATCTACAACCGGAATTAACAAGCTCCCATCTGCCACATAACCGCGGGCACGGCTTTCGAAAGTTCAAACCCTGCAGGGGTGTTCCAACTTGACCCATTACAAGCCCACGATCCGCGGAGTCGCAACTCCAAAGTGGGAAGACCCGAGTATCCTCGGAATCCCGTGCTCAAGATATACCGAGCTAAGGTAAGGCTAATCCAGCAAATCCTCCCGGCGTGTCGACACCCTAATAGTAGCCGCGCGTATCTAAGTCTCAGGACACGACCGGGTGAGTCATCCTACAGGTTTTTACCAGACCTCGAGTTTCCTTGAGGTGGCCCCGCAGTCTGCTCGTTTCGGACCAACACTCATGTGGAGCACTGGCCCGGGGTTGTTGATTAAGAAAGAGGGTTAATTACTCCCTATGCATGTTTAGTTTGTTATTAGGCAAATAGTACCAATGTTGGGACTTGCTGGAAAAGACTTAGCACTTAGCGGTTTATCGAGGGGGTCCCATACACCCCAACCGTGTTAGGAACGCATAATCAAGGAACATAATACCGGCTTATACGGATCCTAACGGCATGAGTGGAACAAATCACCAAGCAAAATGCTTAGCCTTCCACCCTTGCCAATATATAGATGATTTCAGTTTAAGCATTTATATAGTGTGATATAACCCAACCAAACTTCAACATGAAGCAAGCATCTTCGATCTTCACCTGCAACTAGCAACGCTATAAGAAGGGCTGAGCGAAGCGTACTTAGCCAAGCAACGGTTTGCATAGGTAGGTTGGTTAAACATGGCAATTGGTTACAAGTAGGAGGCTGACAAGAAGAACATGGGCATCGAGGCAAAACTATAGATCGAGACTACTAGCAATAGGCAAAGATAGTAATGTTATCGGGGTTCGGTCATCTTGCCTGAAGAGAAGTCGTTCGGATCGTAAGAAGGGTCCTCGTGCTCAACCTCGTTGGAAACCTCGTGCTCACCCTCGTACTCGGTCTCAGCTTCCGGCTCTAAACAAAACAATCACACCAAGCACCAATCAACAAGATGCAATGCGCACTCGAAAAACATGAATGCATGATGGATGCACTAATGATGCACACGGAGCACGTAAAACATCACTCAAGCAAATCACCTCAAAACAAGATAACAAGCTGATATTATTAATCTACACATAAAAACAATCAAGTTTGATATAAGATTCGCTGAAATCGGAGTTACGGGCTACAAGTTATGCCCGAAACAAGATTTGAGCGAAAGCTGAAAATTACAGCAACATAGCATCTTCGGGGCTCAAAATAATTAAGCTACAGCACCCAAAAAGCATGGCAAAGGACATGAACACAAACTAGACATAAAGTACAGCAACTAAGTCCAAAGTGCACCCCCAACGGAGTCACGGATCAATAGCAATGATCTTGGACATATTGAACTTGACAATAAAATTCTGGCAGCAGAATTTTATTGAAACTTTAGAGCAAAAGATAAACATGCTACAGCCACTCAAATGGACATGTGAGGACATGAATGGAAAGACAACAATATATACTACAAGGAACAATCAAGATCCACTCCAAAACTAACATGCTTTGTCCTAGAACATCACACGAACATGGCATCGGAACGTTACAGATTTCAGACTTAGTGAAAAAAATCACTAAGTCCTAAAACAGCAATATCATCATAGCATATAAAAGAGCATGTTTAAGTCACCTCGAAACTAAACATGGCAAAGGGTAAGCACCTCATCAAAGTGCACATGAAGGTGATCCCGAAACACACAAGCATGCTTCATAGAGGTGAACACAACGATTGCAACGAGCTCAACAAGATGGCATTTCATAACAAGTGAAAACACATCACATGAACATGGCACTTTGCAACGATGATAACAAGGCAACAATAAATCTACCATGAAACCTATCACAAGCAACACGTAGTTCGTGACAAGACGAACACGTGGACATGTCATTTGCATCGTTTGGACAAACGAGCTAAAAGTTATCACATGACAAAGGTGGCATGAAAATAACACATAACAGCAGTTTATAACATGATGCACCCTTGCAACAGCAAAACAAGTGTCTAGATGATCTCTAACATGCATGACAACAACAGGTAAAACGTAGAGCACATCTCCACGAACGTCTGGACATATTACACGCGCAAAACGGAGCACCACAGTAAAAGTTACAGCAGGTCAAAGATAGCATTTCAGATTGACAGATCTGGGACTTAGTGGGGAAAAAAGGTCAACCTTAGCAGATCAGATCTGGGAAAAGAGAGACGGGCCGGTGGCGGCGGAGAACTCGGCCCAGGGCGGAGGGAGAAGTGGGCCGCGCGGTGAGGCAGAGGCGGCGGCGGCCCGCGCCTGGCGCCTGGCGAAGGGCCCGGCCCGTGGTGACGGAGCTGGCTGGAAGAGGCGACCGGCCCGCGGGGAGGCGAGGCCCGGCCGGCGCGGAGCGGAGCCGAGCGGCCCGGCGGCCCGGTCGCGGCGCTGTGGCGAACTGGAACCGGAGCGGGAGGCGCTGGGGCGGATCCGGCGGGAGGGCGCGCGGGAGTGGACCTCGAGGCGCTCGGGGAGATGGGCCGGTCGGCTGGAAGGCCCGGCTGGTGCTGAAGAACGGGGAAGTGGTCCAGCCTGGGTTGGTCGCTACGGCTGGACCCTTCGCCGAACTGGAGCGGGCGATCGGGCGATGCGACCGCTGGGGTGGCGCTGCGTTGACTTCGCTCGACGGGCGAGGGGATTGGCGCCCTCGTCCCGGTCGGCGCTGCTGCCTCGATGGCTGCGGGAGTAATTTGGGGATCTGGGGAAAGAAAGAAAAAAAAGGAAGGGGATCTAGAGGAGGAAGAAGAAGGGGATAGGGATGCCAAAATTAGACCTAGGGGGGTCTAAATATAGCAGTTTTTAGGGTTAGGAGGGAGTTTAGGGGCGCTAGGAGCCCTCCGATCGCGATCCGACGGATCCGATCGCGGGGATAGTTTAAAAGGGCCTAGGAGGAGATAAAAGAAAGCAGTAGGGGTGTCTCCGGGACACGAAGTGAAGGCACATCGGACCCACACGAACAACGGAAGGAAAAGTCAACGGAGTCCAAACGAGACGAGATTTGAGAGGCGGGTTGCACACAACAAAACAACAACACAGACAACACCCTCGCGGCACACCGGTAACGTAAAACGCCCGAACAACAAAGTAGGCCTACGGGACGTCACGGACACGTGAGGGAGCTCCGGAACGCGAAACGGACAACGGAAAGGGACACGCGGAACCGGATGCAACCCACAACACAAATGCAATGTAATGCACATGTCTACATGATATGAAAGAATGCCACACACTCACACAACAAAACGACGAAAACCCGAAAGACAAAGAACCCGGAATGGAAATAGATGAAGCCGGAGATATATTATATACCCAAAAGGGAAAGTATTACATCCGGGGCATTACAAACTCTCCTCTACTACAAAAAGATCTCGTCCCGAGATCTAGGACTGGAAAAAGGAAGGGTACTCGGAACGAAGATGATCTTCTCGTTCCCAGGTAGCTTCTCGGTCTGTGTGATGTGACCACTTGACTTTCAGAAACTTGATGGACTTGTTGCGAGTCTTGCGTTCGGTTTCTTCGAGAATTGCAACTGGATGCTCTCGGTAGGAAAGGTCTTGTTGAAGATCAATCTCCTCAAACGGAATCATGCGCCCAGGTGCCTTGAAGCATTTGCGAAGTTGAGACACATGGAAGACATCATGAACATTTGCAAAGTTGGAAGGGAGCTCGAGCTGATAGGCTAGATCGCCTCTTTTGCCAAGAATCTTGAAAGGTCCGACGTATCTAGGAGCAAGTTTTCCTTTGATACCGAATCTTTGGGTTCCTTTCATCGGAGAAACTCGGAGATAGACATGATCACCGATGACGAAAGCCAAATCACGATGCTTTCCGTCATAGTAGCTCTTCTGACGCGACTGAGCGGCCTTGAGATTCTCACGTATGACTTTGCACATTTCTTCGGCTTCAGAGATCAAGTCATTGCCAAGGAGTTGGCGTTCGCCTGTTTCAGACCAGTTGAGAGGGGTACGGCACTTTCTGCCATAGAGAATTTCAAACGGTGCTTTGCCTGCACTTGCTTGAAAGCTGTTGTTGTAAGAGAACTCGGCAAATGGAAGACAGTCTTCCCATTTCATTCCGAAGGAGATGACACAGGCTCTGAGCATGTCTTCTAGAATCTGATTCACACGCTCGACTTGACCACTAGTCTGAGGGTGAAAGGCAGTGCTGAACCTGATCTTCGTGCCCATGGCGGACTGAAAGGAGTCCCAGAACCTTGATGTGAACAAGCTGCCACGGTCTGAGGATATCACTTGAGGAATGCCATGTAGGGACACAATTCTGGAAGTGTACAGCTCTGCAAGTTGAGCTGCATTGATTGATTCTTTGACTGGAAGAAAGTGAGCGACTTTGGTAAGCTTGTCAATCACCACAAAGATAGCATCATTGCCTCGCTTGGATTTAGGAAAACCAGTGACGAAGTCCATTTCAATGTGGTCGAACTTCCACTCAGGAATAGGAAGAGGTTGGAGAAGACCGGCTGGACGTTGATGTTCTGCTTTCACTCTTCTGC
Source organism: Secale cereale (assembly GCA_902687465.1). Taxonomy (NCBI): domain Eukaryota; kingdom Viridiplantae; phylum Streptophyta; class Magnoliopsida; order Poales; family Poaceae; genus Secale; species Secale cereale. The sequence continues at coordinate 690,905,566 of LR738711.1, read as the reverse complement.
ATACATCACATTCATTCACGAATTGGGCAATTTCCCTTTTCATGCGTGTCCACCAGTAAGATTGCTTGAGATCTTGGTACATCTTGGAACTGCCAGGATGAATGGAAAGGAGAGAATCATGAGCTTCTTCCATTATGAGCTTCCTGAGATCACCTTTGGGAACAACGAGTCTGTCCTCGAAGAACAAGGTATCTCTCTCATCAACACGGAAGCACTTGTATTTTGGAGTGCCCTTTGCAATGCCATGTTTCACTTTCTTCACCATGGTATCACTGAGCTGGGCCTCACGGACTTGATCTTCCAAGGTAGGAGCAATTTGGAGATTTGCAAGAAAACCCTGCGGAACCACTTGAAGGTTGAGTTTCCTGAATGCTTCACAAATCTCAGGCTGATACGGCTTGATAAGAATGCTGTTGCAATATGCCTTTCTGCTCAAAGCATCTGCAATCACATTCGCCTTGCCTGGAGTGTATTCAATGCTGGGGTTGTACTCTTGGATCATTTCAACCCAACGAGTCTGGCGGAGGTTCAGATGCGGCTGTGTGAAGATGTACTTCAAGCTCTTGTGATCAGTGAAGATGTCGACCTTTCTGCCCAACAACAGATGTCTCCACGTAATCAGAGCATGTACCACAGCTGCTAGCTCGAGATCGTGTGTGGGATAGTTCTTCTCACTTGGCTTGAGCTGCCGAGAAGTATATGCCACAATTCTCTTATCTTGCATAAGCACACCACCAAGACCTTGAAGAGAAGCATCACAGAATACTTCATAGGGCTTGGTTTCATCCGGAGGAGTCAGAACTGGAGCAGAGACAAGCTTCTCTTTGAGGGTTTTGAATGCCACTTCACACTCGGGAGACCAAAAGTATTTGACATTCTTCTGAAGCAGGTTGGAAAGAGGCTATGGCAATACTCCCGAACTACCTCCCCAGTACTGGGTGATGTCGGGGTTATCTTGCCACTGGCCGTATAGGGGAGATTTTCGATGTCGGCCGTCTTAAGTATTTAGAACTGCCGCGATATGCTTGTGTCAATGATACCCCGAAGCTCAACTCCTCGGTAACAGGAGGCATCGGGAACAATATCCTTGTCACAAGAACATCGAAACAATCCCAGAATACTCGCGGGATTCCTAAAAAAAAATTTGTGCAAATTTTGAAGATAGGAGAGACAAGAGTAGACGTCAGGAGTCCTCACCAGAGAGAAAGGGGATGAGAAGCAAAGAAATCCTACTCTCTGATATAATATAGGACTCAAAAAGTTTTTCAGTGTGTGCCTAGACTCAACCGTCAACGGTTCGATCAAACAGTGGGGGCTCCTAGGTCGGAGAAGGCTCTGATACCAACTTGTAATGCCCAGGATGGAGTTATACCTCCTACGTGTCGAGGCACGACTTAAAGGCATAAGTCCATCCTAGAATGATCTCAAGTTTGGTAATCTTTGCACAACTCATGTAAAAGAGGGGATAGTAAACTGAAAATAGTTGGCTTACACTCGCCACGTCACAGAATTACAGTACAAGTCTCAAACATCATACATTAAGAACACTACAACCCTCTAAGGGCAAAAGCCAAATGTCAAAGTACCAAACTCAGATAAAAAACCACAGGCGGATCGAATCCTAGTAAGAGACTCCACTACTGATCGTCCGGGTAGCGCACGTAGTACCGACTACGCTCCTCGTCGTACTCCCAAGTCCCAATCCAGCTCGGTGCCATCACCTGGATAGCTCACAGCTGGACCTGCATCTGGTGTGTGAAGTAACTGTGAGCCACAGAGGACTCAGCAATCCCGTTCCCGGGTAACAGAACTATTTAAGCCTTTAGGTGAGGGAAAGGCTGAAGAAAAGAATAAGTCTGCAGCAGCAACTAGCATCTAGCTTACGCAAGTGAGAGCGAGAAGAGAAGGCATCGGCGAGAAGTGATCACGAAGTGATCCTAGCTACAAGCTCCACAAAACATAACCCCTCCGTGTTCAACTCCCGAATCCCTATTCGGAAATTGACAGTCACGGAACACACGCTGGTAGTGTATTAGTAACATTGTGTCAAGTTATCTACAACCGGAATTAACAAGCTCCCATCTGCCACATAACCGCGGGCACGGCTTTCGAAAGTTCAAACCCTGCAGGGGTGTTCCAACTTGACCCATTACAAGCCCACGATCCGCGGAGTCGCAACTCCAAAGTGGGAAGACCCGAGTATCCTCGGAATCCCGTGCTCAAGATATACCGAGCTAAGGTAAGGCTAATCCAGCAAATCCTCCCGGCGTGTCGACACCCTGATAGTAGCCGCGCGTATCTAAGTCTCAGGACACGACCGGGTGAGTCATCCTACAGGTTTTTACCAGACCTCGAGTTTCCTTGAGGTGGCCCCGCAGTCTGCTCGTTTCGGACCAACACTCATGTGGAGCACTGGCCCGGGGTTGTTGATTAAGAAAGAGGGTTAATTACTCCCTATGCATGTTTAGTTTGTTATTAGGCAAATAGTACCAATGTTGGGACTTGCTGGAAAAGACTTAGCACTTAGCGGTTTATCGACGGGGTCCCATACACCCCAACCGTGTTAGGAACGCATAATCAAGGAACATAATACCGGCTTATACGGATCCTAACGGCATGAGTGGAACAAATCACCAAGCAAAAGGCTTAGCCTTCCACCCTTGCCAATATATAGATGATTTCAGTTTAAGCATTTATATAGTGTGATATAACCCAACCAAACTTCAACATGAAGCAAGCATCTTCGATCTTCACCTGCAACTAGCAACGCTATAAGAAGGGCTGAGCGAAGCGTACTTAGCCAAGCAACGGTTTGCATAGGTAGGTTGGTTAAACATGGCAATTGGTTACAAGTAGGAGGCTGACAAGAAGAACATGGGCATCGAGGCAAAACTATAGATCGAGACTACTAGCAATAGGCAAAGATAGTAATGTTATCGGGGTTCGGTCATCTTGCCTGAAGAGAAGTCGTTCGGATCGTAAGAAGGGTCCTCGTGCTCAACCTCGTTGGAAACCTCGTGCTCACCCTCGTACTCGGTCTCAGCTTCCGGCTCTAAACAAAACAATCACACCAAGCACCAATCAACAAGATGCAATGCGCACTCGAAAAACATGAATGCATGATGGATGCACTAATGATGCACACGGAGCACGTAAAACATCACTCAAGCAAATCACCTCAAAACAAGATAACAAGCAGATATTATTAATCTACACAGAAAAACAATCAAGTTTGATATAAGATTCGCTGAAATCGGAGTTACGGGCTACAAGTTATGCCCGAAACAAGATTTGAGCAAAAGCTGAAAATTACAGCAACATAGCATCTTCGGGGCTCAAAATAATTAAGCTACAGCACCCAAAAAGCATGGCAAAGGACATGAACACAAACTAGACATAAAGTACAGCAACTAAGTCCAAAGTGCACCCCCAACGGAGTCACGGATCAATAGCAATGATCTTGGACATATTGAACTTGACAATAAAATTCTGGCAGCAGAATTTTATTGAAACTTTAGAGCAAAAGATAAACATGCTACAGCCACTCAAATGGACATGTGAGGACATGAATGGAAAGACAACAATATATACTACAAGGAACAATCAAGATCCACTCCAAAACTAACATGCTTTGTCCTAGAACATCACACGAACATGGCATCGGAACGTTACAGATTTCAGACTTAGTGAAAAAAATCACTAAGTCCTAAAACAGCAATATCATCATAGCATATAAAAGAGCATGTTTAAGTCACCTCGAAACTAAACATGGCAAAGGGTAAGCACCTCATCAAAGTGCACATGAAGGTGATCCCGAAACACACAAGCATGCTTCATAGAGGTGAACACAACGATTGCAACGAGCTCAACAAGATGGCATTTCATAACAAGTGAAAACACATCACATGAACATGGCACTTTGCAACGATGATAACAAGGCAACAATAAATCTACCATGCAACCTATCACAAGCAACACGTAGTTCGTGACAAGACGAACACGTGGACATGTCATTTGCATCGTTTGGACAAACGAGCTAAAAGTTATCACATGACAAAGGTGGCATGAAAATAACACATAACAGCAGTTTATAACATGATGCACCCTTGCAACAGCAAAACAAGTGTCTAGATGATATCTAACATGCATGACAACAACAGGTAAAACGTAGAGCACATCTCCACGAACGTCTGGACATATTACACACGCAAAACGGAGCACCACAGTAAAAGTTACAGCAGGTCAAAGATAGCATTTCAGATTGACAGATCTGGGACTTAGTGGGGAAAAAAGGTCAACCTTAGCAGATCAGATCTGGGAAAAGAGAGACGGGCCGGTGGCGGCGGAGAACTCGGCCCAGGGCGGAGGGAGAAGTGGGCCGCGCGGTGAGGCAGAGGCGGCGGCGGCCCGCGCCTGGCGCCTGGCGAAGGGCCCGGCCCGTGGTGACGGAGCTGGCTGGGAGAGGCGACCGGCCCGCGGGAAGGCGAGGCCCGGCCGGCGCGGAGCGGAGCCGAGCGGCCCGGCGGCCCGGTCGCGGCGCGGTGGCGAACTGGAACCGGAGCGGGAGGCGCTGGGGCGGATCCGGCGGGAGGGCGCGCGGGAGTGGGCCTCGAGGCGCTCGGGGAGATGGGCCGGTCGGCTGGAAGGCCCGGCTGGCGCTGAAGAACGGGGAAGTGGTCCAGCCTGGGTTGGTCGCTGCGGCTGGACCCTTCGCCGAACTGGAGCGGGCGATCGGGCGATGCGACCGCTGGGGTGGCGCTGCGTTGACTTCGCTCGACGGGCGAGGGGATCGGCGCCCTCGTCCCGGTCGGCGCTGCTGCCTCGATGGCTGCGGGAGTAATTTGGGGATCTGGGGAAAGAAAGAAAAAAAAAAGGAAGGGGATCTAGAGGAGGAAGAAGAAGGGGATAGGGATGCCAAAATTAGACCTAGGGGGGGTCTAAATATAGCAGTTTTTAGGGTTAGGAGGGAGTTTAGGGGCGCTAGGAGCCCTCCGATCGCGATCCGACGGATCCGATCGCGGGGATAGTTTAAAAGGGCCTAGGAGGAGATAAAAGAAAGCAGTAGGGGTGTCTCCGGGACACGAAGTGAAGGCACATCGGACCCACACGAACAACGGAAGGAAAAGTCAACGGAGTCCAAACGAGACGAGATTTGAGAGGCGGGTTGCACACAACAAAAAAACAACACAGACAACACCCTCGCGGCACACCGGTAACGTAAAACGCCCGAACAACAAAGTAGGCCTACGGGACGTCACGGACACGTGAGGGAGCTCCGGAACGCGAAACGGACAATGGAAAGGGACACGCGGAGCCGGATGCAACCCACAACACAAATGCAATGCAATGCACATGTCTACATGATATGAAAGAATGCCACACACTCACACAACAAAACGACGAAAACCCGAAAGACAAAGAACCCGGAATGGAAATAGATGAAGCCGGAGATATATTATATACCCAAAAGGGAAAGTATTACATCCGGGGCATTACAGCATCCCCAAGCTTAGACGCTTGAGTCTTCTTGAATATTTCTTGAGGGTGCACGGGGGCATCCCCAAGCTTGAGCGTTTGACCCTCCTGGATCTTCTTTTATCATCTTCCCTCGCACACTTGAAAACTCCCTTCATACATAACTCATCATAATCTGATTAGCGAGGTTAGTACCCATAATAAAATAATTTTTCCCTGCTGGACATAAGGATAATATTGAAGAGCTACTGTTTCTCAAGATTGCCAAAAGGTTTTTGCAAAGAAAAAGCAAGCTTAAGGTTTGCAAAACGAAGAAAAGGCAAAACAGGACAGAATCTGTGAAAAACAGACCAGCAGGTAGTAAATAATTTTTTCGGGGCACTTCTGCAACTCAAATGAAAAAACTTAGAACAGACGCCCGAAAGACAATTGTATAGAGCACGCTGTCGAAAAAACTCAGACCAAAAAGATGATCTGGTGATTTTATACGAATTTTTCTGTCCAAGGACAGAATCTGTTTCCTGGACAGCACGTCACAACTTTTGAACTTTCTTGCAATCAGAGGCTAAACTTGGCACAAAGCTGAAAAGAAAAGATACAATGATGATGCTACTGTAGTAACAAACATCAAGACACAACAAAAGCAAAATAAAATTTTATTCGTTGTGGGTTGCCTCCCAAAAGCGCTTTCTTTTATGCCTTTAAGCTAGGCATAATGCAAAGAGAGAAAATCAAGTTTTATCAAGAGTAAAAGAATAGCTAGCCCGTGTAACGGACTCAAAAGGTAACTTAATCTTCTTTCTAGGGAAGTTTTCCATTCCTTTCTTGAGAGGGAATTGGAATTTTATATTCCCCTCTTTCATGTCAATGATAGCACCAACGGTGCGAAGAAAAGGACGTCCCAAAATAATTGGACAAGAAGGTTCACATTCAATATCCATAATAGTAAAATCAACGGGAACATAATTGTCATTGACAATGATAAGAACATCGTCGATCCTCCCCAAAGGTTTCTTTATGGATGAATCAACAAGACGAACACCAAAAGAACAAGGATCAAAAGGTTTCAATTTAAGCATATCATATATTCTTTTGGGCATAACGGAGGTACTAGCTCCAACATCACATAAAGCATAGCAAGAGAAGTTATTCAACTTAATTTTAATCATAGGATCCCAACCATCTTCTAGCTTTATAGGTATGGAGGCTTCTACCCTAAGCTTCTCCTCCCTAGCTTTGGTAAGAGCATTTAGGGCTGGACCAAAAGCTCGAAGCTCGCGAGCTTAATGAGCGCTCGATAGTTCGGCTCGTTAAGCTCGTGGCTCGCTTCTTAATGAACAGAGCCAATCATTGATTTCAGCTCGTTAAGCTTAATGAGCTTAACGAACGAGCTAACGAGTTTCACGAGTAGCTCGTTAAGCTCGTTAGTAATAACATAACACATATTTTCATCTTACCTCACAAAATTTTCGTAGCACATCGTCCCACCCACTCAATATAATACACATAGGAGGCAACAAAATAGTGCATTTTATTTTGTAGTCACCATCTTCCTTTTTAAAAACCAAATCTACATGCTTATCGTGTGGACCGTAACACATCAAAATCTGTTAACGAGCCTAGCGAGCGCTCACGAGCTTAACGAGCTTTAAACGAACCGAGCCGAGCAGGGTTTTCTGCTCGTTAATCTTAACGAGCTTAACGAGCCGAGCCTTAACGAGCACGAGCTTAACGAGTACGAGCTTAACGAGCCGAGTAGCTCGTTAATCCACCCCTGAGAGCATTAGTGATATGCTCCGTGAAGGCAAGGTTAAGTGTGCTAGTGTGGGGATCTCTAGACATCATGTGAAGAAAACTAATAACTTCAGAAAGGGTGCAATTATCAAAATCAAGGTCACTACTATCAAGTAAAGTGGTAGTGGTGTCCTTTAGGCTCACTTGTTTGGTAGCTTCTATGGTCATAGGAGTTTCTACGGTTGAGGTCATAGCATCACCATTAATAGGTCCAATGGGACTAGGAGTGCATTGGGTGCTAAGAGTTTGGATATCCTCAACAACTTGGATAGTAGCAACAGTGTGGTGGGTAGGAAGACTCTTAATTCTATCTTCTTCCTCCTTTTCCCTAGCCCATCTCTCTTTAAGTTTAGCCATCATCCTAATGTTTTCATTAATTTGCACTTGAATAGCATTCATAGGAGTGGTCTTCCTCTCCTCAAGAGGAGAAGTTCTAATTTTAAGCAACTCTACCTCATGGGCTAAATTGTCTACCTTCGAAGAGAGATTATCTAGTTTGTTTAGTTTTTCTTCTACACTCTTATTGAAGGCTTTTTGGGTAGTGATGAAGTCTTTAAGCATAATCTCTAGTTCAGAAGTGGAGTTCTTGGTGCTAGGATAAGCATTGTTGTTCCCATAGGAGGGGAACGGTCTAGGGTTGCTACCAAAATTACTCCTATAAGCATTGTTATTGAAATTGTTTCTAGAGATAAAGTTCACATCTACTTGATCTTGAGCAATCAAAGAATTTAAAGTAACATCACGAGGATCAATAGGAGATTGCTTGGAAAGTAGAGACATGATCAAGTCAACTTTTTCATTCAGGGAGGAAATCTCCTTGACAGGGTTTACCTTCCTACCTGTTGGAGCACGTTTGGTGTGCCATTGGGAATAATTGGTCATCGTCTCATCGAGAAGCCTCGTGGCAGGACCAAGTGTAGTTGACATAAAGGTTCCTCCCGCGGCCGAATCCAACAAGTTCCGCGAGGTAAAGTTCAAGCCTGCATAAAAAGTTTGGATAACCATCCAAGTGGTCAAACCATGAGTAGGGCAGTTCTTGACAAGAGATTTTGTGCGTTCCCAAGCTTGGGCAACGTGTTCATTATCCAATTGTTTAAAATTCATTATATTACTCCTTAGTTGGATAATTTTAGCAGGGGGGTAGTATTTCCCAATAAAGGCATCCTTGCACTTGTCCCAAGAATCTATACTATTTCTAGGCAAGGATTGAAACCAGATTTTAGCTCCTCCTCTCAAGGAGAAAGGAAAAAGCTTAAGCTTAACAATATCACCATCTACTTCTCGGTACTTTTGCATATCACAGAGTTCAACAAAATTATTTAAGTGCAAAGCAGCATCATCTCCAGCACCGGAGAATTGATCTTTCATAACTAGGTTCAGCAAAGCAGGTTTAATCTCATAAGAAGGTGCTGAAGTGGCAGGTGTAGTAATAGGCGTGCAGATAAAGTCATCGTTGTTATGACTAGTGAAGACACACAACTTGGTGTTCTCGGTGGAACCCATAGCAGCAGCAAGCAAGATAACTAGTTTTGTGATTTTTGATAAGGGACACTAAAGCAAAAAACTGAAAGGTAAACTAACAAGACTAAAAAGCAAAGATAAAAGTTAGCGTGCAACTCCCCTATCTTGAAGAGTGGAGTCCCCGGCAACGGCGCCAGAAACTTGCTTGATGGCTTCTCGCCCCTCGTTGGTTACCCCAAGTGGAAGGTTTGAGATGTAGCGTAGCGGCAAATTTCCCTTGGCAAAGATACCAAGGATCGAATCCCGTGAGACTCCGAGGGTCGACAAGAAGGTGTCAATAGCGCCAGAAACTTTTGCTTGACAGGACCTGCACACAGATACAAATAACTTTGCTCCCAACGAGTACAGAGAGGTTGTCAATCCCTCCGGCCTTGTCGTTTACAAAGGATCCAACGCAAGAGGTAATAGTGATAGGTATGACTGCAACTAGGAAATAAGAACAGGAAGTAAATAGCGGGTGTGATCAGTGATGGTAATATGGACCGGGGTCCCATGATGTTCACTAGTGATGTATCTCTCCCAAAAGACGATAAAACAGCTAAGCGAGGTAAACAAATTACAGCTCGGCAATTGACAGGATTATGTGCGCAAACCAATGCTAACTATGCTGTAAGAAAGGTAGAGGCTCAAAAGCATGGGCGGTACGCCAAGGCAAGTAGACCGAAATCCATCTGCATCTACTACTAATCATCCACCTTGAGATATCTATCCAGAACATATCGCTGGTATTAAGTTGTGAGTCCCACCCAAAGTGTAAACTCAAAGCAACAGACAACTGCATTAAAAGAACTTTGCGTAAAGTAAACAATCCTTGCACCCGCAAGTACAAGCACCGTTGTTTTCCCCCTTGTGGAAACAACACATCCCCTAGACTAATGTTTCTGTCACTCAAGCTAGTCATCGAGGGGCATGAACCCACAATCAAGCATAACATTCCCTCTTGGAGTTACTACCTACTACTCGGCCAAAGCAGTAAATAGCAACGGAGAACATGCAAGAATTACTCAAGAACATAAATATAAAAGAGGTGAATCAAATATATTACTCACACACAATCTGAACATAATCTCATAATCCATCGGATCCCAGCAAACTCAGCAGAGCAACAGCATAAAGATTACATATGTGCCTCGATCATGTAGGGCAGCTCACGAGGTCTAATCGATGAAGAACAAAGAGGGGAGGAGAACATCACATAGCTACTGGTCATGGACCCATGGTCCAAGGGAGACTACTCACAACTCATCCGGGAAGCGTCCATGGTGGTGGAGAAGCTCCCGGTGGTGGTTCTCCCCTCCGGCAGGGTGCCGGGAAGAGTTCTCCTGGTGCTCCCGATCTTGGAAGCGTGGCGGCGGCGGAACAGAGATGAGATCGCGAAAAAGGGTTCCGTCCTCGAGGGTTTCGGGACACGAGCAATATATATGCCAAAGGGGGTCACCAGAGGCAGAGGTGGGGCCCCAGGCGCCCCCCTGGCGCGGCCAGGGGTGGGGCCGCGCCGGGTGGCCGCCTGGGCCACCCCAGGCTCCCCTCTGGCCCTGCCTTGGTTTTTCCGGAAGCTCCCGATACGCTGATTTTTCCTGTATTTTTCCCGGAATTTTTAGGGCACTTTTAATATGGGGGAAACCTGAAATAGAAAAACAGCAGAAAACAGGAACTGGCACTGTGGTGCACTGAGTTAATAGGTTAGTCCAAATATGATCAAAAGTGTATGGAAGTGCATAAATATCATAGCAATATCACACAAAAAAGGCATGGAGCAAGCAGAAATTATAGATACGTTTTGGACGTATCAAGTATCTATTTCGTTGCTAGTAGTTTGTTGCTTAGGAAATTCCTCAGTTAGAATTTCCTCAGTGAAAAATTTGTAAAAATCGCCTATTCACCCCCCTCTAGTTGATATAACACACTTTCAAGAACCTAAGGTCGGAAAGATTGCGCAGAGTGCGTGATGTGTTGTTGCTGGAAAGCGACGAGCTAGCTACGTATGCGAAAGCGATGGTAAGCCCAGATTCCGAGGCATGGCTAGAGGCCATGAGGTCCGAATTAAAGTACATGGATGAAAATCAAGTCTGGGACTTGGTTGATCTGCCACCTGGCATAAAAGCCATAGGTTGCAAATGTGTCTTTAAGAAGAAACCGATGTGGATGGAAATATTCAGATCCACAAAGCTCGGCTTGTCGCTAAAGGTTATGGACAAGTTTAAAGAATTTACTACGACGGGGCTTACTCCCCGGTAGCGATGTTGAAGTCGGTAAGGATCGTACTAGCTATAGCTGCCTATTTCGATTATGAGATATGGCAGATGGATGTCAAAACGGCTTTCCTTCACGAAAATTTAACCGATGGTGTGTATATGATACAACCCGAGGGTTTTGTCGGTCCTACTAGCACTAGTCAGATATGCAAGCTCAAGAGATCCATTTGTGGGTTGAGACAAGCATCCTGGAGCTGGAATATTTGTTTTGATGAGGTCATCACTTATCTCGGTTTCATCAAAAGCGAAGAGGACGCTTGTTTATGCAAGCAGTTGAGTGGGAGCTCGATAGTATTTTGATACTATATGTGGATGACCTATTGCTAATCGGAAATGATGTTTCGATGCTGAAGTCGGTCAATGAATCATTGGATGGAAAGTTTTCTATGAAGGACCTCGGTGAAGCAGCTTACATATTGGGCATTAAGATCTATAGAGATAGATCGAGGAGGCTGCTCGACTTGAGCCAGAGCACATACATAGATAAAGTGTTGAAGTGTTGAAGTGGTTCAACATGAGTGAGGCCAAGAAAGGGTTCTTGCATGTCTCACATGGTATAAGGCTAAGCGACACTCAGAGTCCTTCGACATCTGATGAGCGAAGCAGGATGAGTCAGATTCTGTATGCCTCAGCAATCGGATTCATCATGTATGCCATGATATGTACACGGCCTAATGTTCCTTTTACAATAAGCCTAACAAGTAGATACCAGGCCAACCCAGGTGAGAGTCACTGGGCGGCGGTAAAGACTTTTCTAAAGTACCTGAAAAGGACTAAAGAAATGTTCCTACTTTATGGAGGTGAGGAGGAGCTCGTCATAAAGGGTTACGCTGATGCTAGCTTCCAAACCGATAGAGATGATTGTCGATCACGGTTCGGTTTCATGTACGCCATGAATAGAGGAGTAGTGAGCTGGACGAGTTCCAAGCAAGATACGGCGGCCGATTCTTGCACAGAAGCCGAATACATTGCGGCTTGTGAAGCTGCAAAGGAAGGTGTTTGGATCCGGAACTTTCTAGACGATCTTGGTATTTTCCCAGCCTCGGTGGAACCAGCGGACCTTTATTGTGATAATTCTGGTGCCATTGCACAAACCAAGGAGCAGAGGAACCACCACAAAACCAGGCACATAGATCGGAAATATCACCTGATACGAAAGATCGTAAAGAATGGTGATATAGAGTTATACAAAATTCACACGGATGCAAATGTTGCAGATCCGTTGACTAAGCCGCTTCCACAACCCAAGCATGAGGGGCACGTTAGAGCTATGGGCATACGATGTCTATTTGATTGACTCTAGTGCAAGTGGGAGACTGTTGGAGATATGCCCTAGAGGCAGTCATGTATGATGATATTTCATACGTGTTTATGAAAAAAAGATAGTTCTTGAACATTATCAACGATGTAGTCGGCAAGTACGTGACTTGTTTATGGAACTATGCATTGCATGATGACTGTCATAAAAGTTCCCTAGACGTAAGGGCTGTGTGGACACGCAGCTGACTAGACTAGCATATGACACGGTGGATGGCTCGGTCTCACTAGCCATGGAGCATTGGATGCTAACTGGATAATATGAACTTCGAAAGGTCTGGTCGGATTCCACATAGTCGGATCCGAGTCGAGATAAGGTCCGAGTCGGACAGACCCAACTATGAGACGCAGTGATATGTCATATGTGAGTCTCTAGCGCAACATACGTTCTATGTCTAACACCTGAGCTGACGCATGTACTCGCGATGGTGACAGACTTGCTTTGGGCCGACCAAATGCTACTCTGTGACTGGGTAGTTACAAAGATAGGTTTCGGCCTTGTCCAGACCCATGCTGCTAAACATTGTCGAGCGAGATGGGATTTGCCCCTCCGATCAGGAGAGATATACTCTGGGGCCCTCGTGTGATCCGACCAGTATAAGCATGGCCATGCGACAAGGATTATGAGATAATCCGGTTTAAGGTCGACATCACTGGAACGAGAAAGAGGTCGGGCTAGCACAAGGATTACATACTCACCTTGAGCCCAACAACATATATCGTGTGTCAAAGGGAATGGAAGTGTGATGTACAGGTTCACCTAACCATCTTCATAGTCTACTTGGTGGTCGGCACGCCTTGCTAGAGGCCGCTACCACCCGAGTAGGTCGGAGGTGATCCGACCTGCGACCAAGCTGACTTGAACCTAAGGGGTCGCACACTTAAGGGAAGGAACCTGTGATGTTGGATCCGACTCCACGAGTCAGACGTGGTCCTACTCAGACTCGAATATAGACCGAACCTATTTTGGGCTTTAGGATCCATGCGAGGCTCAAGTGTTGAGCCCGCGACGGATGCCTATAAATAGTGGAGGTTTGGCACATTTATTCAGTTGATCGCTTTGGCACCATCAGTAGGGCTTTGCATGTGTTGCAACTAGCCAGCTCCACTCGCCGCCGGTTGTGTGATCGGACCTAGCAGTCTGCCGCACGATGTTCCTCATGCACGCACGGATACCGTTAGACGGTGCACTTGCACTGTTCCGACGAACCTGTTCGCGGCATCCGGTCGACTACGTGGGAGATCGACGAGGAGGAAACGACTCCAGAGAGGCGCTGCCCCAACTCTACATTCGCTCCACGGCACTGCGCGTCTAGTGGTAACGATTGCGCGTCTAGTGATAACGATCTGTGGTCCATCTCCCTTAGCATGTTCTTGGATGTTCTACGTGTAGGAAATTTTAATTTGCAATCGACACACCCTACCGTAGATCCCAACAATACGGTCCCTGAGGTTAAAACAACAATTATGGTTCTACACATTGCATACGTACCGTGTATTCTCTCGTACGGCACATCAGCCTGAGACCCATATGTCAGTGGGAGTGAGGAATAAGAATAAAGAAAAAGAAAATGCATATGTCAGTGAGAGCGAGGAATAAGATAAAGAAAAATAAAAATGCATATCGCTTGAGTGAGCTATCTCTTGGCAGCGTTGAATTGGGACAAAGGGGATTGTGGAGACGAGAGATAATTATATCCATAGTCCTCGTAGTCGTTGGCGACGTCTAACTTGATCATGGAACTTGCGTATTGCTTCAATACGGTCCCGATATACGAAAATATGTGATCAATACGGTTCTGAGGTTAAAACAATAGTCCTGGCTCTACATACTGTATACGCGTATCATATATTCTCTGGTACGACGCATCAGCACGGGGCCACGTCATCCTGAGACCCATATGTCTGTGGCAGTGCGTCATCCTGAGACCCATATGTCTGTGGGAGCGAGGAATAAGAATAAAGAAAAAAATGCATATGTCAGTGGGAGCAAGGAATAAGATACAGCACCGCAAAGTTACGAACCCGCAACCGCCAGCCCAAATCTCCGCTCGCGAGCCACCATACTAACGGTCCTCTTTCGATAAAAGAAGTATATAAATAGTATTGTCCATTCGGCTATAGCAGGCCCATATTTGTTTCTTAGAACGCGTGTGCTAGCAAATTAAGCTGCCAGTAGTATTTGTCTTTTTGTTGTTGGAAAAACAGTAGTATTTGCTACTAATAAGATGAAAAGGGTTTCGAACCATACTTTCTTTTCTTTTTCGTTTTTTCTGTTTCTTTTTTCTTTTTTTCCTTTTCTGTTTTATTTTAAATCGTAAAATAATGTTTAAAGTATTCAATATTTGTTAGCGCTTTCAAAACTAGTTCAGAAATTTTAATGAATCACATTTTTCGAAAATAGTTTAAAGTTTCAAAATTTTGTCATGGTATAAAAAAATAGTAGAAGTTTTCAAAAATGTTTTCATTTCCATTTTTTCTTCTTATTTTCAAATTTTTCCTGGTTATACATTCTTGTTCATCAATAAAAAAATCCCCCTTTACAAAAAATGATCCCGAATTTAAAATAATGTTCGCATTTTTGATGATTTTTTCTTCAACAAGTCCTTTTTTCATGTATTTATGTTCTATGTATCTCTCACATACTCCCTCCGTTCCTAAATATTTGTCTTTCTAGGTATTTCAACAAGTGAATACATACGAAGCAAAATAAGTGAATCTATACTAAAAAATATGTCCACATACATCTGTATGTTGTAACCATTTGAAATGTCTAGAAAGACAAATATTTAGGAACGGAGGGAGTACAAGCAAATTTATTGATGAAATATTGCACAGTGATATTGCGCTACTATACATGCATGTACATACTCCCTCCGTTCCTAAATATAAGTCTTTTTCGAGATTCCACTACAAACTACATACGGATGTATATAGACATATTTTAGAGTGGAGATTCACTCATTTTGCTCTGTATGTAGTCAATAGTGCAATCTCTAGAAAGACTTATATTTAGGAACGGAGGGAGTACAATTTTGGAATTTTTTCAAGCAGTAAAAGTCCATTTGTTTACTAAAAAAATACGATGTGTACCCTCCCTCCCCCCTGTGCACCGAATACGTACAAATTTTTGGAAACTGTGAATATTTTTCAAATCATGATTTTATACAAACTTGTGAATATTTTTTGAATTCACAAACATTTTTTGAAATTGCATACATTGTTTTAGAATTCGTCATCAAGTTTTTATGCACAAGAGAATTTGGGAACAATTTTTGATATTCAGAAACAGTTTTTGTTTGTCACGAATATGTTTTGAATTCATGAATATTGTTTTGAATCAGTGAACATTTTTAAAGATTATTTTTTTTACGTTCCCATACGTTGTTTTGAATATATTTTTACAAATTTGTGGACATCGTTTTGTAGATATAAACCTTTATTTTTGAATTTTGAACATTTTGAATAGATGGACGTTTTTAATAAAACCCATGAACATTTTATAAATTTACAAAAAAAATTAAAAGACAAGAACATACATGTAATATAGTGTGCATCCCATATATACCAGATCACACGCTTGTTCTGGTGGCATGCTCGCGCAACAATGTGCAGCACGCTTTTTTCTTTCCTTTTCTGTTTTTTCTCAGCCCGCTAACATATGGGCCTTAGAGCAATTTCAATGGAGCGAATCAAACGGACGGTGATTTCGTCCGGTTTTTTTTTTTTTTGGATCGACCGCCCGTCCGGCGTTCACCCTCTTTTAGATTTGGGTCGGCAGCGCGCACAACGCGCCGACCCATATCTGTCGGCGTGGCTGGCTGGCCGCCCAGTATTACATTCATTTGCATTCAAACATATTGTTTAAAAAAAGTATTGCCGGTACAAATAAAAATAGTATAGTTTTATAAGTCGGATACAAATAAAAATATCTCATATAGTCTTGCAAACGAATAAAAGAAGGTACATCTATTGGTTGTCAACATGAGTCCACATATGCTCAACCAAATCATTTTACAACTGCACGTGAGTTTCCCAATCACGCATGTCTTCATGAAATTGGGTGAACTGTTCAAACGTTGCCACTACTCCATGCTCAGGCACAACATTCTCACCCTGAAACTGAAAGCCTTAATCGTACAGACGTTCCGGGCGCTCGTCTTCTACGATCATATTATGCATGATCACTCAAGCAGTCATCAACTCCCATAGTTTCTGCGTGCTCTAGGTATTAGCAGGATACCGAACGATGCCCCATCGAGATTGCAAAACACCTAAGGCACGCTCGACATCCTTCCTAGCACTCTCTTGCTCTTGGGCAAATCTTTTCCTCTTCTCTCCGACAGGGTTGGGTATTGTCTTGACAATAGTGGTCCAATGAGGATAGATACCGTTACCCAGGTAGTACCCTTTGTCGTAGTTGTGGCCGTTGACAGTAAAGTTCATCGGTGGGCTGTTGCCTTCGGCAAGCCTAGCGCAAACACCGGCGAGTGCTGAAGCACGTTGATATCATTGTGTGATCCAGCCATGCCAAAGAAAGAGTGCCAGATACAGAGGTCTTGAGTCGCCACGGCCTCTAGTATGACAGTGCAAGCCCTGACATGGCCCTTGTACTGTCCTTGCCATGCAGAAGGACAGTTCTTCCACTCCTAGTGCATGCAGTCTATGCTGCCAAGCATCCCTGGGAAGCCCCTTCTGGCATTCATCGCCAACAAACGGGATGTATCTTCAGCTATCGGCTCTCTCAAGTACTCAGGCCAAACACAACAATAATAGCCTTGCATAACTTATGCAGGGAGTCTAGGCATGTAGACTCGCTCATACGGACGTACTTGTCAATTAGATCACCTGGCACTCCGTATGCAAACATTCGGATGGTGGCAGTGCATTTCTGATAAGAGGATAAACCAATTTTGCCGACGACATCCTCTTTGCACTCGAAATAGTTATCATAGCCGACCACCCCCTCTATAATACGGTTGAAAACATGCCTACTCATACAAAAATGGTGGCGGAAATTTTGATGTTTGAACAACGGGTTTATTGTATCAAAGTAGTCTTTCCAGAGAAGGAAATGCCCGCTCTCTCGGTTGCGATTCAACGCCAGAAGGTGGACCGGAATGGAGCCGCGGAACAACGGCCGCTGGATGTCGAGGTGGTGCTGGACCAACACAGCAGCCAATATCTCTTCCTCGTCGGACGATGAATCGTCGAGTCGCAAAGGAAATTGTGGAAAAAGAACTCGTCGGCGGAGTCCATTTCGTATCTCGGCAAACTGTCGAACAACTTGCGGGTGTCGAAGAAGGAGACGGCCAGCGAGGGGAGTCGCGGCGCGCACGGACCAGCTAGCTGCCCTGCCGGCGTCCAACGAGTGATCCAGCGTCCGACGAGCTTGCAGGTCGGATGAGACGACTTCTTACGCGCGAGCG
>LR738711.1:690875349-690887677 GCA_902687465.1 Secale cereale | reverse complement strand
CGGCGCCAAAACGGCGGTGGCAGGCGGGGGGGGGGGCAGCTGGCTGAGTCGCCGGCAAAAATGGGCGGCGGCGTCGGCGACGAAGGAGGCGGGCGAGGGTTGCTGTTGGCTGGGGGTGCGAGGGGAGGCCAATGTGCCACCGACCAGCGGGCCCGGGAAGAGGAGAAGGCGAGCGCGGGCGTCCGTCGCGTGTGGGCGCCGACGCAAATCCGGTGCAAAAATGAGAAGGGAATGGGTCGCCCACGGACGAAAAGCGGACGCGCGTCCGTTTGGATTGGCGCGTTGGGTCGCCTTTTGTGTCTGCGGCGATCCAAACGGACGGCGGCAGACGAAATGGGTCGCCCCGTTGGAGTTGCTCTTATACAAACATGGCCTGAGTTGATCCGTGTCACCTACGTACATATGTAATGTGTAAAGTCAAGACTGTTGTTCCAACCTCAGAGACCGTATTGATCACGTATTTTCGTGTACTGGAACAGTATTAAAGCAAGTACGTAAGTTTCAGGACCAAGTTAAATGTCGCCAGCGACTACAAAGATTATAGATGCAATTATCTGTGGAGACATAGTATGAGAGAAGATGGCTCAGGTTAGATAGGATAGCGGTGGGGGTGGGCTCCATTGGCCAACGCGTCGTGTAGGGAAAAGCGGTCGATAAAAGCGAAAGGATCCGCCAGTGGGTTTGAAGTGTTTCCAACTGCTGCGTTTTAAGGCATTTTCCAATGCTTCATCTTGTACAGGTGCTAAGCCTTTCATGTAGACAAAAAATCTGATGTGACATGTTATTTAAGAGGAGAGAGATGAGTGTGGTGATTCCAGGAAGAAACAATGCTAAGCACGTGAACCTAGGCAAAACATTTAAAATAAGGAAGCCCACCAATACATGAAGAGCTTTAGTTGCTAAATCATTAAATGAAGCAAGCTTAGCAACCATAAGGCTGGTCACAATGGGGAGTAACATAGAGCAAGAACATACACGCTATTCTATGCTATGTTACCACCATCACAATGGGTAGGAACATCATGCAAAACTCTATTTATTAGTTTATAGACTCACAATGTCTTGAAATATGTGATGTTCCGGTAACTAGCTATGTTACCACTACCCTCTCTTTCCTCATTAAATATTTGCCATGTCAGCTTTTTGTCCTACATGGCAACGATGTTACTACTCCCTCCGGTCCTTTTTACTCTGCATATTAGGTTTTTCTGAAGTCAATCTCATCCAACTTTGACCAAGTTTATATAAAAAATTATTGACATTCACATAACAACACCAATATCATTAGATTCATCTCGGAATATATTTTCATATTATATTTATTTGATATTATAGATGCTAATAATTTCTAATATAAATTTGGTCAAACTTAGCAAAGTTTGACTTTCGGCAAATCCAATGTGCAGAGTAAAAAGGACCGGAGGGAGTACTAAGTTCCTCCCCATTGGGACTAGCCTAAGCTAAGCACCTATGCATTGGAAAGTATAGTTGATAAGCTATTTAATGTGCTTAGCACCTCATCTAAGCACCCATGCATTGGCAGCAGCCTAAGTCCCTTCGGGGACATCCGATAAAAAACAGCTGCGTTTTAAACAAACAAAGCTGAAACTGAAAACAAGAATTGGGGATGCTGTTTAGAGGCGTCCCACCTGAACAAACGTGGAAGATAGAGCTTAAACTCGCCAACAAGTCAAATGACAAATCACAGAGGATAAACGCTCGACGAAGAACTGCAGAAACTGTCAAGACTCAAAAGGTTCCTTTCGTAACTTTCTTCCAGAAAAAAAAACACTGAAACAAAAGTCTGAACTTTCTGAATTCCAACACTTACTGAAGCTGAATATGTTAATCACGAACGTACACATGGTCGATGTAGCCCTAGACGATCACAACTATCCGAAGAACCAGGTAATATTCCGCTATGAAAGAAAGCGAAGCAAGTAATGTGCTGATTGTAGCATACACAGGGTTTAATATGAATTTTTATCAGGTTAGTTTACCCACTAAGCACAGCCATACACATGGATGTACGAACTACGAAACTAAAGTCGAGAAGGCTGGCGCTGCGGCCTGCTTTGGCCAATATAGAAATCAACTGGCAGCTCCCAGTTGCAAGACCAAATGGCCGGCGCCTCCAACTACTCCAAGTACGCACTTTAAGTTGGTAGTATATAAATAGTACAGAAGGAGTGCAATTTGTGCAAATTCGTAAGTATGTAATTGTTTAGGGAATATATAATAGGCTAGAAATTATTCTGCTTGTCTTGTATTTCAAAAAATTATGTACTCTTATATATGTTCATGAGGCTCAAAAATACATCATCGATTCCACCGATCCATCTATATTCCGCTTACATGATATCAGTGTAACCCCGATCCTAAACGCGAGCACTCGCCGTTTCCGCACCGTGCCGCCCCTCGGGCCGCCTGTACCTCGAGTTCGTTCGTGATCGTGTTGATCGGCTACTCTAGAGAGTTTTTTTTTATCATTTGATCCGGATTTTCTCTCTCATCGATCGTTTTGATCGGCGGTTCTTTTTGGTATTCCGTTCTAAGATCGTTTCGCATCACCCTCCGCATGTCGACCTTCGTGCGCCTCTACTCTGACACTGGCACGACTACCCGACCTGTTCTTTGACACGGTGCCTCGCGCGACACGCGGCGGCCTGTAACGACCGTCGTCCACGCGTCCGCCACCCATCGTTATGCGTAGCTCGTCATCGCCCTGCTTCATTCAGGCTTCCTCCATCAACCCCGTCTCCATCCATGTGGTCGTCGGTCGTTCAATGTATGCACACGTCCATGTGTAGCGCCACATCCCTAGGCGCGGAACAACACTATCCGCCCACAGTCTTCGTAACGATGTTGGGTTCTTCCTCGCCTATTTCGAGCACCACCACCACACTTCTACAGTGGACCGACATCACCCCTCACAGGCTACCCCTTATTCTGCCGACAACATCATTGGCCATATCTTCGCTTTCGTGCAGCACCAGCTCATCACTAGCGTCGACATCATATTCCCCGGCAACTTCATCTACTCTGGCAACTGTGGGCAACATGGACACGTTCGACCTCCCCCCGGCTGATTTGCGCCACAACCGTCGTCGAGTCCTCCTATGCTTATCCCTCCGACATGGTGTATAGTTCATGCTGGTTGTTGTCTATGAATGCTCGGTGGTCGCAACACCGACGCGCGCCTTCGTCCATGACGTATCCCGGGCTTGGCAAACCCGGTGCGACCCCTCGCCAACATTGACATCTTCCCGCCTACGTATGCCCGGTCCTGGCAACACCGACGCATGCATTCGTCCACGACGTGTCCCGGGCTTAGCAAACCCGATGCGGCGCCTTGTCAAGACCATCTTCTTTTCGGCGCAGCACTATGCCGCTGACTACACAACACTTCCTTGCACCCGCAGCTCCACAACGACTACCTCGACACCGGTCACCCTGGACTCGACCTCGACCATGGCGTTCCCTTGCACGGTTTCCTCGACCAAGGCTACACCACCGTACACTCTTGGCTATCTCGAGATGGACACAAATAGCTACCGCCTTGCTTGAGCAACCTCATCAGTTTTCACTCCAGCCACAACTTCCACGATGCGTCGGCTGTTACGACTGTGGGGAGATGTTCGCAGCTTACAACCTTCGGATTCTTCTCCAGACTCATTGTCTGCTTCGCTACCGTTTTGACTGCGGGGGGCCTGTTGAGTATCATGATTGTATAGGGAATATAGGATACACTGGGAATTATTCTATCTTGTATTATACTCCAAGAAGATCATATACTCCTGTATGTACGGCGATGAGGCTCAAGCAATACATCATCGGTAACACATATCCCTCTTTATTCCTATTACACAAATGATAAGATACCTTTAATCAAGAAACTAAGGGCATATCATGCGCGGACCGTCAAACTGCCAGCAACCGTCCGGAACGAGCGGTCTGGACGGGTTTTGCAATGCAACACGGTACCCATCGGACCATGAACCGGTCCATACATCCGTTTCCCCGGAAACCGAGGGCCTTTGCAGGCATCTGGACCGCTGCCATGCCCCCATCTGACACCCTGGTCCCACTCAAAACCCTCTCCCGCGCGAAGTGGTTGCCACACATTCATGCCAGTCATCGACGCTCTAGAGCGGACACAACTCAACGACATTGATTTTGGTAAGAGCGACGCGACCGATCTAGCAGGGAGCTCCACTTAAATACCGACATGGCAGATAAGAAGCCAACCACGGCTGGTGCACCGCATTGAAGCCGGTTTTGCGTCACTTTGCGTGACCGGGCCTATTTATAAAGCACCGCTCCGCACCGTCCACATTTTACCCACCTTTATGATCCCACCCTATTCTCTCCCCTCTGGCACCAGACCACCATATCAACCATGTCCAAGTACCGTATCTCTGCGTCGACAGGCGGTGGCGGCTCCGGATCTTCGGGATCCGTATCTTGGAGCCGGTGCCCTCGCTTTCCAGGGCCCTCATCCTCCACTGCGCTGGCAACTTCGAGAAGGAGTAGATTGTCATCTCCTCCAGCGACGAGGTTGAGGAGCCACTGCAGCAGTCGTGCCTCCTCTCGTAGGCCGCGGGCACAAACGATGAGTTTGTGCGGCAGATCGGGCTCCTGATGCATCAGTCGCTCCATGACCGTGGTCCATCACCCGCTAGTCTGCGTGAAATAGGATCCGTCCTCGCCACCATGCTTCTGCGTGAAGCACGAGCCAACCTATCTTCCTCACCACCTCATGAAGGCAGAGCCAACATCCCCCTCACGCAACAGAGACGTCCAAATCAGGCGATGCATGACGGATGAGCCGACATCGCCGCCACACTGGCGCGACAACACAATGTAGAAGGAGGTGTCGCCGCCGATCGGAAGGTGCGCGGACTCCTCCACGACCCCGGTGGTCGTGGTGACGCCTACTCTTCGTCGTCGAAGAGCACTGTAACAGCGGAGAACGGGGCCGCGAGGCAGGCGGCGCATGCAGGAGTGGTGCAACATGCCGCACCACTCGACGTTCGCCAAGTCGGATGAGGCGTTGTGCTGACCCCGACCTCGTGGATGCCTGGTCCCTCGACTGGTTGCTCACCACTGCCGAGACGGCCACATGGCGATGCCACCACCTTGATGGAGAGCTCGCCAAGAACGGCGAGCAGTGGTCTCCTAGTGAGACCACCGCCGTCGCTAGTAGGGGCAAGGGCAGGGCTCCCCGGCCTGGGTCGGAGTTAGTTGTGGCGGCCCTTTGCACGACACAGGAGGAAGTGACGCGGCTCGGCCACAAGCGCCAGGAGGTGGCCGGGCATGGCTGTTGCGCCCACACGCCATTCGCTGCTTGAGGGACCACTCCGGCGACGAAGACGACGACGTAAATTATGACCGAACATGAGCAAATCCATCATGTTTGATAAAATTCGTCCGTTTTATTTAAATTTGTTTTGAAATGCATGCGGGTGTGATTGAATGGCCGGCTCCCATATCACTATTGACGGACGTGTCCGCGGACGGTTACTGTGTCCGCCCCCACGCCATGTTAGTTAGGGATCGATCGAGTTGCAAATCTGTACAGCTTTCCTTTTCTCTTTATATAATCCATGCATGCAGCGCGCGACACATGCATGCGATGATGACCGAAAAGATTTGATTGAAAAGTACCATTTGGGATTTGTGCAACATGAGTCGATCCGACCATGCAAGCCGATCCGGGCCCTGGGGGGACAGCAAAGCCGGCCTCATCGATCATGCATGTCAAGCATGAGTCGGATCTGTCCGTGAAGATTCCTACGCGCTTAATTGGATGGAGATTGAGAGGATGATCCGGTTTGATTGTATAATACTTACACTAGCTGTACTCCGGAGCCATGGCTCGGGCCTGACCGGTTCAATGCAAAGCTAGCACGAAGGGTGCATCATTAGTCTGCAGGTACCAAATAATTTGTGATCAGAACGAATCAGGCTTTTCTATACAGAGGATCAGACCGTATCAATTGGGGGAGCGAAAAGTATCAGCGCATTTTTCAATCATTGTAAAAGCTTGTTCCTAACGCGTCAACTCTTTGTTCACAAAAGATACTGCACAACTATGTATGTTCATCATTGAGGATAATACATATATCTATATAAATTCGGGCCTCCTACATTGCATCCCTCCTACCTTCTCTTTTCACATGGGAGATAGAAAGGTACTCTCTTCATCCCATAATATAAGAGCATTTTTGACATTACACTAGTGTTAAAATTCTTTTATATTATGAGACAGAGGGAGTAAGAGTTAATCAGACCCACTAAATGAAATCAACGACTCTGATCTACTCACTCTGTTTCTAAATATAAATCTTTCTCGAGATTTTAATATGGACTACATACGCATGTATATAGACATATTTTAGAGTGTAGATTCATTCATTTTATTCTGTATGTAGTTCATATTAAAATCTCTCAAAAGACTTATATTTAGGAACGGAGGGAGTATTATATACTCTGACTTCTGACGTGGAAAGAGAAGATAAAACAGACCATGTTAAAATTGCTCGGGAAACTATAATATCTAGCATACTGCTGGATAGCAATCTGACAAATTGCAAAAGAGCATCACATATATAGGGGCATGATTGTATGGCAGCCACAATTTTTGTTGGTTGTCTGTTGGGTCGCGTAATCATTTTCAGAGCGGTGTAAGTGAAAAAATGTGAAGAACTCCTTTTCTATTAAATGGTAGATGTCTTATATTAGTTTACAGAGGGAGTATTAGTTTCTAATGGGTTCAGGGCATATGCAGTGAGGAAAGTAGAAATCAAGATGAAAACCTATATAACCAAACCAGTGGGGGTGCCGTAGGTGCCCCGGCACCCCCTAAAACATGTAAATCTTTTTTATGTACTAGTTTGTCTAATTTTATGGGTATTATAGGATTAAATTGCTAAATTGACAGTTTTTCAAGGTTATACACGTCATTTTTTTGTGGGTGTAAAGGTTGGTACCCTCGTGGCTCGTGCATGGGTCATGGTCTAGGTCCGCCACCAAACTAGCCTGACAATGTAGAGTAGCTTCTCTTGAATACATTCTATATCCGCAAATCCACAATTTGAATTGAGATTTGCATGCTTGCTACTATGGCTAGCTTGATGAGCTTTAATATTATGGATTGTATTTTTGTCAGCGTGCAAAAGCTACAATAATATCTGCATATATACATGGTATTTAAAGTAAGGGAAATGAATAGTCTCACCAATTTCATCGATAGGTGTCATAGATTCAGACATATATAATTCAGAAATTTAGATGTGCATTATATCAACGCAGTTAAGCTGTACAGGTAGGGCAAAGTAGGTTTCAAAGGCAAAAAAAAGTTGTTATATATTTCCCATTGTGCGGATGATCTATAGATTGTGTTATAGCATATGTGAATGCATCTGGTTAAGTTGATACATATACATGGAAAAGTAGATTTCAAAGGCAAACAAGTTTATATGTGTTACCATTTGTGATCCATGGATCAGCTAGCTTGCTCTAGTAGTCTGTTGATATCCCCTGGAAAAGTTAACCGAGCCACACTCCCACCTGCATTGTGTGCATCTGCATTTCTAAGATGTCTATAACGCATACAAATTATCCATGAATTTGTTATAATTATGTTACATGCCAGACGTATAACAATATCTTAATTAACGGTTTGAAAACGTGACCATTTATCAGTTTGCTTTTTCCAAAGTATTATCCCCGTATCAAAAATATAAGACGCTTCGGTAGGCTATAAGATGGCCAACAAAAACGTCTTATATTTTGGTACAGAGGTAGTAATATACTATATGATTGCGATTTTGAACTCTTTATCAGATTAAATTACGTACTATACAGAGACGTCACCAAGGATGAAATCTCATGGATATATCCACCTGGTATAACTGAAAGCATGACAAAATACTACTTGTAATTAATTAACATTAATATATATGCATATGTATTATCATCCACTAGATCGATAGCCAGATCGACACATGACCAGAGTCACCAGACACTGACATACACACTCACAGAGAGATCATAGATCTTCTGTTGATTATAAGGACACCAAACAACTAATAATGGAACAGCTTACACAGGCTGCATTACAAGTAGTAGTACAAACTACAGCTGTGCATGAGATAGTGCATTGATAAAGTGGGTTATTATTCTATTTCCATCTTGTGCCTCTGGATAAAAAAAAAGGTCTGCTATGCAAGTGCTCATGCGCGTATGAACATTCTCTCTGAGCTCAGCAGTGATGAAAATTGCATAGCATAAATTAATAGCAATCATGTACGAAACTGTGTCAGTGTATGCTAGCATGCAGTTTCGGGCAAGAGTCAACACATCTATGTTTGTATAGTGGTACAATCAAAACGACTTGCATCCCATATGATCATACCCATACAACATCATGTCTTGACGTAAAAAATAATGTGAATTGCTATTCCTCTCTTTTTATCTTTTGCGCATTACACAAGCTGGCAAATCCTCGGTTCTAGCTAGTGGCACCAATTCAGAAACTTATTGCACCACAAGGAAGGAAAAAAACCCATGAAGGCAAAAGAAAGGAACTGTCGTATAAGATCAGAGGAGAGATGAACGTAAGGAGAAGAACATTTGAGGATCATAGCTTGAGCTCGAGATCCACGTCTTGTGGATCGTTGGAATTCATAGTCGTCGAATCAGCGGACCGGCTCCGGTCATGGTGCCCTCTGAGACGGGTAGCTTCCTACAGAAAATAAAAATGGTTAAGAACCACATGAGTCAAATGGATAACTTCGCAGTGAATAATGCTTTTCTATCAGCCATTCAACTCGTCCATCTGTCTCCATGATCTGCATGTAGAGAGTCATACCTCTGGTGCAAACAGTGGCAATGTGACACCAGGATGCGCGTAATGTGGTGGCCCGTAGATAGTGCTGCTGCTTGGTGATCTGGTTGGCAGGCATATGCAGATGTTGCAGTTGTTAGTTGGAGCTATAGCTTGTTATTCCGGTTAATTCAAGGACTACTGAACTCGTGTGCAGTACCTGACGATGGGAGTCTGGAATTCACCGTATCGCGCGTCTCCTCTCTCCCCATATGCTATCTGCACATGATAAAGCCAGAGATATCGTAAGAGATCTTGATATATATAGCTCACGTGCATATGGTGGAAGAACAAACAAGATACATACAGCACGAAAGCTGATGATAAAAAATGATGTCAGAGAAAGTTTGATCTCAAGTAGATTTTCGTATCATGAAAACAGTACGGACGAGATCCTTGTCAGAATAACTTCTTAGATATCGCGATAATGATGATATTTATGATCAAAGGCAAAATAAGTACTACAAAATAATAACGAGTGAATAAGAAAGAGAACGGGTAGAGCTAGCACACCTAACTGGAAACAAATCTCAAATTACTTCAAGAATAATTGTTCGTTTTTGTATCGAAACAATTGAAAGACAACTAGTTTCTTCACTGTTTATCCCAAAGAAAGCTCAAAATCTCACTTCTTTGGTGAAAAGAAGACCAGTACTTCTTCACTCGCAAAAAAAGATTAGTACTAGTACTTGTTTCTACAGCCTCCACATATATACATATAATAACGAGTACCTATATCAAAATTTTCATATACCAATCTATTTCTTCCTAAAACAACATGAAGGGGAAAAGATGATAGCCTACCGCAAAATTCGGATGGACCGGGAAGGGTGACGAGACGGGGGTAGCATGGAAGGGAGACGATGGGGACGATGAAAGCGAGGACGTTGACGCCCGCGTATCCTCCTGCTCGATAGATCCATTCCAAAGACGCAAGGAATCAGAAACGCCCAATCTTACAAAAATCATAATAAGCAAATTAAATCGATACACATATGTTCGCTACAGCTTTGCAAGATGTGTCCTCACTCACCAAATTGAGGCTGGCCGTTCTGTGGATCGAACTGGGTGGCTGACCACCAAGAGGATGGAAGTACTCAGCCATTTCGCTCTGTAACCTAATCTTCTCTAGCTGCGCCACGCCGAGCCCCCGCTGCGGCTGCTTCGGCTTGTCGGCGCCACTGCCGCCGCTGCTACTACCGCCTCTCTTGCTCTTCCTGGAGCCGGACGATCTGCCCCACCCCATGCTGTCTCCAAAGTTGCTCCCACTCATATCCCTGAAGAAAGACCTAGCAGGAAGACTTGGAAGAACAAGATGAACAAGCTAGCTAGCTAGGAGGAGGAGGAGGAGGAGGAGGAGGAGAGAGAGTTGATTGTATGATGCGTACAACCTCTTTTAAAATGAAAAGGCCGAGATCTCCTTACGGGCCAATATATCCCAACTCTTTATTAAAAGGGAGACTTGCTCTCCCAAGCTTTTCTTGCCTCAAATTTTAAAATTACATATAGTATTCTAGTGGCATGGCCATCTTTTGAATATAGTTAACACCATGTGCCCCAAAACCATATCGCTTGAAATAAAAATCCAGAAATTTTAAAAGCGGGCAATGCATTTTAATTAGTTAGGTGGTGATCTCCTAGGATCTTTGCCATCAATTGTCTCCTTAGTTACTTAGGAGTGTAATTTGCACGTAGATACTCTTCTTTAAGTCACTATTGATCAATACTACCACATCAAATATAGCAGGAAATCTGCTAATAAATAATTCGCTACAAATATCAGATTTTTAAGCATGGAAAATCTGACGTTTTGGATGGTAAATTATAATAAATATCTTTAGCAAGCATGGTAAATTTTTACATACTCGGTTTTTGTTGGGCTTATCCGTCTTTGCTAAAGGAAATTGCTATGCTCGTAACAGCATAATCTGTCATTCAAAACGTCAGATTTGGCGTGCTTAAAAAATCTGACATAAGATTTTTTAAGATTTCCGATAAATAAAGCATTGCTTCTTGATAAATTCCGGCATATCTCGCGGGATTCAATGGGCGTTGGTCTTCGGTAGATTATGTCTTCGTTCATCTGTGTTTGTGTAACTACAGGTTTGATCCTTCCGACCTATGCTGCTCTTTATCGGCGGCGATTGCTGTTCTGCTGCGCTGGTCTACGTGACCTTAGACGACTTTTTGACTGTCTATTACAACAAGATTTATCCGGCTCCGATGAAAGACGGGTGAAGATAGCGGCGCACCTTCGACTTGCTTCAGCGGTTGCAGTCGTCGCTAGATGGTCTATGGACCTGGATGTACTATTTTTTTACTTTTGTTGTTCTTTGTACTATTTTGACACTTGATAAATAAGTCGAAAAATTTCCTCACAAAGAAAAAAAATGCGACAAGGAGCCAGCATAAATACATCACTACTATGAGAACACAATAACATCAAACGTGGAGCCTCTATTCTTCTGAACTTAAGCTCACCGGACGACCAGCTTCGTAAACAGCTATACAAATTTGCGAAAAAGGGGATTTTTTAATGAACTTAAAGCTCTGGGCACGCTTCCAATCAGTGCAAGTTCGAATAAACTGCACGTTAAAAATACTTTTATCTGGGAGGTGCGTCCCAGCACAAGGTAAGTACTCCCCTATTATTGTACTCTTTTCTCTCTCAGTTTACACTACCAGAAAATCAGGGGTTGCCGACGGCCAAATCTATGCCGACGGCCCCCGTCGGCATCTAGAGACCTATGCCGACGGCCAAGGGTAGGCCGTAGGCGTACAAAGGCCGTCAGCATACATCCATCTATGCCGACGGGGCCGTCGGCATAGGAGAGGCCGTCGGGACCGCACGAGCTACGCCTACGGGGGCCGTCGGCATAGGACAGGCCGTCGGCATAGACCTGGCCCACCTGCCCGGTCAGCGCAGAACACCTGACGGCGTTGATCCTACGCCGACGGGCCGTAACGGCGCCCGTCGGCATATCTGTGGCAGAGGTATGCCGACGGCGTGGCCGTCGGCATAGGCCCCTCTGCCATGTCCACAATCCGTCTGCCACGCCACGTCATCGATCCGTGGGACGAAGGTAGATATGCCGACGACCAGGCCGTCGGCATACATTTATTTTAATTATTTTTTTATTCCATTTCTGTTATCTGTGGCAGAGGTATGCCGACGGCATAGCCGTCGGCATAGGCTCATTCGCCACGTCATCGATCCGTGTGCCACGCCACGTCATCGATCCGCGGCACAACCACCGTGTGTGTACAGGTATGCCGACGGCCTTGCCGTCGGCATAGGTGTATTTTACTTTATTTTTTATTTTTACTTTGCTTTGTTATTTTTACTTTGCTTTGTTGTTTTTACTTTATTTTAGTTTTTTGTTTTGCATAAGATAATTATGCCTTATCTAAAAAAATTCCCGATGGTATATCGATTGC
>LR738711.1:690857898-690875224 GCA_902687465.1 Secale cereale | reverse complement strand
CCCCCCCCCCCCCCCCCCCCGTAACGAACGTCGCTATTGCCGTGTCACGGAGGGGGGAAACAGTCGACACGGAAGGAATTCTGCTTGGTGGGGGGGTTCGGGGTGTAGCTATGTCACCGAAACATCGCACGGGTCCCGATGCATATGTGAAAGTGTTCATGCATGCGTAGACGCCCGTCTTGGGGCTCCGGTGTATGCCCCCCTGATGGGCCTCTAACCCCTCGTTGGTTACCCCAAGTGGAAGGTGAAAGATGCAGTGTTGTGGAAGTGTTTTCCCTTAGCAAAGATGTCAAGGATCGAATCCCCAGAGACTCCTAGGTTCAACAAGTAGGTGTCAACTGCTAACGGCGCAAATTAGCAATCAACGTGGACCTGCACACAGATACAAATAACTTTGCTCCCAACGAGTACAGAGAGGTTGTCAATCCCTCCGGCCTTGTAGTTCACAAAGGATTAAACGCAAAATGATAGTAGTGATACATAGTGTTTGCAATAGTAAATAATAACGAAAAATAAATAGCGGATGTGATCAATGATGGTAATATGGACCGGAGTCACATGATGTTCACTAGTGATGTCTCTCTCCCAAAAGACGATAAAACAGCTATGTGAGGTAAACGAATTACAGCTGGGCAATTGACAGGACCACGAACGCAAACCAATGCTGACTACATTGCAAGAAAGGTTGAGGTTCAAAGCATGGGCGGTACGCCAAAGTAAGTAGACCGAAATCCATCAATATCTATTACTAATCATCCACCTTGAGATATCTATCCAGAACATCTCGCTGGTATTAAGTTGCGAGCCCCACCCATAGTGTAAACTCAAAGCAACAGACAACTGCATTAAAAGAACTTTGCGTAAAGTAAACAATCCTTGTGTTGGGGAACGTTGCATGGGAAACAAAAAATTTCCTACGCATCACCAAGATCTATCTATGGAGTAATCTAGCAACGAGCATAAAGGGGAGTGCATCTACATACCCTTGTAGATCGCGAGCGGAAGCGTTCAAGAGAACGGGGATGATGGAGTCGTACTCGTCGTGCTCCAAATCACCGATGATCCTAGCGCCGAACGGATGGCACCTCCGTGTTCAACACACGTACGGAGCGGGGACGTCTCCTCCTTCTTGATCCAGCAAGGGGGAGGAGAGGTTGATGGAGATCCAGCAGCACGACGGCGTGGTGGTGGAAGTAGCGGGATTCCAGCAGGGCTTCGCCAAGCGCTGCGGGAGGAGGGAGATGTGTCACGGGAGGGAGAGGGAGGCGCCAGGGCTTGGGGTGCTGCTCCCATGCGCCTCCCCACTATATATAGGGGTGGAGGGGGCTGGTTTCTTGACCTCCAAGTCCATTGGGGCGTTGGCAAAGGTGGGGGAAAGAAATCCCATCATTTCCTTTCCCCACCGATTGTTATCCCCCCTTTTTAGGGATCTTGATTTTATCCCTTCGAGATATGATCTTATTCCTTCTAAGGGGAGATCTTGGTGCGCCTTGACCAGGGGTGTGGGGCCTTGCCCCCACTACCCACGTTCATGTGGGTCCCCCCATGCAGGTGGGCCCCACTTCGGAACCTTCTAGAACCTTCCCGGTACAATACCGAAAAATCCCGAACATTTTCCGGTGGCCAAAATAGGACTTCCTATATATAAATCTTTACCTCCGGACCATTCCAGAACTCCTCGTGACGTCCGGGATCTCATCCGGGACTCCGAACAACTTTCGGGTTTCCGCATACTTATATCTCTACAACCCTAGCGTCACCAAACCTTAAGTGTGTAGACCCTACGGGTTCGGGAGACACGCAGACATGACCGAGACGACTCTCCGGTCAATAACCAACAGCGGGATCTGGATACCCATGTTGGCTCCCACATGCTCCACGATGATCTCATCGGATGAACCACGATGTCAAGGATTCAATCAACCCCGTATACAATTCCCTTTGTCTATCGGTATAGTACTTGCCCGAGATTCGATCGTCGGTATCCCGATACCTTGTTCAGTCTCGTTACCGGCAAGTCTCTTTACTCGTTCCGTAACACATCATCCCGTGATCAACTCCTTGATCACATTGTGCACATTATGATGATGTCCTACCGAGTGGGCCCAGAGATACCTCTCCGTCACACGAAGTGACAAATCCCAGTCTCGATTCATGCCAACCCAACAGACACTTTCGGAGATACCTGTAGTGCACCTTTATAGCCACCCAGTTACGTTGTGACGTTTGGTACACCCAAAGCATTCCTACGGTATCCGGGAGTTGCACAATCTCATGGTCTAAGGAAAAGATACTTGACATATAGAAAAGCTTTAGCATACGAACTACACGATCTGTGCTAGGCTTAGGATTGGGTCTTGTCCATCACATCATTCTCCTAATGATGTGATCTCGTTATCAATGACATCCAATGTCCATGGTCAGGAAACTGTGACCATCTATTGATCAACGAGCTAGTCAACTAGAGGCTTACTAGGGACATGGTGTTTGTCTATGTATCCACACATGTATTTGAGTTTCCTATCAATACAATTCTAGCATGGATAATAAACAATTATCATGAACAAGGAAATATAATAATGACCAATTTATTATTGCCTCTAGGGCATATTTCCAACAGTCTCCCACTTGCACTAGAGTCAATAATCTAGTTCACATCACCATGTGATTAACATTCATAGGTCACATCGCCATGTGACCAACATCCAAAGAGTTTACTAGAGTCAGTAATCTAGTTCACATCAATATGTGATTAACACTCAATGAGTTCTGGGTTTGATCATGTTATGCTTGTGAGAGAGGTTGTAGTCAACGGGTCTGCAACATTCAGATCCCTATGTACTTCGCAAAACTTTATGTCATATCGTAGATGCTGCTACCACGTTCCACTTGGAGCTATTCCAAACTATTGCTCCATTATACGTATCTGGTATCTCTACTCAGAGTTATCCGGATAGGTGTTAAGCTTGCATCGACGTAACTCTTTACATCGAACTCTTTATCACCTCCATAACCGAGAAACATTTCCTTATTCCTCTAAGGATAATTTTGACCACTATCTAGTGATCCACTCCTGGATCACCTTTGTACCCTCTTGCCAGACATGTGGCAAGGCACCCATCAGGTGCGGTACTCATCATGGCATACCGTATAGAGCCTATGACAAAAGCATAGGGGACGACCTTCGTCCGTCCTCTTTCTTCTGCCGTGGTCAAGCTTTGAGTCTTACTCAACTTCACACCTTACAACTCGGGTAAGAACTCCTTCTTTGACTGATCTCTATTGAACTCCTTCAAAATCATGTCAAAGGTGTGTGTTCTTTTGAAAGTATCATCAGGCGTCTTGATCTATCTCTATAGATCTTGATGCCCAATTATATAAGCAGCTTTATCCAGGTCTTCCTTTGAAAAACTCCTTTCAAACAACCCTTTATGCTTTCCAGAAATTCTACATCATTTCAGATCTATAATATGTCATTCACATATACTTATCAGAAATGTTGTAGTGCTCCCACTCACTTTATTGTAAATACAAGTTTCTAACAAACTTTGTATACCCAAAAACTTTGATCACTCCATCAAAGCGTATATTCCGACTCCGAGATGCTTGCTCCAGTCCATGGAAGGATCGCTGGAGCTAGCATACCTTTTAACATCCTTAGGATCGACAAAACCTTTCTGATTGTATCACATACAACCTTTCCTTACGAAAACTGGTAAGAAAACTTGTTTTGTCATCCATCTGCCAGATTTCATAAATGCAGCTAATGCTAACATGATTCCGACGGACTTAAGCATCGCTACGGGTGAGAAAATCTCATCGTAGTCAACTCCTTAAACTTGTGAAAAACTCTTTGCCACAAGTCGAGCTTCATACACAGTGACATTACCGTCCACGTCCGTCTTCTTCCCAAAGATCCATTTATCTCAATGGCTTGCCGGTCATCGGGCAAGTCCACCAAAGTCCATACTTTGTTTCGATACATGGATCCTATCTCGGATTTCTCAGCTTATAAACATTTGTCGGAATACAGGCCCACCATCGCTTCTCCATAGTTCGTAGGTTCATTGTTGTCCAACAAAATGACTTCTAAGACAGGATCACCGTACCACTCAGGAGTAGTACATATCCTTGTCAACCTACGAGGTTCGATAGCAACTTGATCCGAAGCTTCATGATCACTATCATTAGTTTCCTCTTCAACAGTCGTAGGTTCCACAGAAACATCTTTCTGTGTTGCACTACTTTCCGGTTGAAGTGAGGGTTCGACAACCTCATCAAGTTCTATCTTCCTCCCACTCAAATCTTTCGAGAGAAACTCCTTCTCGAGAAAGGACCCGTTCTTAGCGACAAACATTTTTGCCCTTGGATCTGAGATAGAAGGTATACCCAACTGTTACCTTTGGGTATCCTATGAAGATGTATTTGTCCACTTTTGGGTTCGAGCTTTTTCCGGCTGAAGCCATAAGCATCGCAACCCCCAAACATTAAGAATCGACAACTTTGGTTTCTTGCCAAACCATAGTTCACACGGCGTCATCTCAACGGACTTAGATGGTGCCCTATCTAAAGTGAGTGCAACTGTCTCTAATGTATAACCTCAAAATAATAGCGGTAGATCGGTAAGAGACATCATAGATCGCACCATATCTCATAAGGTTCGATTACGACGTCTGGACACACCATTACGCTGTGGTGTTCTAGGTGGCTTCAACTGCGAAACAATTCCACAATGTCTTAAGTGATTGCCAAACTCATAACTCAGAAAATCTCCCCTTGATCAGATCGTAGGAACATGTTCTTCTTCTTATGATGATTCTTAACTTCACTCTGAAATTGCTTGAACTTTTCAAACATTTCAGACCTTTGCTTCATTAAGTAAATATACCCATATCTACTCAAATCGTTAGTGAAGATGAGAAAATAACGATATCCACTACACGCCTTAATTCTCATTGGATCACACACATCAGCATGTATGATTTCCAACAAGTCACTTTCCCGTTTCATTGTACCTGAACACGGGATCTTAGTCATCCTGCCCAAGAGGCATGGCTCGCATGTGTCAAGCGATTCAAAATCAAGTGACTCCAAACATCCATCAGCATGGAGTTTCTTCATGCATTTTATGCCAAAATGACCTAAGCGGCAGTGCCACAAGAAAGTGGTACTATCATCATTAACTCTACATCTTTTGGCATTAATATTATCATCATGTGTATTACTATGATCGAGATTCAACGAACCATTGGGTGCATGACCATAAAGGTATTATTCATGTAAACAGAATAACCATTATTCTCTAACTTAAATGAATAACCGTATTGCGATGAACATGATCTAATCATATTCATGCTTAACGTAGACACCTGATAACATTTATCTAGGTTCAACACTAATCTGGAAAATAGAGGGAGCGTGTGATGGTGATCTTATCAACCTTGGAAACACTTCCAACACACATCGTCACCTCGCCCTTAGCCAGTCTCCGTTCAGTTCGTAGCTTTTGCTTCAAGTCACTAATAGCAACTGAACCAGTATCCAATACCCAGGTGCTACAAGGAGTACTAGTAAGGTACACATCAATAACAATATACTTTGTTGAAGTTTCCAGCTATCATATCTACCATGTATTTGGGGTAGTTCCGCTACCATGTGACCGTTCCCCTTACAATAGAAGCACTTAGTCTCGAGGTTTGGGTTTAACCATGGGTTCCTTCATCAGAGCGACAACTGGTTTGCCATCCATGAAGTTTCCCTTCTAGCCCTTGCCCTTTTGAAATCAGTGGTCTTTGTTAAACCATCAACACTTGATGCTCCTTCTTGATTTCTACTTTTGCGGTCTTAAGAACCGCTAATAGCTCCGGGATCATCTTCATCCTTTGCATGTCATAGTTCATCACGAAGTTCTAGCAGCTTGGTGATAGTGTCTAGAGAATTTTGTCAACCACTATCTCACCTGGAAGATTAACTCCCACTTGGTTCAAGTGATTTTAGCACCCAGACATTCTGAGCACACGCTCACTAGTTGAGCTATTCTCCTCCATCTTTTTGGCAAAAGAACTTGTGAGAGGTCTCATACCTCTCAACACGGGCATGAGCCTGAAATCCCAATTTCAGCTCTCAGAACATCTCATATGTTCTATGACGTTCAAAACGTCATTGGAATCCCGATTCTAAGCCGTAAAGTATGGTGCACTAAACTATCAAGTAGTCATCAGGACGTGTCTCTCAGGTGTTCACAACATCCACAGACAACGTTGTAGGGGTTTGCACATCGAGCGGTGCATCAAAGACGTAAGCTTTCTGTGCAGCAGTGAGGACACTCCTCGGACTACGAACCCAGTCCGCATCCTTGCTTACAATATCTTTCAACTTAGTCTTTCTCTAGGATCGTATTAAACAGGGAGCTACAACGCAAGCTATTGATCTACAACATAATTTGCAAAGGCAACTTAGACTATTGTTCATGATAAGTGAGTTTAACTAATCAAATTACTTATAACTCCCACTCAAATTGACATCCCTCTGGTCATCCGAGCGTGACATGATCCAAATCCACCAACCCAAGTCCGATCATCACGTGAGATGAGGTGGTGTCAATGGTGAACATCTTCATGTTGATCATATATACTATATGACTCATGCTCGACCTTTCGGTCTTCCGTGTTCCGAGGCCATGTCTGTACATGCTAGGCTCGTCAAGTCTAACCCGAGTGTTCTGCATGTGCAAAACTGGCTTGCACCCGTTGTATGCGAACGTAGAGTCTATCACACCCGATCATCACGTGGTGCTTCGAAACGACGAACCTTCGCAACGGCGCACACTCGGGGGGAACACAATTTCATCTTGAAATTTTAGTGAGGGATCATCTTATAATGCTACCGTCGTCCTAAGCAAAATAAGATGCATAAAAGGATTAACATCACATGCAAATCATAAGTGACATGATATGGCCATCAACTCGTGCTTTTGATCTCAATCTCCAAAGCACCGGCATGATCTCCATCGTCACCGGCGTAACACCATGATCCCCATCATCATGATCTCCATCATCGTGTCGCCATCGGGGTTGTCGCGCGCCCACCATGCTCTTACTACTATTGCTACCGTTTAGCGATAAAGTAAAGCATTACATAGCGCTTAATGATTGACACGCAGGTCATACAAAAATTAAAGACAACCCTATGGATCCTGCCGGTTGCCGCATACATCGACATGCAAGTCGATATTAACTATTACAACATGATCATCTCATACATCAAATATATCTCATCATGTCTTTGGCCATATCATATCACATACATACCCTGCAAAAACAAGTTAGACGTCCTCTAATTTGTTGTTGCATGTTTTACGTGGCTGCTATGGGTATCTAGCAAGAAAGCTTCTTACCTACGCAAAGCCACAACGGTGATATTTAAGTTGCTATTTAACCTTCTACAAGGACCGCCTTCGTCGAATCCGATTCAACTAAGATAGGAGAGACAGACACCCGCCAGCCATCTTATGCAACAAAAGTCGCATGTCTGTCGATGGAACCGGTCTCATGTACGTGGACATGTAAAGTTGGTCCGGGCCGCTTCATCCCATAATGCCGCTGAATCAAGAAAGACCAAAGAGGGAAGCAATCTAAACATCAACGCCCACAAACCCCTTTGTGTTCTACTCGTGAAAACATCTACGCAAGATCCTAGCTCTGATACCACTGTTGGGGAACGTTGCATGGGAAACAAAAATTTTCCTACGCATCACCAAGATCTATCTATGGAGTAATCTAGCAACGAGCATAAAGGGGAGTGCATCTACATACCCTTGTAGATCGCGAGCGGAAGCGTTCAAGAGAACGGGGATGATGGAGTCGTACTCGTCGTGATCCAAATCACCGATGATCCTAGCGCCGAACGGATGGCACCTCCGTGTTCAACACACGTACGGAGCGGGGACGTCTCCTCCTTCTTGATCCAGCAAGGGGGAGGAGAGGTTGATGGAGATCCAGCAGCACGACGGCGTGGTGGTGGAAGTAGCGGGATTCCAGCAGGGCTTCGCCAAGCGCTGCGGGAGGAGGGAGATGTGTCACGGGAGGGAGAGGGAGGCGCCAGGGCTTGGGGTGCTGCTCCCATGCGCCTCCCCACTATATATAGGGGTGGAGGGGGCTGGTTTCTTGCCCTCCAAGTCCATTGGGGCGTTGGCAAAGGTGGGGGAAAGAAATCCCATCATTTCCTTTCCCCACCGATTGTTATCCCCCCTTTTTAGGGATCTTGATCTTATCCCTTCGAGATATGATCTTATTCCTTCTAAGGGGAGATCTTGGTGCGCCTTGACCAGGGGTGTGGGGCCTTGCCCCCACTACCCACGTTCATGTGGGTCCCCCCATGCAGGTGGGCCCCACTTCGGAACCTTCTAGAACCTTCCCGGTACAATACCGAAAAATCCCGAACATTTTCCGGTGGCCAAAATAGGACTTCCTATATATAAATCTTTACCTCCGGACCATTCCAGAACTCCTCGTGACGTCCGGGATCTCATCCGGGACTCCGAACAACTTTCGGGTTTCCGCATACTTATATCTCTACAACCCTAGCGTCACCAAACCTTAAGTGTGTAGACCCTACGGGTTCGGGAGACACGCAGACATGACCGAGACGACTCTCCGGTCAATAACCAACAGCGGGATCTGGATACCCATGTTGGCTCCCACATGCTCCACGATGATCTCATCGGATGAACCACGATGTCAAGGATTCAATCAACCCCGTATACAATTCCCTTTGTCTATCGGTACAGTACTTGCCCGAGATTCGATCGTCGGTATCCCGATACCTTGTTCAGTCTCGTTACCGGCAAGTCGCTTTACTCGTTCCGTAACACATCATCCCGTGATCAACTCCTTGATCACATTGTGCACATTATGATGATGTCCTACCGAGTGGGCCCAGAGATACCTCTCCGTCACACGGAGTGACAAATCCCAGTCTCGATTCATGTCAACCCAACAGACACTTTCGGAGATACCTGTAGTGCACCTTTATAGCCACCCAGTTACGTTGTGACGTTTGGTACACCCAAAGCATTCCTACGGTATCCGGGAGTTGCACAATCTCATGGTCTAAGGAAAAGATACTTGACATATAGAAAAGCTTTAGCATACAAACTACACGATCTGTGCTAGGCTTAGGATTGGGTCTTGTCCATCACATCATTCTCCTAATGATGTGATCTCGTTATCAATGACATCCAATGTCCATGGTCAGGAAACTGTGACCATCTATTGATCAACGAGCTAGTCAACTAGAGGCTTACTAGGGACATGGTGTTTGTCTATGTATCCACACATGTATTTGAGTTTCCTATCAATACAATTCTAGCATGGATAATAAACAATTATCATGAACAAGGAAATATAATAATGACCAATTTATTATTGCCTCTAGGGCATATTTCCAACACCTTGCACCCGCGGGCACAAGCACCGTTGTTTTCCCCCTTGTGGCAACAGCACATCCCCTAGACTCATGTTTCTGTCACTCAAGCTAGTCATCGAGGGGCATGAACCCACAATCAAGCATAACGTTCCCTCTTGGAGTCACTACGTATTACTCGGCCAAAGCAATAAATAACAATGGAGAACATGCAAGAATTACTTATGAACATAAATATAAAAGAAGGTGAATCAAATATATTACTCAAGAACAATCTGAACATAATCTCATAATCCATCGGATCTCAGCAAACTCATCATAGCAACAGCATGAGGATAACATATGTGCCTCGGTCATGTAGGGCAGCTCACGAGGACTAATTAGTGAAGCACAAGAACGGGAGGAGAACATCACATAGCTACTGGTCATGGACTCATGGTCCAAGGGAGACTACTCACGAGTCATCCGGGAGGCGTCCATGGTGGTGGAGAAGCTCCCGGTGGTGATCCTCCCCTCCGGCAGGGTGCCGGGAAGAGTTCTCCTGGTGCTCCCGATCTTGGAAGCGGCGGCGGCGTCAGAACAGAGATGGGATCACGAAAAGAGTTCCCCTTCCGAGGGTTTCGAGGGGCCCTCTAAATATATGACAAAGGGGGGCACCGGACGGGCTTCGTGGGGCCAGGGCGCCCCCCCGGCGCGGCCCAGGGGAGGGGGCGCGCCCACAGGGCGCCCCGAGCCCCGGTGCCCCCCCCCGGCTGTACTTCGGGCGCAAGGTCGGTTCCGGAACGCTGATTTTTAATATAATTTTTCTGGATTTTTCCTGGCAGTTCTCGTAACGTGAAAACCTGAAATACAAAATCAGCCGAAAACAGAAACTAGCACCGGGGTGCACTGGATTAGTAGGTTAGTCCAAATATGATCAAAAGTGTATGGAAGTGTATGAATATCATAGCAATATCACCCAAAAGTGGCATGGAGCAAGCAAAAATTATAGATACGTTTTGGACGTATCAACATCCCCAAGCTTAATTCCTGCTCGTCCTCGAGTAGGTAAATGATAACAAGAATAATTTCTGTGGTGACATGCTATTAACCATATAGGACTTTTCATAGTCATATGACAAAAGCTTACTGAGGCAATGATTCTATAGTAATTAAGTTGCCTCATGAGAAAATCACAAATGACTGAAAGTTTTACAATATGAAACTGAAACATCAAAAAGATTTGCAATGAACATGATGTGCAAATATGATAAAGTGATATCTAGCTTGCCCCCTTTAGTGACGCAAAACATAAATGCAGGGGCACCTTCAAGGTTTAAGTGATGACTAGATACAATGATTTCAAAATAAACGATATCACAATCATGCAAAAGACAATGCTACTTTGGGACAATGCACATTACACTCAGAATGACAATCATGCTCTCAGTAGTTGGTGCTTTTAAAAGAAGATGGAGACTCAACATAAAAGTAAAAGAATGGTTATGTGCTAGAGCTTTTTATTTTAAAAACATAGAAGAAATTTTGTCAACGGTAGTAGTACTTCATATGTGTCATGCATAACACATCCTATAAGTTGCAAGCCTCATGCATCGAATACCAATAGTGCTCGCACCTTGTCCTAATTAGTTCGGATTTCCATGGGTTATCATTGCATTACATATGTTTCAACCAAGTGTCACAAAGGGGTACCTCTATGCCACCTGTACAAAGGTCCAAGGAGATAAATCGCATTTGATTTCTCGTTTTTGATAGATCTCAACTTGAGGACATCCATACCGGGACAACATAGAAAATAGATGATGGACTCCTCTTTAATGCATAAGCATATTCTCATAAGAGATTGAGGATTAAGGTCCAAGCTAAAACTTCCACCATGATACATGGCTTTGGTTGGCGTCCCAATGTTCTTCTCTAACAATATGCATACTTATTCAACCCACGGCAAATCACCCTTACTTCAGACAAGACGAACATGCATAGCAACTCACATGATATTCAACAAAAGTGTGATAGTTGATAGCGTCCCCAGAAACATGGTTACCGCTCAGCAAGCAACTTATAAGAAATAAGATACATAAGCAACATATTCTTTACCACAATAGTTTTTAGGCTACTTTCCCATGAGCTATGTATTGCAAAGATTGAAGGTTATAAAGGTAGCACATGTAAATTACTTGGAGTGGCGGTGAAATACCACGTATAGATAGATATGGTGGACTCATATGGCATAACTGGTTTTAAAAGGATGTGGATGCACAAGCAGTCAGTCCGCTTAGTACAGGTGAAGGTTAGCAAAAGACTGGGAGCGACCAACTAAGAGAGCAATGACGGTCATAATCATGCAGAGCGACAAAGCAACATTGAATCAGGCATGGTAGTTATATCGCTACTCAGAAATAAAAGATCATCAAGGCTTGACAGACTTTCTTTACAGTCTTAAATATGCGTGAGCATACGCCAAGTCAATCAAAATAAATTTTCGAAGGAAGATATTACTAAACCATACCACATCATAGGCAAACAAATCATGTTGGTACTCCAATAACACATTGGCGATCCCCCAGCTATTTGAGACTAACCATAAGAAAACCTGAACTACTAAGCACCATCATGCACGTAGCATCTTTATCATAGACATATTAACCAATGCAACGGAAGCAAAATCTCTTAATAAGGTGAGCATGGTAATTAAAGAGAGTTCAAGCAACCAACTAAACAAAAGCTCTTTGAAAAGATAAGCATGAATACTAAGAGCAGAGCACGATAGTAGCTATTAAAAGACAAAGAACACACACAGCAAAGATAGACATGAAAATTCTATGTTATGTTCTAGGTAGAAGTGGAGCGTGTTTCTCTCCCACATAAAGGAATGTTGAGTTCCGACTCGTTATGAAAAACTAAAAAGAAAACTAAAAACAAGACGCTCCAAGCATAGCACATAACACATGAAGCGGTAAAATATAGTGGAACGAAAGGCGAACTGATAATGTTGATGGAGAAGGGGATGCACGGGGGCATCCCCAAGCTTAGACGCTTGAGTCTCCTTGAATATTTTTTGGGGGTGCACGGGGGCATCCCCAAGCTTGAGCGCTTGACACTCCTGAATCTTTTTATCATCTTCCCTCGCACACTTGAAAACTCCCTTCATACATAACTCATCATAATCTGATTAGCGAGGTTAGTACCCTTAATAAAATAATTATACCTTGCTGGAAATAAAGATATTCTTGAACTTCTACTGTTTCTCAAGATTTCCAACAGGTTTTTGCAAAGAAAAAGCAAGCTCTTGGTTTGCAAACTGAAGGAAAGGCAAAACAGGACAGAATCTGTGAAAAACAGAACAGCAGGTAGTAATCGATTTGTTCGGGATACTTCTGTAACTCAAATCAAAAAACTCAGAACAGACGCACGAAAGACAATTATATAGAGAACGCTGTCGAAACAATTCAGAACAAAAAGATGATCTGGTGATTTTATACGATTTTTTCTATCCAAGGACAGAATCTGTTTCCTGGACAGCACCTCACAACTTTTGAACTTTCTAGCAATCAGAGGCTATACTTGGCACAAATATGAAAAGCAAAGATACAATGATGATGCTACAGTAGTAAACAACATCAAGACACAACAAAAGCAAAAAATTTATTCATGTGGGCTGCCTCCCAAAAGCGCTTTCTTTTATGCCTTTAAGCTAGGCATAATGCATAGAGATCAAGTTTTATCAAGAGTAAAAGAATAGCTAGCCCGTACAACGGACTCAAAAAGTAACTTGATCTTCTTTCGAGGGAAGTGTTCCATCCCTTTCTTGAGAGGAAACTGAAATTTTATATTACCCTCTTTCATGTCAATGATAGCACCAACGGTGCGTAAAAAGGGACGTCCCAAAATAATTGGACATGAAGGATCACATTCAATATCCATAATAGTGAAATCAATGGGAACATAATTATCATTAACAACAATAAGAACATCGTCGATCCTCCCCAAAGGTTTCTTTATGGAAGAATCAACGAGACGAACACCAAAAGAACAAAAATCATAAGGTTTCAATTTAAGCATATCATATAGTCTTTTGGGCATAACAGAGGTACTAGCTCCAACATCACATAATGCATAGCAAGAGAAGTCATTCAATTTAATTTTTATCATAGGATCCCAACCATCTTCTAGCTTTCTAGGTATGGAGGCTTCTACTCTAAGTTTCTCCTCCCTAGCTTTGATGAGAGCATTAGTAATATGCTCTGTGAAGGCAAGGTTAAGCGTGCTAGTGCGGGGGTCTCTAGACATCTTGTGAAGGAAATCAATAACTTCGGTAAGAGTGCAATTATCAAAATCAAGGTCATTAGCATCAAGTAAAGTGGTAGTAGTGTCCTTTAGGTTCACATGTTTGGTAGTTTCTATAGTCATAGCATCACCATTAATAGGTCCATTGGGACCAGGAGTACATTGGGTGCTAAGAGTTTGAATATCCTCAATAACTTGGATAGTAGCAACAGTGTGGTGGGTAGGAAGGCTCTTAATTCTATCCTCTTCCTACCTTTCTCTAGCCCATCTCTCTTTAAGTTTAGCCATCATCCTAATATTTTCATTAATTTGCACTTGAGTAGCATTAATAGGAGTGACCTTCCTCTCCTCAAGAGGAGAAGTTTCAATTTTTAGCAATTTTACCTCATTGGCTAAATGGTCTACCTTAAAAGAAAGATCATCTAGTTTATGTAGTTTTTCTTCTACACTCTTATTAAAGGCTTTTTGGGTAGTGATGAAATCTTTGAGCATAATCTCTAGTTCAGTAGTGGAGTTCTTGATGATAGGATAAGCATTGTTGTTCCCATAAGAATTAGAGGGGAACGGTCTAGGATTGTTACCAAAGTTACTCCTATAAGCGTTGTTGTTAAAATTGTTTCTAGAGATAAAATTCACATCTACTTGTTCTTGAGCAATCAA
The DNA here is from genome assembly GCA_902687465.1 of Secale cereale. Classification (NCBI taxonomy): domain Eukaryota; kingdom Viridiplantae; phylum Streptophyta; class Magnoliopsida; order Poales; family Poaceae; genus Secale; species Secale cereale. The sequence goes on along the minus strand of LR738711.1, from coordinate 690,860,854 downwards.
AGAATTTAAAGGAACATCACGAGGATCAACAGAAGATTGCTTCGAAAGTAGAGACATGATCAAGTCAACTTTTTCATTTAAGGAGGAAATCTCCTCGACAGAGTTTACCTTCCTACATGTTGGAGCGCGTTCGGTGTGCCATTGGGAATAATTGGTCATCATATCATCGAGAAGCTTCGTGGCAGCACTAAGTGTAGTTGACATAAAAGTTCCTCCCGCGGCCGAATCTAACAAGTTCCGCGAGGTAAAGTTCAAGCCTGCATAAAAAGTTTGGATAACCATCCAAGTAGTCAAACCATGAGTAGGGCAGTTCTTGATAAGAGATTTCATACGTTCCCAAGCTTGGGCAACGTGTTCATTATCCAATTGTTTAAAATTCATTATGTTACTTCTAAGTTGGATAATTTTAGCAGGTGGATAGTATTTTCCGATAAAAGCATCTTTGCACTTGTCCCATGAATCTATGCTATTTTTAGGCAAAGACTGAAACCAAATTTTAGCTCCTCCTCTCAAGGAGAAAGGAAAAATCTTAAGCTTAACAATATTACCATCTATTTTGTGGTACATTTGCATATCACAAAGTTCAACAAAGTTGTTTAAGTGTAAAGCAGCATCATCTCCAGCACCGGAGAATTGATCTTTCATGACTAAGTTCAGTAAAGCAGGTTTAATTTCATATGAAGGTGCTGAAGTGGCAGGTGTAGTGATAGGTGTGTTGATAAAGTCATCGTTGTTGTGACTAGTGAAGTCACACAACTTGGTGTTCTCGGTGGAACCCATAGTAGCAAGCAAGCAAGATAACTATTTTTGTGATTTTCGATAAAAAGGTACTAAAGCAAAAACTGAAAGGTAAACTAACAAGACTAAAAAGCAAAGGTAAAAGATAGCATGCAACTCCCCTATCCTGAAGAGTGGAGTCCCCGGCAATGGCGCCAGAAAATACTCCTTGATGGGCCTCTAACCCCTCGTTGGTTACCCCAAGTGGAAGGTGAAAGATGCAGTGTTGTGGAAGTGTTTTCCCTTAGCAAAGATGCCAAGGATCGAATCCCCAGAGACTCCTAGGTTCAACAAGTAGGTGTCAACTGCTAACGGCGCAAATTAACAATCAACGTGGACCTGCACACAGATACAAATAATTTTGCTCCCAACGAGTACAGAGAGGTTGTCAATCCCTCCGGCCTTGTAGTTCACAAATGATTAAACGCAAAATGATAGTAGTGATAGATAGTGTTTGCAATAGTAAATAATAACGAAATATAAATAGCAGATGTGATCAATGATGGTAATATGGACCGGAGTCACATGATGTTCACTAGTGATGTCTCTCTCCCAAAAGACGATAAAACAGCTATGTGAGGTAAACGAATTACAGCTGGGCAATTCACAGGACCACGAACGCAAACCAATGCTGACTACATTGCAAGAAAGGTTGAGGTTCAAAGCATGGGCGGTACGCCAAAGTAAGTAGACCGAAATCCATCAATATCTACTACTAATCATCCACCTTGAGATATCTATCCAGAACATCTCGCTGGTATTAAGTTGCGAGCCCCACCCATAGTGTAAACTCAAAGCAACAGACAACTGCATTAAAAGAACTTTGCGTAAAGTAAACAATCCTTGCACCCGCGGGCACAAGCACCGTTGTTTTCCCCCTTGTGGCAACAACACATCTCCTAGACTCATGTTTCTGTCACTCAAGCTAGTCATCGAGGGGCATGAACCCACAATCAAGCATAATGTTCCCTCTTGGAGTCACTACGTATTACTCGGCCAAAGCAATAAATAACAATGGAGAACATGCAAGAATTACTTATGAACATAAATATAAAATAGGTGAATCAAATATATTACTAAAGAACAATCTGAACATAATCTCATAATCCATCGGATCCCAACAAACTCATCATAGCAACAACATAAGGATTACATATGTGCCTCGATCATGTAGGGCAGCTCACGAGGACTAATTAGTGAAGCACAAGAACGGGAGGAGAACATCACATAGCTACTGGTCATGGACTCATGGTCCAAGGGAGACTACTCACGAGTCATCCGGGAGGCGTCCATGGTGGTGATCCTCCCCTCCGGCAGGGTGCCGGGAAGAGTTCTCCTGGTGCTCCCGATATTGGAAGCGGCGGCGGCGGCGGAACAGAGATGGGATCGCGAAAAGAGTTCCCCTTCCGAGGGTTTCGAGGGACCCTCTAAATATATGCCAAAGGGGGGCACCGGACGGGCTTCGGGGGGCCCAGGCGCCCCCCCCCCCGGCACGGCCCAGGGGGGGGGGGGGCGCCCACAGGGCGCCCCGAGCCCCGATGGCCCCCCCCGGCTGTACTTCGGGCGCAAGGTCGGTTCCGGGACGCTGATTTTTTATATAATTTTTCTGGATTTTTCCTGGCAGTTCTCGTAACGTGAAAACCTGAAATACAAAATCAGCCGAAAACAGAAACTGGCACCGGGGTGCACTGGATTAGTAGGTTAGTCCAAATATGATCAAAAGTGTATGGAAGTGTATGAATATCATAGCAATATCACCCAAAAGTGGCATGGAGCAAGCAGAAATTATAGATACGTTTTGGACGTATCACCCTCCCTCACGAACGGCGCCGCCGCGAGCACCTGGAGGGGGGAAACGGACGCGTGGGGTCTACACGGAGGGGATCTTGCTGTGGGTCTGTCCCGGATGTTTCTCCAGACTGTTCCTATGGGCTGACCTAACACAACCGGGTGGGGAGGTCCACTGGTCAAAGCCCGTCCGCGCAAAGTCGAAGGGCTAGATCCCGTGGTCCAACGCTACAGGGTTAGGTGGGACGGGGGCACTGGGGGGTAGCAATGCCACAGGAGCGTCGCACCGGGCCCTCATACATGCATGGTGGTGTGGTGGCATGTCCGAAGAGGCGGGACGCGTGTCCGGTGTGTGCCCCCCCCTCACGGACGGCGCCGCCGCCGACACCTG
>LR738711.1:690810656-690855459 GCA_902687465.1 Secale cereale | reverse complement strand
GGGGAGGCAGGCGAGGAGGAGGGTGGTGGTGGGGATGATGGTGGTGACGGGAACGGGGTTGACAACAAGGGGTGGCTGCGTGGTAACGCAAAGCTACCAAAGCAGGTTCCTGCTACTGAGGAGCAGAAGTGGCTCATTGAGCCCACGGGAAAAGAGTAAGCACCACTTTGTAATAATTTCATTATTTTGCTTGTCACATGCTTATTCCGGTTGTTATTTATTTTGCTTGTCACATGCTAATAATTCATTCTTTTGCAGCAACTGGATATATTCTAAAGGGGTCCGTATTCCCAACGGCCTCACACTGTCTTGCTGAAGTTACACTGGCCGGGGTTGTACTGTCCGGATCCAGTCAGGCAGCCGGATCGTCGGGTTTTGGCCACGAGCTGGGACCACTGGGAAGCGGCCCACCACGCGGACCATGACACCCATGCCAAGGCCGTGATCACTATTTTCTGGGTGAGTTCTCTTCAGAAGCACAAGTCCATTCTAGTTTCATGAATGATTTAACTCATGGCTTCTTCCATTCTTGTTTCATGCATGTTTGTAGAAATTCTATCGAGTTCTTCCGGAGCATAGGGCTAGAGCGGACCAGATCGTGTTGCGCCAATGCAAGAAGAAGGCCCGCCAGCTGCAGTACGAGGTGCGCTATGTGGCCATCTCCACATACTACCACGACGTTCTTGGTGTGAAGATGACCAAGGAAGATGCGCGGAGGATGGGCATTACCTTGGAGAAGCCCGAGTTCTTGGCGGTAAGTATAAAAGATTTTTCATTATTCTTTCATTACCTTGTGGTACATTATGCTTTATGCTTTATGCTTCCATAACACCAATTTGGACACACCTATATGCCATTATGCTTTTATTATGTAGGTGTGTCCAAATTGGTGTTATGGAAAAGACGAGTCCTGGGCGACATTGGTTGATCTTTGGTGTGATGAGGCTGGAGCCTGGGCGGCTATGAGAACCAAAAATAAGGCTAACCGAGGGACGGAGGGAGTACATGCTCAGGGAAACCGAAACCACTATCTCCACAAGGCAGTTAATGTATGACTAACCCCATTAAACATTCTTCTTCTTCTATTTACCATCAGTTTCTTATGTATGACTAACCTCTGTTTGGTGGTGCAGGAGGAGAAACTGAAGCGGCCGCTCTCAGACATGCAGGCGTGGGAGATCGCCCATACGCGGAAGGACCCCAAGCCTGGCGAGCACAAGTACTACGGCAAGAAGACCGCGGGGAACATGCAAGCCTACTCCGAAGCGTATCTGAAGTTGCATCCTGACACACCTGACCCCATTGCGGCGCCTCTGGACGAAAGGGCGGTGGTGAGCATGGGGCCCAAGGAGCAGGGTCGGGAGGCGGTTCTCGATGCTGTGATCACTCCTAGTATCTCCTACACACAGCTTCGTCGGATCGACCCGAGCCTGAGCCAGCGCACGAGCCAGCCAGTGACCAGTGCACAGTCCCTCTTTCAGGAGCAATAATCTATAAGTATTTTCCCTCTTATCTTCATTGCTCACTTTATTTTCCGCATTTATTAGTTTTATGAGTTCCATCATGGCATACCGTAGGCCTACCTGGAGTACACACGCCAGGAGACCATGGCGTGGCATAAGAGGCTTTATGAACACCAAGTGCAGAGGGATCTCCAGATGCAGCAGGCTTTTCAGGAAATGGCGGCCGGCAGGTGTCCTCAGTTGCAGCCAGCACAATGCCCTCCAGCGCAACCAGTGCTGCTGACCTTTGAGGAGTTTGTGGCACAAACCGCTGGCCCCTCGCCGGTTAGTTCATCCCCAATCTATTCATCCAAAGCATGTCATGCCTTTCAACACAATCATATATCCCGTTAATATGTCTTTTCAACATCCAGGGAACAGGTGGATCTACCGTTGGCGGTGGTCTTCGCAGCACTCCGGAGACACGGAGCCCGACCACTCCGATCCACGGAGGCGGAGGCGGAGGCGGAGGTGGAGGCTTCGACGGTCTTGGCGGTAGCGCTGCTGCTAGCAGTGATGACCTGGGCTTCGGCGGTCTTGGCGGTGACGACCTCCGTGGTGCTCGATGATCCTTGTGTGTGGTGATGATACTCCTAGATGACTTGTGTGCTTCTCTATATGCTTATGTTTATGTTGGTTGTGATGATGATCATTTAGAGATTTGTGTGTGATGATGCTTAATTATGCATATATTGTTGTGATGGTGCCGGATGATATCCCGTTGATATGTGCTGTTGTTTATATGTCTATTCTGTTTTATATGTCTATTCCATCATATATATGTGTTGATATGTGCTGTTGTTTGAATTGAATTCATTTGAAATCAAACAGAAAAAAAGCAAAAGAAAACTATGCCGACGGCTAGGCCGTCGGCATAGGGCTGCTGTGAGCTCCCAGTAGCTGACACGTGGCGTCTATGCCGACGGCCTTGCCGTCGGCACAGATTTTATACTAAGCCGACGGCCAGGCCGTCGGCATAGCTGCCACGTGTGAGCTACTGGGAGCTGCCTATGAATGAGTATGCCGACGACATCGCCGTCGGCTTATATTTCAAACTATGCCGACGGCCAGGCCGTCGGCATAGCCCTGGTCTACGAGCAGCGGCTGGTCGCCACGTGGCACGCCTATGCCGACGGCTGCCGTCGGCATAGCCCTGGTCCACGAGCAGCGGCTGGTCGCCACGTGGCACCCCTATGCCGACGGCCCTTGCCGTCGGCATTGATGTACGGCCCCCGTCGGCATAGCATATATGCCGACGGCCAACCTGGCTATGCCGACGTATATGTTGCCGACGGACCTATGCCGACGGGGGCCGTCGGCATAGGTATGTCCCGACGGGACTCCGGGCTATGCCGACGGCCCTGGCCGTCGGCATAGGGGGCGATTCTGGTAGTGTTACAAGACATGCGTGTATCTATTAATCGTTAATTTGACCAATCTAATAAAAGTCATATATTATAAAAAATATATCATTATAGACTTCAGATGTTCTATTTTCAAACGGTATAATTTTTGTGTTATATAATTTATATTACGGTAATAAAATTGGCAACCTATGTATACGCGTAGGACTTGCAAACTGAAACGAAGGGAGTACATTAAATTTTTGTGCAAGTCAAATGTATGTATGTTTGGCCCAGATTATAAAATAACACATTATAATACAAAATATAAAAATACTTTTCATGATGAATCTAATTATACAAATTTGGTACTGAAGATATTGTTATTTTTATATATATAAATAAATTTGGTCATACATGATACATGCATATGTTTGACTTTTGCAAAAACTAAAAACATCTACAATTGGGCTCCCAAACCTCCTATACGTTCGGGTGAATGCCTGGTCACTGATGGGTCAAAAAACTCTGATATGACGGTCTCCTCATACCGGCCCTAAATATCCTGGCACACCGACATCTCTCAAATCCGGCTCATATCTAGGACATATATGGGGAGGTCTAGACGCGTCGGCTACGTCCGCCACATTGGACCCAACAGGCGAGACCCATCGTAAATTGCACCAAATCTCCGTTCTCCTGACCTTGCCCTACCAACCATTTGCCATTCCTTTATTCTCCCTCTCCCGTGCTTGTCATCCTCTAGCCATGCCTCCACCCGCCATACCAAGCCCTCAGCGTTGCCAGCACCGCCAGAGAACTCCTCCCCTCTAGCCTCGCCGCCACGGACACTGCGGCATGTGAAGACGCCGTCGTGATACGTCCGGCTATTCTCGAACTGCACCTTGCCCTCTGTGTGTTTGATACATTGGTCGACTAATTTTTTATTATTGTTCTCTAGATAAAGCGATGGATTTAGATGATTTGTCGGATGAGGGGTATGGACCCATGAAGCTTTTGGAATTAATTCAAAAGTAGTTCTTTGGTTCGTTGGATTCAATCGAAGAAGCAGTGAAGATAATGATGATCATGAGCATCCAACACCGGGAGGTGAAGCACATCCTGAACTTCAAGGGTTCAAACAAACGGAGAAGAGTTTTGAATCATGATATGGTCGATGGAGCACGGCTGCTCTACAAGAACATTCTACATATGCATTAGAATCTTCGAGATCATCAAGTGCACGCACAACTACTCAGTGATCTTGTGGAGCATACGTGTATCTACGGTGAAAACCAATAAATTATGCACTTCAAATAAATTTTATATTCGAACTATGTATTTTCGCTATCAACAAATGTTATTTATGTGTGATATTTGCGTGTGTGATAGACGTGCATAGATTTGCAAGAATTTGAAAGTTTCGATTTGAGAAGCGTGGCTGCCCGGCATGCAATACGAGGGCCCGTTCGGCGCTGTCCGAGGTCGCGCCTGAAAGTGTCCGCGGATGTTTAGGTATCAGATTTACTAGGTTCAACTGTAGAGTTCAGCTGTAGATGCTCTAATACACCATGCATTTTGAATCGAAGGGACACATCTCTACGAACGACGTCGTCCACTATTGCAACTTCCTCATACTGTGAGGCGTGCGTCCACCGGCTCTTGAGGTTGAAGCGAACCGCGACTCAACACATCCGCTAGTTGGGACGGGTGGCTAAACAATTCGCTCCGACACCGAGGGAATCATCAGGAGGCGAAGGCATGAGTCGACCCCGACGAGGCAAAGCACGTAAACAAATGGATCGGGTTTGGGGTACATACTACGGAGAGAACAGCAGGATCTACCCGGGAGATCTGGGCACGATTTAAAGTTGTGTCGTAAAGGCGTGATCTCCCCCCGCGATCCTGCCCAGCAGAAGCTTCGCTGGTCGATCGCGCGCAACCGATCCTCTCCCGCGTGCTATACAATATTGGCCGGCACAAGAGCCAGGCGTACGAGTCTGCTTTGGGGATCATGGTGTTTCGCAAGGCTTTCCAAACCCCCGTGCCTGCCTTACCTGGCCGGTTCGGTTCGCTTGGTTGACTGACCGGCTGGATCGGGGTCGGGCTTTGGCTTTGCGCATATTCGCTTCACGTGTGCCATGGACCACCGCTAGATATTGCCAGCACCCGGCTAGAAAAATGGTATTACGTCCAAATAACTAGTACAAAGCTCGACTGGGCATGCGACGCGAGCGTGATTGGTTGCATCAGGGCAACTCCAACGTCGATCATTAAATATCCGCGAAGGTTTCCTAAAAAAAAAAATCCGCGAAGGTGCGAACCAATATGTGGTTGGATGTTAGAGGGATAGTGATATTCCTACTTTCCTAGTCCATCGGGATTGACTTCATAAATTTTAAGATGACATGTCGGCTCAGTCTCTCGAAGTTGCTCATAGGGTAGGGTATGCGTGTGTACGTTTATAGAGATGAGTGTATGCGCGTACGTATGAGCGCTTGCGTCTATACTAATGTTTAAAAATAAAATCCGCGAAGATGTATGAACGTGTCCGTGGTCCGTGGATAGTGGACAGGAGGCCGGTCATCTAGCCGGAGTCATCAACAAGACCACCAACACCGTTTTTTTTTCTGATTTTCAGAAAGAAAATAAATAGCAAACGGCCCAAAAAAGAAGTAATAAAACATCTAAGGGCCTAAATCTACTTTGTATTGTCGTCGCTCCAGAAGTCGGACATCGCCATACGGTCTAGCTTCGTCGTCTTTGCAGGACAATGTGAGCAAGGCATCGGTGACAACAAATGATTGTCGTGCTGGTCCGGCGTGTTTTCGTCCTCAGACTCTAGCGTCTCGAAGAGAAGATTGCCCTTCGCCTCATTGAACCGGAGCCACGACCGCTCGCGGCGGATGGCGCGAGCGCTATTCACAAAGTCGTGTATGTCCCTGTTGACGTCGAGGATCGCCAGGTCCGCCACAACCATAGTCGCGATGACAACTTCAGACACGCGCTTCGCCTCCAGCTGGCCCTTTGTAACGCCCCGTACACACCCGTCGGTGGTCGTTACTCCTGGTGGGATCTAGACTGGCGTCACATATCAATACTAGTCTTTTCTGCGCACTTTGTCCTCACTCGTGCGCACCCGGGAGCAACTTCCCGGTCGGTCACCCATCCTGAAACTACTCCAAGCTGAGCACGCTTAACTTTGGAGTTCTATCCGAATGGGCTCCCGGAAAAGAAGGAATTCCTTATTGATATGAGTAGTCTATCATTCCTAATAAGCCAGGCCATCACATACACCCTCACTCAGAGGAACCGACGTCCTCGTCGGGCCACAGGAACGTTCCCTCTTGGCACAACCGTCTGTGCTTCCAGGACAGCACATGTGCCATGCCGTGTGCCACGACGGGTCACAAATGTCATGCACATCATGACTGCAAACTGTCCACAAACATCCGTGTAACCGCGAGGGTCGGCTCTGGTCAGGGCAGGACCTCTTCTGGCGTCCATGGGGTTCAGGAGGAGCTCTCCTCTCCTCACACGTCGCACGCTGCAGGAGGAAGACACGAGCCTGCGGAAGAAGGAGGCGCGTGGGGGTCCTGCTGAGGGTGGTCGCCGGCGTCGAGGTTTGCCGGGGCAGCGGGGGCACGAGGTTGAAGGAGCTCGGGCCTCGCAAGTGCTACAGGAGGAGGATCCAGGGGAAGGCTGATGGAGGCATCGAGAGGAAGCCGGTTGGTGGGGATCGATGGAATTGGGGAAAACGAGGACGTGGGTTTGGTCTGCTCGGGATCCCGAGGAACAAGAGATAGTGGCGGCGGGAGGATGTGTTGGATGGGACAGAAACCCTCGATTCTAGGGTTTCGTCTGATTAAATAGAAGATGAGTTTGAGTAGGAGCTAATCTAGACCCTCTGATTGAAATTGGACGGTTGAGATAATTAGGCAAGGGAGTCTGAATAATAAATCGAAGATATCTTAGGGATGTTTGGGGATGATCCGGACCCAACGGTAACAACAGTCTGGCTCGGGTTCGGGTAAGTCTCAGACGCGCCTGAAGGGTCTGTGCACTGTGCAAGGAGGGTCAAAAGGTCAGACAAGAGGGACTTGAAAAATAAACCGGTTGGGCTAAGAAAGGACACCGGAGACAAAAGGAGAAGCGGCAACTACAATGACTTCTGGTTTTATGAAAACATGTGGATGCTAACTATCGATTTAATGCAAATGATGACATGATGCAACGCAAAAATAAATAACACAAACACAAATGAAACACACGGGAGAACCCGGAACATCTGGAATCTTCTGGGACGTCGGTCTTCGGGCGTCACAACTCTCCCACACTAACAGAGGATCTCGACCCGAGATCCTAGAGATAGCACCAGGTAAAAACAGAAGAAGAAGAGGTAAAGCAAAGTTGCTTCTTTGACAGACGAGTGAAACCAAAGAACCTTGAGAGGTTGAACAATCTTGAAAGAAAGAATAGAATGGAAACGAACGAAGATGAAACACTCCGTTGGAAAAGAGGAACAAGGAACATTATGAGAACCTTGTAGGTTGAAAGACATGAAACAAGAGCTTACGAACCAAAGAATAAGGAACCGCAATGGTATAGCCAAGGAATAAGAATGACAGAATTTGGACAGCACTCCGTCTGAAAATGGAAGGAATTAACATGAACTTGAGGATATGGAATGATACTTGAAGAAAATCGACAGCATAATGCCTCTGAAACAATTGAAAGGATGGCACAAGAGGCAAGAAAGATTCAGACAACACTCCGGTTAAAAGATAGGCAAAACTTGATAAAATGAGGGAACTAGAATGAAGAATACAACACTCCGGTTAAATGATAAGCCATGGAAAGAACATGATCTCGATAAAACGAGATGATGGTTTGGAGAGAGCAACATCGCAATGCCTCCGGAATGAAAGAATAGAGTAAAACTCAATGAAAGAATTGAACGGAGAGAAAAAGACAACTTCTCCCAAAATTGAATTAGGAAATCCTCCTTACAAGAAGGGTTGAATGGAGTTGATGGAAAAATCAACAACGAAACGAATAAGCTTGAAGTGGGCTTATGGAAAACATCTCTAAATTATGAGGTGATAACCAGCCACTGACGAAAACATTTGATTGGATTGAGATCAACAAGGAGATGAAAAACTTATCTCACTGGAATGACAAATGAAGAACTTGGGTTATTTATAAGCACCATAATAGCGACAATTCTCAGGGAAAGCTTTTAGGTGAAATACAACCCAAGATAACCCCAACGAATAAATTGAAGGGTTTGAAAAAATCTCCTGAACAAAGAAAATGATGGGTTTAAATATTTCATTCCTGACAACTCGTGAATCATGAAACATGAAGGAATTGACAAGAATGACATAACACCATCTGAAAAGATAAGGTAGAAAGAATTGCACTTGGAAAGCATGATGAAGAATGCTTGAGCTCCAACAAGAATCTTGATGAAAACTTCGAGGGTGAATTAAAACATGATGAACCACCATGAAGAACTCCGGTAATGAAAGCATGGGAAGTGAAAGATGAAAAGAATAAGATTCAAGGCCTGCGATGAATTAGATGGAACTTGAAATGATAATTGAAATAACTTGGATCTCCGGAAAACAAGATGAACAACTTAGGACCGAGAATATGATATGATGAACAAGCTCCAGACAAAAGAATTAAATCACCTTGAAGGAATAAGAATAAGAATTATGTCATGCATCTCCTTCACCAATTTAAATTGATGACAACCAAAGGATTTGGCATACTACTTATTCTCGTTGGAAAGGATTAAGAGAGATCTCGCACAAGCTTGGGTAAATCTTCAACGAACCACCGGTAGGATTATGAAAAGAACGAGTGAATTAAAACGATAACAACGGAAGAGAAATCTTGAAAGAACCACCGTAAAATATGGAGACGAACGAAGAGACATCAATGAAGAATATTTGGAGGACGAAGTTGAAAACTGAGAACGAAGAAATATTCTGAAATGATGGCCTTCGGCAGATCACAATGGGAAGAATGAAGAATCTTGAGAGAACGGACCAAGATTTAAGAGAAACTCTTCTCCGGTCTCCAAATGCTGTGAATGAAGACGAGAAAAGCCATAAGAATTGTTGAGCACTCCGGAATGAAAGAATTAAAAAGGTTGAACCAATGAAGAAATAGAATTTGAAAGTGATCTTGGAGGAGGCATATGACTGATGGGATTCATACTTACGTCACACTATGAAAAGAATTCTCCGGAAAAAGAAGAGTCAGGTAAGATCCTGGAAAAAGACCTGTGGGTTAGGGCCCACTCAAAGAAATCACCGTTAGAAAAGATTGCTTGCGAGATATAGCACCGGTTGAATTAAATGGCTTGAGTAAGATAGCAACCTCAAAATAGCTTGAACGGATTAAGAATGGAATCGCGAATCTTCTGAGATACCTTGTACACTCCGGATATGAATAGCAAGAGGAGAATGATTAATTGGAGCACCGGAATAGAAAGCATTGTGAAATGAGGAAAATGATAAGATCAACACCGAAATCTTGAATTACATCCACTGGCAGAATTTGAGAACAAAAGAATGATGAACTTGAAACTCTTGAGCATCCTCACGATAATCACCGGATAAGAACATTGAAGGAAAAGAATGAAGAAACATCACATGAATAACATGGATACTCCATTTGAGAATTTCTGGCTCCAAGAAGAAGAAGGATGGGAGGGTGGGGAAAACAAAGACAATTTGAGACGAACAAAATGGACACCGGTTGAAAAAATATATTAACATGACCATCTTGATTATTAAGAAGGACTAGCACTCCCATAGGAATATGAGAACACCGATTAAGAAAGGTATGGAATCAACATTTGACATCGAAGCAACTCGAATACCAGAATCAAAACAAGAACAAAGGATAGATATGTTTATGAAGAAGATTATGTTGCAACATATCTATCCGAACAAAGAATTGAACGAATGAATTACACGGGTACATCAACTTGTCGAGAAGCCAGTTGGAGAACAAAAGGTAAATAAAACAACAAGGCGCAGAAGAACAAATACAAGATAGAAGCTTCGTTCGACATATTCGTGCTGAAAGCTCATGGAACGTGTTACAAAAGGGTTTTGCAATCCCCAGATCAGCATAGCCAAGGACCCTTTAAGATACAACTCCCGATCGGAACATGCCCATAAAACCACTTCACTCAATGTAGAACCCCAAACTTCATATCGTGCATCCGTTGGAAGAATGCCTAGAACTACTGGATGAACCCACCTATTAATTTCCGAAAGTTTCCAGTTATGCAATCAGGTGTTGGGGATACAGGGGAAGCATCGCGCACTCAACTCTAAACCTACATCCAGCTGTATCCATCCTTCAACACATAACCAGTTATCTCCGGAAACTGTTTACCTCGGACCTTTGAAACGCATCTACTATACAAGCTATGGCAATACTCCCGAACTACCTCCCCAGTACTGGGTGATGTCGGGGTTATCTTGCCACTAACCACATAGGAGAGTTTTCGATGTCGGCCGTCTTAAGTATTCTAGTACTGCCGCGATGGATTTGTGACGACAACACCTCGGATCTCAACTCCCCGGGACACTGCCACAACCCCTAATGACAGGAGGCATCGAGAACAATGTTCTCGTCACAAAGACATCGAAACAATCCAAACAATACTCGCGAGATCCTAAAAAAAAATTTGGTGCAATTTTTGAAAGTAGAGGAGGCAAGAGTAATCGTCAGGAGTCCTCACCAGAGTGAAAAGGTATGAGGAGCAAAAGAAATCCTACTCTCCGATATAATATAGGACTCAAAAACTTTTCAAGTGTGTGTCTAGACTCAACCGTCAACGATTCGATCAATCAGTGGGGGCTTCTAGGTCGGAGAAGGCTCTGATACCAACTTGTAATGCCCAGGATGGGACTATACCTCCTACGTGTCGAGGCACGACTTAAAGGTATAAGCCCATCCTAGAATGATCTCAAGTTTGGTATCTTTACATGACTCATGTAAAAGAGGGATTAAATTGCAAAAGAAGATAGTTGGCTTACACTCGCCACTTCACACAATACAATACATAAGCAATACATCATTCAAAACATCACAACCCGACTACGGGCGAAGATCCAAAAGAAAGATACCAAAACAACATAAAGCCACAGGCCTATATCGAATCCTAGTAGAAACCACTACTAATCATCGAAACGTCACAAGCATACGGCCAAACTCTTCATGGAACTCCCGAAAGTTCTGATCCATCTCCTGCTTCAAACTCGGCTGAACCTGCATCTGGTGTTGTAGTATCTGTGAGCCACGAGGACTCAGAAATCCCATAACCATGGGTATCAAGACTAGCAAAGCTTTGTGGGTAGGAAGAGGTAAAGTGGTGAGGTTGCAGCAGTGGCTAAGCATAATATGGTGGCTAGCTTACGAGTACAAGAATAAGATGAGCATCTACGCAAACGGTCGCAAAAATAGTGATCGCTAAAGATCCTGAACTACATACGAATCAAACATAACCCCACCGTGTTCTCTTCTCAAAGTGAAAAGAGACAGTCACGGTTACTCACACAGTTGTGTGTTTTACTTCGGATCCTCTGTCAAGTTTTCTACAACCGGACATTAACAAATTCCAATCTGCCACATAACCGCGGGACGGCTTTCGAAAGATCATAACCCTGCAGGGGTGTCCCAACTTAGCCCATCACAAGCTCTCATGATTAGCTGAAGTGATAAATATAATATCATCACTCCTTATCTTAGGGAAATCCGATCAGGCTCGGCATCCCGGTAGCACAAGACATTTCGACAATGGTAAAACAAGTCCAGCAAGACCTCCCGGCGTGCCGACACCCTGATAGTAGCCGCGCGTATCTCGTCTCAGGCCACAACCGGATGGGTGATGCTACGGGAGCCAATTCTCGAGTTTTCCCGTGGTGGCCCCCGCAGGCTCCCCGTTTGGGACCAACACCATCAGCACTGGCCCCCCCTGCTATGTAGAATTAAGAACCCGGGGACATGACCCCCTATGCAATTAATTAATTATTTAAGTTGTTATTATGAGCAAATTAAAACCAATGTTGGGCCTTGCTGGAGGAGTTTTATTCAAAGTCGAACTGTCAAGGGGTCCCCATCCACCCATCGTGTAAGGAACGCAAAATCAAGGAACATAATGCCGGTTTATCGGCACCTAAGGTGGCATGAGTGGAACAAAACACCGAGCAAAAGGCCAAGCCTTCCACCCATGCCCAGTATATAGGTGTGTTAATAATAATTATAGATATTGTGATATTCCAACAACAAGTTCCCTCCTGGAACGAACTTCCTCTTCACCTGCAACTAACAACGCTATAAGAGGGGCTGAGCAAGCGGGTAACATAGCCAAACAGTGGTTTTGCTAGGAAGGTGTCAAAGGTTAGAGGTTTCATGGCAACAAGGAGAGGGCTGACAATAAAAGATGGGTAGCGCGACATGTAACGATAGCATCGAGACAACTAAGCATGGCAATGGTAGTAAAGGTATCCAAGGGTATGATCATCTTGCCTGGGATTCCGCGAGGGAGAAGAACGGATCCATGAAGTAGACGAAGAAGAAGCCTCACAACTCCGGAACGAAACCGAAGCTAACAAGAGAAGCAACCGAAAAGAAGCAAACAACTCGGTAAACACACAAGCATAAACATGGCATACGATGCACAAACAAGTATGATGCATGTCCGGTTTAATGATGCATGGCATGGCAAAGTGCACAAACAAATACTACAAGTTAAGTGGAGCTCAATATGCAACGAGTTGCATATTGACGAAACACCTCATGTTATTTATTTAGTTGACTCTCGTTTATTTACAAGACAAGGTTAAATGTTTTTTAACATGGCAAGAGGTGAAGCAAAAACAAACTACACTATTTAGTCATTTTAAATGAGGCCGGAAATAACAACAACAATTCCGTAAACTCCTCATGTGCATATTTATGAATTTGGTACTGATCTGCCTATTACCACATTTTAAAGTTGTTAAACAGCAAAACAAAGTGCATCATGTTAATCTACACCTCTTTCCACCCCAATTACATATAAAGTTTATTAAATTTGGAGCTACGGTTATTTAGTTATGAATTAAACCATTTTAACATGCTATTTACACAAATTAATTCAAACAGCAAGTTAAACATTTTAAACAAGTATTATAGTTGGTTATTATGAATCTACGCAGAAATCTAAGCATTTAATAAGCCAGGCCATCACACCCTTAGCCAGCCGACGCTCCTCTAGGAGGTGGGGGTAGTAGTGGTGCTCCGCCAGCAGCTACCTAAACACGGACACCGACGCCTCCTCCATCGACGAGGGCCCCTGCTTCTCGTCCTCCGCCTCACTGGCACCCTACCTCACCTACATCATAATTAACCTGGACACGAGTTGCTCCTTTATCGATGCGGGCGCATGCTCCTCCTACATGGCGATCTTCACAGTCTGCTTATATAACTAGGCGGGTGGAGCGATGTGTTGAATTCGGAGTACCGGAGTAAGGTTCTTGGGCTCCGCCCCGGTGTGAATGCCGGGTAAGTGGACAACCGGCCAGCCGATGTGATCAATGCGGCCAGTGTCGTGGTACTAGGCCTGACAATGAGAGTAGGGGGTATGTAGGAGGAGGCAAGGTCCTAGCTACGGCGAGGTTGTACACACGAGTTTTACGAGATCAGGCCCCTCTCAGAGGAGGTAAAAGCCCTACGTCTCGGTGCCCGGAGGTTGTCGACTGGAATATAGGTGTGTGTGTTAAAGGGGGTGTGAACCCCTGTACCGGAGGAGGGGGTGGCTTATATAGAGTGCGCCAGGACCCCAGCCGCCCCACGTTAGAGAGGGTTCAATGTACATAAAGACATGACGTTACTGATAACGCATGTAATAAGGAGCAGTAATGGCCATTAATACTACGGAGTGAATGCCTGACCGTTGCTTAGCCTTGTGTGACCTTAGATCTTCTGTGCGTCGAGTGGTTTCTTGCACGGTCGAGGGACTTCATTCTGTCGAATGGAATTGGGATATCCGAGTGAGGTATATGGCCGAGTGGATTGTCCTCCTTGGTCATTTCAGTCGATATCTTTTATCATCCTTGGAACGTCTTTGATCCCAGGGCGGTGACCTTGGGTAGGGTACCTAGGTCAGGCCTGTGACCCTACCCTAGGTCCATGGTATCATCAGTAGCCCCCGAATGGATTGATGTCCGAGTGAAAAAGAGGGTTGAAGTTGATTCCGACCCGATTCTCGTGCCCTGGAGGCATCCTCTTTGAACCGGGGAATCGAGCTGACCCTTCAACCTTACTTCAGTCGCCTTGATCAATCCAGAAACCGTCGAGTGAACTTTTGCGAGTAACTCTCGAGTGCTGATGAGGCACGAGGTTTTCGGCGCGATTGGCTGCTATGTGATACCCGGATTTTGCGTGATTCGAATTTCTAGGAAGCGCGCGGGACGGAACGAGCCACGGTGATCAGACTGGATATACACGGACGCCTCGATGCCCGCGTCACCTTTTTCGCCATGTATCGGGCATGCGACTGTTGCTGGATTTGATAGGATTGTGGGGGCCCACAAGTCAGTCACTCGACCGCTGGTTTATAAGAGGGCGTCGCGGCCGATGAGTAGGCACTGTGTGCTTCATACTTCTTCTTCCTCCTCTGCTTCTCCGCCGCACCTCTGCACCTCGCCCATCGCTGCCCCGCTCGTGCGTAGCTCGCCACCATGGGCAAGGACAAGATGGCGGCCCTGGAGCGCGCAAAGAAGGCGCCGGGGACGGGGAAGGGCAAGAAGGTGAACCGAGGGTCGACGTCGAGAACTGGGCTGCCGCCCGGCTAGATCCAGGGGGACTGGATCCGGTCTTCGATGCAGCTGGAGGACATGGCGGAGCTGGTTGACGGGTGCCTGATTGCCCATGAATCTTGGAGGTTGCCGGGAGACGATCTCGGGCCGCAACTGCAGGAGGGCGAGTGCGTCCTCCTCGTGACCCACGTCGAACGAGGTTTCTCCTTGCCTCCGCATCCTTTCTTTCAGGGGTTTTTGAACTTCTACGGCGCCCAGCTGCACCACTTTTCCCCCAACACTATCACATATCTTACTGCCTTCATCTCTCTGTGTGAGAATTCCTTGGGGTGTCGACCGCACAGGGGTCTGTTCAAACACATTTTCACCTGCCGCTCCCAGCCCGTCAAGAAGGCGAACCCGCCTGACGAGAAGACGCACGTGACCCAGATGTGCGGTGGCTTAGGCATACAGACTAGGGGTAGGAGCACCTTTCCCTCCATGACTCTTCTAGAGTTGGTCAGAGGATGGCAGTCAACCTGGTTCTACTGCAATGGTATTCCGACATCGTGTCAGTCAACCGGTCTCCCTCCTTTCACCTTAGATCGAGTCCGTCAGCCTCCTTCGTTGGTTGTGAGTCGGGCTGAGAAAATTGAAGTGGACATGTTGGTCGAGCGAGTGGTCCAGCTAGTCCGCGATGGTGTGACTAGGATGGACCTGCTGGAGGTATTCCTCAGTCGACAGATTCAACCTCTCCAAGCCCGTGATCACACGATGTGGATGTACTCGGGCACCAATGACACCGCTCGGGTCCACCTGGAGGATGTCACCGAGAAGATGGTGGAGCAGTGGCTGAGGAGCATCACCGGGAACAAGGACAACCCCAGGGGGACCAGGAGAGTCCGTCCGTTCGACGCAGACCACGAGCCGGACAAGGTTTGTCTTCTATTCCCGAGTGAATTTTCTGTTTCAATTTGTAGCTTTCTCTGAATCCAATGTTTGATCAACTCATTGTCCTACAGATTTATACTGAGATGTATTCGGTGCCCAATGGAGAGCAAGTCCAGGAGGGGGTGGAGGGCGTTGGTGAGGCCACCGACTGGAGGTCTGACGAGGAGACCGACGAGGAGAGTGTGGACTCAAGCAGTGGTGATGAGGTCGAATCGCCGCCTCGCATCTAGAGGCGCTCCAAGTTGACCCACGACCCAGAAAGTGCGCGCGCCAAGACAACTCCCTCCGGTGCCCACGCACAGAAATGCACTCGGACGACTTCACCTGATTCGACTGAGAAGGCCCTGAAGCAGCCTAAGGTTGCGGCTCCAAAGCCTCGGAAGGCTGATACATCTCCAACGTATATACCTTTCCAAACACTTTTGCCCTTGTTTTGGACTCTAACTTCCATGATTTGAATGGAACTAACCGGACTGAGGCTGTTTTCAGCAGAGCTGCCATGGTGTTATTTTTGTGCAGAAATAAAAGTTCTCGGAATGACCTGAAAATCAACGGAGATTTATTTTGGAATATATATAAAATATTTGCGGAAAGAACCAGACCAGGGGCCCACACCTTGTCCACGAGGGTTGGTGGGCGCG
This sequence comes from Secale cereale, assembly GCA_902687465.1. Taxonomy (NCBI): domain Eukaryota; kingdom Viridiplantae; phylum Streptophyta; class Magnoliopsida; order Poales; family Poaceae; genus Secale; species Secale cereale. The sequence goes on along the minus strand of LR738711.1, from coordinate 690,839,212 downwards.
CCCCCCTGCCTCGTGGCCCCCCTGATGCTCCACCGACATCTCCCCCGACTCCATATATTCACTTTCGGGGAGAAAAAACCCAGAGAGAAGGAATTATCGCGCTTTACGATACAGAGCCGCCGCCAAGCCCTAATCTTTCTCGGGAGGGCTGATCTGGAGTCTGTTCGGGGCTCCGAAGAGTGGAGATCGTCGTCATCGTCATCATCAACCTTCCTCCATCACCAATTCCATGATGCTCACCGCGGTGCGTGAGTAATCCCATCATAGCTTGCTGGACGGTGATGGGTTGGTTGAGATTTACCATGTAATCGAGTTAGTTTTGTTAGGGTTTGATCCTTAGTATCCACTATGTTCAAGATTGATGTTGCTATGACTTTGCCATGCTTAATGCTTGTCACTAGGGCCCGAGTGCCATGATTTAAGATCTGAACCTATTATGTTTTCATGAATATATGTGTGTTCTTGATCCTATCTTGCAAGTCAATAGTCACCTACTATGTGTTATGATCCGGCAACCCCGAAGTGACAAAAATCGGGACCACTCCCGGTGATGACCGTAGTTTGAGGAGTTCATGTATTCACTATGTGTTAATGCGTTGGTCCGGTACTCTATTAAAAGGAGGCCTTAATATCCCTTAGTTTCCAATAGGGCCCCGCTACCACGGGAGGGTAGGACAAAACATGCAAGTTCTTTTCCATAAGCACGTATGACTATATTCGGAATACATGCCTACATTACATTGATGAACTGGAGCTAGTTCTGTGTCATCCTATCTTATAACTATTACATGAGGAATCGTATCCGACATAATTATCCATCACTGATCCAATGCCTACGAGCTTTTCACATATTGTTTGTTGCTTATTTACTTTACCGCTGCTACTGTTACAATCACTACAAAACTACTATCGCTACTTTTGCTACCGTTACCGTTACTTCCATATTACTTTGCTACTAATTTACCTTGCTGCAGATACTAAGTCTTCCATGTGTGGTTGAATTGACAACTCAACTGCTAATACTTGAGAGTATTCTTTGGCTTCCCTTGTGTCGAATCAATAAATTTGGGTTGAATACTCTACCCTCGAAAACTATTGCGATCCCCTACACTTGTGGGTTATCAAGACTATTTTCTGGCGCCGTTGCCAGGGAGCATAGCCTTATTATTTAAGTCACTTGGGATTTATATCTTTTGATCACTATGAAGAACTTGAAAGACTCAAAAACCAAGATCTTTCCCTCAACTATGAGGGGAGGTAAGGAACTGCCATCTAGCTCTGCACTTGATTCACCCTCTGTTATGAGTACATTTGCGACACCTACTCTTGTTGTTGAATCTGATATATCGCATGTTCTTGATGATGCCACTTTTGCTATGTATCATGAAACTACTTCTATGCTTGATAATACTGTGCCACTAGGTGAATTTCTTGATGAACAAATTGCTAAGGTTAGAGAGAATGCAATTAATGAAACTTATAATATTGATGAAAGTGATGATGAAGATTCTCCTCCTAGATATGAATTGCCTGTTGTTCCTAAGGGTTATGTTATGGATGAAGAAACTGCTAGAGCTTGCTTGCAATGATAGATATGATCTTAAGAAATTATTAGCTAAGTTGAAAGAAAAGTCTTTGGATGCTAGAATGAAATATGACCCTGCTTTTGCTACTTCACCTATCTGTGTTCCTGATAAGGATTATGATTTCTCTATCGATCCCGAGTTAATTACTTTGGTTGAATCCGATCCTTTCCATGGCTATGAATCTGAAACTGTTGTGGCACATCTTACTAAGTTGAAAGATATAGCCACCCTATTCACCAACGAGGAAAAAAATTGTTACTACTATATCCTTAAGTTATTTCCGTTCTCGTTAAAGGTTGATGCTAACATATGTTTTAATTCTCTTGATCCTAGTTGTGTGCATAGTCCCCGGGATATGATTTATTACTTCTCTGCTAAATATTTTCCCGCTCATAAGAAACAAACTGCCTTACGGGGAATATATAATTTTGTGCAAATTGAAGAAGAGAGTCTCACACAAGCTTGGGGGAGGCTTCTCCGGTTACTTAATGCTTTTCCTGATCATCCTCTTAAGAAAAATGAAATACTTGATATCTTTTATAATGGACTAATCGATGCTTCTAGAGACCACCTGGATAGTTGTGCTGGTTTTGTTTTCTGGGAAAGAACTGTCGATCAAGCTGAATTGTTATTGAATAATATGTTGACCAATGAAAACAATTGGATACTTCCTGAACCAGCCCCTAAGCAAACTCCGAAAAAGGGGTGTTCTATTTCTCAGTCCTGAAGATATACAAGAGGCAAAGAAATCTATGAAATAAAAAGGTATTAAAGTTGAAGATGTTAAGAATTTACCACCTATTGAAGAAATACATGGTCTTGATAACCCGACATAGGTAGTAAAGGTAAATTCTCTTTATAGATTTGATGAAGTTGATATTCCTCGTTATAAGTCTGCTAGCCAATGCTTAGATGAGTTCGACAACTTCATTGTTAAACAAGAAAACTTCAATGCTTATGTTGGTAGACAGTTGCAATGTAATGCTTATATGATTGAACGCTTGAGTGATTATATGTCTAGAGTTAAAGGTGAACTGAAACTCATTAGTAAACATGCTTCTATGGTTACCACTCAAGTAGAACAAGTACTTAAAGCAAAAATGATAATGCTATTAGAGTTGTGACCAGAGGTGGTAAAATGACTCAGGAACCTCTGTATCCTGAAGGCCACCCTAAGAGAATTGAGCAAGATTCTGACAGAGCTAATGAAGATGCAACTAGTTCTTCTAAGAAGAAGAAAAAGAAAAATGATAGGACTTTGCATGCTTCTAGTGAACCTGTAGCTGACACACCTGAGAATCCCAATGATATTGTAAGTGCATATAGTGCCACCCCTAGTTGGTTTTGGAGTATTGACGACAAACCTGGTTGAGGGACTAATGTGTTTGTGAGAATTGCAGGATAACAGAGGTAGTAGTCCCTCATTGATTCGGTTTACCTACCGGAGACGACCCCTAAAAATGTATGAAGACATTGATATCAGTTGTGGTATATGAAGATAATCATATTGAAGACTATGACATGAGAAGACATTGTGTGAAGACTATGGAGAGCGAAGACATAGATGTTTCGTTGCTTCCTTTTCTTCTTTGCTGAGTCATAGGAACCACCGTACTGTTAAGTGGGGTCCAAGTGAACTAAGTCAGAGTGACTGAAGTGATGCTCAACCAAATCCTATGTCTTCGAGCGAAGACAATGAGAGCAAATCTTATCCAGAGCCGGATGAGTCAGCTTTACTTGTAGCTCAAGCAAAGTTGCCGTGTGTGTTTGAAATCTGACTGTTGGAACACGTGTCAGTTCCTTAGTGACCCAGGGTCACTTCGGACAAATCAGGTCGATTTGCCCAGTGGCTATAAATAGCCCACCCCCTACACCATAAATTGGTGGCTGCACAGAGTTATTACACGGCTTTTGTCGTTTGAGAGCAACCCACCTCCGAAGCTTTTGAGAGAGAAATCCTTGCGAGGACAAAGCCAAAACACCCAGAGCCAAAGAGTGTTAGGCATCACTGAAGTCTTTCTGTCTGTGTGACCTGAAGACTTATTACACTTGAGGACTGTGTTTCCTCCAGCCGGTTAGGCGTCGCGTTCTGAGCATCCAAGAGTCATTGTGGATCGCCGGTGAATGAAGTCTGTGAAGGTTTGGAAGTCTACCTTGAAGACTTACCAGAGTGATTGGGCGAGGACTAGGTGTCCTTAGCTCAAGGGGAATAAGGTGAAGATGCGGTCTTCTGAGTTAACTCTTAGCCTCCCTAACCAGACGTACAGTTGTCACAGCAACTGGAACTGGTCTAACAAATCACTGTCCTCCCTGAGCTACTGGTTCTATCCTTTCCTTCCCTTTACTTACTGTTCTATGTTGTGAAGTCATTGCATGCTTGCCCTATCTGATTGACTTCACTGAGTATCTACTTGTTGTGATTGGATTCATTCCTTTTTCCTTCATGATCCCTACTGCCTAGCTGCTATTAGTCTTCGTTCTTTCACTTCATTGAATACATGACTATGGCTAGTCTAGTGTAGTCTACTTTCCGCTGCATACTAATAGGATTGAGTTTATCTTTTGTCTTCAAAACTACCATGTTTTGAAGCATTTCATAAAAATCGCCTATTCACCCCCCCTCTAGTCGATATACTGCACTTTCAATTGGTATCAGTGCCAGGTACTCCCTTGTTCTGTGTGATTCGGTTTAACCACCTAGAGTTTTAGCTATGTTGACTGCAGGGATAATCAAAGTCTCAGCTGCGTGCCCCGTCTTCGATGGCACCGAATATCCCTACTGGAAGAACAAGATGCGCATGCACCTTGAAGCCATTGATGTGGACCTCTGGTTTGTCGTCAAGAACGGCGGTCCCAAGACTGGTGAAGGTATCACGCCTGCTGATGTCAAGAGGCTCATTCAATTGGATTCAACGACCAAGAACATCATATGTGGTCATCTAACCAAAGGATAGTATGGTCGTGTAAGTGCTCTGGACACGTCAAAGGAAGTCTGGGACTGGCTCTCAAAGGTCAATGAAGGAATCTCTACCCAGAGATATCAAAGGATCAGCGTCCTTCACAATCTCTTCAATCGCTTCAAGAGACATGACAATGAGAATGTCCAGCACACATTTGATCGTCTCACCGACATCACAAATGAGCTTCAAGCACTTGGCGCCACTGAGATCACCAAGAATGAAATCGTCAAGACTCTCCTGAGATCACTCGACAGCTCATTTGATATCCTTGCCCTGATGATTCAAGAATGCCCTGACTTCAAGACTCTCGATCCGTTTGACATACTTGAGAGGCTCAACACACATGAGTTCCAGCTATCTGAGAAACGTGACATCTATGGTCCCAACTATGGCTGATCTCGCGTCTTAAAGGCAAAGGCTGTTTCTTCATCCGAAGAAGAATCTGACTGCAGTTCTGATGATCCTGAAGACATTGGAAAGGAGCTTGCCATGCTTCTGAAGAAGTTCCAGAAATTCACTAGGAAGAAAGGCTTCAGAAAGTCTTCGAGATCCAGCTCAAGAAATGATGAAGCTTCTACCCATGACTACAAGAAGAGAACATGTCATAAGTGCAAGAAACCTGGTCACTACATCTCTGAGTGTCCTCAGTGGGACAATGAGAAGAAGAAGAAGAAGAGCAAGGAATATGATTCTGAAGACAAGAAAAAGAAGAAATACTCAAAGTCTTCTTCTAAGTCTTCATCAAAGTATTCATCACACAAGAAGAATTCATCTGGCAAGGCTCGCGCATTTGTTGGCAAGGAGATGGATTCTGAGTAAGAGTCTGCTTCTGAAGAGGCAGAGGTGGAGTCGGAGGAGGAGTTTGATTCTGGTGCTGCAAGTCTGGCTTTAGCCACTGCCTACGTCGGCAAGTCCATCTTCAACACTGAAGACAATGGCCCCGTCGCCAACATTGATGATGAGGACGACGACTCTGCTCCCACCATCTACTTCATGGCACGCGGTGCCAAGGTAAAATCACGCGATGCTTACTTTCAAACATCTAGTGAAGATGACTCTGATTGTGAATCAAAACCTAGCTACAAAACACTTGCTAAAATTGCCACTGAACAGCAGAAAGCCATGGAACATATTCAAAAACTGTTAGACAAAAGTGATGATCTGTTGGACGCGGAAATGACCCGTTCTCAGTCCTTAATTGAAGACATAAAAAATCTTCATGTAAGTACAAGGAACTTGAAGGTCTTTATGAATCACTCTCAAAAATTCATGAAAAGCTTTCCCACGATTACATTCAAAGGAAACTAGAACTTGAGAAAGTGAAAGCGGCTCATGAAGATCTTCAAAAAGAGAATGAGTCACACCGCGCACAACTGATCAGCTCCACTCACGAAGAGTTTGAACCACCATGTCTAAAATGCATTGAGCGTGATAACGCTACATCTATTGCTGAATGTTCTATTGCTGCCACTGTTGCAATATCTTCAACTACTGATGTGGTAACTAACCCCTCTGCTGAGGATACCACTACTATTGCTGATGAAAATGCTAGGTTGAAGACTTTGCTTGAAACATGTATGTACAAAAGCCTCAAAGGGCATCAGACTCTATGTGATGTCCTCAAAAAGCAGATACTGAACCGAAACGCTAGGAAAGAGGGTGTTGGGTTCGACAGGAAAATGAATGTTGATGGTTCATACTGGAAGCCTGAGCAGTATCCCAAAACCACATGAGTTGCTGCAAAGGAACCTTCAGTGGATCCATCTACTCTATCTGGCTTCACTTGTGCTAATCCTGTTATCATTGATGAATCCTTTGATGCAAACTATAAACTGTTTAAGAATCAAAATGGTGAAGTGTTTGCCAGGTATAATGGTACTAACTGCAGGAACGGGCCACCTATGAAGAAGATCTGGATACCCAAAGGTTGTCTTGAGAAACTCCCAGCAAATATTATCATGACACCTCCTGGGATGAAGACAAACCCCAGACCAAAGGCTTCATATGGCCCTAAGGCTTCATACAGACAAAGGACTCACCTGAGTCACCCTAACGCAGATGTTTTGCAGGGAAACCATACTCAGATCCATGTATATGAGCGTGTTTCTTCAAACCGCTATATTCCTAAAACAAAGAATTTTTCTGCCTATTCTTATGAGTATTATTCTCCACCTGCAAGATTATTTGCTAGGGCTCCAAAGCCAAAAATTCTCAGATGCTACTCTTAGACTCATTGCTTCTAAGCCACCCCTGAAGATGTGGGTGGTTAAGAAGAACTAACTTTCTCTTACAGGGAAAGGTCTCCAGCCGAAAATCAAAGGCGTCTGATGCTATCGCTGGGGACCTAAAACACTTGTTGGGCACAAGATCAAATGCCGAAATGACTTATTGCTCTTACTGCTCATGAATCACTTGCTAAACATCTTATCAGTCCTAACTTTCATCTAAGCTTTCATAATCCACTTATGCATCAAATGTTTATGCTTCATAATGGCTTTTGGTGAAGCCTATCCTCCTAACTGCATTGTAGGGAGTGACACCAAAGTCTCCAGAATGGATTATGGATAGCGGATGCACAAATCATATGACTGGTGATCGAAATCTTCTCATGGACTCAACCTTACGTCCATCTAACAAGAGTCACATCACATTTGCTGATACTGGTAAAAGAAAAGTGTTGGGTCTAGGTAGAGTTGCAATCTCAAGAGATCAGCACATGGATAAAGTCATGCTTGTTGAATCTCTTGGCTTCAACTTAATGTCTGTCTCAATGCTTTGTGACTTAAACATGATTGTGATCTTTGGTAAATTTCGTTGCCTTGTACTAATGGAATCTGACAAGTCTATAGTATTTGAAGGATACAGAAAAGGTGATCTGTATATGGTAGATTTCTCAGCCGGACCACAGATGGGCGTATGTCTTCTAGCAAAATCTTCAGAGTGCTGTCTCTGGCATCGGAGGCTAGGACATGCTGGCATGAGGAACTTGCACACTCTCGCAAAGAAGAAGCATGTCATAGGAATCGAGGAAGTCAAGTTTAAGAAAGATCATCTATGTGGTGCCTGTGAAGCTGGGAAGATGACTAGAGCCAAGCATCCCTCGAAGACAATCATGACGACATCCAAACCCTTCGAGCTGCTTCACATGGACTTATTTGGCCCTACTCACTACTCTACATTCTCTACCACAACATGTCTCTATGGCTTCTTCATTGTTGATGATTACTCAAGATACACATGGGTGCACATAATACTCGACAAGACTGAAGTGCAAGATGTCTTCAGACGCTTCGCCAACCGTGCCATGAACAACTATGGCATCAAGATCAAGCATATCAGAAGTGACAATGGCACTGAGTTCAAGAACACTGGCCTTGATCTTTATCTGGATGAAATGGGAATCACTCATGAATTCTCAGCCCCATATACACCTCAGCAAAATGGGATCGTTGAGCGCAAGAACATAACTCTAATTGAGATGGCTCGAATGATGCTCGATGAATACAAGACACCAAGAAGGTTCTGGCCCGAAGCTATTGATACTGCATGCCATATCATCAACCGTGTTTATGTTCACATGCTTCTGAAGAAAACATCCTATGAACTCCTCACTGGAAAGAAGCCTAACGTAAGTTACTTCAGAGTATTTGGAGCTAAGTGCTGGACCAAGGATCATCATCACAAGTCAAAATTTGCACCAAAAGCACATGAAGGCTTCATGCTCGGATATGGAAAGGACTCACACTCCTACATAGTCTTCAACATCTTTCTCTATAAAACTATTGAAACTGTGGATGTGCGATTTGATGAGACAAATGGTTCACAAAGAGAGTCCCTACCAACTGTGCTAGATGAGGCTTCACCAAATGAATCTATCAAGCTAATGGGAACCGGTGAGATCATGCCTTCTGAAGCACAACCTGACGAGGAACTCATCATCTCTGCTCCAAATCAACCTGACGACAATGCTCAGCCTGAAGACAACACTCCTGACGATGACAATGTACAGCAAGAGCAAAATCTTCGTCCAGCTCATCCTTGTGTTGCAAATGAAGTTCAAGTTGAGAAGATAATTGATAGCATAAATGCTCCTGGTCCACTTACTCGCTCAAGAGCAACACAGCTTGCAAATTTCTATGGGCACTTTGCCTTTGTCTCAATATCTGAACCCAAGAAAGTTGCTAAAACTTTTATGGAACCCGAATGGATTCAAGCAATGCAAGAAGAGCTTCAACAGTTTGAGCTGAATAATGTGTGGGAACTTGTCAAGCGTCCTAACCCTCGCAAGCACAACATAATAGGCACAAAATGGATCTATCGCAACAAACAAGATGAGCATGGTCAAGTGGTCAGAAACAAAGCTCGTCTCGTTGCTCAAGGATACACTCAAGTTGAAGAGATTGACTTCGATGAAACATATGCTCCTGTGGCTAGACTTGAAGCTATTCGTATACTGCTAGCCTATGAAAATCATCACAACATACTTCTATATCAAATGGATGTAAAGAGTGTCTTTCTCAGTGGAAGGATTGAAGAAGAGGTGTATGTTACACAACCACCTGGCTTTGAATATCCAAAACGTCTTGATATGGTATACAAACTCAACAAGGCACTGTATGGCCTCAAACAAGCGCCTCGTGCTTGGTATGACACACTCAAAGACTTCCTGAAGAGCAAAGGCTTCAAACCTAGATCCCTAGATCCCGCACTCTTCATGAAGACATATGATAATGAACTATTTGTCTGCCAAATCTATGTGGACGACATTATCTTCGGCTGCACTGACAACAAATACAGTGATGAGTTTGGTCACATGATGCAAGAGCAATATCAGATGTCCATGATGGGTGAGCTAAAGTTCTTCCTTGGTCTTCAAATTCGTGAGCAAAGAAACACATCTTCATATCTCAAGAGAAGTATCTTAAAGACTGCCTGAAAAAGTTTGGAATGCAAGACTGCAAAGGGTACTCGACGCTAATGCCTGCTAAACATCATCTGGGTCCCGACGCCAATGGTACAGAGTTTGATCAACAGGTATACCGCTCCATGATTGGTTCTTTACTCTATTTATGTGCATCTAGGCCAGATATTATGCTTAGTGTTTGCATGTGTGCTCGATATCAAGCGGCACCAAAGGAGTCGCATCACTTAGTTGTGAAGCGAATACTTCGATATTTGGCTTACACTCCAACACTAGGATTATGGTATCCAAAGGGCTCAGAGTTTGATCTAGTTGGATTTTCAGATGCTGATTATGCTGGTGACAAAGTTGATCGCAAGTATACATCAGGCACATGTCACTTTCTGGGACGATCACTTGTCTGTTGGTCTTCAAAGAAGCAGAACTGTGTATCACTCTCCACTGCTGAATCTGAATACATTGCTGCTGGATCATGTTGCGCTCAGCTTCTCTGGATGAAGCAAACGCTCAAGGACTATGGCATCCATATGAAGCATGTGCCACTCTACTGCGATAATGAAAGCGCTATCAAGATTGCCAACAACCCAATTCAGCACTCGAAGACAAAGCACATTGAAATTCATCATCACTTTCTCAGAGATCATGTTATGAAGGAAGATATTGCTATCATACACGTCAACACTGAAGAGCAACTGGCAGATATCTTCACAAAGCCCTTGGATGAGAAAAGGTTTTGCAAGTTGCGGTGTGAGCTAAATATCTTTGAATCCTCAAATGTCCTATAATCAGGCACACATCCTAACACTTATGCATATTGATGACTTAGATGTGCAACACACGAAGTAAAGTATATCTTCAATCAATGAAGACTTACATTCTAAGTGTGAATACATTAACATGGAATTTGACTTCAGAGCGCCACGATAATTGTGCGCCGTGTCTGGGTCTAATACTTCCTATACGGTGGGTAACGCCACCACCAAATTCTTGTTTGAAGTGTTTCTCGTGGCGTTACATTTGCAAAGTCTTCGCACTTGGTTTATCTTCATATAGGACATATATATATATATATATATATATATATATATATATATATATATATATATATATATATATATATATATATATATATATATAGAGAGAGAGAGAGAGAGAGAGAGAGAGAGAGTTGTGTTCTGTCCTCAACAACATTGACTTATAGCTATGTCTTCGTATTTGAATCTTTTGGACTAAGTGAATGTGATCGGACCCTAACCTCTCTATGCTTTCTCTTCTCACACTCTGTCTGTCCAAATCATATGCATTCTGTTGAAACTGTCGAATATCTTCTCTGCGTCCTTGTCAGCAGAAGATACGGAGAAAAACTTTAAATCTGATTTTAATGCTCCATCCTTTATGCCTGGAACCCGGAGAAGCCGGAACGACCACTCCGACAGTCGTGGTGAACGTGGGATCGTGGGACAACTCCCAATGCGTTACATGACCGCCACATGTCACTCATACGTGAATTGTCAGGGGCACCTGCGTAATTGCGTTGTGCCGTCTCCCATGCCTATAAATGCACGTCCCATCACGGTCAAAAGTTCTTCTACCACCTATACCAACCCTAGCACCTCCGCTAGCTCTCGACGACGCTGGTGACGAAGCGCTTCGCTGCCGCAGCCTCGTCGACGCCGTCCTCACGTCGACCGCGAACATCTTCTACTCCGTCGTCGCTGTAGCTGTCCTTCGTCGCCAAGTTAGGGCACGAAAGATCGAACTGTTGGGCATCCAACTCCTCTCCGTCTAAGCATTTCATCATGTGGTAAATAAAACTTGCCTTTTACCATCTTCATGATCTATAAAGATTCATCTATTTTACCATAGGAGGTTTCTGCCTACTTAGATATATAGATCTATCCTGTCTGCATCTCATATCTTGCCTAGTACATTCACATATGCTTCAACCATAGTTAGATTCCTCACTTGTACCTATTCGTGGATTCGTACAAATCTGGAACCAACTCTCATGAGTGAATGTCTTCGCGCTATGAGGTCAAAGTCTTCAAAACTGTTTTAATCTTAAAAACTTCTGAGAATGCATATGACATCTTCCCCTTCCCTCGCATCTCTAATGCTGTCACAGGTACATGTCCGTGGGAGAATCCCTTGGTTCTCATAGTCTGCATTCATTTGCAAAATTCTTCCAGCGTCACATCCACTCCCCTGAAGACAGTTCCTGTCTGACTAGCAGACCGAAGCACTTGCCAGTTTTGAAGCCATTCAGTTTGAAGCCATTCAGTTTGAAGCCTTTCAGGTTGAAGCAAATGGCAACTGACAAGACAGTTAGAAAGGGTGGCAGACAGCGCCATGGCAACACCTCCATATATTTGCCTCCTGATCTCATTGAGATGTACAAGATTGATCCAGAGGAGGATTATAATCAGAGGAAGACACGAATCCAATGGATTCGAAGATATTGGGTTGAACAGTGGTTCAACTACAGGTTCGTGACCCAAGAGTATGCTGAAGAGAACGCCATCAAGCATCCATGGGGAGATACCACCTATAAAAATCTTTCCCCCAAGACTCGTGCTGAAGCCATTGCTCAAGGCTTCTATCCTTGCATGGTCAGAGGGCCTCATCCTGCTGATGCTGATCCTAGCTCTCTGCTCTGGTGTCGCGACAACAATCTGTTCAAGAGAAATCTTCAATATGCCAAGAACTCAGCCAAAGAGAACAAGAAGCATTGGGGATTAGACTTCAATCCTGGCCCCTCTGCGCCCCGCGCCAATGGCACGCGCGAAGCTGAACCAAACCTGGTTGGGCCCTTCTACAACTTAGAAGGCCTCATCAGTCACATCTGGGTTCAAGGGGCGGATGTGGATCAACCTGCTGCAGATGCTGATTTTGAAGAAGCGCCTGCAACACCGAAGCCCAAGAAGAAGAAATCAAAGGCTTCGAAGACCACCCCACCAATTGCTTCTAGAGTGAAGCCTTTGGCCACTGCTCCACCAGCACCAAGTGTGCAGTCTGAGGAGCACTCTCGCATCTCCAAGAGCAGACAGCTGAAGAAGAAGCCATCACACAACCCCAGTCTAGATCTCACTCCTGATGCTGTTCTGAAGACTGCCAATGAAGCCCTTGATCTCTCAAGTGATGAGGATCTTGGTGACGATGCTCTAGAGCTACTGATCAAGAGCAAGCAGGATGCTGAAATCTTCAATGATTTGCCGCTCTTTGACGTGGAAGTGCTCAATAACTTCATTGATGAATGGTTTGACACTCCCAAACTCAGCTTCGACGATCTTCAACTTCCAGTGGGCCTCAGCGTCTCATTCCATGGTGCCATTGTTTCTGAGCTGGCTCTGGCTCAGAGAATTGTTGAACTGAAGCAAAAGATCGACTATGAAAAGGCTCAGTTCAAGAAGCATATGGACAAGCTCAGCGTACAAGAAATTCAAAACTTCAAAGTTATGATGCATGAGCTCAAGGACGCCATTCGCCAGAGGCGTGATGAAGCTAAAGGTTCTCTTGAGCGAATCAAGGACTTGGCTGCCAAATGTGTTCAAGCATTCAATGAAGCTGAAAAGCGCAAGGCCCTTGGGCGTCCTGGCATTGACCCAAGGATGGCTGCCAAGAAAAAGAAGAAGCAACTCGTGCCCGAAGCTGAAGAATCTGGGCAGGAAATGCCTCGAATAGTCTTCCCTGCTAGCATGAATGGCACGAAGCCTAAGGCCACCCCAACCGCTCCGAAGCTCATGAAGACAAAGGTGGCTGAAGCAGAAGCTCGCAAGCGCAAGCAAACCACTGATGAAGCTCCACCCACCAAGAAGCGCAAAACCAAGAAGGATAAGGCTGCTTCCAAAGAGCCTATCTTTGTCGAGCCCATATCAGTTGCTCGCCCTGCATCTGCCCAAAGAGAACGTCGAATGTCTGTTCATGAGCCTGCTCCCACAGAGGCTGAAGACATTCCAGCTGCTGACCCCACCGTAGGTGAAGACATTGGTCCTCATGACAATGTTGAAGATGATGAAGTCCTTCCTCAGATCGAGTACAACGTTGAATCTTTGCCTGTTCTTACGAACAGCGAACACATCAGCATTGGTCGTCCATTGGCGCCAATTGCATAGGATGACTTGTGGGCTGATCACCCACAGGATACACCAGCCACACCTCAGCCAACTCAAGACACCAGTTCGGTGCTTGAAGATGAAGACTTTGAGGCCCAACAACCTCCATCCCCTCAGGCGTCGCCAGCTTTTCGCAGGCTTCACAAAGGACCAAGGCCTCAAGTCGTCACCCAAGTGTTCCAGAAGGAGTAGAGCAACCATTTGTACCTGAGGCTGCTCCTACTATGAACCCCTCAGAATCTGAAGCCGCATCGGCTGAAGATATTCCGGCCGCATCAGCCGAAGAAGAACCACCCCAAGGAGAAGAACAACCCGAAGCGGAAGATGAACGTACTTCCACACCCCCTGTTCTCGAGGAGAGCGTGTCTGACCCTCCAGCTCCTGAAGTGGAGGTTACAAATTCAGTGGCTGCCACCACCAACACTGAAGCCAATGACGTGGTCATGGCTGAAGCTAATGTGGCACCTGAAGACACAATGGTGCCTGAAGTGATGGCGCCTGATGCCAGTGCTGCACCTGAAGCAAATCTGCAGCCTGAAGCTAATGCCTCTGCTCCTGTTCCGCCTACTAGGCCCCATACAATTGAGCAAGCATACAACCAAGATGATCAGCTCATTACTGTCCGGTGGCCCATTCTGACTCCACCACCTACTACTGGACCGCATGCTGCTGGTCCTCAGTTTGATCATCATGTTGAGCACAGGCCTCAAGTTCAGAAGCCTAAGCCAAGACTGCCAAGGTTTCCAGGTATTGCAACCTCTCAAGGGTCATTCAATGCCAATAGCTTCACTGCGCACAACACCTTCTTTGACAGCACCAAGAACCCATATTCCAAGCCAAGAATATCATCAGATAGGTTCTGGAGCCATCAGCAGCGCAGTTACTACTCAAGAGTACTCTATGATCAAGGGCACATTTTCCCTCATATGCGTCTTGATACTGAAGCTATTGCTGGTCTGCCTTGCCTGGAGGAAGCTCTTGACTGCTTTCGGGATGCTGGCCTGCTCAATTTTGTAACTGACAAAGAGCATTGGAATGAAGAGCTGCTTCTACAATTCTATGCAACCCTCCACATTCGAGGCTTCAGCAGGGATCCAAAGACATGGGTCCTTGAGTGGATGACAGGCAATGTCCATCATGAAGCCAAAGCCTTTGATCTCATTGAGCTTACTGGCCTGCCCACTCCAGGAGATCTCTATGAACCTGGCTATCAATTGCACAATGAAGCCTTGGAGAGTATATTTCAGAAGCGCAAGCCCAACATGAGCCAAATGCTAAGCATGATGAAGCCTCTGCCAAGTGATGCTGAATATCCTAAGGACTTCTTTGTTGAAGACCTAGAGTACCTGCCGCGCACCATCTATCATATAATCAGGCGTACTCTATGGCCCGTCAAAGGACATTCTTCATCAGCCAAGCTTGAAGGCACCGTCAAGACTTTGGTCTTCTATATCTTCAATGGCATCATCTTCAATGCTCAGGACTTCTTCATTAGGCAATTGGCTACGTCTGAATCTGATCTGTTTGGTCTGAAGTTCTATGCCCCATGGATTATGCGCCCCATCAAGCTGCGTTCAGCTGTCACCTATCATCCCTCTGCTCGCAACCATCACATCTTCTTACCTGAGGTTGATATGTCAGCTGAAGCCATATACCAAGAGCCTGCCAAAGAGCCTGTTAGTCTTCACAACGCTGATCACCAGAGCTTCACTCAACAAATTGAAGGAGTTCTAGCAGTCTCACGCATTTATCCTCTGGCTGGCTGTACTCGTCTAGCTCGACACGCTGAAACCGAAGCTACTGAGAGCACCATTGCCCAAAGGCCTCAGAAGCGATCTCATGTTCTCAATAACCAAGAGCTTCTGGTTGCCCTCCATCAGAAACAGGATAAGCATCACTACTGGCTAAAGCGTCAATCGCATTCGCAATCTTGCCACCAAGAATGCCTTTGTTGCTCATGAAACCTGTCGGAGGTCTTGGAAGAGTTTGACCTTGCTGAGTGCTGAAGCGGATCTTCAAGACGATGGCTTCACAAAGAAATTCAAGTTTGACCACACTCCTCCAAGGAATGCTGTTATGCATCGAACTCCATCTCTTGAAGATTCTGAATACTCCTCCTCCACTGCAACAATTGACGCCAGGGTGATCGATGATCAAGATGATGCCACCTCACCTCCTCCTACTTCAGCGCACATCGACACTGAACCAACTACTTCTGCACCGCCAAACACCAACGTCGACCCTGCATCCTCTCCTGCTCCAACTGGGAATGAGTAGAGGCTCTATGTCTTCAAACCTTTTTCGTCCTTACTGACAAAAGGGGGAGAAGCATATGAGTTGATAGTCTTCAAGCGGGTCCATAAGGGCGGGTGCTTTATAATTTCCCTAGTGTTTACAACTCTCGTTTTTGCTACATTTGGTTCTTTGAGTTGTAACACTCAAACTGATGGTCGTCTGCTACGTTTTTATGCTACTCTATAATGCGATGATAAATTCCGCATTTGCTACCTTATATTCCGCACTTAGTCATTATTGCAGACGTCCATTTTTCATTATGCATGTCATTATCTTCGACATATCAATCGTGCATGATGAATTGTCTTCATAAGTTGAAGAGGATCTCCACAAGTACAACCTGCCATGTGCATTTGCATTCAAAGGCAAATCAACTATATGCACATCTTCAGGGGGAGCCTTTTGCTACTTATGAAGACAATACCTTTATTCTTTACAATTTCACATATCTTTTATCCCCGTTGAAAACTTCAACCTATTTGTCATCAATCACCAAAAAGGGGGAGATTGTAAGTGCATCTAGTGCCACCCCTAGTTGGTTTTGGAGTATTGACGACAAACCTGGTTGAGGGACTAATGTGTTTGTGAGAATTGCAGGATAACACAGGTAGTAGTCCCTCATTGATTCGGTTTACCTGCCGGAGACAAACCCTAAAAATGTATGAAGACATTGATATCAGTTGTGGTATATGAAGATAATCATATTGAAGACTATGGCATGAGAAGACATTGTGTGAAGACTATGGAGAGCGAAGACATAGATGTTTCGTTGCTTCCTTTTCTTCTTTGTTGAGTCATAGGAACCACCGTACTGTTAAGTGGGGTCCAAGTGAACTAAGTCAGAGTGACTGAAGTGATGCTCAACCAAATCCTATGTCTTCGAGCGAAGACAATGAGAGCAAATCTTATCCAGAGCCGAATGACTTAGCTTTACTTGTAGCTCAAGTAAAGTTGACGTGTGTGTTTGAAATCTGACCGTTGGAACACGTGTCAGTTCCTTAGTGACCCAGGGTCACTTCGGACAAATCAGGTCGGGTTGCCCAGTGGCTATAAATAGCCCACCCCCTACACCATAAATTGGTGGCTGCTCAGAGTTATTACACGGCTTTTGTCGTTTGAGAGCAACCCACCTCCGAAGCTTTTGAGAGAGAAATCCTTGCGAGGACAAAGCCAAAACACCCAGAGCCAAAGAGTGTTAGGCATCACTGAAGTCTTTCTGTCCGTGTGACCTGAAGACTTATTACACTTGAGGACTGTGTTTCCTCCAGCCGGTTAGGCGTCGCGTTCTGAGCATCCAAGAGTCATTGTGGATCGCCGGTGAACGAAGTCTGTGAAGGTTTGGAAGTCTACCTTGGAGACTTACCAGAGTGATTGGGCGAGGACTAGGTGTCCTTAGCTCAAGGGGAATAAGGTGAAGACGCGGTCTTCTGAGTTAAATCTCAGCCTCCCTAACCAGACGTACAATTGTCACAACAACTGGAACTGGTCTAACAAATCACTGTCCTCCCCGAGCTATTGGTTCTATCCTTTCCTTCCCTTTACTTACTGTTTTATGTTGTGAAGTCATTGCATGCTTGCCCTATCTGATTGACTTCACTAAGTATCTACTTGTTGTGATTGGCTTCATTCCTTCTTCCTTCATGATCCCTACTGCCTAGCTGCTATTAGTCTTCGTGCTTTCACTTCATTGAATACATGACTATGGCTAGTCTAGTGTAGTCTACTTTCCGCTGCATACTAATAGGATTGAGTTTATCTTTTTTCTTCAAAACTACCATGTTTTGAAGCATTTCATAAAAATCGCCTATTCACCCCCTCTAGTCGATATACTGCACTTTCAGATATCTCTATCTCTGATGCTGAAACACAATCTGGTAATGAACATGAACCTAGTGATAATGTTAATGATGATGTTCATGATGATGCTCAACCTAGCAATGATAATGATGTAGAGATTGAACCTGTTGTTGATCTTGATGACCCACAATCAAAGAATCAACGTTTTGATAAGAGAGACTTTGTTGCTAGGAAGCACGGTAAGGAAAGAGAACCATGGGTTCAGAAACCCATGCCTTTTCCTCCTAAACCATCCAAGAAAAAGGATCATGAGGATTTTGAGCGCTTTGCGAAATGATTAGACCTATCTTTTTGCGTAAGCATTTGACTAATATGCTTAAAACAAATACTTATGCTAAGTATATGAAAGATATTATCACAAATAAAAGAAAAATACGTGAAGTTGAAATTTCCACCATGCTTGCCAATTATACTTTTAAAGGTGGAATACCAAAGAAACTAGGAGATCGAGGAGTACCAACTATACCTTGCTCCATCAAAAGAAACAATGTTAAAACTGCTTTATGTGATCTTGGGGCCGGTGTTAGTGTTATGCCTCTCTCTTTATATCGTAGACTTGATTTGAATAAGTTGACACCTACTGAAATATCTTTTCAAATGGCCGATAAATCAACTGCTATACCTGTCGGTATTTGTGAGGATGTGCCTGTTGTGGTTGCAAACGTCACTATTTTAACGGACTTTGTTATTCTTGATATTCCCGAGGACAATAGTATGTCTATTATCCTTGGTAGACCCTTTTTGAATACTGCAGGGGCTGTTATTGATTGCAACAAAGGGAATGTCACTTTTCATGTCAATGGTAATGAGCATACGGTACACTTTCCGAGGAAACAACCTCAGGTCCACAGTATCAATTCTATTTGGAAAATTTGAACGATTACTATTGGAGGTTTTGATTTTTCTTTTCCTACTGTCAAGAAGAAATATGATATTCTTGTTGTTGGGGACATGCATATCCCCATTGAGGTAACCTAGTGTTATTCGAAAATTCTCCGATTTCATGTTATTCGGAAAGAGTTTGTTAACAAGACTTGATCAACCTTGTTAATGGATCCCTTTTGATGAGCATGAGATGGGTGAATTTAGAAAGCACAACCTTCTAGACCCTCCTTTTACTTTCTTTTAATTAGATTAAATAAAGCAAAAATAGTATTTTCTGTCTGCCTTCAGAGTTATCCGTGCAATAAAAAAATACCCTGAAAATAAAAGTTCTCCAAATGCCCTGAAAATGAAATATGATTTTTTTCCAGAATATTTGAGAATATTTGGCACTGAGAACACAGGAGGGGGAGCCAACACCTGGCCACGAGGGTACATGGTGCGCCCCCTGCCTCGTGGGCCCCACGTGGCCCCCTCCACTTGCTCCATCACCCACACACTCCTTCTTCCTCCCAAAAAATCACCAACCAGCTCAAGCACGAGTTCTAGCTCATCTTGCTGCCATTTTCGATCTCCTTACTCAAAGCTCCATTCACAAAACTGTTTGGGGAGATTGTTCTTCGGTATGTGACTCCTCCAATGGTCCAATTAGTTTTTGTTCTAGTGATTTATTTATTGCAAATTTTTGCTGCTTTGGTGACCCTGTTCTTGAGCTTGCATGTCAAATTTTTGTGGTCCCAAGTAGTTCTAATGCATGATATAGTCTCTAGGCACTGGTGGGAGTAGTTGCTATCAATCTTGTTGAGTTTGGTTCAGTTTTATTTCGAGTCACTAAAAATTTCAGAAATGTTCCAGAAAAAAACGCATAGGAAAATCTACCAAGGTGGTTCCTTAAGGAAGCAAGGACCAAGGCTCGTGATACATGAGCCGGATGATGAACTACCAAGGGAAGCTCAAGTGCGGCCCTGTGAAGGGCCGTCGGAAGAATTTATGATCCGGGCAGGTATCAAGGAAGAATTTTACACATATGTGCGTAATGCGGATATTGAGGACTTCGAGTCAGATAAGTGCCCTCAATACCAGTACCTAACTGATACCTTTGTGAGAAGGTTTAAATTTACATCTTCACGTAATTCTCCCACTGTCTTGTTTGATCTCTATGATAAATCTTATACTATGGACTTAGAAGATTTCAATGATGCTTGTAAACTCCCATAGTGGAGTAATGTTGGCGAACCTCGCAAATCTGAGTATAAGGACTTTCTAGCTACTATCACTGTGGGGGAATCTAGAGAAGTCACCCAAGCTACCATAGGGAGCATTCATTTCCCTGCTATACATTATTTTGCTCTCTTCATTGGTAGATGCATTAACAGTAAGGATGAGGCTTGCCACATGTGCGTACCAGATCTTAGTGTCCTCAAAAGTGCAGTATTAGGTGATAGACAATATAATTTGGGGACCATTGTTGCACGTAGGTTACATCTTAACGGTTTAAATGGCGATTTGTTTGGTGGAATTTATGCAACTCGTTTGGCAAATTATCTTCATATACCCATACATGAGAATGATGCAAAGTTGCCTCTTGCTTTTCTAGATTATAATGCCATGATTCGCCATGAGTTCATTGAGAGGGATGAACAGTCCCTCCAGTATCGACTAATCTTTGACATGCATTGCACTGTCCATATTGCTCTCCCTGCTCCTACTCTCTTTGACTTTCAGGCAAAAGGGAGATATACTATAACTAGGGAGGAGGCAAATGAGTATGAGGAGACGAGGAGGGCAACTCGTCTTCGGGATGCAGCTTGTCAGGCAGTAGCCGCTGCATCTCAGTACAACCCCAACTACGACTTTGGATATCCGTCAGGACAGTACTGGCCATAGACCAACTTAGGCCAAAAGCCTAAGCTAGGGGGAGTACCTATTTCTCACCGACATTACATTCATGTTCACACACTTATTCCAGTAGTCGGTGCTCATACTTTTTCATTGTACTATCCATGCTAGTTTCATTTCTTTTCCTAGTCTTTTTCTTGTTTGTTAGAAAAACCTTAAGAAAAACAAAAAAAATTAGTTGTAGCTTTTAGCTAGTCTACTTTCTATGCCTATAGTACTAGTAATTAAAAGAAAATCCAAAAAGATTTCTCATTCTTCTTTTGCTTGTTGGGAGTTTTCCCGTGTAAATAGTTTCTTTTCTTTTCTTTGGGGGTCAAGAGGAGAAGACCGTGATGAAAATGTTTAGTGGCTCTTATATGCATTACTATTGATTTAATCCTGAGCCATATTACCTTGTCTTCTCCCTTGTATTAAATGCTTGCGGATTCCATCTTAGTCCAGTGCACGTGCACTATTATTATTATCCACACCGTTCGGTCGTGCGAGTGAAAGGCAATAATGACGATATATGATGAATTGATTGAGATGAGAAAAGCTGGTATGAACTTGACCTCTCTTGTTTTTGTAAATATGATAGTTCATCATTCCTGATTCAACATATTATGAATGAATCATGCTTGCAATGACAATTAGAGATCATGGCTGCTCATTCCATACTTAATTAGCTGGGAGTTTATAATGGTTTACCTTGCGTGCCAACATGATATTAAAATGGTTGTGATGTGGAATGATAGGGTGGTATCCTCCTTTGAACGATTCAAGTGGTTTGACTTGGCACATGTTCACGCATGTAGTTGAAACAAAAATCAACATAGCCTCCACGATATTTATGTTCATGGTGATTTATATCCTACTCATGCTTGCATTCATTGTAGATTAATTTTAATGCATGTTCATGACTGTTGTCGCTCTCTAGCTGGTCGCTTCCCAATTTCTTTCTAGCCTTCACTTGTACTAAACGGGAATACTGCTTATGCATCTATTTCCTTGAACCCCAAAGTTGTTCCATATGAGTCCACCATACCTTCCTAAATGCGGTATCTACCTGCCGTTCCAAGTAAATTAGTATGTGTCAAACTCTAAACCTTCAAATGAAATTCTGTTTTGTATGCTCGAACAACTCATGTATCAACTAGGGCTGTCTATATCTTCCATGCTAGGTGGGTTATTCTCACGATGAGTGGACTCCGCTCATCATTCATGAGTAAATGGCTGGTAACCAGGATGCCCAGTCCCATGCTCAAATTAATAATAATTTAACAAAACTCCCCTAGGGCTGTTGCTGGTTTGGACGGTACCCGTTGTTTCGGGTCAGCCGTGGAGTGTGCTTGTTGGTGGTTGGGGGAGTATAAACTTTACCATTCTGTTTGGGAACCGCCTATAATGTGTGTAGCATGGAAGATATCGAGATATCTTGGTTGTTATGTTGACAATGAAAGTATACCGCTCAAAATATTATTCATCTCTATTTCAAAATCGAGCTCTCGCACCTCTACAAATCCCTGCTTCCCTCTGCGAAGGGCCTATCTATTTACTTTTATGTTGAGTCATCATCCTCTTATTAAAGAGCACCAGTTGGAGAGCACCGCTGTCATTTGCATGTATTGCTATTAATTTGCATTGAGTATGATTGTGACTTGATCTCTTTTACCATGAATTACAATGTCTAGCCAGTCCTTGGTCTTCAAAGGTGCTCTCCATTTATGTTTTGCGGTCTGAGAAAGGGCTAGCGAGATACCATCTTGTTATATCATATTATGATTGTTTTGAGAAAGTGTTGTCATCCGAGGTTTATTATTATTAATCGTTAGTAGATTATGCCATTGATATGAGTAGACATGAGACCTGAAAGTTATTGTGAATGTGGTTAGTTCATAATCTTTGCTGAAAACTTGAATGTTGGCTTTACATATTTGCAACAACAAGAGCAAACAAAGTTTGTCAAAGTTTTTCTTTATCACTTTCAGTTTATCAACTGAATTGCTTGAGGACAAGCAAATGTTTAAGCTTGTGGGAGTTGATACGTCTCCAACGTATCTACTTTTCCAAACAATTTTGCCCTTGTTTTGGACTCTAACTTGCATGAGTTGAATGGAACTAACCCGGACTGACGCTGTTTTCAGCAGAGCTACCATGGTGTTATTTTTATGCAGAAATAAAAGTTCTCAGAATGACCTGAAAGTCAACGGAGATTTATTTTGGAATACATAAAAAATATCTGCGGAAAGAACCAGACCAGGAAGCCCACACCCTGTCCACGAGGGTGGGGGCGCCCCCTGGGCGCGCCCCTACCTCGTGGGCCCCCTCATGCTCCACCGACATCTCCCCCGACTCCATATATTCACTTTCGGGGAGAGAAAAAGTGAGAGAGAAGGAATTATCGCGTTCTACGATACGGAGCCGCCGCCAAGCCCTAATCTCTCTCGGGAGGGCTGGTCTAGAGTCTGTTCGGGGCTCCGAAGAGTGGAGATGGTCGCCGTCGTCATCATCAACCTTCCTCCATCACCAATTCCATGATGCTCACCGCCGTGTGTGAGTAATCCCATCGTAGGCTTGCTGGACGGTGATGGGTTGGATGAGATTTACCATGTAATTGTGTTAGTTTTGTTAGGGTTTGATCCCTAGTATCCACTATGTTCTAAGATTGATGTTGCTATGACTTTGCCATGCATAATGCTTGTCACTAGGGCCCGAGTGCCATGATTTCAGATCTGAACCTATTATGTTTTCATGAATATATGTGTGTTCTTGATCCTATCTTGCAAGTCAATAGTCACCTACTATGTGTTATGATCAGGCAACCCCGAAGTGATAATAATCGGGACCACTCCTAGTGACACTACTAGGAAAAGGGCTATAGATGATATGGCCACTAATGGCGCACCAGACATGTGGTGCGCCATTACTATATACTAATGGCGCACCATGTGTTGGTGCGCCATTAGTGTCCAAATACTAATGGCGCATCAGATCTTCGGTGCGCCATTAGTAACATTTTTTTAATTTTTCCAGACATACTAATGGCGCACCGTGTCACAGTGCGCCATTACTAGTTTAACTAGTAATGGCCCACCTCCAACTCAGTGCGCCAGTACTAAGTTTTTTTTTTGCAAAACTACTAATGGCGCACCACTCACTAATGCGCCATTAGTAACACTGGTTACTAATGGCGCATTAGCGAGTGGTGCGCCATTAGTAAAGTAGGACCAGCTAGATATTTTGGACAGCCACACCTACACACTCACTTTCCCCACTTCATTCTCTCCACCTCCTCCTCCAAGCTTGTGTTGGCTGCCTCCTCCTCCTCACCTCATTTGCACCATAGATTCATCTAAATTAAGTGGTTAAATTACCTTGTTTTGATAGGTAAGTAAGGGGGGAAAGCTATCTTTATGTTGTAGATCATTTTTTTCTCCCTCGAGCTCCAACAACCGTGCACATGCACTTTTTATGGCCTAGCTAGATCTATGTATGTTTGTGGTGTTGCATATATGTTTGTGTCTGTAGGTACCGGTATTTGAAATGCGATAGTTGCCAATATTTTGCGGAAATGTTGATTCATTTCCGTTTCGGCGAGAATTTTGGCACTATGCATTCTTTTTGGTCCTATTTTTAGGGAAAGTCATGCCAATTTTTTTCTTGGTTCTAAAATATCGTTTTGCTCTACCCCGCATGCGACCATGGTCCGCACAATGACCGAAGGCATCGTGAATAGGTTTTTGAGCTCCGCGAAGGCCGAGATGCTTCAAAAGAACGAGACGGAGATACGATGTCCGTGTCAAAGATGCAAGCTGAAGAGCCTTATTACGGACCTGGATTCCGGGCAGGTGCGGGACCACCTGCTCTTGCTTGGTTTCATGGATGGCTATCGGTGGCAAGGTGATGAAGATGACTATGAAGTCATCCATGGCCGGACAAGAAATGATGAAGGGCAGCAAGACAACCACCGCGGCGAGGGCGGGCGAGAAGAAGAAGAATCTCCAGGACATGATCACGACGGTGATGTTGTACACAGTCATCATGTAGAAGATGCCGGACGTGATGATGAGGAAGATCAAGACGAAGGGCATGATCATGATCTAGATGAAGATGCCGGAGCAAACGACGATGGAGGCTGGGTGCAGGACCCTCATATTCAAGAGTTGCTTCTCAAGCAGACGGATAACGCAAGAGCTGCCGTCCGAGAGAAAGCCAAGCTGTATCAATTGGAGATAGACGCGGTTACTCCATTGTATGAAGGATGCAGGCCCGAGGATACCCGCCTGAAAGTAACGCTCATGGCTTTGGAGATGAAGGTAAAACACAAAATGACCAACGCATGCTTCGACGAGAACATGTCATTCTAGCACGAAGGTCTTCCCAAGGGGAACAAGTGCCCGACCAGTTTCGAGGAGGCGAAGAAAATCGTGTGTCCTCTGGATTTACCGCACGTGAAATACCATGTGTGCATGAACAATTGCATCATTTATCGGGACGAGCACGCGGAGTCTACCATATGTCCGGTGTGCGGCGTCACTCGATACAAGAAGCGGAAGAAAGCTCCTCGAAAAGTGGTGTGGTACTTTACGATCACTCCTCGTATGCAGTGGTATTTCGTGGACCCTAAGGTAGCAAAGCTCCTGCGTTGGCATGCAGATAGGGAGGAGAAGAAGCGAGAAGATGACGGAAATAATCCGGAGATAAATAAAAAAGACAAGATGCTGAGTCACCCTAAGGATGCGAGCCAGTGGCAAGCGTTGAACTTCGAAGACCTAGAATTTGGGAACGATCCAAGGAACATCGTGCTGGGCGTGAGCACCGATGGAGTCAATCCGTTTGGCAGCCAGAGAAGCACACATAGCACCTGGCATGTGTTTGTGTGGATGTACAACCTCCCCCTGGTTGTGCATGAAGAGGAAGTACATTCACATGAGTATGCTAATTGAAGGGCCGAAACAACCGGGGAACGTCATCAATCTGTATCTGGGGCTACTGAAAGAGGAGCTAGACACGTTGTGGAAAACGCCAGCCAATACGTGGGACGCCGCAGAGAAAGAATATTTCCCTATGAGAGCCGCAGCGCTCACGATGGTGCACGACTATCTCGGTTACAGATATGTCGCGGGGCAGGTGGTCCATGGATTTTCTGGATGCGTCAGGTGCATGGATGACACAACGTATCGCCAGCTAGATAGAGATCCCGGGTCTTCGAAAACCATCTTCATGGAACATCGAAGGTGGCTTCGCGAAGATGACCCGTGGAGGAAACGCAAGGATCTGTTCGATGGTGAAACCGAACCCCGAAGACGCCCGCGTACAAGGAGCGGCGAGGAAATAGACCAGCTGTTGAAAAATTGGAAAGATTGCCCACTGCCGGGAAAGAACCAACAGGCACCAGAGCCGGGAAAGAAGCGAAAGGCGCCAGAGCCGCTGCTGAAGGTATGGAAAACGAGGTCTGTTTTCTGGGACTTGCCGTACTGGAAGATCCACCGTGTGCCTCACAGCCTTGATGTCATGCATATCATGAAGAACGTGTGCGAGAGTCTTCTTGGTACCCTGCTCAACATGCTAGAGAGGACCAAAGATGGGCCGAAAGCAAGGGCAGACTTGAAATCAATGGGCATCAGGCAGGAGCTTCACGCTAATGATGATGATGATGATGATGATGATGATGATGAGGCGAAGCAGGACACATAAAGTCATCGCAAAGGAAAAAAGGCCAAGAAGACCGGAAATGACTACCCTCCCGCGTGCTTCACTCTAAGTCAGGAGGAGATCGAGCAGTTTTTCACCTGCCTCGTAGGAGTAAAACTTCCTTACGGTTACGCGGGGAAGATAAGCAGATACCTAGACCCAGCGAAGCAGAAGTTCAGCGGGATGAAGTCTCACGACTATCACGTGCTGATCACGCAGATACTTCCAGTTGCAATCCGTGAGATCATGGACGCACATGTCCGTGAAATGCTATTTGGCCTATGCAACTTTTTCAACATCATCTCTCGGAAGTCGGTTGGCGTGACGCAACTTAGAAGGCTACAGGAAGAGATCGTGGTGATACTATGCGAGCTTGAGATGTACTTCCCGCCCGCATTCTTCGACGTTATGGTGCATCTGCTGGTCCATATCATGGAGTATATCATCCAACTCGGGCCGACGTTCCTGCACAGCATGATGCCGTTCGAAAGGATGAATGGTGTCATCAAAGGATACGTTCGCAACATGTCACGTCCAGAGGGAAGCATAGCCAGGGGCTTTCTGACTGAAGAGTGCATCTCCTAATGCACGAATTATCTAGGCATCGAGAACCCCGTTGGTCTTCCCGTCAACAAGCACCTCGGCAGGCTCGCTGGATGGGGTCACCGCGAGGGTTGCCGCAAAATGCATGTCGACTTTGAGGGTCGACTCGCCGACTTTGAAAGAGAAAACCTAGTCGCGCTACAACACGTTGACGTGGTCGATCCTTGGGTGGTAGAGCACAAAACCTTTATTGAGAAGACGTACAATGACCGAGGCCAACAGAGGATGGACGGAGATATAATCAAAGAGCACAACTCATGTTTCACGCGTTGGTTCAAGGAGAAGCTTCTGTCATACCCTTTACATGAGGATTCTTCCGCGGAAGAAAATCTCATATTCGCCTTGTCACAGGGCGCCGAGCACAACCTGATGACGTATGAGGCGTACGATATCAACGGGTACACATTCTACACCGAGGACAAGGACATGAAGGGCGATGGTTATCAGAACTCCGGGGTAACGATGGAATCCTACACCAGTAACGGCAAGACAGATACTACGGAAGGATCGAAGAGATCTGGGAGCTGAGCTACGCTGGAGAGAAGGTCCCGATGTTCCATGTCAGATAGGCCAAGAGCGTCCTAAAAGAAGACCGGTATTTCACCACCATGGTTATACCCGAAGCCAAATCCAAGACCACGGGCGCAAACGTCACCGCGAGAAATGAGCCATGGGTACTGGCTTCCCAAGTGGACCAATGCTTCTTCATTACCGACCCGTCAAAGCCCAGTCGTGTTGTCGTGAGGAGAGGCAAAAGGAAGATCATCGGAATGGATGGAGTCGCCAATGAGCAAGACAACCCGAAGATGGAACATGACGACGAAGATGAAGTGCCATACACCACAAGAAGAAGCAGGACCACCCTACCTAAAGGACGTCCGTTCAAGAGAAGAACTACATTTGCGAAAAAGAAGGGCAACAAGATTGTGAAAAGATAGCTAGCTAAGATTGATTATATTTAAATTGTAGCCTTCATTTCTCGATTGTATTTCGACATATTCATAAATGTTTTCTCATGGGCACCTTTTGAATTCATGAATATTTTTTCAAATTTGATGATATTTTTTCATATTCATAAATGTTTTACCAATTCACAAATGAATGCAACTAAAAATCCAAAAAAAAGACTAGTTGTGCTTGGTTATATGTTACTCCCAAAAGCATATAAAGTTTGTCAAATTTGGAGCTATGGATATTTAGTTATGATTTAAACAAGTTTGAACATATTTAAACACAAATAAATATCAAACAACATTTTAAATATTGTTAACATGGCAACAAACTGCATATTATTTTTCTACATGAAATTCTCAGCATCTAGCATATGTGACATGTTATATTTGGATGCATGGATAAAAAGATATGTGGAAAGAAAAAAATGCAAAAAAAAATTGGGGAGCCTAGGAATCGAACCCAGGACCTCCCACTGGGTGTGCTGCGTGCTGACCAGTAGGGCTAGAGTGTCTGTTCTGATGGAGATACGGTTGGGTGTAATATAATCTGAGTGCTCGAACTGTAATAAAAAAACTAATGGCGCACCAGGGGGAGGTGCGCCATTGCTGTCGTTGTACTTATGGCGCACTAGGGGGAGGTGCGCCATTAGTATCCCTCCCCACTCCACCTATTCCCCTCTGGACTCTCTCCCTCCCTCGCCAGATCCCCTTCGTCCCTCTCCCTCGCCAGATCCACCCGCGCGCTGCCCCGACGCCTCCGCCCCGACCCCCGCCGGACTCCACCCCCGCCGCCCCCGCGCCCCACACCACCGCAG
>LR738711.1:690784969-690810599 GCA_902687465.1 Secale cereale | reverse complement strand
CCCCGTGCCCCCACCACTGCAGCTCCCCCGCGCCACCGCCCCCGCGCCCCCACCACCCGAGGCTAACTAACGCTAGCCCACGCGGCTTCGTTGCGGCGCCGTTGCCGTTCTCTTCACCGACCTCGCCGTCCGCGCACGGCTGCCCCTCCTGGCTGTGGACTTGCGCAGGCCCCGAGCCCTAGGGTTCCGACTCCAAGGTGGGTGGCAAGCTCGCCGGCGTAACCCCGGCGCCGTGTACGACCTTGACTACATATTCGAAGGTGAGCCCCTCCCCTCTCGTCCCCCTTACCCTTCCTTCTTCTTCCTCAACTGATGCTCCGAGTCTCAACGGATATACATGCACGGCCCGTTGCAGCTGGCCATCTCCGACGAACTCACGCCGGCGACTACAGCATCAAGGCGCGCTCACCCCCTGGAAAACCATAGTTTTCATGCTACATACTCCCATGGAAAACCATAGTTTTAGCCCACCACATGGCCATGAAATGCCCAGTTTATCACTACTCTACTACTACCAAGCAATATGGCTCAGTGCTCCAGATTCTCAAAAACTGGAAGTTTCTTAGCACCTCTTGCTACATTCATCCATAATGATCTGCTTAGTAGGTTCTGTGGTAGATAAAGTTGCTCTGCACCTGCACTGCAGTAGAAATCAACATTCTTCTACTGCAGATGAAAGTATTGTCAGGTTATGCCATATAAAGATGTAGCTGTCAAGCTGTAGTTGATAATCTGGTGGCTTCAAGCTGTAGTTGTCAGATTGGGTAGTAGTACTATGAAACAATTTGAGCATGACATCAACTTTTTTTATAGCCATATAAAGCATCAGGTTGTAACAAGTCAAATGTACAAACATCACACAATAGGAAGAACCAGGTTTGGAGGGTAGCTAGGTGTATCTTGATTGGCAGGGGGCATTTTGAGAAATACGAAATGAAGTACAAGCGAAAATAGACTTGGGCATATTTCAAAGAATTGAAAACTTAAAGAGTGGCATGCCAGTTTTTGGAAAAAAACGATTTCAAGAAGCTGACAGTAGAACCCCATTACTCAAGGAGGCCTGAGCGTGCATGTATGCCTTTTGTTTGCTATTCCTGCAAGCCTGACTCTATTAGTAAATGCTTATTTTAACCATTTATTTATTCGAAAAACATAATATGTTAATGAGCACAATACTTTTTTTTTAGAATCAGTTTCACTTTTTTATTCAACCCATGCTAGGTTTTTTGTGTGATACAACTTGCAGAATACATTCAGGGGGCTCATTCAGCCAAACCCTGTCTAACTCAATCGCAACTCCATCTCTAGCTAAAATGTGAGCTCCCTTATTACCTGACCTACGAGTCTAGGAGGCTTTAAAATCCGCAAATGCTAGCAGCATCTCCTTAGTCTCTTCGATGTCCTCTTCGCCTCCAGGAGAATGAGCTTTGGTTTTGCTCCTACTCCACATTGCTAGTACCGGCACCTTGCATTCCCGCCACTTTATGTTGATTGCATGGTTATTCTTCAGTCTGGGTGCAGGATATTCTTGGGTTTGGGTGGTTGATCGATTAGCTGGGTTGCAGGGTGTCGGTGTACTAAAGTAGGGGTACCCTTGGTATCCCAAAATTGTGCACGGGCAGTCGCAGCGTCCCGCAGCAAGGTTTGTCAGGTGATCGCCAAGGTCCTCCGTGTTTCCTTTGGAGCCATTCAAGAACAAAGTATCCAAGCTAAGGAGACAAGGCCCCGGCAAGAGGAGCTTGCCGGAAAGGCCACTCAAAGCACAAGGCCACTCAAGGCGCAAGACCCTGGCAAGAGGAGCTTGCCGGGAAGGCCAACCAAGGCACCTCAAGAAACTTTCCGCGACGCGCCACGCGTCCCGGCAAGGCCCGGTGAGCGACAAGCTCCCGGAAGCGAAAAGATAGCGACCGCGGCAAGGCGCTTGCCGCGGCAAGCTTCCACTCGGTACCTGCGCTCCAGCATATCCACCCACGTGTCGCTCTGGGATCCTCCCAGGCGTACGTGGTGGAAGGCTGTGCAGCCACGGGTACGCGGTGGCAAGCGGTGATGACAAGGATGCCATCGTGGCGAACGGTGGCGCCCCTGACGGCCCTTTTTGCACTGTTTGGGCGACGGCGATGGGCATTTAATGCCCTTGTCCCCTGCCGTCAGGGTTAGGTATAAAACACTGTACCAACTACCACACTTCTTCCAATTTTACCCTCGACTACGTTGCCACCTGCCGGTGACCCCTTTGAGCGTATAAAAGGAGGCCCATGAGCAACGTAAAAGGGGGTTAGACATTCGAACGCTCCAACGCTCGGTCTCGTTAGCTGCTGAAGTGTACTGTAGCTCTCAGTGCTCCCGAGCAAGAACTCAATACAAACCAAAGCAGGAGTAGGGTTTTACGCATCCGTGCGGCCCGAACCTGGGTAAACTGCTCGTGTGCCTCGCCTTGATCTGCCCTTCGTACGATCTCCGCCCCCTGCCGTACCGAAAAGGGGCTCCGTCCCCATAGGTGTTCGTGGTTGGATCAGTTTCCCCGACATCTTTGGCGCGCCAGGTAGGGGGTGCGTCGAGGTTGTGTGAACCTGATCCGACGTTCACACGGGCTAAATCTTCATCATCTTCATCAACATGCCGCCGAAGAAGAAGGCTTCGGAGGTAGCTGGTCCGTCCGCGTCGATCCCACCACCGCCGGAGCCAACGGCTGGCGGGATAGACGCCGGCGGAAGAACGGACGTCGACGAGGGAACTCACAGTGCTGCCAAGTCTAAGGACAAGGCTGCGCTGCCCATCGGTGGCGTAGCCGGCTCCCACGACGACCGGGCGCACTCCAAGACCTCGGCGTCCGTGCATGCACCGCACCCATCTCAGGAGGCGCGGGACCGGCAGCGTCATGGAACCCACGGTACCATATGTTTGCTGGGACAAGGTCAAGCTGGTGGATCTCGGGATGCTCAAGACCAGCATGCACGCCAGCATGCCGGCACGAGCAAGGCACGGTCGCCCGGACAGGATGCTGCTCCTTCTAACGTAGTTAGAAGTCCGAGCATATCCCGCTCCTCGCACCGTTCGCCACTGCTACCCACCACTCCGGCAGAAGCTCTGGCACGAGCTCAACTTCTATTAGACTTCCCTCCAGCGGCAGACAAGGCCGACAACTGGAGGGCCACCATTCAGAGTCTCATCGCCTTCGCCAACGGCGACACTCCGCGGCAACCGAGCACATTGCAGCCGCGGCAAGTCAGCCAGGCGCGGGCCGATGGCGACAAAACTGGTGGGGGTGCAACCACCGTGCACTCTCTGCCCCGAAGGCCAAAATCGCCGACTCGCCGGATCAACATCGACGACGACTCCACGGTGTCATCAGACCCGCGAGCTCGTCGCGACCAGCGCCAAGTTCTCCATGAACGACAGCAAGAGGACGCTCGTACCCGCGTCGAGCGCCGAAGAGAAGCATAGCATCAATCCGACCAGCGCGCTGGGCCCACTGTCGACATGCATGCGCCAGGGGGACCAGGCGACTTGCCGTACGCGGTAGGTTGTCCTGCGTTCACTCGTGAGCTGCGGCAAGTCCAGTGGCCCAGCATGAAGAATTTCGAGCCAGACGTAACGGAGAAGTACGACGGCAAGACGCACCCGTGGGAGTTCCTCAGCATCTACACCATCGCGGTGCAAGCTGCTGGGGGGCGGGACGACAAGATCCTTGCCAACTACTTTCCTCTGGTACTCAAACCCAACGTCAGGTCCTGGCTCATGCACTTGCCGGGCAACTCCATTTCTTCTTGGGCAGACCTCTGCCATCAGTTTGTCGGCGCCTTTACGGGCGGCCACAAACCCCATGGCCAAGAGAGTGGCCTTCACCTTCTCGCCCAGAAGGAAGGAGAACCCCTACGCAAGTATATCCAGAGATTCAACCGCGTACAGCACAACATCCCAGACGTCCACCCTGCCGCGGTCATCAGCGCGTTCCATCAAAACGTGCGTAACCGCAGGATGAGGGAGGAGATGGCGATGTGCAAGATCAGAGACGTCAGTGAGCTTTATGCCCTGGCCGACAAGTGTGCACGCGCTGAGGAGGGGAGGAAACTCCCTGGAGAGGATACAGGCGCAGGAGGGTCTGACAGTGAGGATGCCGCCCCGGCAAAGAAAAACTGGCGGCGGAACAACAGGAAGAAGAAGAACAAAGAAGTGCTAGTCGTTGAGCAGTCCGGCAACGGAGGCGGCGCCGACAAGGCCAAGGTTGGTGGCTCCGGCAAGGAGACTGCCGCATGCACCAACTGCCAAGATGTGGCGGCCGCCGACAAGCAGGACGGCACCGACAAGCAGTATTGCAAGATCCACCGCACCAAGGGCCACGACCGCCAGAACTGCAAGAGGGTCGAGCAGCTTGTTGAGCAGCAGAAGGCTGAATACGAGCGGCGCGACAAGGAGAAGGCCCAAGGAGGTGATGGAGGATCCGGCAAGAAGCGGCCATTCAACGGCCGGGGAGGACGCTGCGGCAAGGCCAAGCAGCGGCAAGGAGACAGACCTCCCCGCGGCCGCGACAAGGATGAAGATGACGAAGACGAAGAAGACATGGATGATGTTGAGACCAGTGAGCAGGAGTTCCAGAAAGCCACAGAGGTTTTGTGTGTTGACGGCGGTGCTTCTCTGCATACCTCACACCGCCAACTCAAGCAGTGGGTGCGTGAAGTCAATGCGGCAGAACCACCTGTCGAATCGCGCAAGCTTCTGAAATGGTCCAGCACGCCTATCATCTTAGATATTGAGGACCACCCTGATCGCACAACTACGGTCGGGTGCTTGCCGATGTTGGTTTCGCCAACTATCCGCAACCTCAAGGTCACTAAGATGTTAGTTGACGGCGGGGCCGGCTTGAACTTGATCTCTTCCACGTACTCCAGAAACTCCAAATCCCTGACAGCGAGCTTGAAGAGACCGGCACTTTCCAAGGAATAAATCCGGGAAGGAGCAAGCCGAAGGGGAAGATAACGCTGCCAGTGACGTTTGGCGGCGAGCTGAACTTCAGGACTGAGAGGGCCACTTTTGACGTTGCCGATTTCCCATTGCCTTACAATGGGATACTTGGCCGTCCAGTGCTCGCCAAGTTCATGGCGGCCTCTCACTACGCCTACAACATGCTGAAGATGCTAGGCCCGATAAGCGTCATCTCTGTCCCTGGCGACAAGAAGGATGCCCTTATCTGCGCCGACAAGATCTACCGGGAAGCAGCAGCCGCAATAGACAACAAGACACTTGCCGCTGAAGCTCCCGGGGGGAAGAAGAAGACCAAGTCCGACAAGAGCTCTGGGGCCCACTCCGGCAAGCGCACCTCTTCAGAGTGCTGCGCTACCATCGAGGACGCACCATTGAGATCCACCGGCAAGTGTAAGAAGACGATGGCAGCTCCGCCAGAGACCAAGAAGGTGTCCGCCAAGGAGGACGGCACTGGTGGTACCTTCACCATCGGTGCCACGCTTGACCCTAAATAGGAAAGCGCGCTCGTTGCTTTCCTGCGGGCGAACGTCGACGTGTTTGCATGGCAACCATATGACATCCCCGGTGTTCCCAGGAAAGTGATTTAGCACAAGCTTGCCGTCTGTCCTCGCGCGCGGCCCGTCAAGCAGAAAGTCAAGAAACAGGCAGTGGAGCGCCAAGAATTCATTGCAGAAGAGATCAGGAAGTTGGAAGCAGCAGGCCTTGTCAGGGGAGTGCTCCATCCTACGTGGTTGGCCAATCCAGTAATCGTGCGTAAGGCAAACGGGAAATGGAGGCTTTGTATCGACTTCACCGATGTGAATAAAGCTTGTCCCAAAGACCCATTTCCCTTGCCGCGCATTGACCAGATTGTAGACTCCATGGCCGGATGTGACCTGCTTTCATTTCTTGACGCCTACTCAGGATACTATCAGATCTTCATGGCAGAAGAAGATGAGGAGAAGACCACATTCATCACTCCATGTGGCACGTACTGTTTCATACGGATGCCTTTTGGTTTGAAGAATGCTGGATCAACATTTGCAAGGGTGGTCCATACAGCTTTTGAGCCACAAATTCACAGAAATGTAGAAGCATACATGGATGACATAGTGGTCAAGAGCAAGGACAGGGCGACCCTGGTTCAAGATTTAGAAGAGACCTTTGCGAATCTACGCAAGATCCAGCTCAAGCTCAACCCTGAGAAGTGTGTGTTTGGAGTCCCTTCCGGCAAGCTTCTCGGGTTCTTCGTGTCTCAGAGGGGGATTGAAGCCAATCCCGACAAGATCAAGGCCATTGAGCAAATTGAAGCACCGAAGCGCGTCAAGGATGTGCGGGGACTTGCCGGTTGCGTGGCTGTTCTCAGCAGGTTTATCTCTAAGTCAGCTGAGCGCGCCCTGCCGTTTTTCAAAATTTTGAAAAAGGCAGGTCCAATGAAATGGACTCCGGAAGCAGAGGCTGCGCTGCAAGACTTGAAGAGGTACCTGTTCTCTACTCCAATACTTGTCGCACCTAAACCACATGAGAAGTTGCTTCTGTATCTAGCGGCAACCAATCAAGTGGTTAGTGCTGCGTTAGTAGCGGAGAGGGAGGCAGACGATGAGGCAGCAACCGCGGCAAGCGCATCCAGCGACAAGCAGGGGGCTTCCCCGACAAGCTCTGGTCCCGACAAAGATGGAGCTGCGCAGACGCAAGAGGAGGTACAGAAGAAAATGGTGCAGCGCCCAGTGTACTTCGTCAGCTACCTTCTGCAGGGGGCTAGATCAAGGTACTCTGGTGTGCAGAAGTTGCTTTTCGGCCTTATCATGGCCTCGAGAAAGCTGCGCCATTACTTCCAGGCACATGAGATCACAGTTGTCACTCGCTTTCCGCTGAAGAGGATACTGCAGAATCCAGAAGCAACAGGCAGGATTGTTGGGTGGGCACTGGAACTGTCAAGCTTTGGCCTCAAGTTTGAAAGCACTTCAACTATCCAAAGCAGGGCATTGGCAGAGTTTATAGCAGAGTGGACGCCAACACCAGATGAAGAGATTCCAGAAACGAGCATCCCCGTCAAGGAAGCAAGCAAAGAGTGGCTGATGTACTTTGATGGTGCCTTTTCGTTGCAAGGCGCCGGGGCTGGCGTGCTGCTTGTCGCACCCACCGAAGAGCACCTCAAGTACGTAGTCCAGATGCACTTTCCCAAGGAGCAAGCGACAAACAATACTGTAGAGTATGAATGTTTGCTTGCCGGTCTCAGGATCGCGGCAGACCTTGGGATCAAGAAGTTAATTGTCAGGGGTGACTCACAGCTTGTCGTCCGCCAAGTGAACAAGAGTTATCAGAGTCCGTTGATGGAAGCTTACGTTGATGAAGTGAGAAATCTTGAAGAACACTTTGACGGCCTACAGATGGAGCACGTCCCAAGAGCTCAGAACGACATCGCAGATGGCCTGTCAAAGTGCGCCGCACTTAAGTTACCTGTGGAACCAGGGATTTTTGTGCTCAAGCTGACTCAACCGTCCGTAACACCATCAACTGGACAGAGCAAGAAGAGGAAGTTGATTTCTGGCGACTATTTTCCGGCAGAGCTCCCCGAAGCCTCCGTCAAGAAGGTCCCCAAGATCAACGCCAAGAATGCTGAGGAGCAGCCTGCTCCGGCAAGCCCTAGGGCTTGTTCCGTAGAAGCAAACACTCCCGACAAGTTTTGCTCCGGCAAGCTTGCCGGGGAATGTCAAGCTCCGGCTGAGCCGCAGGTTCTTGCCGTAGAAGCGGACGTTCCCGCAGCAGCAGATGTGCCTTTAGTCCTTGCTGTCGAGCCACAAGCTCCAGCATGGGCGCAACAGATTGTCCGTTTCCTTCAGACAGGAGAACTTCCCGAAGAACAAGAAGAAGCAAAAAGAGTAGCCCGGCATTAAGGTATTTACCAGTTTGTTGACAACACGCTGTACAGAAGAAGACTCAACGGTGTGAAATTGAGGTGTGTTCCCCGGGAAGATGGACAAAAGCTGTTGGCAGAGATACATGGAGGCATATGTGGCCACCACATTGGCGCAAGAGCACTTGCCGGCAAAGCATTCCGACAAGGTTTCTTTTGGCCAGAAGCCCTCCAGGATGCAACTGCACAAGTAACCAAGTGTGAAGCGTGCTAGTTCCATTCCAAGCAGATACACCAACCAGCTCAAGCTCTCCAGGCGATCCCTTTATTTTGGCCATTTTCGGTCTGGGGGCTCGATATCCTCGGCCCCTTTCCGCGCGCAGCCAGGGGCTTTGAGTACTTGTACGTTGCAATCGACAAGTTCACAAAGTGGCCGGAAGTGGAACCAGTGAGAAAGGTAACCGCATAGTCAGTAGTCAAGTTCTTCAGGTCGATTGTTTGCCATTTCGGGATCCCTAACAGGATCATCACCGACAACTGTACGCAATTCACAAGCCGCACCTTCATGCAGTACGTCCAAGATCTTGGCGCTAAGGTCTGCTTCGCTTCTGTTGCTCACCCGAGAAGCAACGGTCAAGCGGAGAGGGCGAATGCTGAAGTGCTGCGTGGCCTCAAGACCAGAACTTTCGACAGGCTGCACAAGTGCGGAAGAAACTGGATCGAGGAGCTGCCGGTGGTTCTTTGGTCGATCAGGACGACGCTAAATCGAGCTACTGGACAGACACCTTTTGCTCTAGTCTATGGAGCAGAGGCAGTTCTCCCCACGGAACTCGTATACGGGTCACCTCGAGTGCTCGCTTATGATGAGCTCGAGCAAGAGCAGCTGCGACAAGATGACGCACTACTCCTTGAGGAAGACCGTCTTCAGGCTGCTGTACGAGCTGCTCGCTATCAGAAAGCTTTGCGCCGCTACCATAGCTGCAAAGTTAACGCCAGAAGTCTCGAGGAAGGCGACCTTGTTCTTCGGCGCGTTCAGTCCGCCAAGAATTCCAACAAGTTGACGCTGAAGTGGGAAGGCCCTTACCGGGTGAAACGAGTCACTAGGCCCGGCGCTGTCCACCTTGAGACCGAAGATGGCTTTCCGGTGAGCAACTCCTGGAACATCGAGCATCTTCGCAAGTTTTACCCATAAGGCGCGGTTGCCGTGACCCGCTCCGGCAACCACCTTTTGTACGAGTCTTGCCGCTGTTGCATGTAATCCTTTGTACAAAGCCGGGCGCAGACCCCGTGCATCAGTAAAGCTCATGTGCCTTGCACATCTTATCATTTCATGCTTTTTATATTTTGCGTGTGTTATCTGACACTTTGTGCAGCACCTATCCCCGGTAAGCCATAACGAGCCATGAGGCTCCATATCGTTATTTTCTCTTCTTTCTTTTTTCTCAAGAAAAGGAAGGTTCCCTCGCCCACAAGTTTGCCGGAGGGGAGGAGAAGATAGTGGTATAGACCAAGCGCCGTTCAAGAAAGTTTCGCCTTGCCGGGAAGCAGACGACCCAAAAGCTAAGTTGCCAAAGTTTGAGCAATCAGATTTTTAAATTTTTAAGTTATCTTCCTTGAACGACCGTGCTTTGTATGGAAAACCTGTGCGCGGAGGGACCTACTCGTAGCTAGTTGCGCCCTTACTTTGTTTCGAGTCCGCTCAACGACTTAAGTGTGCTGCGACTAGTGTCGCGCCCTTACTTTGTTTTCGAGCACGCTCAACAACTTAAGTGTGCTGCAACTAGTTGCAACAAGGTTTCTTGTCGGTAACGGCACTGCCGGCAGGCTGCTGACACCCCGCAGTCAGCGCTCGCGGCTAAGGTGCCTACGCCGGCAAGTCCCCTAAAAGCGTAGGGTTAAAACATACAAAGCAAAGGAATCAAGTAAAGGAAATGACGTTGCGATTAATACCCAAAATAAAATTATATTACAAGATAACTTGTCGCAGCTCTAACAGATTGTTTTCATAACATAATTAACAGCGACAAGGAAAGAAGAAAATGGGCAGCCTAATCTCCGCGATCGCCCTCGACCCTCTTGATCCCGCTCACCTTGTCCACAATGGGTGCGACAAGGGCCTTGAGCGCCTCCAGATTAGCGTCCGAAGGCAAGCTCCTAAGGACGTTGCTGAGGTTGAGGCCTGGATTGCGGAAGGCCACCTTCATCAGCACCTTTTGAAGGGCGCCCGCGCAGAGCTTGCGCGACTCATCCGCCATCTGCTTGGGGATCCTTTCCCGGAGTTGCTGGAGGGCCGTCGCCACGCCTCTGAAGAACAGAGTGAGCTTGGCGCTGGGGTGGAGGTCCTCGTTGGTGGAGTACCCGAGATACTCCGCCCCCAGCTGCGCCAGCTCCTTGTCGATATCCACGGCGGTGTTCACAAGACCCTCCGTCCAGTGCTCGACGGTCGCCCTGAAGTTGTTCTGGGTAATGACCGCACTCTCCAGCAGCGCCTTCTCGGCCCTGACCTCCTCCTTCAGGGCCGCCTCCCGCTTCTTAGCGCCGTCCAGCGTGTCAGTCAAAGTGGTTAGCTTCAACTCAAGATCCGCATTGGAGTTCGTGGCGGCAGCAAGCTCCTTGCCCTTCTCGGCGAGGCGGACCTGCAGCTCTGAGTGGCTGTGGGCGTCCTTCTCCCGCTCAAGCTTGAGCGCGGCGATCTCTTCGCCTCTCGCCTTGAGGTCGGCCTCCAGCTGCGTCACCCTTGCCTCCAGCTCCTTCTTGGCGGTCTTGGCAGCTGCGGCAGCGTCCTTCGCTTCCTGGAGAGCCCCGCCAAGTGAATGCTCGCGCGCGGCAAGCTCCTCCTCGTGGCTGTCGGGGTTGACTTTCCGCTGCGCCAGCTCGCCTTCCAGCGTAGATAGCTTCTCGGCGGTAAGCCGTTGCTGCTCTTCGACCTCGGCCTTATCGAGGAAGAAGGCCGTCCGCTCTTCGCCGAGCTGCTCCCGCTCCTCTGCCAAAGACCGGAGAGCTGCTTGGTGAAGGCCCCGGAGCTCCTCTGCGCGCTTCTCCATATCATCTCCCGCCTTGGCGGCCAGCGCTTCGCGGGACTCCAGCTTGGCCTACCGGGCGCGGTAGAGTGACAGCAGCTTGCGCAACAGCCGCTCCTCCTCGGGTTCGCCGCTGCTGCTGCTCGGCGCGTCGACAAGCTTCAGCCCGGCGGAGGCAAGTACTTCCCCGTCAAAGGCTTCCCCCTCGACCGGCGCCCTGGACATGGACGCCCATGGGAGGCTGATGAAGACGCCGTTACCGACCTCCAAGTAGGCGCCTGGCTTGGGCTCTTCGGAGCCTGGAGCTACGGCAGCGGCGGAGGGATCAGCAGTCGGCGTAGCGCCTGGCGCTCCTGCGGCCTCAGGGCCGTTAGTACGACCGCCGGACCCCTCGTCAGCCGCTGCGGCAGCAGCCTTGGTAGCCTCGTCGCCGGTGGGCTCGTCGACACCGACCGCCTCTTCAGTGGCAGCGGCGTCGCCGGTGTTGCCGCGCCTATCCTCCTCAACAGCAGCCTCCGTCTCCATAGGCTCCGCAGCAGATGGATCTGACGGTAGGAAAGGGGAGGAAAACAATCAAGCAAATATCCAAAAAAGAAGAATCAAAAGAGGAAAAGCCCAAGGGGAGTTTTCAAACAAGAAGATTACCTGCGCGAGCCGGCTCCTCGGCAGTGTCCCTCACCGGGGAGCTCTCCCTTGGCGGCGTAGTTGTAGTCCCCGCCGGCGGAGGGCCACTGGTGCTGTCCCTCGCCGGAGAACTTGCCCTTGGCGGAGAATCCGCCCTTGGCGGAGAACTCTCCCTTGCCGGGGAGACCCTTGCCGGGGAAATTTCCCTTGGCGGCGTGGTTGAAGCAGGTGGCACGACGGGGGCGGTCTCCGGGCGCTCCTGGTGTCTCTGCTCTGCTCCTACACGAATCAACAAGCAAATGTCAGCAAAAACAGAACGCCCCCGCGCACCTAACAGCAGAAAGAGAACCAAGAACTTACGCTGGGGGCTGCGCTGGGGGCTGCTCTGAAGAACAGTTGCCGGGTCCGGCAAGTTTGTCTCAGGCGCACCCCCTGCTATCGCGGCAGGCTTGTCCTCGATGACAATCACCGGGGCCTTGGCTCTCTTTGCCGCCCTCTGGGCCAGAGTTCTGAAAAAAGGAACAGGTTCAGAGTGAGGCAAAAGAGACACAAGACAAAACAACAGAAAATCGAAGAAATACAAGAACAACGAAGTCTTACTCTTCTTCTTCCTCGTCGGAGCTGAGCGCAGAGAAGTCGAACTCTGGCTCACGCGTCCCGGCGCGAGGAGGCAGAGGAGAAGGCTCCCTTGGCCGCTTGGCGGGAGCAGGGGCAGTGGTCTGAGACGACCCTGCTCCGGCTGCCGCCGAGGCGTGGGAAGCGGCAGGAGCAGAAGCGGCGGTCCGAGAAGACCCCGCTCCAGTTGCTGCAGAAGCACGAGGCGCTCCCGCGGCAACCGTGCTTGCCGCGGTGGCGCGTGTCGTGCGGCGTGGCAGCTGTTGGCCCGTCTGCCACTCCGTCACGTCCCCGGCCTTGCGGAGGCGCCTCCTTGGTGGAGCAGGAGGCTCTGCTGGTGGTGGCGAGCTGCCTGAGGACGAGGAGGAAGAGGAGCCAATCTCCAGCGAACCGCTCGTGCCCTCGACGGGCCCGCTCGACTCGACGCCCTACTCGGCGGGCTCCCTTGGCTCGGCGTCTTGCCCGGCAAGTTTCCCCGCGTTGAGAAACGCTTCTCGCTCGGCAAGGCTTGCCGCCTCAGCTGCCTCCGCCTCCTCCATGGTGTATCCGAACTCGCCCGCGGCCGCGGCTGCCGCCGCCTCTTCCAGCCTGGTGGCGATGTACGCCATCTCCTTGTCGGTGGTGTCGCGGGTGAGGCCATTCTTCTCGTCGGAGCGGATCGGCGTTTCTTCCACGTTGTCGAAGAATGCCTGCACGGCTTCGTCGGTAGGCTCTTGCCAAGTTGGGTCGATCCCGTGCGAGTCGCACAGCGGCATCATTGCACGGATGCGGCTGAGCGCGGAGTTATTGCATGGCGGGACGACCCCCCTCGTCAACCTGAACACTTCGGGATGATCGGGGTCATACTTGAACAGCTCCTGAAGCACCCCGTTAAGCTCCAGGACAGTGAAGTTGTAGTTGAGGCCCGGGCGCAGCCTTATGATATCTACCGCGTTCTCAAACTCCCAGGCGGGCCTCTTACTCTCCTGCGGGGGGGCGATGCGGCGGCGAAGAAAGTCTGCGCCAACTGCGCCTACAGTTAGCCCGGCAAGCCTGAGGCGAAGAATCCGGGCAGTAGCAATCTTCAGTCTACTGTCTTCCGGGGCCAGGTCGCTCCAGTCGTTGCCGCGCACTACTGGGGCTTGGCGCCGGGCGGTGAATGGCTGCGGGTTCTCCTCTACGATCCAGCACCAGTCTGCTCTCCATTCATCCCATTTGCCGCGGAGCTCTCCCTCCAGATAAGCCTCCTTCTTGTGCGTCCTCGAGATCCAGGAGACCCCGCCGGATAACGGCTCTCCTCTCTAAACTCGGGGCGTGAAGTAATGGCGGAAGAGGGCAACATTGGGGAAGACTCGGACAAAGTTTTCGCATAGATGTGCGAAAACTGCCATGGTCAGAACGGTGTTGGGGGTGAAGTCAAGGAGGTGGAACCCGTAGGTGTTCATGATGTCGCAGAAGAATTCAGAGAAAGGCGGGCAGAGCCTGCAGTAGAAGAACAAGGTGAAGAACGCATATCCGTCCGGAAACATTTCGCAAGCAGCGGCTGGGAGTACCTTGGTGCGCCGATGCGCCTGCGTCTCCCCCGACCAAAAGAGGTAGTAGTTCTCCCTCAGCTTCCTGGCGACAAGCTTGGGGGGAAGACAGCCCGCTTCTTTCGCAGCGCCGCGAGCCGCAGCGCCTCGGCCGACTTCGTGGTCTTCCCCTTCTCGCCCTTCGGATCCATGGCGGAAGCGGTGAGGGAGGTCGACGGCGCTGGTGGTGCTGGTGGCGACGGGGGGCGGAGCGCTGCTCTCTTTCAAGCTTTGGGAAGAAGGGGAGCAGCGGAGGTTTTCGAGGATTGAAGCAGCAACGGGCGGATAGGCGAACTGCCCCTGTTTCCCCTGCTTATAAGGGGGAGGGGCGGACGTTCCGCATTTCCGATTAAAGAAACCGCCCACGATCTCTCCCACGACGCCGCAATCGACGCGTGCTATTAGGGGAGGGTGCGGCGGATACAGAGAAAGATACGGTGAGAACCAGGTCGCGCGTGCCCGTGCACTGTTTTGGGCCTGGCCCAACAGCGCTCGGCACCGTGTGTGGCCCAGGCCCGGGGGCTCCTGTCGGTGTACTAAAGTAGGGGTACCCTTAGTATCCCGAACTTGTGCACGG
Source organism: Secale cereale (assembly GCA_902687465.1). Classification (NCBI taxonomy): domain Eukaryota; kingdom Viridiplantae; phylum Streptophyta; class Magnoliopsida; order Poales; family Poaceae; genus Secale; species Secale cereale. Next base: position 690,796,394 of record LR738711.1, on the reverse strand, counting down.
GCAGTCGCAGCGTCCCGTGGCAAGGTTTGCAGGGTGATCGCCAAGGTCCTCCGTGTTTCCTTTGGAGCCATTCAAGAACAAAGTATGCAAGCTAAGGAGACAAGGCCCCGGCAAGAGGAGCTTGCCGGGAAGGCCACTCAAGGCACAAGGCCACTCAAGGCGCAAGACCCTGGCAAGAGGAGCTTGCCGCGAAGGCCAACCAAGGCACCTCAAGAAACTTGCCGCGACGCACCACGCGTCCCGGCAAGGCCCGGTGAGCGACAAGCTCCCGGAAGCGACAAGATAGCGACCGCGGCAAGGCGCTTGCCGCGGCAAGCTTCCACTCGGTACCTGCACTCCAGCACATCCACCCACGTGTCGCTCTGGGATCCTCCTAGGCGTACGTGGTGGAAGGCTGTGCAGCCAGGGGTACGCGGTGGCAAGCAGTGATGACAAGGATGCCATCGTGGCGAACGGTGGCGCCCCTGACGGCCCTTTTTGCACTGTTTGGGCGACGGCGATGGGCATTTAATGCCCTTGTCCCCTGTCGTCAGGGTTAGGTATAAAACACTATACCAACTACCACACTTTTTCCAGTTTTACCCTCGACTGCATTGCCACCTGTCGGTGACCCCTTTGAGCGTATAAAAGGAGGCCCATGCGCAACGTAAAAGGGGGTTAGACATTCGAACGCTCCAACGCTCGGTCTCGTTAGCTGCTGAAGTGTACTGTAGCTCTCAGCGCTCCCGAGCAAGAACTCAATACAAACCAAAGCAGGAGTAGGGTTTTACGCATCCGTGCGGCCCGAACCTGGGTAAACTGCTCGTGTGCCTCGCCTCGATCTGCTCTTCGTACGATCTCCGCCCCCTACCGTACCAAAAAGGGGCTCCGTCCCCATAGGTGTTCGTGGTTGGATCAGTTTCCCCGACACAGGGGATTTTGTTCCCCTGTTTCTTGTTGGTTTCTACAAGTATTGTTTCATGTCTTCTTGTTGCTTTGCTTTGCCCTAGTTTAATTGCAATTATGTGGTGGTATGCAGGAGATTCAGTAAAATTTGATTTGTTTGGAATAAATATGCTGCTCATTAGTTTTTCCAGCCAGACATGCTTGACTCGATCATACTACTGTTTATGTTAATTTGTTTGTTGAAATTTCAAATCTAATCATTCAACATTAATTATAACCCTCCTCTGTCCACCACATATAAGGATGGCAATTTTATCCATGGATATCCAACCTGAATGGATAGGGTTTGGATATGCTTTTGTGTCCAAGGGCAGCGCCCAAACCCGACCCGATTACTCGTGGGTAGGGCATGGATATAATCTTCTACCCGTGGGTATATCCAGACCCGACCCGATAGTATGACTTAATGGGAAAAAACCTGCTATCCCTACCCCGCAGTCACATGTCCCACTGCAATTTTACAATTTATTATCCAAAACATGCAAAAGAAATTACACAAACCACGTCATAACTTTTATTAGTTGACATTCTATCCCATCTGTAACATACCCAACACCATTCCCTTATTTTTATCTCCTTGTTAAATGACTCGTTATTATCATCTATTAGAAAAATACTAAATGATCTTCTGTTGTTAGTGGACGTTGATTTACCATAAGTGAAGCCCAGCCTGCCACAAAGTGAAGAATGGAAGAGTTTATGTTAATATTGTGTTATGTCTGATTTATATGTCTCGAGAGGACCCAATGGATATCCAGTGGGTATGGATATCCATCGGGTTTGGACATGGGCAAAAAATTTCACCCATGGATTTTTTCATGGGCGGGCAAAAACTGTCTTCATGGATATGGATATGGATTTGATATTGCTCAACCCGATCCAAACCCGACCCATTGCCATCCTTAACCACATATAGTATCTACCATTTGAACAGCTTAGCCATTTAAATTTAAAAACCTGGATCTAGCTCTCTTGTTTGTGGCAATCTCATGTAACCTGTATCTAACAATCCAACGCCATATATGAGAGAAGAGAAAAACAAATAAAGCTACATTGGTGCATTGCTTTTTTCCTTAGGTTAATATAAAAATGTCCCCCGGGCACATATAAGTTCCTTTTACCTACTGTCTTGTATATATATTTGAAAATGATTGCTGCTAGCTGTTAATTTTACCTGAAGAGAAAAACTACTGTCAATTAAGCAACATATCTATGTGTACTATATATGTCAGGATTTTTAGTTATTGTTTACAATGGTCAAGTGATGAATCTACATAGGAACACGACGTAATGCATCGTCCCTTCCAATTAGAAACAAACAGTCTGAAAAATTGAGTCATGTCAACAAACAAAACACCAGGTGATACCTTAGATAACACTGGACATTATATATCAGATTCCCCACTAATTAACTGCTGGTACTAGCTAGAATTTGGCACTAAAAAGCAAAAGCTACAATTAACTGCTGGTATTAGACATGCTTGACATTATATATCAGTTTGTCTGGTTCTTGTTTTGGTAGTAGTAGTTTGCTTTGCTTATCCATGAGTATCAGTCAATTGGTGAACCTGGAGCAGCTTTTTGCTGGGTTTTGTCTCCGACCATCGTGTCGTGATGATTTTGCAGGTACCCCGAGAGGCCCTTGAGTTTGCTGGAATGTCGATTAACTTCCGTTCCGGCAAATTCGGGTACTCCATATGTCCTATTTTCAGCAAAGGTCATGCTGAATTTTTTCGTGAATTTTAGCATGACTTTGCTAAAAATAGGACATATGGGGTACTTGTGACTAATGCATGGGCCGGGGTATCTTAGTACTTAACTAAGTAGGATCAACTGCCCCTTTATTCTTGCTGCATTAAACCATAGGCGGCAATAGAGCAAAGTGATTAGGCCCAACTTAGAATTCTCCTTCCCAGCTTAGCTTTTAGGATGCCTCGGTGTCGACAAACCATAAATTATAAAACCTTGTCTTTTAGGGTGCCTCGGTGTCGATAAAAACCTAAATGATGAAAGCTTAGGCTTTTAGGGTGCCTCGGCGTCGAAAAAACCTAAATGATAAAAGCTTAGCTTTTAGGATGCCTCGGCGTCAACAAACCCTAAATGATGAGACCATGATCTTGTTCCTTGACAATAACCAACTTTTTGACCAAACTTTTTTCCTATTTAGAGAGAAACATGGCCCACAACGATGAGGCCGACGGTTCGGGCGGCAAGGCATTTTGGGAGCTATCCCAGGAGATGGAGGAACAACCTCATTTCTATGAGGACGCCGCGAAAGACACCAATCCTGACACCACTTATGGTGCCGCCGAGGATGACCCTACTGATGGTGCCGTCGGGGATGACACCACTGATGGTGCCGCCGAGGATGCGACCACTGATGATGGCGGCGCACGTACAGATGGCAGCCAACCGAAGAAGCAACAGAAGGACCGGCGCCCGATCGTGCTCCGCACCGTCAAGGAGGAATTTACTGAAGTGGACTCTGACGGGAATCCAACGCCGCCAAACAAATAGTCAAGGGGTACTCGGTTCAGCTCGGGTGCATTCTCCAGAGCACTGTCTCGATCAACACCGAGAACCTAAGGCATAAGGACCGAGGGAATTTGCGCAACCTGCTCTTCACGAAGTTGCACGAACGATACAAGTTCCCCACTGAATTTGAAAACACAAGCCTCACAGGGAATAAAGTGAACAATGCCGCCCTCACGAGGATGAGCACGGCCCTGTCTACTTGGAGAAGCTCGGTGAAGAGAATGATTGACAAATGTTTTAGTTATGAGAAGATCAAGGAGAAAAATCCTTCGATCACCGAAGATGACTACAAGGAGTTCAAGATCAAGTGCGAGAGCACCGCAACCTCTGAATCAAGTCAATGGGGGGAAAGAAATGCGACAGTTGAACTTAGAGGAACACACACTCAGTCCCAGCGGTTACAGAGTGGCGGAGCCTATATGGGACAAGGAGGACGCGGAGCGTGCCGAGCAAGGCCTACCGCCCCTCTTCGATAAATACGGTGACAAGCAGACTAGGAACTTTGTCAGGGCCCGGTACAAGGAGGACCCGGTAACAAAGGATCTCACCACGGATCCGAAGACCAGGGCCCCTGAGCTTGTTCTGGTAAGGAATACACCCCCGCGTAATTAGCTCCATATGGTTGCATTCTAATTAATGAAGCCAAATTTCTAAATGGTCCACATTCCTTCCGCAGGCGACTGAAAGCAGTGGCACGGGGTCGACTCAGAGCACCCCTTGGGACACCACTCTAAATAGGGAGTTGAATGTAATGAAAAAAAAGGATAAGCTCAGTAAGCCGTCGTCAGCTGGTCGTGTGGCCGGCAAAGGCTTGTCCACAAAATGGTTGTCATACTATAACACTGGTGGGCAAAAGGAGAAAAAGACCAGCTCGGAAAGCCAGGCGCGCGAGGTTCAAGAACTCAAGGCACAAGTGGTGTGGATTCCGAAGATTGTCCAAGAGCAAGTGCAACAACAACTGGGATCGACGCTCATCGGCATTATGCCTACCTTGATTCAGGGGCTAACGACGTGGATTGCGAGCGGCTAACAGGGGCCGCCCCCGATTCCCAGCCTCACGGCCAGCAACTCGCAGAACGCGCATGCGGGGCCATTGGTGTCTCCAGCGGAGGCGGCATTGGTGTCTCCGACGCCGGCACGACCATTGGAGCTTAATGCACCCGGGTGTACGCCGGCCGGCACCTCTGCAGCAAGCGGCCCCTCCGTCAATTGCACGCCCGCCATTGGCGGTGCCTCGACATTAGCCGAGCTCGACGCCATCATCACGGTAACTAATTAAGCCTCTCGGCCAAGGACTTCATCTCCTTGCCTTTGACTGGGCATCCCTGACGCCCTACATGTTTTCGCAGGGCGCCGCCGACGTTCCGTGCACTCTCCTGCACTTCGTGAACGACGAGTTCGTCGATGTCGCCAAGGGCAGAATCGTTCAACCGGGCAACCCCATGTTCCACGGTAATCCGATGCCACCCACCGTGTATAGGGTTCAACTGGTTCGGGTGCTGCCAGGCTGCGACGAGTTGTTAACTCCGATTCGACCCGCCGGGGCCGACGAAGATGATGTGATGACCTCAGCACATGCCTAAGCTGGCCCCTGCTTTGGCCAAAGAGCCAGATTCGTTTGGGGGTGGGTGACACGACCCCAATGACAACACGGCCAGTCTTGCCGGCGCCAAGCCATGGCAAGACCGCCGCAACGCTGCCGGACATCCCTATGGCACAGGATCCGAACATGCATATGGCACAGGATCCGGACGATGACAACGACAACGACGATGGTACATTTGCCAACGTCGATAAGTACTTTGCCGATCATGGGTACGATGGCGAATTCATGGGGCCTCCTTCTCAAGAACCCAACCCTACAAAAGACGATCGCGATCTAGCTGGTACCGCGGAGAAACCAAGTTGCAACAGGCGTCGTCTAGCGTTAAGTTCTCAGGAGACGCCTCCAGCTGCCGACTTCACCGAGCCTCAGATAGCCGAGGTGTGAAATATTATCAGCCCCAACACACTCAAGAAGGTGGTCTGTGAGCAGAACTCGGTCCCATTACAGGAGAAGAAGAAGGGACGGAAAATAAAGAGTAACAAGGGTGCGAGCCAGCCGGCACCGTGTACGATCCGTGCTCAGGACGTGCCACCTTCACCTAAGGATATAATGAGGAGGGTGCATGTGGCGGGTAGGCCGACGCTACCAACTAATATGATCAATGCTGCAACCGGTGCTATGCGGAGTCTGCATGACCGTGTTCTTTCTTTGGAGAAGCGGCGTCTCAGAGAGAAGGATGTGGCATACCCGGTTTTCGTGGCCAAGGTGCCAGAGGGCAAGGGCTTTGTGGATAACTCCATCGGGGGTACGATCGTCCTGCGGTTTGATGACATCTTTGCTATGTTTAACCTTCATCCGCTGCACTACACCTTCGTTCGGCTATTTTCGCTGAGTATGGAGATGCGGATCTTTAGATACAAGACCCAGGACATCGTGATAGTCGACCCCTTCTACATGCCTGCCAAGATCTTGGGCAGCGCTGGGGACCGGCAAGTCACGAGTTCTTACCTCGAAGGCGTCATTCTGGCAAACCGAGATAAGGATAACTTCCTCGTGCCTTACTTTCCCGAGTAAGTTGTCCCCTCAGCCGCCCCGTAACATATGATTTCTTAGATTTTGATCGTTTTTTTTAACATTCCGTGTTTTGTGCAGTGACACACATTGCACACTCATCCTCCTAAGCCCGAAATATTCCATGGCCATGTATTTTGACTCGGACCGTCAGTCGAAGGTAGACTACACAAATGTCAAGAAAGTTCTTGATGATGTTCTCCCCGGCTACGCCAAATCTGGAGGCACCTTCACCAGGCCAGTTTGTAAGTACGACAAGCACGTGTTCGCCCCCAATACGACGTTCTGCTGCGTCAAGCAGCCGCCTGGCGGTCAGAAGGGTGCCTACTACGCCATCCATCACATGCGGGCGATCGTACGGGACCATCATCACCTTCTGCTACCAGATAAACTCAAAGATTGGGCCGCGAGCTTGTCGGCAATCCAGGACGCAGACATCAGACAAAAATTCTTTCGCATCCAGTCGGAGTTTGCGGAAATCATCCATCAAGATGTCCTTCGTACCTCGGGGCAGTTCAACCTCAGAAATCAACCGTCCAACAGTGACATAGACACAATGCTACAAATGCAAGCTGACAACACCCGCGATTTCATGACTCACACGATAGACGGCGGCTTCATCCACGCTCCGGTCCCTTGAGTCGAGTCGAAAGTAGTGATGCTATGTCTAGTTCTGAAACATCGATTGGCTCATGTTGTAATTAAACTTTAATGAACTTGTATGTCTCTTTGGTTTGGACAGTCGTTCAACTTAGATGTAATCGATGCTATTAATGTCTTGCTTTTCTCTTCCGATCCTTTTGTTGCATACTTATATATTGCTTATGTATTGTCTGTGAATTGGTACTAACGTTTCGTTTGGCTAGTGCATAGCGATGCCGTCGTATGTCGTGTAGAAGGGTAAGGTTCCCGGAGGCTACGGCGACTGGGAGGAGTGTCGGAGACAGGTTCACCGTTTCAGCGGTAACAGTTACAAAGGGTACACCACTAGGGCGGAGGCGGAATCTAGATACACGCGCTATCTAGCGGGAGAGAGGAGAGAGCGTTGGAGGAACCGGATGAAGACGAGTTTCATCGCGATGATGCTCATCGTGATGACCGCAGCTCTCTTCTATGTGATGGTAGTTTAGATGATCGATATCGACTTGTAATGTGAAGACAAACTCGCTACTCGCGGTCTCGAGACTTGTAATATAATGTTCTATCTTTGTTCGGTCTTTTGAATTCGGAGACTAATATGATGAATTGTATTCGGAGACTAATATGATGAATTGTATTCGGAGACTAACCTTCTATTGTATTCGATGAATCTGGTGTTGCTGTCCGCTGTTGTCTAAATTCTGTCCAATAATATATTTTGTATCCTGTGAAAATATCAGAAAATAAAAAAATCCCTAATATTCATACTAGTGGCGCACCACTCAAGACACTAACGGCGCACTAACCAAATGAAAATAATGGCACATCACACTCCAGTGCGCCATTAGTATGCCAAAGCACATGGGTACATATGGCCCCCTGGGAGGCATACTAATGGCGCACAGTGGGCTATACTAATGGCGCACTGCCTGGTGCGCCATTAGTACACCAGATACTAATGGCGCACCAGGGGTACGCCATTAGTAAAAAAATCTAATGGCGTGGTACTAGTGGCGCACCACTAGTGCGCCATTAGTAGGAAAAAGTGGTACGCCACTAGCATGCCTTTTCCTAGTAGTGTGATGACCATAGTTTGAGGAGTTCATGTATTCACTATGTGTTAATGCGTTGGTCCGGTACTCTATTAAAATGAGGCCTTAATATCCGTTAGTTTCCAATAGGACCCCGCTGCCACGGGAGGGTAGGACAAAAGATGTCATGCAAGTTCTTTTCCATAAGCACGTATGACTATATTTGGAATACATGCCTACATTACATTGATGAACTGGAGCTAGTTCCGTGTCATCCTATATTATAACTATTACATGAGGAATCGCATCCGACATAATTATCCATCACTGATCCAATGCGTATGAGCTTTTCACATATTGTTTGTTGCTTATTTACTTTACCGCTGCTACTGTTACAATCACTACAAAACTACTATCGCTACTTTTGCTACCATTACCGTTACTTCCATATTACTTTGCTACTAATTTACCTTGCTGTAGATACTAAGTCTTCTAGGTGTGGTTGAATTGACAAATCAACTGCTAATACTTGAGAGTATTCTTTGGCTCCTCTTGTGTCGAATCAATAAATTTGGGTTGAATACTCTACCCTCGAAAAATGTTGCGATTACCTACACTTGTGGGTTATCAAAGGCCCTGCCCAAGATCAAGGTGGACGTTCCGATTGCTTCTATGTGAGTGTCATTCTTCCCTGTTCTTCTCTTGTTCAAGAAATCTTATGTGTCTTGTCGATTCATCTGTCTGTTTGACCGAGTGAGTTTTGAAACTTCTAGTGCTGCTGCTTCTGGGACCTCTATGGAGATTGACAAGGGCCACAATGATGAGGAGCCTGCGGACGTGACGACTTCCAGTGCAGGTAGAACTCTTTGGACATGTCTTCATTTTGTTGACTGCTTTGTTGGTCGACTGAATGTCTTGCAGCACCACCCAATGTTATTGACCTACCGGATGATGATGACGAGTATGTAGAAGTGCCTCGGAGGAACACAGGGAGGAGGGGCAGGAAGGTGCCTGCTGCCTCAGACGCTCAGCCAAAAGGCAACTCGGTTCGGGCAACTGTTTTGTTTCCCGTTCCTGTGTTGACTGTTCGTCCTTCGACATCGACTGTACAAGTTGTTGCCTCGCCCGTGCAACCCCAAGCTTCAGATCCTCTGGCTTCTCCGACTGCTCCATCATCTTCGCTCTTTGCTGCCCACCATGTCCCGAAGGACCAAGTGAATGCAGCTAAGGAAGCTATTCGCCAAGCAGGTCTGATGATGGAGCAAACGAGGGCAGCGTACGCGTCCAACATGGCTGCTTATAATGTCAGCTCAGCTCTTCGGACCAACGTCCAGGTGAGTCCTTTTCCCGACTGAGTGTTGTTCTGCTAGGATATTCTACCTGAAAACCGCTGCTTTGTTCGTAAGATGATGTCCGTGGATGAGCGTTTGAAACTTGAGACAATCATTGTTTCACTCACACACCCACTAGGTGTTCTAGCTTCTGCTATGTAAGTCTTATACTTCAATCGGCCCGGTTGTGTCGATTGAACCAGTGGGGGCACGCAGAGTGCACCCACTGGGTGTAGTCCCCGAGACCATGGTCAACTGCGGGTAGTCAGCTCTGGTCTAAGACCGAATGCTGATGTTGTCTTTTGTACTCCTTCCACTCGTACTAGACGAACCAAGTCGAGTGGGAACCAGTGGGGGCACGCCAAGTGCACCCACTGGGTGTAGTCCCCGAGACTATGATTGACTGTGGGCAGTCGGCCGTGGTCTAAGAACAAATGTAGCTCTTTCTTTTTCTTTTTCTTTTTTTACTCCTTCCACTCGTACTGGTCGGATCAAGTCGATTGGGAACTAGTGGGGGCACGCCAAGTGCACGCACTGGGTGTAGTCCCCGAGGCTACTGTTGAGTGTTTGACTTGGCAGTAGTCTTAGAACTCTTTTGGTGTGGTAATTCGCTCTCTGCACTTCTTCGAGTGGAAACAACTGTCTTTATCCTTGTCGTCTGACTTGTCTTTTTTTATTGACTGTAGAAATCTTGTGAGTTCGGGACTCAGTTTGCGGATCTTGAGAAGAAGCAGATCCAACTCAATCTTGATCTGGGATTGGCCAGGGAGAACTTGTAGAAAGCTAGAGATGAATCATCTGGTATGAAAGGTACATAGCCTGTCGAGTGTATTTGAATGAATGTGTCTAGCAAAAAACTGATCACTTCCGGCTCATCTGATGAGCACTATCTCTTGCAGATCAAATGAAGAAAGCCTTGGAGAAAAAAGATCTCGACTTGGCAGCGGTGCAGCAGAAGGCGCAGGAGAAGACCGAACTTTTTGACCAGAAGCTGGCTTCAGTCGGCAAGTTGGAAGAAGAAAATGCTAAACTGAAGACCGCCCTTGATGAGGCCAATAGATAAGTGACGCGACTGAAGAAGGATAAGCTGGCCCTGGACGATAAAGTTGGAGACCTCACCCAGAAGAGGGATGAGCTGGAGACTTATCTGGGAGACCTTGCCAAAAATATGTTCCTCATGCTTGAAGGTACATTCCTTTGTCAGACTGATTCATAATTGTCGACTCATCATCCAACTATCGACTCACTATATCTCTGTATGTGCAGAACGCTGCCAAAACTTTGAGGAAGAGACCAGACGGATCAAGACGGGTCTAGATCCTGTCAATTCTCTTGTCAAGGATGAGGATGCGATGAACGTCCTGCGGCTGGAATCTCGTCTTGCCAGTGCCACTAGTTATCTTGCACGGCTGAAGGCGGTGATATCGCGGATTAACACGACACTCTAGTAGGGAATGGTGCTCGAAAATGACCTCGAGTCTCTGATGGCTCGGCTTAATGAGATCCCCGGTCGAGTGCAGGAATGGAAGAAGTCTTCTGCTCGGTGTGGCGCTGACGTGGCTTTGTCTTTGGTCCATGTCTATTGTAAGGAGGTCAAGGAAGATAGGTTGGCGGCTCTTAAGGCCGCCAACACCAATAAGCTTCAATTCCAGTCATTCATGGAGACTTTCCTCAACGCCGCCACCCACATCGCTGACGGAATCGACCTGGACGAATTTGTCGAGCCTACAAGCCCTCCTCCTCCTGAGGAGTGAACAAACTTTATGCCTTGATTCAATTTTCCTCAGAATGCCAAGTGGTTTTTGTGACTGTTAAACTCTTTCGGGCCTGACGCCCGAGTACTTCTGCCCGAACCTTGCGGGATTTATCTGAACTTGGGTTTCTTTGGAATATGCTTGCTTTGTTTTCGCTGCTTTCGGAGCTTTTGACTCCGAATGGACATTGTACTTATGGCGTAGCTCGGAGAGCCAAGGTACATCGTACTTATGGTGCAGCTCGGAGAGCCAAGGTACTTTGTACTTATGGCGCAACTCGGAGAGCCAAGGTACATTGTACTTATGGCGCAGCTCGGAGTGCTACCTAGTCATTGAGTGAGAGGGTTGCTCTTCACTTAGAGTGTTTTTGGAACTTAGGCGAGTACGGGGTCGCAGCTAAGCCCCCGAGTGAGAGGGTTGCTCTTCACCCGGAGTGTTTTTGAAACTTAGGCGATTACGGGGTCGCAGCTAAGCCCCCAAGTGAGAGGGTTGCTCTTCACTCGGAGTGTTTTTGAAACTTAGGCGATCCGGGGTCGCAGCTAAGCCCCCGAGTGAGAGGGTTGCTCTTCACTC
>LR738711.1:690753325-690784908 GCA_902687465.1 Secale cereale | reverse complement strand
GCAGCTAAGCTCCCGAGTGAGAGGGTTGCTCTTCACTCGGAGTATTTTTGAAACTTAGGCGAATTGGATTCGCAGCTAAGCCCCTAAGTGTGAGGGTTGCTCTTCACTCGGAGGATTTTTGAAACTTAGGAGAATTGGATTCGCAGCTAAGCCCCCGAGTGAGAGAGTTGCTCTTCACTCAGAGTGTTTTTGAAACTTAGGCGATTACGAGGTTGGAGCTAAGCCCCCGAGTGAGAGGGTTGCTCTTCACTCGGAGTATTTTTGAAAAATAGGCGAATTGGATTCGCAGCTAAGCTCCCGAGTGAGAGGGTTGCTCTTCACTCGGAGTGTTTTTGAAACTTAGGCGATTATGAGGTCGCAGCTAAGCCCCCGAGTGAGAGGGTTGCTCTTCACTCGGAGTATTTCTGAAACTTAGGCGAATTGGATTCACAGCTAATCTCCCGAGTGAGAGGGTTGCTCTTCACTCGGAGTGTTTTTGAAACTTAGGCGGTTACAGGGTCGCAACTATGACCCCGAGTGAGAGGGTTGTTCTTCACTCGGAGTATTTTTGAAACTTAGGCGAATTGGATTTGCAGCTAAGCCCCCGAGTGAGAGGATTGCTCTTCACTCGGAGGATTTTTGAAACTTAGGCGAATTGGATTCGCCGCTAAGCCCCCGAGTGAGAGGGTTGCTCTTCACTCGGAGTGTTTTGTAAAACTTAGGCGAGTACGGGGTCATAGCTAAACCCCCGAGTGAGAGGGTTTCTCTTCACTCGTAGTATTTTTGAAAAACTTAGGCGAGTACGGGGTCGCAGCTAAGCCCTCGAGTGAGAGGGTCGCTCTTCACTCGGAGTGTTTTTGAAACTTAGGCGAATCGGATTCGCGGCTAAGCCACCCGATGGGGGATTTGAACATGTGTGTCTTTGGAACATCAATCATTATGGAACTGCCACAAACTTGTCTTTGAAAAGCAAACTAAAGGATTCTTATTACAACTCGTCTGTTCGAGTGTTTTAAGTGTAAAAGCGGCGGAGTAGATCCGCATTCCATGAGCGTGGCTCGTCTATTTTCTTGGCCACGTTGTAGAGGTGATACGCCCCGTTGTGGAGTACTTTGGTGATGGTGAAGGGCCCCTCCCAAGCCAGAGCGAGCTTGTGAGGTCGTTTCTGTCGTACTCAGAGCACAAGATCTCCTTCCTGAAATGCTCGGCCTCGGACATTTCGGGCATGGAATCGACACATGTCTTGCTGATATATGGTCGACTGGATCAGAGCCATCTCGCGCTCTTCCTCCAGGAGGTCGACTTCATCTTGGCGTGCCTGTTCAGCTTCAGGTTTTGAGACGACTTCCACCCAGGGAGAGTTGTGCAGCAAGTCACTCGGAAGTATGACCTTAGCACAATATACCTTGAAGAAGGGGGTCCGATCAGTCGACCGGTTTGGAGTTGTTCTCAGTCCCCACAAAATAGATGACAACTCAGTCACCCAAGCTCCAGCAGCATGCTTGAGATCGTGCATCAGCCGTGGTTTCAGCCCTTGAAGGATCAAGCCATTTTCCCTTTCTGCCTGCCCATTCGATTGCGGATGCGCAACGGATGCGTAGTCGCCTCGAGTGCCCTAGGAAGTGCAGTATGCTCTGAATTCATCCGAGTCAAAGTTGGATCTAATATCTGTGATGATGCTGTGAGGGACTCCATATCTGAAAATCAGTTCTTTGATGAAGCTGACGGCGGTGCTTGCACCGAGGTTCTTGATAGGCTTGGCTTTGATCCATTTGGTAAACTTGTCGACTCCCGCAAGCAAATGAGTGAAACTACTTCTGCCAGTCCTGAAGGGTCCAACCATGTCCAATCCCCAAACAACAAACAGCCAGACCAACGGGATAGTCTTCAAGGCAGACGCATGCTTGTTGGACATGTTCGAGTAGAACTGACAGCCTTCACATTTGTCGACTATATCTTTCGCCATCTCATTCGCACGTGGCTAGTAGAATCCGACTCGGTATGCTTTGGCAACAATGGTCCGAGAGGATGGATAGTGGCCACAGGTCCCCGAGTGGATCTCATTCAAAATCATTTGACCTTCCTCCGGGGTAATGCAACATTGGGCAACTCCCGTGACGCTCTCTTTGTAGAGCTGCCCTTGTATCACCGTGAAGGGTTTGGATCGACAGACAATTTGGCGAGCCTCATCCTCATCTTCTAGGAGTTCCTGCCTAAGCAAGCACGCGATATACGTCACTATCCAGTCGGGTGTGATCACTAAAACCTCCATGATTAAGTCGACCACATCCGTGACTTCAATCTCAGTCGGGTTGGATGCACTTATCAGTTGTGGGGGCTCTTCCGTGAAGGGGTTTTCCTTGACTAATGGGGTGTGGAGATATTCCAAGAACACATTCCTGGGGATGGGTTTCCGAGTGGAACCTATCTTCGCCAGATCGTCAGCAAGCTGGTTCTTGATTCTAGGCACATGGTGGAGCTCCAACCCTTCAAACTTCTTCTCCAACTGTCTCACTGCGGTGCAATAACCGGTCATCGCTGGGCTCCTGACATCCCATTCTTTCATCACTTGATTGACCACTAAGTCTGAGTCGCCGTATACCATCAGGCGCCGGACGACGAGTGAGATGGCCATACGCAACCCATACAAAAGTGCCTCATACCCAGCTTCATTGTTCAAAGAATCAAAGTGAATTTGAAGGACATAGCTGAGCTTGTCACCTCTGGGGGACACCAAAACCACACCTGCACCGGATCCACTCAGCATCTCGGATCCATAAAAAATAGTCCAATGATCCGACTAAACTTGAGTCGGTTGTTCTTGCTCAATCCACTCGGCGATGAAATCTGCAATTCCCTGAGACTTGATTGCATTCTTAGCTTCGAACTTGATATCTAACAAAAGGAGTTCAATCGCCCATTTAGCCACTCGACCAGTTGCGTCTTGATTGTTCAGAATTTCAGATAACGGAGCGTCGCTGGCGACTGAAATTGAGTGATCTGAGAAGTAATGCGCAACTTTCTTGGCGGTTAAGTAGATCCCATACACAAGCTTCTGATAATGCGGATATCTCTTCTTAGATGGAGTCAATACTCTAGAAATGTTGTAGACTCGGCGTTGAACTTTATAGGCCTTGCCTTCTTCTTCCCGCTCGACCGTGAGCACTATGTTGACAACTTGTCCGGTGGCTGCGATATATAATAACAATGGCTCTTTGGTGACTGGGGCAGCAAGCACCGGCTGGGTGGAATACAGGGTTTTGAGTTCCTGAAACGCTGCTTTAGCTTCGGAATTCCACTCGAACTTGTCAGACTTCTTCATCAGTCGGTAAAGAGGTAATGCCTTTTCACCGAGACGTGAGATGAATCAACTCAATGCATCCAAGCAACCAGTATGCTTTTGAACGTCATGCACGCGCACATGGCGTTTCATTCGGAGGATTGCGCTGACCTTTTCTGGGTTTGCGTCGATTCCTCGTTCGGAAACGATAAAACCGAGTAACTTTCCGCCTCGGACTCCGAATGTGCACTTCGACGTGTTGAGCATGATATCATAACTTCTCAAGTTTGCAAATGTTTTGGCGAGGTCAGTAAATAGGTCAGAACCTTTACGTGACTTGACCACGATGTCGTCCATGTATGCTTCACCAGTCCCCTGGGTACACCAGGCATGTCAGATGGTTTCCATGCAAAGATGTCCCAGTTCTCACGGAGGAACTGGATGAACGCTTCTTCCTATTTGCTGTCAAGTGTTGTTGAGATGTGAGTCGGAGCGGCATTGGGGTCAGTCGGATGAATGTGCACATGCTTCGTTTCTCCGCCGACTGAAACACTGACTCGGAAGCAGGTTTCTTGGCTCGCAACAAATCACTCGGATCTGCGTTCTTGTGGTACTCTTCCATTTCCACGGCTGCCATCTGCTCATCAGCAATTTTTGAGCCCTTCTGGAAGCACTCTTAGGCTTTCTGCCGGTCCCCAGTGACTATGATCACGCCGTTGGGTCCTGGCATCTTCAGTTTGAGATACACATAGCACGGTCGAGCCATGAAATGGGCATATGCAAGTCTGTCCAGAATAGCGTGGTAAGCACTGTGGAAATCCACCACCTCAAAGGTCAACTTCTCCTTGCGGTAATTGGTCGAATCATCGAAAACCACGTCAAGAGTGATCTGACCGAATGAGTCGGCTTTCTTCCCGGGGATGACTCCTTGGAACCTCATGTTGCTCTCACTTAGCTTGGACATCAGAATGCCCATCCCACGGAGGGTTTCAGCATACAAGATATTCAGACCACTGCCGCCATTCATCAGAACCTTGGTCAAATGCGTGCCATCAAGAACTGGGTCGACAACCAACGCTTGCCGCCCGGGGTAGCAATGTGCGCTGGATGGTCGGACTTGTTGAATGTAATGGGAGTCTTCGACCACTTTAGATATGTCGTAGTTGCCGGAGCAACCATGTTGACTTCTCTGTTGATAACTTTCAGCCGACTCTTGCTCTCGACGTCAGCAAAAATCATCAAGGTGGAGTTGATACGGGGGTAACCTCCATCTTCTTCATCTTTGTCCTCGTTCTCCTTAGATTCCTTCTCCTTCTCGCTGGGCTGGTCCTTCTGGAAGTTCTGGATCAGGAGTCGACACTGTCGAGTGGTATGCTTGGGGTAAAAGAAATTCCCCTCTTCATCCTTCTTGGTGTGTATAGGACACGGCAAATCAAGCACATCATTTCCCGCTTGATCCTTCACTTTCTTGGGGATCCAAGGGCCTCTAGGTTTCCCTTTGTTTTTCCCCTAGTTCACGACCGCAGCCTCTGCTGGAGCCACGAGTTCTGCTTTGCGCTTCAGTTTCCGATTGGAATTTCCATCATCTTGGGCGACTGGTTTCCTGCCACTATGGAGTCGATCCGCTTCTTCTCCGTTAGCATACTGACTGGCTATCGCCATCATCCGAGTCAGGGACATATCTCCTGTCCGACTGAATTACAGGTTTAGCTCCCTGTACCGTACACCCTCTTTAAAGGCGTAGACTGCCTGATACTCTGACACATTCTCCATTGTATGATGTAGAGTGGTCCACCTCTGGTTGTAATCTTTCAAAGTTTCATTCGGTTTCTGGATGCAATGTTGTAATTCCGCCAGCCCGGCAGGCCATTTGCTGGTGCCCTCAAAGGTCCTGACAAACACTCGGGCCAACTCTTTCCAGCTGTATTTAATGCCAGGGGCCAACTGATTCAGCCAAGCTCCGGCCGAGCCTCCCAACATCAAGGGGAGGTGCTTCATGGCCACATCATCGTTGCCACCACCAATCTGCATGGCAACTCGGTAATCCTCCACCAAGTATCTGGCTTCGACTCGCCGATGAACTTGCTCACCCCTATTGCCAACCTGAAGTTGGAGGGAATCTTTGCTGCCCTGATGACGCTGCTGAAACACTCGGGCCCAGAGACGTACGCTCTACTGCCACTCGGACGGTCTCTGTCTTTCCCTTCTCTGTGCGCCCGGTTCCTGTTGACCAGACCTTGTACAAGAATAAATCTCGCATCAAAGCCAGGTCTTTGGGGATCCACTAGGATCCTTCACTCGTCACCATGCGGGCGCCTGCCATTATACCACCGAGGTGAGTACGATCCGCTCCCTGGAGGTGGCGTAGGTACTCGATGGCTGTCATTGTGACCGAGTCGACGGTCATACTGATCATAATTCTGACCCAGATGTTGCTCTCGGCGGGGCCCACGACCTTCACACCACGGGGGTGATCTTGGGCTGTGGGCTGACCAGACTGTGTCCGCTGCCATGGACCTACTATGAATTATGTTGCGCGACTGGGAAACGACTGCATTTTGCTCACCGACTGTTCAGAGCAGCGCCCGAATCTGCTGCAGACCTCTTCCAGCTTCCGATTGGGACAGCTGGATTGGATCTGCAATACGGGCCGCAACTGCGAGGTTCTGAATCGGAGTACGGAAACCTGGGGCTTGGGAGGAAACAATTGTCACTGCCGTCGACTGGATTCGGGAATCAGTCAGCAGGCTCAATCGTCGAGTGAACGCTGAAGGTTCTCCAGACGTGCGCGCTCGGCCACGGTGGCCAGGCACGTGGCTTCCAGGGCCTGAGCCTCAGGAGTCTCTCCTAAGATGGGGGTATATAGTGCTTCTTCCTTACAGTGACACAACTATTCTCTTTGCTCTGCAGTGAGGGGCTCAGGTACGTACCCATCATGATCATACGGCTGACCATCGTCGCTGCCACCGCCATCACCGCAAGGGTACCCAGGAGGAGTGCGCCGAGAGCCAACCATGAGGACCTCTGCCGTGGGGTCGCTGCTCCCGCACTCGGAAAGTGTATCCACGGAGCCAGTCGACAGGTCAACCGGCCTATGGTGGTACTCGTCGGGCTCGATGGTCATGCCTTGGGGGGTGGCCGACTGGCGAGCCACCGCGTGCTTCACCCACCGCTGGAGCCGCGACCGACCGGATCGCTTGTGACAGCGTGCAGTGGGGAGAACATACGACGAGGGAGCCGACCGATACTGGGTCGGCGGCTGCCGGAGAAGGACGCCACAAGCACTCGCGCGGAAGTGCGCTTCCCCATGGACGGGAAGTGCCTCGACTTCAGGGGGGGCCTCTTGGATACAGGCGGAGTCATCGGCGATGAAAACGAGCGCGCTGACTCGGATCTCGCGGCCCAACGCCAGACCGTCACCGGAAACCATGCTGATGAAGATCGGAGAAAAGATTGGAACCTCATCAGAAGTCGCTAAGACACCTTCCCCAAGGTGGGCGCCAACTATCGTGGTACTAGGCCTGACAGTGAGAGTAGGGTGTAAGTAGGAGGAGGCAAGGTCCTAGATACGGCGAGGTTGTACACACGAGTTTTATGAGTTCAGGCCCCTCTCGGAGGAGGTAAAATCCCTACGTCTCGGTGCCCGGAGGATGTCGACTGGAATATAGGTGTGTGTGTTACAGGGGGTGCGAACCCCTGTACCGAAGGAGGGGGTGGCTTATATAGAGTGCGCCAGGACCCCAGCCACCCAATGTTACAGAGGGTTGAATGTACATAAAGACATGACGTTACTGATAACGCCTATAATAAGGAGCAGTAATGGCCATTAATGCTACGGAGTGAATGCCTGACCGTTGCTTAGCCCTGTGTGACCTTAGACCTTTTGTGTGTCGAGTGGTTTCTTGCACGGTCGAGTGACTTCATTCTGTCGAATGGAATTGGGATATCTGAGTGAGGTATATGGTTGAGTGGATTGTTCTCCTTGATCATTTCAGTTGGTATGTTTTATCATCCTTGGAACGTCTTTGATCCCAGGGCAGTGACCTTGGGTAGGGTACCTAGGTCTGGCCTGTGATCCTACCCTAGGTCCATGGTATCATCAGCCAGCCGGTCGGTTGTGTTTGCTATGAATGCACAAGCGGTTCTTGAGATGACGCTAGGAGATGGGTGATTTGTATGGGACCAAGGCGTCGGAGTCCGATGTGACGAATATTAGGACTCCCCTAGATCTTCCCTTGTTTGATGTCAGTTTGCATGATTTCGGATGTCCAAACCAATTCGAACAAATTTGACAATTGCCGTTGGATGGCTAAAATGTTCGACCGTTCAATCTGAATACTTGCGGGTGATTCGACGATCACCCAGAGAGATCTCACAAGTTCATATCCATATTTTTGTGGTTAGTTCCTTGGCTGCTTGTAGAGCCTCTTTCCACTGCTTTCCCTTCCTTGTTCTCTCACCACACTAAGCCAAATGCTCTTGTTAAAAATTTAGTGATGGCTATGATTGATCCTAAGTAGTCGCGACTAATCTTAGCGGCTTCCAATGAATTCGCTGCCTTGAGACTTTTGTTGTAGGGAGAGAACCTCTTAAAAGTGCCAGACAAACGACAACGGGGCCTCTTTCTCCACCAAGGGTGCATATGATGCTTTCTGAGAGGAACCTTGCTCATATTTGGGACTCCCATGTGCCTAGCAGGGTTCAAATCTTTGGATGGCTATTCTACTTGGATAGGATGAACACTCATGCTAACTTGCATCGCAAGATGATTATCGACTCTTCATCTTGCCCTCGTTGCAAAGCAGCTCAAGAGTTCTGCGCCCGCCTATTCTTCTCCTGCCCCGTTGAAAGTGCAACTAATCCCCGGGTGGTTTTGGTAATTTATAACAACATATAGCTCATTGAACTAATGATTCCTCAAGCTAAATATTTCAGGAAAGTTCAATGAATGGCATGTCATTTGTGGAGATGTGGACCCCTCAAAAAGCCAAGGAAGCAAGTTTGGCAAAATCTCAAGACTCTACCTTTTCACTTTTAGTGATCCAAGATGACATTGAGTCCTTAGGAAAGACAAAACTATTAGAATAGGATGAGGTGTTGCCGAACGAGTTGGTTGCTCACAATGCTTGATGATATGCTCCAAATCCCTCACACAATCTCTCCACTCCAAACAAGTCAAAACCAAAATGCCAAACTCAGACTCATCAATTTTCATATCCAGTCCCACCGAGTTTCCTTTGAATTAGCTAGAGCCATAAACCCTAACATTTCCGTCTCACCGATATATGCTTTCGGTCTCACCGAGATGGTTCTGTAAGCTATCTGTTACAGGTTAATTCATTTCAGTAATATTGAGTTCATTAATTAGTCACACAGACTTTTACCTTGCCAACTCTCTGGTGACTTAACCCTAGCCTTCGGTCCCACCGAGATGTCCCAGTCGGTCCCACCGAGATTCCTAACGATCACATATTTGAACCTTTCGGTCAGACCGAGTTCAATGCATTGGTCTCATCGAGTTGGCCAAAATGTGTGTAACGGTTAGATTTTGCGTGGAGGCTATATATACCCCTTCACTCCCTCTTTATTCATGGAGAGAGCCATCATAACAAGCCTACACTTCCATTACTTATTTTCTGAGAGAGAACCACCTACTCATGTGTTGAGATCAAGATATTCCATTCCTACCATATGAATCTTGATCTCTAGCCTTCCCCAAGTTGCTTTCCACTCAATCTCTTCTTCCACCATATCCAAATCTGTGAGGAGATGTTTGAGTGTTGGGGAAACTATCATTTGAAGCATTTGAGCAAGGAGTTTGCTATCAACACACTGTTTGTTACCTTTTGGAGAGTGGTGTCTCCTAGATTGGTTAGGTGTCATTTGGGAGCCTCCGACAAGATTGTGGAGTTGAACCAAAGAGTTTGTAAGGGCAAGAAGATTGCCTACTTCGTGAAGATCTACCCGAGTGAGGCATGTCCTTCGTGGGCGATGGCCATGGTGGGATAGACAAGGTTGCTTCTTCGTGGACCCTTCATGGGTGGAGCCCTCCGTGGACTCGCCTAGCCGTTACCCTTCGTGGGTTGAAGTCTCCATCAACGTGGATGTACGATAGCACCACTTATCAGAACCACACCAAAAACATCCATGTCTCCACTTGCGTTTGCACTCTCCAAAGCCCCCCCTTTACCTTCATATGCAATGATTTACTTTCCGCTGCTACAACTCTAGAATTGCATGTGTAGGAAGATTGCTTGACTTGTGCTAATTTGCTAAAAACTGTCAAAACATAAAATTGGGAAAAGGCTAAGTTTTTATTTGGTCAAGTAGTCTAATCACCCCCCTCTAGACATACTTTTGATCCTACAAGTGGTATCAGAGCTTTGGTCTCCATTGGCCTTGATTTCGATAGCTTTTGTGATCATAGCCTTGGTTTCACGACCTAGGAGAGTATGGCGTCTAGCGAGGGGAATTACCATCGTAGAGGTCCTTACTTTGATGGTACAAATTTTGCTAGTTGGAAGCATAAGATGAAAATGCATATTCTTGGACATAACCCCGCCGTTGGGTATTGTGTGTATTGGTTTGCAAGGTGAATTCTTCGATGAGAAGGAACCAAACGTTGAAGCCTCCGCTGAAGAATTGAAGATGTTGCAATACAGCGATCAAGCTTGCGATATCCTCTTCAACGGATTGTGCCCCGAAGAATTCAACAAAATCAGCCGTCTTGAGAATGCAAAGGAAATTTGGGATACTTTGATTGATATGCATGAAGGTACCGAGTCCGTCAAGGAATCCAAGTTGGATGTGCTTCAAAAGCAACTTCACAAGTTCAAGATGAAGGATGGTGAAGGTGTCGCTGAAATGTACTCTAGGCTTGCTCTCATCACAAATGAGATTGCTGGCTTAGGGAGTGAAGAGATGACCGACAGATTCATCATCAATAAAATCCTAAGAGACTTGGATGGAAAATATGACACCGTTTGCACATTCATCCAAATGATGCCCAATTACAAAGATCTCAAGCCAACGGAAGTCATTGGAAGAATTGTTGCTCATGAGATGTCACTCAAGGCTAAAGAAGAGCTTCACAACAAGTCTAGTGGTGCTTACAAAGCCTCATGTGACACTCCTACATCATCAAGTGAGAAACAAGTCTTCAATGAATAATGGAGCTTAATGGTGAAGAACTTCAACAAGTTATACAAGAATAGAAGCAAAGATAGAAGTTCGAAGTCAAGGTCCTACAATGACAAAAGATCTTCTAGTCGTGAGCCTAATTGTTACAATTGTGGAAGACCCGGATACTACTCCAATGAGTGTACGGCTCCCTACAAAAGAAGAGAAGACTCACCTAAAAGGATAAGTAGAAGAGAAGAATCACCACCAAGAGAGAGAAGGAGTAGAGATGATCGTTATGAACGAAGACCTTCTCGGAGAAGCAAAGATTCGGAAAGTAAGGACAAATCATGAAGGAGCTATACAAGACGAAGACATCAAGCTCATGTTGGTGAATGGGTATCCGGTTCCGACTCCGATAACTACTCCGGGAGAAGCTATCACTCCAACTCAGAAGATACTCAAGATGAAGGTGTTGCCGGAATTGCTCTTGTGTCATCCAACTCCTATGACATATTTGACTCACCAATGGTGGAATTGGAAGATCATTCATGGCTAAAGGCCCTAAGGCATCACACCCCAAGTAACTTGACTTTAATAGCGATGAAGATAAGTTGCTAGGAGCTGATGATTTACTTGTTGGTAGCTATAGTGATGAAACCTATGATGAAAACTATGATGAAATTGCTATTAATCATGCTAATCAATATAAAACGAATGACAATGATAATGAGAAGATTGAGCGTCTAACTAAAGAATTAAACACTCTCAAGTTAGCTCATGATACTACCTTAGAGGATCATATAGAACTTATGAGGACTCATGAGAAGCTACGCTTGAAAAATTCAATCTAGAGAAAGAGCATGAGTTCTTAAAAGCAATCAATGATGGTCTTCGTAAGAAAAGTTCTTATTACATTGCCAAGCGTTTACTCTTGTCTACTTACATGCCCCAAGTAAAATCTAGCAACAAGAACAAGAAAGATTCTTCCTTTAGTAGTAACAACAATCATGCTAAATCCAATATTGTTGCTTCTAGTAGTTCTCTTGATTCCACTAATGATTCTCTTAGCCAAGTTACACTTGAGCAAGAAAATAGCTTATTGACGGGAATTATAGAGAAAGGTGTTTATAAGAGTCTTGTCGGAAGTAAACAATTTGAGGAAATTGTACGCAAGCAAGGAAGGCACCGAAAGAATCAAGGTGTTGGTTTTGAACGAAAGTTCAATTCCAATGGAGTTGAGTGGGAAGAAGATCAATACCCCAAGACCAAGTTTGTTCCTCAACAAGAGAAGTATGATCTTACTTCCTTCAAGGGGACACAAGCACAAGATGATCTTCCACCACAAGTCCACAAGCGACAGGACAAGCTTCAAGAAGAGATTGATGCATATGAAGAAGCTTCTAAGGCCTTGGTCAAGTGGGTTCCCAATACTACATCAAGCTCTACTTCATCAAGTACAACTACAACTCCAAGGATTCCCATCAAGTTGATGTGGATCCCGAAGAAGAAGAACTAAAGAGTTCTTGAGGGTAACTCTGCCAACATACTTCACTCATATCATCTTGGCGAGGACAAGTGCAAACAAGTTCCACATCTTGCACCAGTTCAAGGAGTCACAAACCCTGTTGTTGGTAAGACAAGGGACAAGGTAACCTAATGCTTTCATGGATATCATCTTTTGTGCAATTCACTCTATGTCCTTGGATATCTTTGTTTGTTCCTTGTGGGACTAACCCATGTAGGTATTAAACTCACTCCAATGGATTGCTCCAAATGATCATCAATTGAGCTTCCACATCTTCAACATCTACATGAAGTAATCATCGATAAAACCCAAGGTTAGTTCATCCCTCTTAGGGGATATATCACATCTAGGGGGAGCTTTACTCTAAATATTGAGCTAAAGCAACTCTAATGATGTGAACACAACAATGCTTTATGTAAAAGTGGTAACCCCACTTGTGCTTAAACGATGAGTATGACCTATGATCAAATGTTCTCATTTGACTCCTAAGTCAATATACTCATATATAGATGACCTAGTCATCGCCAATTGCTTGATAGATGCTAGAGTGTTTGTGCATGCTTTGCCACATATTTCATTTGCCATTTTATTGTTGAGCATGTTGGTTGCATATTTTAATCATTCGAGGACATCCATTTATTGCTTTGATTGTTTGGATCTTTTTCTTTTGCCAAATGGATGGACAAGAATGCCTAAGTACTCCCTCTAGCTATCAATGCTTTTCTCGTCTCAAACTCTATTCATGCTATACATCACAAAGTTTGAACAAGTATCTATCGGACACACCGAGTGAGGAGCACTCGGTGTCACCGCTCTGATCAGGGCTTAACTTCTAAAACCTCCAAAATGCGTTTCGGTCAGACCAACAAATTTCATTCGGTCCCATCGAAATCATTTAGGTTGATCAGTTTTTGTATCTCGATGAAATCGAATAAACCGTCTCGGTCCAACCGAGTTGCAACAGCCCAGTGCAAAATGCATCTCGGTGCCATCGAAACAGTTTTCTTGGTCCCACCGACAGATCTAGGTATATAACTCGCAGAAATAATTTTTGGAAACTTCTGCAACAGTTCTATTCCCGCACCCCAGCTCAACCGCTGCCGTGGTCCAAGGATCTTCGCTATTACCTCCAACTGCCTCCTGCCGTTGGAATCCGTCCCCACCGAGGGCATTCATATCCACCCCTCGTCGCCGTAGGAGATCGTCACCAAGTTCGGGTACGACTCACTTGTTTTGTGTTCTCCAAATCTTATTCATGCACAAAACAACTTGCCATTGATCTTTACTCATTTGCAAACTTCTTATCCAGCAAAACAAGTCGTTCGGGTAGATGGATTTCGAAAAACTTAGGGTTAGTTCTCTGCCAAACCCATCTCGGTCCAACCGATTTGCAAGTCTCGGTATCACCGAGTTGGCGTAAGCCATTGCACTGGTACACCTCGGTCCAACCGAATTGTATCACTCGGTGAGACCAAAACTAGCAGATCAGTGAAACCCTAGCAAACTCGGAGACACCGAAAACTACCTCGGTCTTACCGAAACAAGTATGTTCTGGCTCTGTCTTTGCTTCGGTATCACCGAACTGGTAAACTCGGTAGCGCCGAAATGGATTATGCAGAAAACTAAAGTTATGTTTTTCAAATCAAAATTTTCAAAACCAGCTGTGCTTTGTGATGCTCATCCACTCTATCTCATCTATATTTATTCACAGGGTTAGCTTGCAGTCTCAGAAATGTCAGAAGGTCGTGATAGTCAGAACAGGTCAGAGGAGTAGGCATAATTGAGTGAGGGCTCTAGTCCCAATAACTCTAGCTACTATGAGAGCACCAGGAGCAAACCATGCAATTTTCCTAAGGCATCAACTACGTAGAGAAAGAAGAAAACTTCAGATTCAGAGGATGAAGATTTTGAAGTTGAAAAAGTCAGCTCAAAGAAGAAAGTTGCCAGGAAGGACTATGGCATAACTGCTTCAAACAAGCCTGGTTTGAACAAGAAAGCTCTAGCCAGGAGAGTGCCCATGTGATACGTCCATTTTGCATCATGCTTATAAGTTGATATTTATTGCATTATGGGTTGTTATTATATGTTTTTTTCATAATACTTATGCCTTTTCTCTCTTATTTTACAAGGTTTACATGAAGAGGGGGAATGCCGGCAGCTGGAATTCTTGGTCGGAAAAGGAGCAAACTCTGGAAACCTATTTTGCACAACTCCAAAAGCCCCGAAACTCAACAGAACGTCGTTTCGGAAAATATAAAAAATATCTGGCAAAAGAAGTCCACGAGGGGGGCCACCGGCTGCCCACGAGGGTGGGGGGCGCGCCCCCCTTTCCAAGGCGCGCCCCCCTGCCTCATGGGCCACCCGGAAGGCCCCCGATGCCCATCTTCTCCTATAGGAGGTGTTTTGACCTGGAAAAAATCATAAGGAGGCTTTCGGGACCAGAGACCGCCGTCTCGAGGCGGAACCGAGGCAGAAACCAATCTAGGGCTCCGACAGAGCTATTCTGCCGGGGATACTTCTCTCCGGGAGGGGCAAATCGTCACCGCTGTCATCACCAACAACTCTCCCATCTTGGGGAGGGCTATCTTCATCAACATCTTCACTAGCACCATCTCCTCTCAAACCCTAGTTCATCTCTTGTATCCAATCTTTGTACCCAAACCTGAGATTGGTACCTATGGGTTGCTAGTAGTGTTGATTACTCCTTGTAGTTGATGCTAGTTGGTTTATTTGGTGGAAGATCATATGTTCAGATCCATTATGCATATTAATACCCCTCTGATCATGAACAATATTATGTCTTGTGAGTAGCTACTTTTGTTCCTGAGGACATGGGAGAAGTCTTGCTATTAGTAGTCATGTGAGTTTGGTCTTCGTTCGATATTTTGATGAGATGTATCTTGTCTTTCCTCTAGTGGTGTCATGTGAACGTCGGCTACATGACACTTCACCGTTATTTGGGCCTAGAGGAAGGCATTGGGAAGTAATAAGTAGATGATGGGTTGATAGAGTGACTTAAGCTTAAACCCTAGTTTATGCGTTGCTTCGTAAGGGGCTGATTTGGATCCATATATTTCAGGCTATGGTTAGGTTTACCTTAATACTTCTTTTATAGTTGCGGATGCTTGCATTAGAGGTTAATCATAAGTGGGAGGCTTGTCCAAGTAAGGGCAGAACCCAAGCACCGGTCCACCCACATACCAAATTATCAAAGTACTTAACGCTAATCAGATGATCGTGATGAAAACTAGCTTGACGATAATTCCCATGTGTCCTCGGGAGCGGTTTACTTTATATAAGAGTTTGTCCAGGCTTTTCCTTTGCTACAAAAAGGATTGGGCCACCTTGCTGCACCTTATTTACTTTTACCGTTTGTCACTTGCTACCAACTATCTTATCACAAAACTATCTGTTACCTATAATTTTAGTGCTTGCGGAAAATACCTTACCAAGAATTGCCTATCATTTCCTTCTACTCCTCGTTGGGTTCAACACTCTTACTTATCGAAAGGACTACGATAGATACCCTACACTTGTGGGTCATCAAGACTCTTTTCTGGATCCGTTTCCGGGGAGTGAAGCACCTTTGGTAAGGAAAAATTTATATAGTCTGCTGAAATTTATTGTCACTTGTTACTATGGCTCAAAATCCTTTGAGGGGCTTGTTTGGGGTATCTTCACCCCGAGCAGAAGAGCAAAGAGTTGCTCCTCAACCTACCACACCTATTGAAAATGTTTGCTTTGATATTCCTTCGGGTATGACAGAGAAACTGCTTGAAAATCCCTTTACAGGAGACGGAACACTGCATCCCGATTTACATCTAATCTATGTGGATGAAGTTTGTGGATTGTTTAAGCTTGCAGGTATGTCCGAGGATGTTATCAAGAAGAAGGTATTCCCTTTATCTTTGAAGGGAGATGCATTGTCATCGTTTAGGCTATGTGATGATATGGGATCATGGAAGTTGGAATTTCATCAGAAGTTCTACCCTATGCACCAGGTTCATCGTGATCGTAATTATATTTATAATTTCTGCCCTTAAAGGAGAAAGCATCGTTCAAGCTTGGGGGAGGCTTAAGTCAATGATATATTCATGCCCCAATCATGACCCCTCAAGAGAAATGATCATTCTAATTTTTTATGCTCGGCTTTCTCATAATAATCGCTCCATGCTCGATACTCCTTGTTCTGGCTCTTATATGATGAAAACTACCGACTTCAAATGGGATTTATTGGAAATAATTAAATGCAACTCTGAAGATTGGGATCTCGACAAAGGTAAGGAGTTAGGTATGACCCCTAAGTTTGATTGTGTTACAGCTTTTATGGATACCGATGTTTTCCGTGAGTTTAGCACTAAATATGGACTTGACTCTGAGATAGTAGCTTCTTTGTGTGAATCTTTTGCTACTCATGTTGATCTCCCCAAGGAGAAGTGGTTTAAATACCATCCCCCTATTGAAGTAAAAGTAGTTGAACCTATTAAAGTTTAAGAAAATATTATCACTAACAATGTTGATCCTGTTATACCTACCGCTTATATTGTGAAACCACCTTTCCCTGTTAGGATAAAGGATCATGCTCAAGCTTCAACTGTAGTTCGTAAGAGTAATACTAGAACACCTACACCCTCTGAGAAAATTAAAGTTGAACCTAGTGTTGCTATGGTTAAAGATCTCTTGGTAGAAGATTTAGATGGACATGTTATTTACTTCCAAGAAGAGTCTGCTAGAATAGCCAAACCCAATGCTAGGAATAAACATAATCCTGTTGTAGGCTTGCCTGTTATCTCTGTTAAGATAGGAGATCATTGTTATCATGGTTTATGTGACGTAGGTGCTAGTGCGAGTATTATCCCTTTTGATCTGTATAACGAAATTATGCATGATATTGCACCTGTTGAGTTAGAAGGGATTGATGTTACTATTAAGCTTGCTAATAGAGATACTATTTCACCAGTTGGGATTATTAGAGATATTGAAGTCTTGTGTGGGAAGGTTAAATACCCTGCTGATTTTCTTGTTCTTAGTTTCCCTCAAGATGAATTTTGTCCCATTATATTTGGTACACCCTTCTTGAATACTGTTAATGCCAAGATAGACTGCATGAAAGACACTGTCACTGTTGGATTAGGCGAAATGTCTCATGATTTTAACTTTGCTAAATTCCGTAGACAACCCCTTGAAAAGGCACCACCCAGTAAGGATGAAATTATTGGTCTTGCTTCTATTGACGTGCCGCCTAATGATCCTTTAGAACAATACTTGCTAGACCACGAAAATGATATGCATATGAATGAGAGAAGGGAGATAGATGAAATATTCTTTACACAGGGACCCGTATTGAAAAACAACTTGCCTGTTGAAATCCTAGGGGATCCTCCTCCACCCAAGGGTGATCCCATGTTTGAACGTAAACATTTTCCTGATAATCTAAGTATGTTTATCTTGACGAAAATAAGATATATCTTGTTATTATTAGCGCTAACCTTTCAGAGCAGGACGAAGAAAAACTATTGAAAACGCTGAAGAAGCACCGAGCTGCTATTGGATATATTCTGGATGATCTTAAGGGCATTAGTCCCACTATATGCCAACACAAGATAAAGTTGGAAGAAAATGCTAAACCAGTTATTGATTATCAGCGATGATTAAATCCTAAAATGAAAGAAGTGGTAAGGAAGGAAATACTAAAGCTTCTAGAGGCAGGTATTATCTATCCCATTGTTGATAGCCAGTGGGTAAGTCATGTCCATTGTGTTCCTAAGAAAGGAGGTATAACTGCCATCCCTAATGATAAAGATGAATTGATCCCGCAAAGAATAGTTACAGGCTATAGGATGGTAATTGATTTCCGTAAGTTAAATAAAGCTACTAAGAAAGATCATTACCCCTTGCCATTTATTGATCAAATGCTAGAAAGGTTATCCAAACATACTCATTTCTGCTTTCTAGATGGTAATTCTGGTTTCTCTCAAATACCTGTGTCAAAAGGGGATCAAGAAAAGACCACTTTTACTTGTCCTTTCGGTACCTTTGCTTATAGACGTATGCCTTTTGGTTTATGTAATGCATCTGTTACCTTTCAAAGATGCATGGTGGCTATATTCTCTGATTTTTGTGAAAAGATTGTTGAGGTGTTCATGGATGATTTCTCCGTTTACGGAACATCTTTTGATGATTGCTTAAGCAACCTTGATCGAGTTTTGCAGAGATGTGAAGACACTAATCTGGTCTTGAATTGGGAGAAGTGCCACTTTATGGTTAATGAAGGCATTGTCTTGGGACATAAAATTTCTGAAAGAGGTATTGAAGTCGACAAAGCTAAAGTTGATGCTATTGAAAAGATGCCATGCCCTAAGGATATCAAAGGTATATGAAGTTTCCTTGGTCATGCCGGGTTTTATAGGAGGTTCATTAAGGACTTCTCCAAAATCTCCAGGCCTCTGACCAATCTCTTACAAAAAGATATTCCTTTTGTATTTGATGATGATTGTCCAGAAGCATTTGAAATACTTAAGAAAGCATTGATCTCTGCACCTATTGTCCAGCCTCCTAACTGGAATTTACCCTTTGAGATTATGTGCGATGCTAGCGATTATGCTGTAGGTGCTGTTCTAGGGCAAAGAGTTGATAAGAAATTGAATGTTATCCAGTATGCTAGTAAAACTCTAGATAGCGCCCAAAGAAACTATGCTACTACTGAGAAATATTTTTTAGCAGTTGTATTTGCTTGTGATAAGTTTAGACCCTATATCGTTGATTCTAAAGTAACTATTCACACTGATCATGTTGCTATCAAATACCTTATGTAAAAGAAAGATGCTAAGCCTAGACTTATTAGATGGGTTCTCTTGCTGCAAGATTTTGACTTGAATATTAACGATAGAAAGGGAGCCGAGAACCCCGTTGCAGACAACTTGTCTAGGTTAGAAAATATACTTGATGACCCACAACCTATTGATGATAGCTTTCCTGATGAACAATTATCTGTCATAAGTACTTCTCGTACTACTCCATGGTATGGTGATTATGCTAATTATATTGTTGCTAAGTTTATACCTCATAGCTTCACATACCAGCAAAAGAAAAAGTTCTTCTATGATTTGAGAAATTACTTTTGGGATGACCCACATCTTCATAAAGAAGGAGTAGATGGTACTATTAGAGGTTGTGTACCTGAGCATGATCATGAACAAATCCTACGCAAGTGCCAATCCGAAGCTTATGGAGGACACCATGCGGGAGATAGAACTGCACACAAGGTATTGCAATCCGGTTTTTATTGGCCTACTCTCTTCAAGGATGCCCGTAAGTTTGTCTTATCTTGTGATGAATGTCAAATAATTGGTAATATTAGTAGACGTCAAGAAATGCCTATGAATTATTCACTTGTTATTGAACCATTTGATGTTTGTGGCTTTAATTATATCGGACCTTTTCCTGCCTCTAATGGGTACACACATATTTTAGTTGCTGTTGATTACGTTACTAAGTGGGTAGAAGCTATTCCAACTAGTAGTGCTGATCATGATACTTCTATTAAGATGCTTAAAGAAGTTATATTTCCGAGGTTTGGAGTCCCTAGATATCTAATGACTGATGGTGGTTCACACTTTATTCATGGTGCCTTCCGTAAGATGCTTGCTAAATATGATGTCAACCATAGAATTGCATCCCCCTATCACCCACAGACTAGTGGTCAAGTAGAACTAAGTAATAGGGAGTTGAAACTAATCTTACAAAAGAAAATTAATAGGTCTAGGAAGAATTGGTCCAAGAAATTTGATGATGCATTATGAGCCTATAGAACTGCATACAAAAACCCTATGGGTATGTCTCCATATAAGATGGTATATGGAAAAGCTTGTCACTTACCTCTTGAGCTAGAACAGAAGGCATATTGGGCTATTAAAGAGCTCAACTATGATTTCAAACTTGCCGGTGAGAAGAGGCTATTTGACATTAGCTGTCTCCATGAATGAATAACCCATGCTTATGAGAATGCCAAGCTGTTTAAAGAAAAAGTTAAAAGATGGCATGACAAAAGGATACAAAAGCGTGAGTTTAATGTAGGAGATTATGTCTTGCTATTCAACTCTCGTTTAAGATTTTTTTGCAGGAAAACTTCTCTCCAAGTGGGAGGGACCTTACGTTATCGAGGACGTCTATCGCTTCGGTGCCATAAAAATCAACCACTTCGAAGGCACAAATCCGAAGGTGGTGAACGGTCAAAGAATCAAACATTATATCTCAGGTAGTCCTATAAATGTTGAAACTAATGTTATTGAAACCGTAACCCCGGAGGAATACATAAGGGACACTTTCCAGAATGATTCAGCCTCCGAAAAGGAAGAGGTACATGATACGGTAAGTAAACCGACTCCAAAACAGTTCTAAAGGCAATTTTTCTCCGTTTTGGAATATTTAGAAAAATAGAAAAATAAACCGCAGTCCGGAAGAGACACGAGGTGTCCACGAGGGTGGAGGGCGCGCCCCCTGCCTCTTGGACACCCCGTGTGTCCCCCGGACTCTGTTTTCTTGTGGCTTACTCCTTTTGGCCGGTAAAAATTCATGATATGTTCTCCCGAAGGTTTTGACCTATGTATCACGCAAAAATCCTCTATTCTTGTTTCGAGCTGTTTTCTGTTAGGGTTTGCAGAGCTAGGCATCATGTCGTCTCCCTCCTCAAACAACGAAGGCAACGATGCTTGGCTAATGAAGATAGATCTGAAGAGGGAAGGACCCGAGGAGATCCACAAGGAGAAGAGGATCAAGATGGAGGTGGAAGATCCGGCTGCGGCATCGGGAGAAGAAGATACCTCTAAATCCCTTCCTAATATCTTTACCTAAACTGAGATAGAAGCTTTCAGGATGACTGAGTTAGCTCAGATTCGAAACAAGCATCTCATAAGTGAAAATATTTTGTTGAAGGATTACATAGCTACACTCAAAGGTATTATCCGCAAGCTGGAGGATCTCCTACGCTCAATTTATGAGGATCCGCTGTCACTACTTGCAACTCCATCATCACGAACCCTGAAGAAGGAGACATAATCACATGGGTATGGGCACTCCACTTGGCAATACCAAGCTTGGGGGAGTGACCCCGGTATCGTATCACCATCACTCCTATCTTTACCGTTTTACTTAGTTCGATCCTTTTGGTAGTATCTTGATATATTAGAATAAAGTTTGCATGATCTAGTTGTGAGCTTTTGCTTTGTGAGATTTACCCTTTGTAATCGAGTCCATGAGTTATATAATAAAGATTAGTGTTGAGTCAAGACCTTGATTTCCTCACTTGGGTCATAATAAAAAGAAAGAAAACATAAAGAGTATCAAAGAGATCATATCGATCTTATGGGAAGTAATGACTTCACATACAAGAGTATGATAAATAAAAGTTGTTGGGAGGTGACAAACATAGTTTTGGTCATCGTTGCAATTAATAGGAAGTAATAAAAGAGGAGAGGCTTCACATACAAATATACTATCTTGGACATCTTTTATGATTGTAGCACTCACAAAAATATGACATGCTAAAGAGTTGATGTTGGAAAAGGATGACAACATAATGGGTTATGTCTTCTTATATCCGAAATAAAGTATATTGTCATGGATCATCCAACGTGTTGAGCTTGCCTTTCCCCCTCATGCTAGCCAAAACTCCTCGCACTAAGTAGAGATACTACTTGTGCTTCCATATATCCTTAAAACCAGTTTTGCCATGAGAGTCCACCATACCTACCTATGGATTGAGAAAGATCCTTCCAAGTAAGTTGTCATGTCGCAAATTCGCTAAAATATGTATGATTTATTAGTGTGGGAGAAATTAGCTTTATACGATCTTGTGATATGGAGGTAATAAAAGCGACGGACTGCATAATAAAGGTCCTTATCACAAGTGGCAATATAAAGCGAAGTTCTTCTATGCTAAGACTTTGTGCATCCAACAACAAAAACACATGACAACCTCTGCTTCCCTCTGTGATGGGCCTATCTATTATTCTTGTCTTATAAGTGTCAAGGTGAAATCCACCTTTCCTTTTTATATTTTATCCTTTGGCAAGCACATTGTGTTGGAAAGATCCAGACATATATACCCACTTGGATGTAAGTTTTCATGATCTATTACTGTTGACATTGCCCTTGAGGTAAAATGTTGGGAGGCAACACCATAAGCCCCTATCTTTCTCTATGTC
Source organism: Secale cereale (assembly GCA_902687465.1). Classification (NCBI taxonomy): domain Eukaryota; kingdom Viridiplantae; phylum Streptophyta; class Magnoliopsida; order Poales; family Poaceae; genus Secale; species Secale cereale. The sequence goes on along the minus strand of LR738711.1, from coordinate 690,762,797 downwards.
CGATTAAAACTCCATAAACATAAGTATTGCGTGAGTGTGAGAAATTGTGAAAGACTATATGATGGTTGAGTATGTAGGCTTGGTGAAAAGCTCTTATATAGACTCTTTCCGATGTTACGATAAATTGCAATTGCTTCAATGACCGAGATCAAAGTTTGTTAGTTTCCAATGAAGTTTATGATGCATACTTGATATTGTGGATGAATTGTTACTTCAGCATAAGAATCATATAACTATATTTATATAAGTTGGTGTTATGAGAATGATCATGATGCCCTCATGTCCGTATTTTGTTTTATCGACACCTCTATCTCTAAACATGTGGACATATTGTTCGATGTCGGCTTTCGCTTTAGGACAAGCGAGGTCTAAGCTTGGGGGAGTTGATACGTCCATTTTGCATCATGCTTATAAATTGATATTTATTGCATTATGGGCTGTTATTATATGTTTTGTCACAATACTTATGCCTTTTCTCTCTTATTTTACAAGGTTTACATGTAGAGGGAGAATGCCGGGAGCTGGAATTCTGGGCTGGAAAAGGAGCAAACTTTGGAAACCTATTCTGCACAACTCCAAAAGCTCTGAAACTCAATAGAACATCGTTTCGGAAAATATAAAAAATATCTCGCGAAAGAAGTCCATGAGGGGGGCCACCGGCTGCCCACAAAGGTGGGGGGCGCGCCCCCCTTCCCAGGGCGCGCCCCTGCCTCGTGGGCCAGCCGGAAGGCCCCCGATGCCCATCTTCTACTATATGAGGTGTTTTGACCTGGAAAAAATCATAAGGAGGCTTTTGGGACAAGACGCCGTCGTCTCGAGGCGGAAACCAATCTAGGGCTCCGGCAGAGCTGTTCTGCCGGGGATACTTCCCTCCGGGAGGGGGAAATCGTCACCGCCGTTATCACCAGCAACTCTCCCATCTTGGGGAGGGGTATCTTCATCAACATCTTCACCAGCACCATCTCCTCTCAAACCCTAGTTCATCTCTTGTATCCAATCTTTGTACCCAACCCTCATATTGGTACCCGTGGGTTGCTAGTAGTGTTCATTACTCCTTGTAGTTGATGCTAGTTGGTTTATTTGGTGGAAGATCATATGTTCAGATCCATTATGCATATTAATACCCCTCTGATCATGAACAATATTATGTCTTTTGATTAGTTACTTTTGTTCCTGAGGACATGGGAGAAGTCTTGCTATTAGTAGTCATATGAGTTTGGTCTTCGTTCGATATTTTGATGAGATGTATGTTTCCTTTCCTCTAGTGGTGTCATGTGAACGTCGACTACATGACACTTCACCATTATTTGGGCCTAGAGGAAGGCATTGGGAAGTAATAAGTAGATGATGGGTTGCTAGAGTGACAGAAGCTTAAACCCTAATTTATGTGTTGCTTCGTAAGGGACTGATTTGGATCCATATGTTTCAGGCTATGGTTAGGTTTACCTTAATACTTCTTTTGTAGTTGCAGATGCTTGCATTAGAGGTTAATCATAAGTGGGAGGCTTGTCCAAGTAAGGGCAACACCCAAGCACCGGTCCACCCACATACCAAATTATCAAAGTACCAAACGCTAATCAGATGATCGTGATGAAAACTAGCTTGACGATAATTCCCATGTGTCCTCGGGAGCGCTTTACTTTATATAAGAGTTTGTCCAGGCTTGTCCTTTGCTACAAAAAGGATTGGGCCACCTTGCTTCACCTTATTTACTTTTACCGTTTGTCACTTGCTACCAACTATCTTATCACAAAACTATCTGTTACCTATAATTTTAGTGCTTGCAGAAAATACCTTACCAAAAAACTGCCTATCATTTCCTTCTGCTCCTCATTGGGTTCGACACTCTTACTTATCAAAAGGACTAAGATAGACCCCCTACACTTGTGGGTCATCACCATGTCAAAAGCCAGAGCCTCAACTCAAGAAACCATGGATTTCACTCTTGAAACCATAGATGATGAGCCAACAGGAACTAAGAAAAGGGCTAGGACAACCACAACTAGAGTGGTTGGCAAGCCATCTATGAGAAATGATGGTGACGATGAGGAGGAAGAAGAAAAAGAGGATACTACACCAGCACCTAAATCTCATAAGTTGATGGGGGATGCCATTAAGTCAGGGGCTGCTCCTTCAAAGCCCAAGACTGCCCCCAAAGCTGCTGCTCAAGCCACCAAGTCTGCACCCAAGAGAAGCACAAGGAACATTCTAGCTGCAGAAAAGAACAAGGCTCCAATGCCTCAAGCTCAAGAAGAAGAAGAAGAGGAGTACCAGGCAGAAGATAGTGACTATGATGAGTCACAAATGCTGAGAAAACTCAAGCCTAAGATTCCAGAGCATAATGATGCTCATCCTATGGCTGATGACATGAAGCTAAGAAGAGATGTAGGCTTGAGAGCATGGAGGAAGTCAGATCCTTATGTTGTAAGGAGGAGAACATCAGTTGATTACAAGTTTCACACAAAGGAGCAACAAGATTTCTGTGAGACTGTACTGCTTGACAAGAAGCCCATTGTCTGTGACATGAAGTGGGTGGATTGGAAGTATATTGATAAGCATGTTGACTACTTTCCAAATGTGCATGAGAGCTTCAGGATGACAGACACTGCAAAATTTGTTGGGAAGAAGCTAACAAGATGGAATGACGAAATGGTGATGCAATTCTATTCCACTGCCCATTTGTATACAGATGGGAGAATTGCATGGATGACTGAAGGCACTAAGTATCAGTCCACAATCTCTGAATGGGCTGCTATGATAAGTGCTCCACCTGAGTCAGAAGATGATCCAGACATCTATGCTATGGCTAGGATGAGCCATGACACCATGCAAAATATGTACAAGCCTATCCCCAATGAATACAAGAACCAATTCAAGTTTGGGTCAGTGTACTATCTATTGGCTGGACTTGGCACCATCAACACCATTCTGAGACACACTTTGCTACCAAAGTCCGGGGATGACAGGATGATCAGAGGACATTCCATTAACTTGCTTCACCACTATGATGTGCCAGAGAAGTTCATGGTCATGAGTCTCATTGTAGAGACAATCAAGAGGACATCTGCTGACTAGAAGAGATCTTGTGGATATGCCCCACATATTCAGACACTCATCAACTCTAGAGTGGGCACAGACACATATCTGCTTGATAGGAGGCACTTGCCACTAAGGCTCGAGTTTGAGGATAATGAGGTGGTAATGGACCCTACACACCCCTCATCTGCACAACAATCAAAGTCATACAGTGTCGTGGAAATAACACGGCAGATGTCCGGTTCAACGGACTTGATGATGGAACCATCGCACGGGTTAGCTTGAAAGGATTCATGGCACACAAAGGACACAGGATTTATACTAGTTCGGCCCCTTCGGAGAAGGTAAAGCCTACGTCTAGTTGGTTTGGTATTGCTTGGGCGTCGGTTTACAGGGAGCGAATTCGCTTTGCCTGTGTCTCGACGGGTTGATTGTTGCCTGTCCCTGAACCGTCCAGGCCGTCCCTTTATATAGAGGCAACGCCTGGTCCGGTTTACAGAGTCCCGAGGCCGGCTCATACTCGTGTCCGCCTCGGTCTCTGTCTTTTCTTTCTTATCTCTCAAGTTACATCTCTTGGCGGTTTACAAACCATACTCCTATACATGGGCCTTGAAATCTCACGGGCCGTAGTCTCTACTAAAATATTACAACCAAGTATAATATAACTAATCCGGTTTACAATAGCCAGTTTATACCTACTAACCATATCCCTGACATTAGGCCCCAGAATGATTTGAACTTGTTCACATCAGTCTTCTTTGTCTTGTATAATTTTCTTCTTTATCTTCATCTTTTTTGTAAAACGGCTCTGACGTCATCCTCCAAGATCATTAAAGTCTGACAATGACATCACCTCCGCATTTAACGCCGTGAGCTGTACTGTAGCTTTATTTAAGGGCTATCCCGAAGATCGAGGCGTCACGGGATCTTTATCTGATTTTCTGTCTCCTCGATTCTCGCACTTGTCGTTTCAGATCTGACTCCTGGTTATAAATACTGCCACCCCTCATTCATTACCTCCTTCTCACTTCGTCCTCTTCCTGCGTCTTCTTCCTCTGTCGCCGCCCGAGCTCGAACCGCCGCCGACGACCGCTGGATCTCAAGTCCTCGCCCGGCCGCTGCATCAACCTGAGCTCGATCAGAAAAACCTCCGCCGTCGATTCTTGCTGTCTCAGGTATGTTCATCCTCCTTATTTATTGATCTATAACCTCTAGGGTTTTTTCTTATCCCTCCGCCATTAGAACTTTTAGCAAAGCTTCATCTTGTTAGATCTTGAGCCCGTGACCCGTAATGATTTTATTTTTTCGATCTTCTCCATTTTTACCCCGCTGTAGATGCTTCAAATCTTCGTCACTCCTGTCTGGCATGTAGATCCATCTATTTAGTATAAAGTCTTTGTAGCTTTTCCTTGCATACTCTTATATTAGTTTCTTTTTCCTCAGCATACTCAGATCTTTCCCCCTTAGCAATCTTTCAAAAACCTGTTTTCCTCCTTGGTAGATTCGCTAATTATGTTCCGGTTTAAGTTGATATGCCCTCCCCTTGCAAAAACTCTGTAATTTGATGCAATGGTTGAACTGTTCCCCTTCAACTGCCATAAACCGGAAATGATATAACTTGTTTTATAATTGCCGGTTTAACCACACCATTAGTCCTCAGTTTAAACCGTTGCGTAACTTTCTTAGATAGGTTCCGAATTACTGCACTTTCATAATCCGTTTCTGTATTTTTATCTTCTCCAGCACTCTGTTCTTTCACTGCAATGGCTAAGCAATATGTCTCCTGCGATTGGGTCCCTTCTGTCGTTACTGAAGATGACTTAATCAGGCTGTCTGACATCGGCACACTAGGGCCTCAGTCTGAGTTAAAGTGTCGTGCTCCGGGCAATGAATGCCCTCCTACTCCTAGATCCGGGGAAGTCATCGTGTTTTTGGACCACATCTCTAGAGGCTTCTCTCCCCCCGGTTCAAGGTTTTTCCGGGATGTTCTTGCCGCTTTCCAGCTACACCCACAGGATATCGGACCCAATTCCGTTTCAAACATTTGTGATTTCCAAGTGTTTTCTGAGGTGTATCTGCAAGAGGAACCTTCAGTTGATTTATTCCGGGATTTCTTTCATCTAAACCGGCGCACTGAATTTACCAGCGGACCTCACCAAGAACTTGGTGGGGTTAGTATTCAGAAGAGGAGGGACGTAGTCTTTCCTCACGCCGCTTTACATACCCATCCAAAAGATTGGAACAAGTCCTGGTTTTATTGTGTTGACACTTCTCCTGAAGGTGAAAATCCTTTGCCGGGCTATCGCGAAACTCGTATTCCGGCGAATCACCCCTTGCCACCACGGCTTAGTGCTACTGAACGGACCCGGTTCTCATCACAGCTCTCCAAACTGAGAGCTTTTATGGCAAATGGTCTGATCGGCACTGATTTCCTTCGTTGCTGGCTATCTTGGAGCATCCTTCCCTTAAGCCGGCGTTCTCAGTTAATGTGCAAATACTCTGGTAAACCGGATGATCCTCAAAGGTTTACCAAGGATAAGCTTTCTGAATCGGAGGTAGTGGAGTCAGCCAAAAAGATTCTCAATGCTTCCTTAGCAGATTGCGCTAAGGTTGGCTTGGCTCCGTACTTCAAGAAGAATAAGCTGCCCGAAGTAAGTTTTTTCATTGCCCTGTACTTGTAAACCGTCCTCTTTGAACCGTCTTTCAATTGCCCTTGCTTTTTCAATTAGGCTGATGACCCCTTCTGGAGGAGAAAGCCTCAGGAAAAAACCGTAAAACAGGCTCGCCGGAAGACCCCTGCAAACAAAAAGAGGAAAGCAGCCGTCGATGCCGGTTCTCCTACTGAGGATGATGATCCGGACTCCGAGGTATGCTTTATTCCGGTTTAAATTCTCGCTTTCATGTACTTGTAATCATATCTAATGATACCTTTTCACAGGAACTGCCTGAAGGTGATAACCCGACTGAGATTGAGGTAACACTTCTTTCTTCTGATTCAGAACCTCTTCCTCAAAAAAGTCGTCGGACCGCCAGGAAATATCAATTTTCTCATCCTTATGCTCAATTAGACCCTAACTTTACTTTGAAGAAGCAACAACACGAAGCCTTTCGCCGGACCACTCGCCACAGTGGCCTGGCGGTGGAGTCATCTGGAATCTCCTTAACCCCGGTTCGAAAACGCCGTGCTGAGGTGATACTCTCTCCGACTCTTCTTCATCCCAAGGCCGGACTTATCCGAAAACCCCTTAAATCGTCTGATCCTGACTATCAGGAAACTCCGTTGTCTTCTTCTGGTGAATCAACCGCTACACAGCTTCCTCCTTTGAAAACCGTCCCGGGGTAACTTTCTTCGCCTTTTCCGGTTTATGACACCCTTTTTCCTTTACAATGCTAACTTATTTTGCATGTTTTCCAGAAAACCGAAACCCAGCAAAAAGCCCAAGGCGAATAAGCCTGTTGCCGACCCTACTGCTGATGATCCGGTTATTGATCCGTCCACAGTTGTTCCTCCAGAAGGTACTCCTGCAGCTCCTGTTGAAGACCCTACTCTTGAAAACCCTCTTACAGAAAACGTCCAAGATCCACCAAGCCCGGCCCGGGTTAATTCTCCTCAAGTTAATCCGGCATCTCCTGATCCGGCTCATGTTGACGTTACTCCCCCCAATGTACCCACTTCTCCTGATGTCGTGGTTACTGGTACCGCTTATGTTGCTCCAGCTGAGCCCACCGTTTTAGCAAAACATACAGCTAAAGCGGAAAAGATAGCTCAAGAAAAAGGAAAATGGGGTACTGACATATCGAGCCTTTCTAGCATGAGCGCTCAAGACATTTATTCCGGGTATTTGAACCGGCTCCACAGCAGCCGGGATTATGAAGCCAGCTTGGTGAACCTGATGAGAGAAAAATACGAGGTAAGTTTCCTCTTCTGACTTTGCTTTTTTGACGCATCTCTATCTCTTAGCAGCCCCCAAGTTCCGGTTTAGCTGCTTTACTGAAGGTGATTTGGAACTTTGTAGTTTGAACTGCTGATCCATACATTAGCTCCCAAGTATCAAGTAGATAACTTGGTTATGTAGTTGATACTTGTAACTTCAAATTGTCTTTGGTGCATTGCTTCAACTGCCATTAGCCCCCAAGTGTCAAGTAGACAACTTGATTGTGTGCTTGAGACTTGCAACTTCAAATTGTCTTTGCTGTATTGCTTCAACTGCCATTAGCCCCCAAGTGTCAAGTAGACAACTTGATTGTGTGCTTGAGACTTGTAATTTCATTTCTTGCTTTTGAACTTTGTCTGCAGGCTGAGTTGAACCGGAATACTCTGGAGATCAACGAACTTCGAAGCCGGCTTACAGAAACTGAGTCAGTCGCTTCAAAAGCTAAAAAAGAACTTCAAGTGAGTTCAAAGACTGCTGAAGACTTGAAGAAATATTTTGAAGAGGAGCGGACTACTTTTGAAGTCCAGAAAAAAGATCTTGAAAACGGGTTCAAGATGCTGAAGGAGCACTTAACCCAGTTACTGAAGAATTGTCCGGGTTAAAGCGGCAAATTGACTTGATGACCTCTGCTATTTTTGGTAAGTATAATCTGAACTCCTGTCTATCTGTGTAACCTGTGCCTTGTTCCGGTTTAACCATTATTGTTTGTATGTAGGGCGCCGTGTCTCCCATCTTGGGGACGACTTACGGAAAAAACTCAAAGCCTGCTATACCTTGGTCGAACAGATGTACTCCGGAATGCAAAGGATTATCAGTGCCACTTTATTTGGTAAACTGGCTCCTTCAACTATCCAAGATACCTTGAATAGTTTGTCCATTCTACCGGCTCGTCTTGAAGAAGTTAAGAAATCGGCCGCTCGAGGAGGTGCTCTTCTGGCCCTTACGAGGGCTAAAGCTTGGGTCCCGGATCTTGATCCGGAGGAGGTGTTAACCGGATTTCCTGATACCAAGGAGGACGGTTCAACCTTCAATGAAAAAGATCTTTATGCCCTGACAAAGGAGATGCGTCCCCTCGCCAGCAAGCTTGCGGTGGAATCTGACTTGTCGCGATATCATCCAGCATACAACCTGCAGAACGAGCGGGTGGAGCGACCGGTTTACGATATTGTAAACTTAATTCCGCCGGTTCGTCCTCACACCTTTGCTCCTGATATTGATCCTATTGAGCTTATCAACGATGAAGTATATTTCCGTGCCTTGGCAAAGATTGATTGGCGTGCACCGGACTTCCAACCGCTTCACGAGGATGAAGACGTTCCGGATCAAGACGGTGGCCAGCCATCTCAGCAAGGAGAAGCACAATCTTGAATTCTATTGCTGTAACCATGATTGTTATTCCGTCAAACAATGCTTCCAACTATTGGGCTTTTCATGTCTTATAATAGGTTTAGCTGAGACTTAATGTGCTGTGATCCGACATTTTGTCTTTATGAAGTATTCATCCGTTGACCTGTTGTCTGATGCGGTTGCTTTCTTCTGTTCATATAAAATAAAAATATCGAAAAACATGTCCTAGTGGCTTACCACTGGACGGGTTAACTTGTTCTCTTGAAACATCTAATAAGCATATCTTTATATTAAAGATAACTGTTATACCTGAGATGTATGTAGCCAATATACTTTAAACCGGCCAGGACTTTAAAGTCACTTTAATCAGTCTTCATCAATCCTAATAAACACGTGAAACTCTTCGGTCCATCTTGTCGATAAATCCGGCTCATCTTGTTTCATAAAGTTGCAACTTGTGCCTGATACGTGATCCGGGTTTTAATGAACACCGGGGTTGATCACAATTGGGCCGGGTTAATAAACTCCGGTCATTGTTGCGTCTCATACTGGTGACTTATAGTCAAAGCCAGGCCGTTTTTTTTTTTTAAAAAACACCGGTCATTATAACTGATCATGTACTGACAATTTGTTGGCTCATCATGAAGGTCGGTCCGGGTTATGATGAACGCCGGTTTAATTCTCGCTGGTGTTCATGACCCAGACTTGTAACTTTGTAGATAGGTTGTCAACTTCTGGAGCTGTTCCACTCGGTTTAAAAGGTTACAGAACACAAAAAACACCAAGAAACACACAATTTTTGCAAATTAAACCATGTAGTCGAGGCTTTTTCAAAGAGCTGCCAGGCTCAAAGCAAGGTTCAGCCAATCAATGGGATGTGGATTATCCATCTTTCCCAAGGGGCCTAGCCAATCACTGAACGTGAGCGAATCAACTGTCCAGAGGGCCGATAGAACCGCAAATAAAAACCGAGCCAATCAATGGGACGTGGGCAAACCATCTGTCCCAAGGGGCCTAGCCAATCACTGAACGTGGGCGTATCAACTGTTCAGAGGGCCGATAAAAATTATTCCGATCAATGGGACGCGGATTGGCCGACACTCCCAAGGGGCCTAGCCAATCACTGAATGTGGATTATCCATCTTTTCAGAGGG
>LR738711.1:690737660-690753315 GCA_902687465.1 Secale cereale | reverse complement strand
AACCGAGCCAATCAATGGGACATGGGCAAACCATCTGTCCCAAGGGGCCTAGCCAATCACTGAACGTGGGCGTATCAACTATTCAGAGGGCCGATAGAACCGCAAATAAAAACCGAGCCAATCAATGGGACGTGGGCAAACCATCTGTCCCAAGGGGCCTAGCCAATCACTGAACGTGGGCGTATCAACTGTTCAGAGGGCCGATAAAAATTATTCCGATCAATGGGACGCGGATTGGCCGACACTCCCAAGGGGCCTAGCCAATCACTGAATGTGGATTATCCATCTTTTCAGAGGGCCGAAAGAATCGTATCTATTATTCCGATCACTGGGACGCGGATTGGCCGACACTCCCAGGGGGCCTCCAGGGTTCCTCCTGAACCGGTGGGTCAATCTAAACCAATCACTGAATGTGGACTTGTCCAACTTTTCAGAGGGTTGCAAGAATTTATGAAACTTAATCCGATCACTGGGAGCGGATGATACCAACTCCCAGGGGGCCTCCATTGTTCTGTTTTGAACATGTGGGTATTCGTTTCATGGAGTCTTCTCTTCTTGAACCGGATATAATCTCCTGTTCCCAAGAGTTCTATTGCTCCTTCACATATTCTGCAAAAATTAGTTTCTAAACCGGCCAACATTGAAATATGATATTTGATAACAAACTGATATGGTTATTTGTCACAAGATTTGTGTATATGGAGAAAGGGCTGAGCCCCCGGTTTACCGAGGGTGCCGGTTTATTCATTATTCATAATATATACATAGGATACATTGGAGCACATAGCTCAAGTATAGTATGGCCGTAAATGGGCGATGTTCCACGGCCTCTTCGTCTCCTCTTCCGATGTCCGTGAATCCTTGTGTTCTCGAATGTCCACCAAGTAATATGAACCGTTGTGTAAATTCTTGCTGATCACAAAGGGCCCTTCCCATGGCGGGGATAGCTTGTGCATATCTGTTTGATCTTGGATAAGCCGGAGTACCAAGTCACCCTCCTGGAATGTCCTGGTTCTAATCCGGCGGCTATGATATCTGCGCAGATCTTGCTGATAAATCGCCGACCGTGCCGCAGCTATATCACGCTCTTCATCCAACCGGTCTAAACCGTCTTGTCTTGACTCCTCATTAACGGCTTCCACATAAGCCGCTACCCTTGGCGAGTCATGTCGTATGTCACTTGGAAGAACTGCTTCTGCGCCGTAAACCATGAAGAAAGGTGTATAACCTGTAGACCGGTTTGGTGTAGTGTTAATACTCCAAAGGACAGATGGCAATTCTTCAACCCAACAACCTGGGGTTCTCTGCAAAGGTGTCATAAGCCGGGGTTTGATTCCTCGCAAAATCTCCTGATTTGCCCTTTCGGCCTGACCATTGGATTGGGGGTGAGCCACAGAAGACATGTCCAAACGAATATGCTCTCGTTGACAGAATTCTTCCATCTCACCCTGAGATAAATTGGTGCCATTGTCTGTGATGATGCTGTGTGGAAAGCCAAACCGGAATATTACTTTTTTGATGAATTTGACCGTTGTTGCCGCATCACACTTGCTTATAGGCTCCGCTTCAACCCACTTTGTAAACTTGTCTACTGCTACCAGTAGATGAGTTTTCTGATCTTGGGATCTCTTGGAAGGACCAACCATGTCAAGCCCCCAAGTTGCAAAAGGCCAAGTTATTGGTATCATCCGGAGTTCCTGTGCCGGAACAAGAGCACGTCTTGAGAACTTCTGACAAGCATCACACTTTCGGACCAGATCCGCCGCATCTGCATGCGCGGTTAACCAATAGAAGCCATGTCGGAATGCTTTAGCCACTAAAGACTTTGATCCGGCATGATGACCACAATCCCCTTCATGAATCTCCCTTAGAATCTCACAACCTTCCTCAGCTGAAACACATCGTTGAAATACTCCAGAAGTGCTACGATGGTGCAGCTCTCCGTTTGCAATTGTCATAGACTTGGAACGCTGGATTATCTGCCGTGCTTCCTCTTCGTCCTCCGGTAACTCTCCTCGGCTTAAGTACGCCAAATAGGGTAACGTCCAATCCGGAATAATATGGAGTGCTGCAACTAACTGTGCCTCTGGGTCCGGAACAGCTAGGTCGTTCTCCGAAGGTACTTGAACCGAAGGACTGTGCAATTCATCCAAAAAGGTGTTTGGTGGTACCGGTTTACGTTGCGACCCTAGCCGGCTTAAAGCGTCGGCCGCTTCGTTCCTCCGCCGGTCTATATGATCCACCTGATATCCCTTGAAGTATCCTGCGACCGCTTCAACCTCTCGCCGATAAGCCGCCATGAGGGGGTCTCTTGAATCCCACTTCCCAGAAACTTGCTGTGCCACTAGATCCGAATCGCCCAGGCACTTAACCCTGCTCAAATTCATCTCCTTTGCCAATCGCAAACCATGAAGTAATGCTTCATATTCCGCTGCATTATTAGTACAAGGAAATAATAAGCGGAGGACATAGCAAAATTTATCACCTCTGGGGGAAGTTAAGACAACTCCAGCCCCCTGAGCCCTCCAACTGCTTTGAACCGTCAAAGTGAATCGTCCAATAAGTAAGATCCGGCTTCTCATCAGGAGTCTGCAACTCTGTCCAGTCATTGATGAAATCTACTAATGCCTGAGATTTTATAGCAGTACGCGGTACATACTTCAACTCATGCGGGCTGAGCTCAATGGCCCACTTGGCTACCCTACCTGTAGCTTCCCTGTTCTGGATTATGTCTCCTAACGGAGCTGAACTAACCACAGTTATTGGATGCCCTTGGAAGTAATGCTTCAGTTTCCGGTTTGCCATGAACACCCCATAGACCAACTTCTGCCAATGTGGGTACCTTTGTTTAGACTCAATGAGTACTTCACTCACATAATAAACCGGGCGCTGAACCGGATGTTCCTTCCCTGCTTCCTTGCGCTCAACCACAATCGCAACGCTGACTACCCGTGTATTCGCAGCAACATATAACAGCAAAGGCTCCTTATCAATGGGAGCAGCTAAAACCGGTGGTTTTGCTAATTGCCGTTTCAAATTCTCAAACGCTGTATTTGCCTCCTCGCTCCATACGAACCGGTTCGTTTTCCTCAACATTTGATAAAGCGGGATCGCCTTCTCCCCCAAGCGACTGATGAACCGGCTTAGCGCCGTGATCCGGCCAGCTATGCGCTGAACATCATTGATGCAAACCGGTTTTGTTAAAGATGTGATGGCCTTGATCTTCTCTGGGTTGGCTTCTATTCCCCTGTTCGAGACCAAGAATCCCAGAAGCTTACCAGCCGGAACACCAAAAGCACACTTCTCCGGATTAAGCATCATCCTGTAAGCTCGAAGATTATCAAAGGTTTCTTTGAGGTCCTCTATCATTGTCCTTTCTTCCTTTGATTTGACCACAGTGTCATCCACGTAAGCATGCACGTTCCTTCCTATCTGCCCTTTCAAACAATTCTGAACGCAACGCTGATAAGTTGCATGTGCACACTTGAGCCCAAAGGGCATAGATACATAGCAAAAAGCACCAAAAGGAGTTATGAAAGCTGTCTTCTCTTGGTCTTCCACTGCCATTTTGATCTGGTGATACCCTGAATATGCATCCAGAAAACTCAGCCGCTCACACCCTGCTGTGGCATCGATAATCTGATCAATGCGAGGTAGAGCAAAAGGATCAGTTGGGCAAGATTTATTGAGGTCTGTATAATCCACACACATCCTCCACTTCCCATTCTTCTTTAAAACCAGCACCGGATTAGCCAACCATTCCGGATGAAAAACTTCCACTATGAACCCTGCTGCCAAAAGTCTGGCCACTTCCTCTCCTAAAGCCTTGCGCCTCTCCTCATTGAAGCGGCGTAGATACTGTTTTACCGGTTTAAACTTCGGATCAATGTTCAACTTGTGCTCAGCGAGTTCCCTCGGTATACCTGGCATGTCAGAAGGCTTCCATGCAAAGATATCCCGATTCTCACGGATGAACTCGATGAGCGCACTTTCCTATTTGGGATCAAGGTTAGCGCTGATGGTGAACTGTTTAGATGAGTCTCCAGGCACAAAATCAACCTGCTTAGTCTCTTCCGCTGACTTGAACTTTAATGCCGGATCATGCTCGGTAGTTGGTTTTTTCAGCGGAGTCATATCTGCCGGATCAACATTATCTTTATAAAACTTTAACTCTTCCGTGGCACATACCACTTCTGCATAAGCTGCATCACCTTCCTCGCATTCCACCGCTATCTTACGACTGCCATGAACCGTGATCGTGCCTTTATGACCCGGCATCTTAAGCTACAAGTAAACATAACATGGCCTAGCCATAAATTTAGCATAAACCGTCCTTCCAAACAAAGCATGATATGGACTTTTAATTTTGACAACTTCAAAAGTGATCATCTCCGATCTGGAATCATACTCATCTCCAAAGGTAACTTCTAAGTCAACCTTACCAACTGGATAAGCTGACTTACCTGGGACCACCCCGTGAAACACTGTATTTGACGTTCTTAACTTTTTATCTGTCAGACCCATACGACGGAAAGTCTCGTAATATAGTATATTGATACTGCTACCCCCGTCCATGAGGACTTTAGTAAACTTTTATCCTCCCACCTGAGGTGCTACCACCAAGGCTAAATGTCCCGGATTATCCACCCGTAATGGGTGGTCCTCTCTGCTCCATACAATGGGCTGTTCCGACCATCGGAGAAATTGCGGTGTCGCCGGTTCCACTGCATTAACAGCCCGCTTTAACACCTTCTGGTCTCGTTTGCACAGACTTGTCGTGAAGACATGATACTGCCCACTACTTAACTCCTTCGGGTTACTCTGATACCCGGATTGTGGCTGCTGTTGCTGGCGCTGCTGCTGCTGACTTCCCTGATTTTGATAATTTCCTTGGCCCTGCTGCTGACCATTCTGACCATTGTAGCCACCTTGATGATGCGATTGATTCCCCTGACCATTGTAATTCCCTTGATTATTTTGGCCGCCTGGCCGGGGTTGATAACCGCCGTTATTACCCCTATATCCTGATCCGGAACTGTTCCCCTGATGACCCGAACTATAAAATCCGGGCCCTGAACCGCCGTGTGGGGGCCGGCTAGGAGGATTAAAACGGCCGTTCACTGCCTTCATGAAGGGTATGCATTCTCTCATAGTATGCCTTGCCATTCTCCCCCTTCCGCTATGCTTTGGACAGGGTCGATCCAACTCCTGCTCCCAGCTCGGATCTCCGCCGCCGGTTTGGAGAGTAGAATTCTCCGGATTACCCTGAAAACCTCCTTGAACTCGAGTGTTAGCCACGAAATCTGATCCACTTTCTGCCTTCCGTTTGCCCAAAAGGCTTGAAGTAACCGGATTAACCGGCGCCAGTTTACCAGACTTGCTGGCCTTCCCCGTTTTATCTCCTTCTGCTTCCGGATACTTTGCATTATCCGAGTCTCCGTATTTCACCAGGGCACTCATTAAGGTCCCCATGTCATTGCAGTCCCTTTTAAGCCGTCCGAGCTTTAACTTTAATGATTCAAACCGGCAATTGTTCTCCAATGTTACAATAGCCGTACTAGGATTGATGCCATTCGAGGAGTGTAAAATTTCTGCCACTCTGCGTACCCAAGCTGCTGTAGACTCCTGCTCTCCTTGTACACAGGCTGCTAAATCTATCACCGACATTGGCTGCTTGCATGTATCCTTGAAGTTTTTAATGAACTGACTGCGCAGTTCCCCCCACGACCCAATAGAATTCGGGGGTAGAGCCTTTAACCAGGTCCGGGCCGTGCCCTCAAGTCTCATAGTGAAATATTTGGCACAAGCCGATTCATCCACGTCTAACATCTCCATGGCCATCTCATAACTTTCCACCCAGGCTTCTGGCGGTAAATCGGCTGTGTAATTAGGTACCTTGCGGGGCCCTTTGAAATCCTTGGGCAACTTAACACTCCGTAGGGCGGGGACAAGACATTGTACCCCGAAAAAGCTCACCGTAGCTCCTGTTCCTGCAGTAGCTGTGTGAACCGGCGTCGATTGACGAATTTCCTCCCTGGCCTCCGATCTAGGCCGGTTTAGGTCTGGGGCTGGCATCTCCGCCCTTGTCGGATTATCCTGCCTGTGCCGATGTCTCCTGCGCTCACTTCTAGATACCTCCGGCTCCTCCCAATGCCTAGAATAACTTCGGTTGGGACGTGGTGTTGAATGTAACCTTTCCCTGCTATGAGAGTACGCTTGCTGCTGTATTAACGCAGTATTAAGTAGCTTCTGGACCCTGCGCGCCTCTATCGCCACCGGGGACGTTTCTTCCGCAGGTAAAGCGGCCAACCGTGCCGCCGCTGCAGCAATATTATCCAAAGGGTTTGAATAGTGCCCTGGAGGGATAGGAACATAAGGTGCCGATGTAATCCGACGCTCCTGTTCTGTGGCGGGCTGTTGAACCGGCTCATCCCGAGCCGGGGGTGTTCTCCGGTTTAAGACCGGATTATTACTGGCCCCAGCCCCAGGTGTCCTGAACAAATTCGCGGATTCGTAACCCGGCGGTAGGCGGGACCGATACTTTCGCCCCCTTACTCCTTCCACAGAAGCCTGCTCCATCCTCAAATAAAAGGCTTGATCATCCAACTCCGCTTGCCTTGTTGCTATCATCTCTCTTTCTGCCTTTAAGTCCTCCTTTAACTGATCAATCCGACCCTTCAACTGAAGAAGCTCTGCATCATGATGCGCCTTGTCTGCTGGAGCTACGTCTGCCATTGCTTTAGCTGTGAACTCCTCGATCAAGGTGGATAGAACTTCAGTAAGGGAGGGATTTGAACCGCTTCCCCCTGCACCAGCTTCTGCTGTCGTTCCGTTCATCGGGGGTTGTGAACCGGCCATGAAGACCGCCACCCGGTTTGGCGGGTCAAAGGGGCCCGGAATATTGTTTCCATCGGACTCGCCCTCAGACTGGCCGTCCCGCAACTGATACAGAGATTCAGTTTCCCCGGATGAAGATTCGTCATCTGAGCAGACGACTGTTGCACCATCAGATTCCGATCCGTCCTCGGCTCGGCCTCCGTGGATTGCTCCAACGAACACATGCTTCATGGCAGGCTGAATCCGGGCTGATCTCGCACGCTGAGCCGGCTCGACGATGTTGGGGAAGGTGTCCGGCTCAGGTCCCGGTTCACCAATTTTGCCGATGAAGACTTGGATGCTGCCGAAGGGGACCCGGTACCCGTATTCAATCGAATCGGCCTCCGGTCCCCAACCCGCGTCGTCGATGTAGATCCGGCCGCGACGACTCTTGGTCATCCGGCCGACTGCGTAACCCTTTAGCCCTTCGAAGCCGCCTTTCAAGAACTCGAAACCATCGTGCGCAGGCCCCACGGTGGGCGCCAACTGTCGTGGAAATAACACGGCAGATGTCCGGTTCAACGGACTTGATGATGGAACCATCGCACGGGTTAGCTTGAAAGGATTCATGGCACACAAAGGACACAGGATTTATACTAGTTCGGCCCCTTCGGAGAAGGTAAAGCCTACGTCTAGTTGGTTTGGTATTGCTTGGGCGTCGGTTTACAGGGAGCGGATTCGCTTTGCCTGTGTCTCGACGGGTTGATTGTTGCCTGTACCTGAACCGTCCAGGCCGTCCCTTTATATAGAGGCAACGCCTGGTCCGGTTTATAGAGTCCCGAGGCCGGCTCATACTCGTGTCCGCCTCGGTCTCTGTCTTTTCTTTCTTATCTCTCAAGTTACATCTCTTGGCGGTTTACAAACCATACTCCTATACATGGGCCTTGAAACCTCACGGGCCGTAGTCTCTACTAAAATATTACAACCAAGTATAATATAACTAATCCGGTTTACAATAGCCGGTTTATACCTACTAACCATATCCCTGACATACAGGAAGGAACAAGTTGCTCAACAAGCAAGCTCCAACCGATGCAGTCAACATTTCAAGCCTAAAGTCAAAGAGTAACCAGATGACATATCTTCTTGAAGCTACAATGAGGATAGATAAATGATTGGCCACCCTGACTTAGAATCAAGCTAGCCTAGAGATGATCATTGAAGATAAGTTCCATGCTCTTGATACTAAGGTGACAGAAGTGCAGACCATCGTGAAGAAGCTCAAGCAAGATACAGATAGAGTAAGAATTGTTGCTGGAGTGAGTTCTGACAGTGATGAGGAGGATGCTACCAAGTTTCAGAAGGTGCCCCGAGGATAGAGGACTGAGACAGTGTTAGTGGGAGATGTGAGACCCACTCAGTCTTCCCAAATTGCTGCTGCCCAGGGAGTCACACATGCATCAACTCCACCAGCCCCTCAGACATCAGCTGATATCTTCGCAAAAGGAGTTCTCTCAACACCATCTATGCACACTAGAGACAAAAACCAGAAGACCCCTTCAGGAGCTCCAGGAGATGCCTAGAGAGACGCATAGCCTATGTATATTTTAAACTTTTTGGTAACTTGTTGCCAAAGGGGGAGAAATATATATAGATCATATAGGCTTCGATAGAGAGAGAGTTCTGCCTTTTATTGCACTTGGTTTTTGCTAATATCTTTTGGTGATATTATTTGATGATACTTGTGTGTGAGATGCTACATTTATGGTTGTGTTGATCATACTTTGCTTTGATGATATCTCTATGTGATCATTTGCAATTGCCTTGGTGATGACTACTTGTTATTCACTTATTATCCTTTTGAGTGCTCCACCAAGATGTATGTGATGTGCGCGATGTGACCCATGATCCTACATAGTTGTGCATTTGCATTCAAACAAAAATATTTAATAATGCACAAATTCAGGGGGAGCTCTTGCTTATCACATACTTCTCAAAGCAATGATATATTTCATTCTTTTATCATTTGTCGAAGCTTTGATATATATATGTTGTCATCAATTACCAAAAATGGGGAGATTGAAAGTGAAACTAATCCCCGGGTGGTTTTGGTAATTTATAACAACATATAGCTCATTGAACTAATGATTCCTCAAGCTAAACATTTCAGGAAAGTCCAATAAATGGCATGAAATTTATAGAGATGTGGACCCCTCAAAAAGCTAAGGAAGCAAGTTTGGCAAAATCTCAAGACTCTACCTTTTCACTTTTAGTGATCCAAGATTACATTGAGTCCTTAGGAAAGCCAATACTATTAAAAGGGGATGGGGTGTTGCTTAATGAGTTGGTTGCTCACAATGCTTGATGATATGTTCCAAAACTCTCACACAACCTCTCCACTCCAAACAAGTCAAAACCAAAATGCCAAACTCAGACTCACCGATTTTCATATCCAATCCCACTGAGTTTCCTTTGACTTAGCCAGAGCCATGAACCCTAACATTTCGGTCTCACTGATAAGGCTTTTGGTCTGACCGAGATGGTTTTGTAAGCTCTCTATTACATGTAAATGTATTTCGGTAGTACTGATTTCATTAATCACTCACACCGAGTTCTACCTTGCCAACTCTCTGATGACTTAACCCTAGCCTTCGGTCCCATCGAGATGTCCTAGTCGGTCCCACCAAGATTCCTAAGGATCACATATTTGAACCTTTCGGTCAGACCGACTTCACTGAATCGTTCCCACCGAGTTGGCCAAAATGTGTGTAACGGTTAGATTTTGTGTGGAGGCTATATATACCCCTTCACTTCCTCTTCATTCGTGGAGAGAGCCATCAGAACAAGCCTACACTTCCATTACTCATTTTCTGAGAGAGAACCACCTACTCATGTGTTGAGATCAAGATATTCCATTCCTACCATATGAATCTTGATCTCTAGCCTTCCCCAAGTTGCTTTCCACTCAATCTCTTCTTCCACCATATCCAAATCTGTGAGGAGCTGTTTGAGTGTTGGGGAAACTATCATTTGAAGCATTTGAGCAAGGAGTTTGCTATCAACACACTGTTTGTTACCTTTTGGAGAGTGGTGTCTCCTAGATTGGTTAGGTGTCATTTGGGAGCCTCCGACAAGATTGTGGAGTTGAACCAAGGAGTTTGTAAGGGTTAGCAACTAGATGCAACATATAGTAAACATATAAATAATCCACGAAGCTTCATCGTACGCAAATTAATTAACTAGAGGTACGCAGGTCATTGTACTCAAACTAACAAAGTAGCGTTACGGAAGTTCGGTAGGGACCGTGGACATCACAAAGTTTCATTGCTACAGAAAGTATACAAGCTCAACTGACACATATTATCATCATCAGCATCGTAAATCACTAGAAGTTCCATCCTTCAATATCATCGAGGATGCAGCCTAGTTTCTTGAATGGCGTGAGGTCCTGACATTGCATGGCTATGTGAGTTCAGACATCAGCTCGTGATATAGGGCCGTTGTGGAACATCCCCTTCTCTTCAATGACTTCTTTCATAATGATCGCCACAATGTCCCTCTGGATGCGAAAGAAGTCATCTCTAAGTTTATAATCTGCTTCTCCATGAGATTCTACCCACTTGTGGATATGATCATCATTTCTGCTTGTCATGCAAAGCTTTTGGTGATCCGTTCTGAACTCCATCATGAGATGGAGGAGGTAGAATCTATCATTCTTGCTTGGTTTTGGGACATGGATGCAACAGAAGTTAGTTTTATGCGAGAAACTCGTCTTCTTGTTCCTTTGTTTCATGATCTGCAGGTGGCCACCCCTCAAGCTGAAGCCTTGGAGGGCATCATCTAGAATATTCATTACGTGGGTGTAGTCCTTCTTCTCGTAGTTTCTGGTAGGGTCGAAATACACGGCGTGGGAGACTCGCGGGAAAAGAACGATAAGGATGGCGTGCCCTTTGCTGCAGGTAGAAAAACACCTCAAATTATTCTCCATATGTGCGAGAAGGAATGATTGAAATGTACAAAAGGGTTGAACGGCACTGACTTACTTTGGATGATAAGGCATGAGGACAATTTCCTGGTCCTTATTCTATATAATGAAGTTTTTGAGGTACTCCCTAGCAGTTTTATGCTCAAAGTCGCCGAGACTCAAGAAGGGACTCGTGCATGTAGTATGGATCCGCCACACAGATTTGTGAGACTTCTTCTCTCTTCATGACGGAGTTCATATGTAGTGCTAAAAGGCAGATGATTGTAAAATCAAGTCGCCTTGTCAGAAACATCTCGGAGATATGCTCAAACCACAGGAAGAACACCTTTGTGGGCCGTGTGTCGACGTAGCACTTCCCCCAGGCACACGAGCCGCGTATGTCGGATATCCTGGATCCTTCGAGGCTAGTTGGCTTTTCTCAGTCGACAACACATTGTTGTGCAGTCTCCTAAGATCTCCTGATATTGCCTGGTTTCGGTGGTAGCATTGGCTTGCCCGTGACATGGAACAAGGCGGCACCTTTGATGGGTACACGGTCTTCAAAATCCACCGTCAGGCTGCGATGTGCTTTGGCTTTTTTGTAGGCAGCATTGCCTTTCTTCGCCGGTCTCCTCCTCTCCTTTTGCTTGGGTTAACCTTTCAGACCCTTCCTTAACCCCTACCCCAGTGTTGTCGAGCTAAGCACTGTATGACCCTCGGCTAGCTGAGCCTGTGTTGAGGCGGCATATCCACGCGTGTCCTGTGAGGATTGCATGAAGAGAGACTTCTTACAATCAACCCTGCTAGGACGTTCCTGCCCGGGCAGATCATCCATATCCACATTAGCATGTTGATAGCCCGAGTCGTCATATGGCTGACTCATCATATCTAAGTCACCGTAATAGGCGCCTGTATTGAGGAACCGGAGAGGGTCATCCTCGTCCATCTCATAATTAATTCTTTGTTTTATGGGGGCGATTACATCAGCCACTATTAGACGCCCTTCATCACGTAGTCCGCCACTCTCACCCGGCACTACAGGCGCTGGTAATTGCGTAGGCGGGGTGGTGGTGTTCATATCTGCTTGTTGATGTGTGGTTATTGGTGTGCTCTCGGCCAGCTCCAGTCAAAGAAGATTCTTCGGCCGTAGCAGCACCGAACCCTTGTTGTTTCCAAGCTGCGGCGGGGTCTCGCCATCCTCTCCCCCTAGCCATACTGGAGGAGGCAAATCCTCATGCCCCGATTTGACACTCGACAAGGTAACCCTAAAGTCCCCACCGGGCATCGGCTGGTCGTGGAACGTGAGTTCCAAGGGCTTCATTATCACCGCCTTTCCCACATCCACCTTCTGGCCTTTGATCAAGTAGAGTGCGGTCCATGGGGTTTTGTCGGCCTGCAAACATATGTCTGCGGCGTAAAACATCCGAAAGGCAAAGAAAACGGAATATTCTAGATATATGTTGGTGCGACATGTAATTACTGTTAGGGCGTCGAGCTCAGCCAAAGACGAAGGCCCACCTAGCGCGCCAGAACTAAGGACGAGCTGCTATGAGCGGGTGCGGGAGAAGGCGCGATTGCGTGAGCAGGTGATGGTGCGGTGGTGTTGTTCACCAAGTTCTCTCGACCAAACCGGGCATGGGGAAATCATGTACCATCTTGTATGGATTTTCCTTCGTCCATTTGATGATATCCTGGATCAAGTTAGTAGAGAAACCATTTCCGTAGGCATCTACAGCTGCAGCTGTCGGATCTTGGGTTCCGGCAAAACCCTGGTGGTTCGAACTCTAGGATGCACACGAAGATCTCTCCTTCCACCCTAGCTGGTCTACTCACCAATCCCTAGTCCTAGCTAATCAGATCCGAAGAACAACGGACACAAGGTTTATACTAGTTCGGGTCACCGTTGTGGTGTAACACCCTAATCAAGTGTGGTGTGATGGATTGCCTTGTAGGTCGAGGAAGAACTAGTACATGGGGAGAACAACCTCCTAAGGAGAGGTGTTCTTGTGCTCGAGTGAGCTTCTGAGTGTGTGGCCTTCTATCTGATCAACTCTCGATGAGATGATCTCAATGGTGGTGCCTAGTCCTATTTATAGTGGCCCGGGTCCTCTTCCCAAATATTGAGCGAGAAGGGATCCCACAATGGCCAAATTTGAGGGGGACAGCTAGTACAAGCTATCCTAGCAAAAGGTCGTCTTCGCCTGCCAAAGGTTCTGGTGGTGACGCCATCGTGGGCTCCGCGATGACCTCTGCTCTGCCGTCCTACTGGTCTTGGTCTTGTTGCACCGATATGGAAACCATTGCCTGACGCCTCGGGACTCCTCGCCTGCGCCTGCTCCTTTAGCACCAAAGAGGAAACTGACACCCTGCGCCCGCTAGCGCCCGCCTGGCCTTGGTCGTCACTGCTCACGTCACGAGGACCTCGCGAGGTGCCCCTTGCCTTGATATCTCTGCTCCTCGGGAGCCATCCTAGTGAGGTCGCCCCAGGGGAGGTCGTGCGTCGCCCACCTCGCGAGGCTCGGCCCCTCACGAGGCTCAGCCCCTCGCGAGGGTCTTGAGTGGTTGCTCAAGAGGTTGGGCCGTACCAGGCCGCCTGATGAGCCAAGCCCTGGGCCGCAGGTAGGCAAGTTTGGGTACACCTATTCCCAGAACGCCGACAGTAGCCCCCGGGCCCAAGGTGCGCTCGAGCTTGGCTTCGCGGCGAAGCCAAGGGCCAAGTGCGGAGCACCGCGGGCCCCAAAATCCTGCGGCCTTGATTGACGCGTGGCGATTGATGGGACGTGGGCGTCTCCACTTCCCCACGCAGCTTCGTCGATTGCGCGACTTGACGAGTCCCTGCATGCACAAAAGACCATCATTACCTGCGATTATGGAGGCCGGCGGTTGGCCTTCTCCTGGCTATAAATAAGGCGGCAGGCGAAGTCCTTGCTGCCCATCTTCTTCCCCCGCTCCTCTCACTTTTCTTCTTCCTTGCCCTTCTTCTGGCCGTGCCACTCATGGCACCGACTAGGAAGTTTTCATCCACGAAGAAGGGGGAGACCCGGCAGGAGGGGCAAGGCTCACCACCACCCAGGAGGGGACGAGGTCGCCCCCGCAAGTATGCCGCGACTCCTGCTGTGGCTCCTTGCAGGTGTGGGCGGACCTCTACAGCGCCCGTAGCCGCCCTCGGTAACCGTGGCGGTGGTTCCTCGAGTGGCGGGGATCGCCGCGGCCTTGGCAATCCTATGAATGAGGGGAGGCGCTCCGGGGTCGCCAGGCCTCCCCAGCCACGCTCCCATTTGGCCGAGGTGAAGCTGGGGTTCGTCGTGTGGTCGGAGAGCCCGACATGTACCCGGCTCCAGCTCCCGTGCTCCCTAGCCGGCGAACTCCTTGCCGCGAGCTCTGGCGGCTTTTGGCTACAAGCGGACGGTTGCTGCAGCAGGGCTTCGTGGGTTGCGGTGGAGGTCTCCACTACGGGTGCTATGACTCTAGCCCGCGGCAGGTAGACGTTTGCCCGCGCACGTGGCTTGGGCAGGTGTTGTACCCTTCACTTCAGGTATGACAGCGACTCGACCCTCTTCGTGAGGGTGTTTGGGGAAGACGGGTGCAGCGCCGAGTGCTGCCTCGAGGACAACGACGGCGGTGTGGTGCTTGGCCTGGGTGATGGCCGCAGCTCATCCAGCTACGGCGGCTCCTCCCTCAGCGGCAGCGCCAGCAGCGATGGCTACGACTAGCTGCCACGCTGCCGTGCCCACCTTGAGGGTGGCGCTGGGTCGTCTCATCGTCACGCCCGGGTGAAGCGTGAGGAGGGTTCCGGCTGAGCTCGGGGAGCAGGTCCTCGTGAGCAGCCGCGCCACGGGGGTCGTCACTGGCTGTTCCCGATCTTTCTTTCTTCCTGCATCATTCAAGCAAACAAGTATGGAGCCCTATAAGGGCATGTAATGAACCATGGTTTTTATGATGTTTAGCGCCATGTTTAGTGTTTCGGACCATCACTGCGTGACCTGTGTATTATGTGCTCTTAGGGTGAGGAGACTTATCTCGACACACTCGGAATAGCCCTCATCTCGTGACATTTGACCCTTCGTGAGGCTGCAAAAACTCGTTAGGTGGTTGTTATCCTTTACCGCCCGATGTCCCTGTCGTGGGGCGAGCATGGTCAGTTGCTCCCTGTCCCGGTACCCATGGGGCACGGACATAAGGAGGGGGGCATGCCAATCACAAGCCCCAGCATGGGCGCCTCATGAAGGCTAAGGGAGGCGCGCTGGGGAGAGCACCGGTCAACTGCCGCTCTCCCTAGGCAAAGCCAGAAACTGCTGGAAGGACCACAGAGGGAAACTAAACCAAGCAATTTGGGGAACACCAGAACCTATAGAATCCATTAAAAAGAAGGAAGGGGCAAGCCAACTCCAGAAAGCAAATGAACAGCCGCGTCCGGCACCTAATCTAGTTTTCTCACCAGCAGAGCTAAGTGTTGCCACTAGGACGTGGCAGGGAGCCCCCAAGGCCCGAGGGCGGCTTTCCGGAGACTCCGGTGCGTGTACAGCCCCACTCATTATTATGTGAGAGTGTCACGAGCGGAGATCTTCTCAGGCGTGAGCCTTGCTTCACAGGCACTGGGCCTTGGCTTCTCACGCGCATGACCTTGTTCCTCGCAGGCACGGAGCCTAGTCTTCACAGGCGCAGGGCCTTGTTCCTCGCAGGCACGGAGCCTAGTATTCATAGGCGCATGGCCTTGTTCCTCGCAGGCACGAAGCCTAGTCTTCACAGGCGCATGGCCTTGTTCCTTGCAGGAACGAAGCCTAGTCTTCCCAGGCGCAGGGCCTTGTTCCTTGCAGGCACAGAGACTAGTCTTCACAGGCGCAGGGCCTTGTTCCTCACAGGCACGGAGCCTAG
>LR738711.1:690672317-690728221 GCA_902687465.1 Secale cereale | reverse complement strand
CTGCGGTCCTCCAAGCTACGCTACAAGTATAAAGCGACTCGGTCTTCCGAGCTCCGCCACAAATACAACGTAGCTTGGAATTGCCTAATTTATAAACATCCACTTCGAGTGAAGAGCAACCCTCTCACTCGAGGGCTTAGCTGCGACCACGTGACTCGTCTAAGTTACAATCATTTACTCCGAGTGAAGAGCAACCCTCTCACTCGGAGGCTTAGCTGCGGTCCTCCGAGCTACGCTACAAGTATAAAGCGGCTCGGTCTTCCGAGTTCCGCCACAAATACAACATAGCTTGGAATCGTCTAAGTTATAAACATCCACCCCGAGTGAAGAGCAACCCTCTCACTCGGGGGCTTAGCTGCGACCCCATGACTTGCCTAAGTTACAATCATTTACTCCGAGTGAAGAGCAACCCTCTCACTCGGGGGCTTAGATGCGGCCCTCCGAGCTATGCTACAAGTATAAAGCAGCTCGGTCCTCCGAGCTCCGCCACAAATACAACGTAGCTTGGAATCGCCTAAGTTATAAACATATACTCCGAGTGAAGAGCGACCCTCTCACTCGGGGGCTTAGCTGCGACCCCGTGACTCGCCTAAGTTACAGTCATTTACTCCAGTGAAGAGTAACTCTCCCACCCAGGGGCTTAGCCGCGGACCACCGAGCTACGCTACAAGCATAAAGTGGCTCTGCCTTCCAAGCTCCGCCACAAACGTCGACCCAAAGATTCAAGCAATCAAAGAAGAGCGGCAAACCGAAGGATCAAAATTAGATAAAAGCCCCGCAAGATTCGGGCAAGAGTACTTGGGCCACAGACCCACCAGAGTTTAACAATTACAAATCCACGCGGCATTCCGCGGCAAATGAGATTAATGTATCAAAGTCATGCCTCGGGAGGAGGCGGGCTTGCAGGTGCGACGAACTCGTCCAGATCGATCCCGTCGGTGATGCGAGTGGCGGCTTCTAGGAAAGTCTCCATAAACGACTGGAATTGGAGCTCCTTCGTGTTTGCGACCTTCAGCGCCGCAAGCTTCCTCTCCTTCACCTCCCTGCAGTGCACGCGGACCAAGGACAACGCCACGTCAGCTCCTCCCCGGGCTGCCGACTTCTTCCACTCCTGCACTCGGTCGGGGGTCTCGTTGAGTCGAGTCATCAGGGACTCGAGGTCGTTCTCCTGCACGATCCCCCTCCAGAGCGCAGTGTCGATTCGGGCCATCACTGCCTTCAGTCATCCCAGATAATCTGTGGCCGCAGTAAGGCGGGACTCCAGCCTTAGTGTATTCATGGACACCTCATCCTTCACGATGGAGTTGGTTGGGTCCAAGCCGGGCTCGACCCATCCAGTCTCCTCTTCAAAGTTACGACAGAACTCTGCACCGAAAACAGCAAGTTGAGTCAATAGATAAGATATGGGTCGACCGATCCAACTTTAACCAGGCCGAAGGAGCCATACCTTCGAGCACGAGGTACCATTTCTTGGTGATGTCGCCCAGATACGCCTCAAGATCAACCCTCTTCCGAAAGAGAGCCTCGTACTTGTCGTTCAGGACAGCCTTGGACTTCTTCAGCTGAGTCACCTCTTGATTGGCCGCGTCGAGCGAGCCTCTCATTCTGATGATCTCCGCCTCGAGCGCACCCACGGAAGCCAGCTTCTTTGCCGCCAGTTCCGCCTTATCTTGAGCCGCCTGCTGCGCCGCCACCAGGTCAAGATCCTTTTGCTCCAAGACTGCCTTCAGTTGACCTACCAAAGCCGCCAGTGGACAGATGAACATGAATGAACACAAGGCACATCTACCAAAAAGTTAGT
This sequence comes from Secale cereale, assembly GCA_902687465.1. Classification (NCBI taxonomy): domain Eukaryota; kingdom Viridiplantae; phylum Streptophyta; class Magnoliopsida; order Poales; family Poaceae; genus Secale; species Secale cereale. The sequence continues at coordinate 690,726,420 of LR738711.1, read as the reverse complement.
CGACAAAAGGGCGGGGTCAGTTACCAACCGCATCGTCCTGCGTCTTCTTCAGGTGGTCCCGAGCCAACTGCAAGTCAAGGTTAAGCTGGATTTGCTTCTTCTCAAGATCTGCAAACTTGGCCCCAAACTCGCAAGATTTCTGCATCAACACGACAAAGCAAGGTCATAAGACTACAGTCGAGTCAAAATACTCAACCGCAGTCTCGGGGACTACACCTAGTGGGTGCACTGAGCGTGCCCCCACCGGTTTCACTCGGCCGAGATCAGTCCGGCTCGAGCTAAAAAAAATAAGAAGAAAAGAACACCGAGTGGGTGTGGTATCTCACGAAAACAAAACAGTAGATTCTCTCGAAACCAAAGACTACTTCAATGAAGACAACGTACCTGGACGTTGGCTCGAAGAGCAAAGCTGGCATCATAAGCCGCCATGCTGGCCTCATATGCCGCCTTCGTCCTCCCCATCATCACCTCCGCCCGCGAAAGAAAATAAGAATAAGGCAGATTTCATAGAGCCCACACCTGCGCGGGATGTCGCGGCGTCCGCGGTCTCCTCGTCGTCTCGACCCCGGTCGATGTCCACCGAGGTCGTGGAAGCGGCAGCTCTGAAAGGTTCACTCAGGAGATGAGTCGACAGAAGTTACAGTCGACCTCCAAGAAGCAGAAAGAAACAAGACCAAGCGGCACTTACGTGGAGGCGATGGGTACATCCACCTTGATCCTAGGCAAGGCCTTCCGGGGCTTGGTGGTGGTGACCTTGGGCTGCTTGGGCATCTTCTTGGCGGGGTCAAGAGTGGCCGCTCGAGTGCGTTTGGGCGTCTGAGAGCCCGAGGGACCCGCCTGGAGACGTGCGGCCCCTGGGTCGTTCTTCTCCTTGGATCCACGCGCGTCACGGGGAGGTGACTCGACCTCCTCCCCGCTGCTATAGTCCTCGCTCTCCTCGGTCTCCTCCTCCGACTTCCACTCGGCGGCGTCGCCCGTGCCCTCCTCGCCCTCCTGGTCCAAGTCCCCATTGGCCAGCGAATACATCTCTGTGTAGATCTGCAAAGAAAGAAGTTTGACCAAATATCAGTCGGGCCCGTCAATACAAATCACAAGCCAGTCGACAGAAACGTCGCTCGGAAGCAGAGGACTAACCTTGTCAGGAAGATGGTCGACATCGAACGGGATGACCCTCCCAGATCCCCTGGGGTTGTCTTTATTCCCAGTGATGCACTTCAAGCACTGCACCACGTACTTCGGGTCGGCCGCCTCCGAGTGGACTCGGGACGAGTCGTCGGTGCCAGAATACAACCACATCGGGTTGTTCCGGGATTGGAGCGGCTGGATCCTCCATGTGAGATACGCCTCAAACAGATCCATCCCCGTGACCCCCTCGCGGACTAACTGGACGACCCGCTCCACCAGCATGTCCACTTTGGCCCTCTCGGCCTTACCTACTATCATCGAAGGAGGTGGGCTGGCTCGACCTAGAGTGAATGGAGGAAGACCAGTCGACTGACCCGGAGTCGGACTGTCCTTGTAGTAAAACCAGGTCGACTGCCAGCCCCGAATCGACTCCGGAAAGATCATGGGGGGAAAGGCGCTCCTATTTCTAAGCTGGATCCCGAGCCCGCCGCACGCCTGGAGGACGTGCGTCTTGCCGTCACTCGGGTTCACCCTCTTAACGGTTTGCGAGCGGCAGATGAGGATGTGTTTGAACAATCCCCAGTGCGGTCGGCAACCGAGGAAGTTCTCGCACATAGAAACAAAGGCAGAGAGGAAGGCGATGGAGTTGGGCGTGAAATAGTGCAACTGGGCACCAAAGAAGATCAAGAATGCGCGGAAGAAAGGATGTGGGGGCATAGAAAAACCTTAGTCGACATGGGTAGCGTGGAGGACGCACTCGCCCTCCCGCGGCCGGGGCTCGAGTTCTCCCCCCGGCGCCCGCCAGGAGCCGCGGGCGATCAACCCTTCCTCCTCCAGCTCCTCCAGATCCTCCACCACGATGGTGGACCGGATCCAATCTCCCTGGATCCATCCAGCGGGGAGTCCGGACCTTGACAACGAACCACTCCAACCAGATCGCCTCCCCTTCCCTGACGCCGCCTTCTTCAAGTGCTCCATGGCCGCGGTCTTGTCCTTGCCCATGGCTCGCACGTCGGCGGTCGCTGCGGAGAGAGGGAAGAAGAAACAGAGATGCAGCGGAGAAGCAAGAGCTCAACGGAGAAGCAGAGGCGGAACGAGCAAGATTGGGCGCACAGTGCCCCCCTCTACGGGCTCGGCGCGCTCTTATAACAGCTCGGTCGAGTGGCTGACCGGTGGCCCCGAGCAATCTTATCGAATCCCGTAACAGACGCTGGCGCGATACGTGGCGAAAAAGGAGGCGTGGGGATCGAGGCGTTCGAAGCGCACCTCTCCGATTGATGCGGCACGTCCCGCCCCGCTCGCTTCCCCAAATTACGAAAGCCCCGCCGAATCCGGCGACTGAAGGGCAACCGATCCCGTCGAAAACGGCACGCGCTCACGGTGCCCGACGCCTAGCACAAAGTCCAGTCGACGCAAGAAGTCCAGTTGACACTAGAAGCAGCTATCTCACTCGACGGCTTCAGAATCGATCAAGGCGACCAAGACACAACTGAGGGAGCCTGCCCAAGTCACAAGCTCTGAAACAATCTACCCCAGGGACGTCGAACCAAAACCAGGGCTTCCCTCAACATCCCCTTCCTCAAGCCTCAATCCATTCGGGGGCTACTGACGAGGTTACAAACCTAGGGTAGGGTCACAAGCCTGATCAAGGTACCCCACCCAAGGTCACTACCTTAGAAGATCAAAAGACAAGACCTATGACAGTGGAGGCAGTCGACTGAGACGGTCCAAGAAGACACTCCACTCGACTGACTCTCATACGCAAGACGACTCAACCCCACTCGACCGATCCAAGCACTCGACCTCCGAAGGTCAAGCATCGCTTGGGACATCAACGATCCTGTATTTACTCACTGTAGTAAAGCACCTTAATTACCCTTTACCGCAGGCGTTACCAGTAACGCCTGCCTTAATGTACATTAAACCCTTGGTAACGTGGAGCATGGCTAGGGTCCTGGCGTACTATATAAGCCGCCCCCTCCTCCAGAACAAGGGTTCACACCTCTGTAACACACATATACACACACTAGTCGACCAAGCCTCAGGGCACCGAGACGTAGGGATTTTACTTCCTCCGAGAAGGGCCTGAACTTGCAAACAGCTTGTGTACAACATCACCATAGCTAGGGCCTTGCCTCTCCATTCGTACCCCCTACCCTTACTGTCAGACTTAGAACCACGACAGTCCACTCGAACGGGCCCTTCCTTTTCATCAGCTTGAAGAATGGGAGGGCTCTCACCCCTAGCTTGGAGATGAAACACCCGAGCGATGTTACACAACCAGCCAGGTTCTGCATCTCCTTGAGGGTCTTGGGCGGACTCAACTGTTCGATGGCCTTGACCTTCTTGGGGTTTGCCTCGATCCCTCGGTGCGACACCAGGAAGCCTAGAAGCTTTCCTCACAGGACACCGACCACACACTTTTCTGGGTTGAGCCGCAGGTCTACCTTACGCAGGTTGGCGAAGGTTTCTTCCAGATCTTTGATAAGGGTTGTGGCCTCCCGATACTTTACCATGATGTCATCAACATATGCCTCAGCGTTTCTCCCGAGCTGTTTTCCCAGAGCGATATGCATCAATCACTAAAAGGTTGCTCCTGCATTCCGCAACCCGAACGGCATGCAGGTGTAGCAGTATACTCCGCACGGGGTGAGGAAGGCAATCTTCTGGACGTCTTGCACCGCCACCTTTATCTGGTGGTAGCCTGAGAAGGCATCCATAAAGCACAATAGGTCACACTCGGCGGTGGAGTCGATGATCTTGTCGAAGCGGTGCAGAGGAAACGTGTCTTATGGGCAAGATTTGTTGAGGTTGGTGAAGTCGACACACATGCGCTCTTTGCTGCCTTCCTTGGGTACGACGACTGGGTTTGCCAGTCACTCCGGGTACCAGACCTCGTGGATGACACCAGCCGCTTCTAGCTTACGAGTTTCTTGTACGATGAAGGACTGCTTCTCCGTAGACTGGCGCTGGGCCTTCTGCTTCACGGGGCGCACATTGGGGCATACGTTCAGGTGATGCTCAATCACCCACTTGGGACTCCTGCTAGGTCCTTGGGTTCCCATGCGAATACATCCTTGTTTGCGCGCAGGTGTCGGTGTACTAAGGTAGGGGTACCCCAGTACCCCAACTTGTGCACGGGCAGTTGCAGCTTCCCGCGGCAAGGTTTACTGCGTGCTCGCCGGAGACCTTCCTGTCTCCTATTAAACCATTCAAAAACAAAGTATACAAGACATAAGACCGAGACCCCGGCAAGAGGAGCTTGCCGGGAAGGCCGTACCAGGCTCAAGACTGTTTTCACTAACACAAGACCCTGGCAAGAGGAGCTTGCCAGGGAGAATAGAAGACATCGCCTCGGCGCTGTGCGCGCCCCAGCAAGGGGCCCGGGGAGCGGCAAGTTCCCGGGCCCGGCAAGATCAAGGCCCCGGCAAGGTACTTGCCGGGAAGGCTACGCTGTGTGCCCGCGCTCCAGCTCATCGGCCCACGCGTCGCCCTGGGGCCTATCCAGGGACGCGTGGCGGATGGCTGTGCAGCCTGGGGTACACGGTGGCACACCACGGCGATAAATCCGTCGCCGTGGCGGACGGAGACGCTAAGGCGGGAGCTTTTGGGGTCGACGACGACGGGCATTAAATGCCCTTGTCCCCCACTGTTAAAGTAGGTATAGACCACTTTTCTGTACTGTAGCTCCACTGTTCCCGCACTGTTACAACTACCACCTCTTTTACTTTTTTTCCCCTTTCTCCTACGTTGACACCTGTCGGTGACCCCTTGCGCTATAAAAGGAGGCCCATGCACAACGTGGAGGGGGTTCGAAACCTAGATTACTCTCACGCACGGTGTAGCTGCTTCTTCAAGCTCCCGAGCGCCCCACTCAATACACAACCAAGCAGGAGTAGGGTTTTACGCATCCGTGCGGCCCGAACCTGGGTAAAACTGCCCGCGTGCTTGCTTCGATCTGCTCTTTGTGCTCCCTCCGCCCTCGTACCGCACAGACAAGGGGCTCCGGTCCCATAGGTGTTCGTGGCGGACAGTTTCCCCCGACATCTTTGGCGCGCCAGGTAGGGGGCGTCGAGGTTGTGCGAACCTGATCCGGCGTTCGCGCGGGCGCATTCTTCATCAACTTCTCCAGCTTCATCAGCAACTTCATCAGCGACAACTCCATGGCCCCGAAGAAGAAGCCTTCGGAGGTCGGAGGCCCGTCTGCGTCTCATCCGCCGCCACCAGAGCCAACGGTGGGCGGGGGAGACGCCGTCGGAAGGGTGGTTGCCGGCGAGGACACTCACGGTGCCACCAGATCCAAGAATAGGACGGACGACCGGACCTCGGTCTCCGTGGACGCGCCGCGTCCATCACAGCACACGACGACCCCGCAGCGCCATACCACGGGAGGTGGTATCCGCTTGCTGGGACAAGGCCAAACTGGAGGCTCGCGGGACGCCCCGGACCCCCGTCCGGGCACAAGCAAAGCGAAGGCGCCGGCGCGGGACCCCGCTCCTTCTAACGTCGTTAGAAGTCCGAGCGTATCCCGCTCCTCGCACCGCTCGCCCGCGTTCCCCACTACTCCGGCAGAAGCGCTCGCAAGGGCGCAGCTGCTCCTCGATTTTCCTCCAGCGGCCGACAAGGCCGAAGAGTGGAGGGCCACTATCCGGAGCCTGATAGACTTCGCCAACAACGACTCTCTGCAGCAGCCGTCGGCCTCACGGCCGCGGCAGGCTGAGAAGACGAAGCCTATCGGCGACAAGACTGCTGGGGGTGCGACAAGCGTGCACTCCCCGCCGCAGAAGCAGAAGACGCCGCCCCGCCGGAACAACCCCGACGACGGCTCCACAGCCTCGTCGGACCCGCGGGCCCGTCGGGACCAGCGCCAGGTCCTCGACGACCGGCGAGATGAAGACGCTCGAACCACGATCGAGCGCCGCCGAGAAGCTCGGCGACAATCCGACAAGAGAGCTGGGAACACTGTCGACGCACCCGCGCCCGGTGAACCAGGCGACTTGCCGTACGCGGCAGGCTGCCCTGCGTTCACCCGCGAGCTGCGGCGCGTCCAGTGGCCCAGTATGAAGAACTTTAAGCCCGACGTACCGGAGAAGTACGACGGCAAGACGCACCCCTCGGAGTTTCTCAGCGTCTACACTATCGCAGTGCAAGCTGCCGGGGGGCGCGACGAGAAGATCCTAGCCAACTACTTCCCGCTCGTGCTGAAACCGAACGTCCGTTCGTGGCTCATGCACTTGCCGGAAGGCTCTATCTCTTCATGGGCCGACCTCTGCCATCAGTTTGTTGGCGCCTTCACCGGCGGCCACAAACCCCATGGCCAGGAGAGCGATCTCCACATTTTGGCCCAGAAGGAAGGCGAACCCCTGCGCAAATATATCCAACGCTTCAGCCGGGTGCAGCACAACATCCCAGACGTTCACCCTGCCGCGGTTATCAGCGCGTTCCATCAGAACGTGCGTAACCGCCGCATGCGTGAGGAGATGGCGATGACCAAGATTAGGGACGTCAGCGAGCTCTACGCTCTTGCTGACAAGTGCGCCCGCGCGGAAGAGGGGAGGAAGCTCCCCGGGGAGGATGCTGGCGCAGGGGGAAGCGACAGCGACGACGCCGCCCCGGCAAAGAAGAGCCGGCGGCGGAATAACAGAAAGAAGGGCAAGAAGGAAGTGCTTGCCGTCGAGAAGTCCGGCAAGGAGGCCCCCGCCAAGCAAGCGCAGGCTGGCGGCTCCGGCAAGGAGCCTGCCCCTGCGGCGGCGGCCGACAAGCCGGGTAGCTCCGACAAGCAATACTGTAAGATTCACCGCACCAAGGGTCACGATCTCTCCAACTGCAAGCGCGTCGAGTACCTCGTCGAGCAGCAAAAAGCTGAGTACGAGAGGCGCGACAAGGAGAAGGCCCAAGGTGGCGGGGAAGAGCCCAGCAAGAAGCGGCCGTTTAACGGCCGGGGAGGACGCCGCGGCAAGGCCAAGCAGCGGCAAGGAGATCGACCTCCCCGGGGCCGCGACAACGACGAAGACGACGATGAAGACATGGAGGACGACGAGAACAGCGAGCAGGAGTTCCAGAAGGCCACGGAGGTCCTGTGCGTCGACGGTGGCGCCTCCCTGCACACCTCCCACCGCCAGCTGAAACAGTGGGTGCGTGAGGTGAATGCAGCGGAGCCGCCCGTGGAGTCGCGCAGGCTCCTCAAATGGTCCAGCACGCCCATCGTTTTTGACCTGGAGGATCACCCTGACCGCACCACAGCGGTCGGGTGCTTGCCGATGCTGGTTTCTCCCACCATCCGCAACCTCAAGGTCACCAAAATGTTGGTTGACGGCGGGGCCGGGCTGAACTTGATCTCCTCTGCTGTGATCAAGAAACTCCAGATTCAAGACGGCGAGCTCGAAGAGACCGGTTCATTCCAAGGAATCAACCCGGGAAGGAGCAAGCCCAAGGGAAAGATCACTCTGCCGGTGACCTTTGGCGGGGAGCTCAACTTCAGGACTGAGCGCATCACCTTTGACGTCGCTGATATTCCATTGCCCTACAATGGAATACTCGGCCGTCCCGCCCTCGCCAAGTTCATGGCAGCTTCCCACTATGCCTACAACGTGCTGAAGATGCCGGGGCCGATAAGCGTCATCACTGTCCACACAAGAAAGATGCGCTTATTTGCGCCGACAAGATTTACCGGGATGCGGCAGCTGCGGCCGAGAAGGATACTCTTGCCGCTGAAGCTCCCGGGGGGAAGAAGACGAAGACCAAGTCCGGCAAGTGCTCTGGGACCCACTCCGGCAACCGCACCTCTTCGGAGTGCTGCGCTGCCGTCGAGGACGTTCCATCGAGCTCCACCGGCAAGAGCAAGAAAGGAATGGCTGCTCCTCCGGCAACCAAGAAGGTGTCCGCAAAGGAGGATGGCACTGGTGGTACCTTCACCATCAGTGCCACCCTTGACAGCAAATAGGAAAGCGCGCTCGTCGCCTTCCTGCGGGCGAATGTCGATGTGTTTGCTTGGCAACCATCTGACATCCCCGGCGTTCCCAGGAAGGTGATTGAGCACAAGCTTGCTGTCTGTCCTCATGCGCGGCCCATCAAGCAGAAAGTGAGGAAGCAAGCCGTGGAGCGCCAAGAGTTCATTAACGAGGAAATCAAGAAACTAGAGGCAGCAGGCCTAGTTAGAGGTGTGATCCATCCGACGTGGCTGGCAAACCCAGTCGTCGTGCGCAAGGCCAACGGGAAGTGGAGACTGTGTATAGACTTCACCGATGTCAATAAAGCATGTCCCAAGGATCCCTTCCCTTTGCCGCGCATTGACCAGATCGTTGACTCCACTGCCGGATGTGAGCTACTCTGTTTTCTTGATGCATATTCAGGCTATCACCAGATTTTCATGGCCAAGGAAGATGAAGAGAAGACTGCATTTATCACCCCATGTGGCACTTATTGCTTTATCCGCATGCCATTTGGATTGAAGAATGCAGGCTCAACCTTTGCAAGGGTAGTGTACACAGCTTTTGAGCCACAGATCCACAGAAACGTAGAAGCATACATGGATGACATCGTGGTGAAGAGCAAGAGCAAAGAAACCCTGATTCAAGACTTGGAAGAAACGTTTCAGAACTTGCGCAGGATACAGCTCAAGCTGAACCCCGAGAAGTGCGTCTTTGGAGTCCCCTCCGGCAAGCTTCTCGGGTTCTTTGTATCACAGAGGGGGATTGAGGCCAACCCCGACAAGATCAAAGCCATCGAGCAGATAGAGGCCCCGAAGCGCGTCAAGGATGTCAGAAGGCTTGCAGGTTGCGTTGCTGCCCTCAGTAGGTTCATTTCAAAATCCGCAGAGCGCGCCCTACCTTTCTTCAAAATCTTGAAGAAGGCAGGTCCCATGAAGTGGACTCCGGAAGCGGAGGCGGCGTTGCAGGATTTGAAACGGTACCTGTCCTCCACTCCTATACTTGTCGCACCTAAACCACAGGAAAAGTTGTTGCTATACTTAGCGGCAACCAACCAGGTGGTTAGTGCTGCGTTAGTAGCGGAGAGGGAGTCCGACGAGGAGTCAGCATCACCGGCAAGCGAATCTAGCGACAAGCAGGGGACTGTCCCGACAAGCTCTGGCCCCGACAAGGAAGACTCTGCGCAGGAACAAGGAGAGGTGCGGAAGAAGATGGTGCAGCGCCCAGTGTATTTTGTAAGTTCCCTTCTCCAGGGAGCTAGATCAAGGTACTCTGGTGTGCAAAAATTGCTTTTCGGCCTCCTCATGGCCTCGAGGAAGCTGCGCCACTACTTCCAAGCCCATGAGATAACAGTGGTCACTCGCTTTCCGTTGAAGAGGATATTGCACAATCCAGAGGCAACAGGCAGGATCGTCGAGTGGGCACTGGAGCTGTCAAGCTTTGGACTCAAATTTGAAAGTACTTCAACCATACATAGCCGAGCTTTGGCAGAATTCATTGCTGAGTGGACCCCAACACCAGAAGATGAAGTTCAAGAAACAAGTGCACCCGTGCAAGAAGCGACAAGTGAATGGGTAATGTATTTTGACGGTGCCTTCTCGCTGCAAGGCGCCGGTGCCGGCGTGGTACTCATCGCGCCCACCGGAGAGCACCTCAAATATGTTATCCAGATGCACTTTCCCAGGGAGCAAGCGACAAACAACACTGCAGAATATGAAGGCTTGCTTGCCGGCCTCAGGATTGCGGCCGAACTTGGGATCAGAAAGCTGATTGTGCGGGGCGATTCTCAGTTGGTGGTCCGACAAGTTAACAAGAGCTATCAGAGCCCTTTGATGGAAGCTTATGTCGATGAAGTAAGAAAGCTTGAAGAGCACTTTGAAGGTTTGCAGATGGAGCACGTCCCGAGAGCTCAAAATGAGATTGCAGATGGCCTTTCAAAGTGCGCCGCGATGAAGTTACCTGTGGAACCAGGGACCTTTTTGCTCAAGCTGACTCAGCCATCAGTTACACCATCAATTGGGCAGTATAAGAAGAGAAAGTTGGTCTCCGGCGACTACTTGCCGGCGGATCTTCCTGAACCCGCCGCCAAAGTTCCCAAGATCAACAACAACGCTGAGGAACAGTTTGCTCCTGCAAGCCCTCGGGCTTGTGCAGTTGAAGCAAGTGTTCCCGACAAGCCTCGCCCCGGCGAGCTTGCCGGGGGACCGTCAGCTCCGGCAGGATCAGAGGTCTCTGCCGTAGAAGCTGAGGTTCCCGCAGCGGCCCTCGAGCCTTTAGTCCTTGCCGTCGAGCCTCGGGCTCCAGCATGGGCGCAGCAGATCGTCCGTTTTCTGCAAACTGGAGAACTTCCCGACGACCCTCAAGAGATAGAGAAGATAACCAGACAGTCAAGTATGTATCAGTTCGTGGATAACGAGCTATACAGAAGAAGACTCAACGGTGTCAGGTTGAAATGCATCTCCAGAGAAGATGGACAGAAGCTGTTGGCAGAAATACACGGAGGCATATGCGGCCACCACATTGGCGCAAGGGCACTTGCCGGGAAAGCTTTCCGGCAAGGGTTCTTTTGGCAAGAAGCCCTCCAAGATGCAACTGCACTAGTAACCAAGTGTGAAGCGTGCCAGTTCCATGCAAAGCAAATTCATCAGCCAGCCCAAGCTCTCCAAACAATCCCTTTGTCATGGCCCTTCTCGGTCTGGGGGCTCGATATCCTCGGCCCTTTCCCTCGCGCTGTCGGGGGCTTTGAGTACTTGTACGTTGCAATCGACAAGTTCACAAAGTGGCCAGAAGTAGAGCCGGTGAGGAAGGTGACAGCACAGTCAGCAGTCAGGTTCTTCAGGTCGATTGTTTGCCGTTTCGGGATCCCGAACAGGATCATCACCGACAACGGCACGCAATTTACTAGTCGCACCTTCATGCAGTACGTCCAAGACCTTGGCGCCAAGGTCTGTTTCGCTTCTGTTGCTCACCCGAGGAGCAACGGCCAAGCGGAGAGGGCAAATGCTGAAGTGCTGCGCGGACTCAAAACAAGGACCTTTGACAGGCTGCGCAAGTGCGGAAGGAATTGGATAGAGGAGCTCCCGGCGGCTCTTTGGTCAATCAGAACGACACCGAGTCGAGCCACCGGGCAGACACCTTTTGCTCTAGTCTATGGAGCAGAGGCAGTTCTCCCCACGGAACTCGTATACGGATCTCCTCGAGTACTCGCTTATGATGAGCTCGAGCAAGAGCAACTGCGGCAAGATGACGCATTGCTCCTTGAGGAGGGACGTCTCCAGGCTGCTGTACGAGCTGCTCGATACCAGCAAGCTTTGCGCCGCTACCATAGCCGCAAAGTCAAGGCCAGGAGTCTCGAGGAAGGCGACCTTGTTCTTCGGCGTGTTCAGTCCGCCAAGAATTCCAACAAGTTGACGCCGAAGTGGGAAGGCCCTTATCGGGTGAGACAAGTTACGAGGCCCGGCGCTGTCCGCCTCGAGACCGAAGAAGGCTTACCGGTGAGCAATTCCTGGAACATAGAGCATCTTCGCAAGTTTCACCCCTAAGGCGCGGTTGCCGTGATCCGCTCCGGCAACCACCTTTTGTACAAGCCTTGCCGCTGTTGCATGTAACCCTTTGTACAAAGCCGGGCGCAGACCCCGTGCATCAGTAAAGTTTTCGTGTTTTCGCATCGATTGCCTTTTGCATGCTTCTCTTTGCTATTTGCATGTTCTGTTTGGCATTTGATGCAACACTCAGACATACGGTAAACACTATTACGCCGAAAGGCAATATGCTTGTTTCCCTCTCCCTTTCCTTTTCTCTTAAGCAGAAGGAACGTTCCTCGCGCACAAGTTTGCCGGGGGGGAAGGAGATGGAGGAGGAACTAAGTGCTGTTCAAGTAAGAAGAGCCTTACCGGAAAGCAAGCAACATGAGCAAGCAGCATATGAAAGATAAGTTGTTAGAATTTGACCAGTTCAAATTTTAAATTTTGGTTGTCTTCCTTGAACGATCACACTTTGTATGGAAAACCTGTGCGCGGAGGAACCTACCCGTAGCTTGCCGCACCCTTATCTTGTTTTCGAGTCCACTCAACGATTTAAGTGAGCTGCGACAAGTGTCGCGCCCTTGCCTCGTTTCCGAGTACGCTCAGCAAGCTAAGTGCGTTGCGACCAGCTGCGGCAAGGTTGCTTGCCGGCGAGGACCTTGGCCAGCAGGCTGTTCAGAGTCCAGCGCTCGCGGCAAGGGCCCCTTGCCGGCAAGCTCCCCGGGAGCGAAGGGTGAAAAACATACAAAGTCAAAGATTGAAACAAGGAAGATAACATTGCACTGATTGATTGAAGTAAAGCAAATATCTTACAAGGATAACTTGTCGCAATGGACTAATGAGTTCATAACATAATATGCAGCAACAAAAAGATAAAGATAAATGGAGCCCTAGTCTACGCGGTCGCCTTCCTTCCTGCCAAGCTTTGCCACCTTGGCGATGATGTGGCCGACCTGCTCCTTCAGGGCCTCCGTGTCTGCATCTGCCGGCAGGGTGCGAAGAACGTTCGTGAGGTTGATCCCCGGGTTGCGGTACACGATCTTCGTCAACACCCGCTCCAGAGTTCCCGCGCAGAGCCGGCGCGACTCCTCGGCCAGCTGCGCGGGGATGCGGTTCCGGAGACCTGCAAGAGCCGGAGCGACGCCTCTGAAGAAGAGGCTGAGCTTGGCGCTGTGCGGGAGATCTGGATCCGGCGAGTAGATAAGATGTTCGACCTTCAACGCCAGCAACTCCTGGTCAATATTGGACGCAGAAGAAACCAGCTCTTCGGTCCACACCTCGATAGTCTGCCGGAAGAGCTCGGAGGCCTTGTTGACGCTCTCCACCAAGGTTCGCTCCTTGCGGAGCTCATCCTTCAACTTGGTCTCCTGGGCCCGGGCGGCATCAAGCGATTCCTTCAGGGTGGTGACCTTCAGCTCCAAGTCTTCAATGGAATCCTTGGCGGCCTTCAGCTCGTCACCCCTCTTGGATAAACTCACCTGGAGCTCTGAGTTTGTGTGAGCATCCTTCTCGCGCTCCAGGATGAGCGCGGCAACCTTCTCGGCGCTCACCTTCATCGCCTTCTCCAGTTGTTCAACCTTGGCGGCGAGCTCTTTCTTGGCGTCCTCCGCGGCAACCGCGGCGGCTTTCGCCTCCTTCAACTCCCCGCCAAGGGCAGCCTCGCGAGCGGCAAGGTCTTCTTCATGAGAATCCAGCTCAACCTTCCGCTGCGCGAGCTCTCCCTCTCGCCGGGACATCTCCACCCCGGCGAGACGCTGCTGTTCATCGGCTTCGGCCCTCTCAAGTACCCACTCTTGGTACTCGCCGGCGAGACGCTCACGCTCCTCCGCCACCTGGCGGAGAGCAGCCTGATTGGCGGCGCTGAGCTCCGCCGCACGCTTCTCCATCTCTGCCGCAGCCTTGGCGGCAAGAGCCTCCCGGGAAGCGAGCTTTGCTTGCCTGGCCCGGTAAAGGGCCAGGAGCTGATGAAGCAATCGCTCCTCCTCGGGCCCCTCACCTCCACCGGGCGCCTGGACGATCTTCAGGCCTGCGGAGGCGAGGACCTCTCCGTCGAACGCCTCGCCCTCCGCAGGAGCTCGCGACGAAGACCCCCACGGCATCTGGATGAAGACGCCATTGGGGGCCTCGAGATAGAACCTTTGCTCCTCGCCGGCGGAGGGACCGGTGGCCGGTGCAGCATCCGATGCTCCCGCCACCTCCGGGTCGGCGGTGCGGCCACCGTCCCCCTCCCCGGCCGCTGCGTCCGCAGCCGGAGCAGTCTCTTGCGCGGCCTGCTCGGCGGCCTCGCCCACCTCCTCGACGACTGGAGCGTCGCCGCCGCCGCCCTGCGCGTCCTCCTCCTCGAGGATAATCACCTCCGTCTCCATGGGCACAGGAGGAGGAAGATCTAGAAAGAAGAAGAAGACAAAGAAATTCAAGACTCAAGCAAATACCCAAAAAAGAGACAAGCCAAGAAGACAAGTTACAAAGGTTACCTTGGCGGACGTCCTCAGCGGCGGGCTCCCTCGCCGGGGAGCTCGGCCTCGTCGGAGTAGTCGCCCTCGCCGGGGAACTTGGCCTTGGCGGGGTGGCCGCCCTTGCCGGGCTGCTCGTCCTGGGCGGGGTACTCTGCCTTGGCGGAGTACCCGCCCTTGATGGAGCACTCTCCCTTGCCGGAGAGTCCTGCCTTGGCGGGGATGGCGGTGCCTGCGGCTCCTCGGCGGTGGTCTCCGGGCGCTCTTCCCGCTGCGGCTCCTCCTCTACACGGAACAAGGCAAGATATGTCAAAACATGAAGATAAAATCAAAAGCCTCAGACGTACCCCGACAAGCGTAAAGAAAGAACCCCAGACTTACGCTGGGGGCTGCGCTGCGGGCTGCGCTGGGGGCTGCTCATCGGAGCAGTGCCAGAGTCCGGCAGGCTCGGCTCCGGCGCGCCCTCTGTTGCCGCCGCTGCCGAGTCCTCCGCGACCTCGGCCTCGGGCGCCTTGGCTTTCTTCGCTGCGCGATGGGCCAGGGTCCTGAAATCAGAACAGAAGACAGAATCAGCGTCAGCGGAAAAATCAAGATAAAAATCAAGAAGATATGAGGTCCCGAATCCTTACTCTTGGTCCTCCTCGTCGTCCTCGCTCAGGGCGGAGAAGTCATACTCCACCGTGGGCGCGTCGGCGCGAGGAGCGGAAGACGAAGACTCCCTCGCGCGCTTGGTGCTCACCGGGGCTGGGGGCTGCGAAGACCCAGCCCCTGTGGCTGCCGGCGCCCGGGGGGCGGGCGGAGCCGCTGCTCCGCTCCGAGAAGACCCCTGCCGGCTCGCTGCCGGCCTGCGGGGCGCCTCCGTCGTGGTCCGCGCACGGGCCGCCTCTGCTGCGGCTGGTGCGCCGGACGGCCTTGGCGCGGCTTGACTCCCCCGGGGAGCCGCCCGCCGAGGTGGCTGTTGCCGGGGCGCCTGTGCCTTTTCCCCCGTCGCCGCCTTGCGGAGGCGCTTTGCCGGGGACTCCTTCGGGCTTGCCGGGGGCGGGGAGCTCTCCGACGAGGAGAGGTCGTCGGCGTATAACTCCGTAGATCCGCCGGAGTCTTCGGCCTCCTCCTCCTCCTCCTCCTCTGCCCCGGCCGGCTCGCTGGGCCCAGCATCCAGCGCCGCGGCCCTCTTTCCCTTGGCGCCTCCGCCCCTCGCGGCGCCTCTGCTCCCTCCGGCGGTGCCCTCCCTTGCCGCAGCCTCCGTCGCGATCCCATGGATCCCGGAGTGCCTCAACAAGGGGACCCCGGCGAGCGCGTCGGGTGGGAGGTTCAGCAACCGGCGGATCTCCGCCTCTTCCGCCTGGGTGGACGCCTCTTCGGCCTCCGCCTCCTCCGGCGAGAACCCGAAGACTCCTGCCGCCGCGGCTGTGGCGGCCTCCTCAGCCCGAGAAGCTATGTATGCGATTTCCTGGTCGGTGGTGTCCCGCGTGTGCAGCTTGAGGTCCTCCTTGTTCCTCGCCACCTCGGCGAGGTTGTCGTAGAAGTTGAGGACGTCAATGGGCTTCGGGGCGATCCACGAGCGGTCCAAGCCATGCGAGTCGCACATCGGCATCATGGCAAGGATCCGGTCCCTCGCGGCGTTGTTGCAGAGCGGCACCACTTCCCGGGGAGTCCTGAACCACTCGGGGTGCGTCGGGTCGTACTTGAAGAGTTCTCGTACCATTCCGCGCAGCTCCAGAGTGGTGAAGTTGAAATTAAGCCCGGGGCGCAGCCTCATGATATCTGCCGGGCCGCCGTACTCCCAGGCCGGCCTCTTCCGGTCTTGGAGAGGGGCGATGCGCCGGCGGAGGAAATCTGCGCCCACCTCGGCAACCGACAGCCGGGCCATCCGAAGACAGAGAATCCGGACGAGGGCGATGTCGAGCTTGACGTCGTCGGAGTCTAGATCACTCCAATCCCTGCCACGCACGATGGGCGTTGTGCGCGGCGCAGTGAAGGCTTGCGGCTGGTCTTCTACAATCCAGCACCACTCCGCTTGCCATTCTTCCCACTTGCCGCGGAGCTCCCCCGGCAAGTACGACCCCTTCTTGTTGAGACGGAAGACCCAAGAAATTCCTCCGGAGAGGGGGGCATCGGCCTCGGCTCTAGGAGTGAAAAAGTGTCTAAAGAGGGCTACGTTGGGGTGGACTCCTATGAAGTTTTCGCACATATGTGCGAAAACAGCCATGGTGAGAATGGCGTTGGGGGTGAAATCAAGCAGATGGAAGCCATACGTATTCATGATATCACAGAAGAAGTTCGAAAAAGGAGGACAGAGACCACAGTGGAAAAAGGCAGCAAAGAAGTGATACCCGCCGGGATAGTTGTCCTTGGCGGCGGCCGGGTATGCTCGGGTGCGGGGATGCGCATCGGTGCCCTTGGACCAGAACAAGTAATACTTGTTCCAGAGTTCTTGCACGCCGAGCTTCGGTGGGAAGACGACGTGCCGCTTCCGGTAAGCGATGAGCTTGGCTGCTTGCTCGGATTTCTCCTTCTTGGATTTCTCCGCTTTCGCCTTGTCGGTCTTTGGGGCCATGGCGGACGCGGCGGAAGGAAGCGGACGAGGAGCTCGGCGGCGGCGGAGCTGTGGAGGCGGAGCGCAAGAAGGAATCTTTTGCAGGTGGAAGACGACGTAATGAGAGCACAGGGAGGGGAACCGCGCCCGCTACCTCTGCTTTTATGGGGGAGTGGGGGGCGTTTCGCCCTTTCCATTAAGAGATCGTGGGCACGTCCCATCCCACGGCGCCGCAATCGACGCGTGCCGTTACCGTGGGGTGCGGCGGATATGGAAGTGGATTCGGCGCGCCGCGGGCCGCGGGTGCCCGTGCACTGTTTTGGGCCTGGCCCAACAGCGCTCGGCACCGTGTGTGGCCCAGGCCCGGGGGCTCCTGTCGGTGTACTAAGGTAGGGGTACCCCAGTACCCCAACTTGTGCACGGGCAGTTGCAGCTTCCCGCGGCAAGGTTTACTGCGTGCTCGCCGGAGACCTTCCTGTCTCCTATTAAACCATTCAAAAACAAAGTATACAAGACATAAGACCGAGACCCCGGCAAGAGGAGCTTGCCGGGAAGGCCGTACCAGGCTCAAGACTGTTTTCACTAACACAAGACCCTGGCAAGAGGAGCTTGCCAGGGAGAATAGAAGACATCGCCTCGGCGCTGTGCGCGCCCCAGCAAGGGGCCCGGGGAGCGGCAAGTTCCCGGGCCCGGCAAGATCAAGGCCCCGGCAAGGTACTTGCCGGGAAGGCTACGCTGTGTGCCCGCGCTCCAGCTCATCGGCCCACGCGTCGCCCTGGGGCCTATCCAGGGACGCGTGGCGGATGGCTGTGCAGCCTGGGGTACACGGTGGCACACCACGGCGATAAATCCGTCGCCGTGGCGGACGGAGACGCTAAGGCGGGAGCTTTTGGGGTCGACGGCGACGGGCATTAAATGCCCTTGTCCCCCACTGTTAAAGTAGGTATAGACCACTGTTCTGTACTGTAGCTCCACTGTTCCCGCACTGTTACAACTACCACCTCTTTTACTTTTTTTCCCCTTTCTCCTACGTTGACACCCGTCGGTGACCCCTTGCGCTATAAAAGGAGGCCCATGCACAACGTGGAGGGGGTTCGAAACCTAGATTACTCTCACGCACGGTGTAGCTGCTTCTTCAAGCTCCCGAGCGCCCCACTCAATACACAACCAAGCAGGAGTAGGGTTTTACGCATCCGTGCGGCCCGAACCTGGGTAAAACTGCCCGCGTGCTTGCTTCGATCTGCTCTTTGTGCTCCCTCCGCCCTCGTACCGCACAGACAAGGGGCTCCGGTCCCATAGGTGTTCGTGGCGGACAGTTTCCCCCGACAGCAGGAATCTAGCCAGTGCCTCTTCTTGAGCTGGGGGAAGGCCGGTGCCAATGGTGAAGGCGACACCTGGTGGCTCGTCTTCATACACCGGCACCTGCTTCATCTCAGCTTGGACATGGGAGAAAAGTTGCTTCTTCTTTGCCGGTGCAGCCCCCTTGGCCCCAGGGGCGGCTTCACTGGCCGGATGTGCTGCCGCAGCGGTCCAGAAGGCGTGCTTGAGGGCCGCCAGAGCTTCCTTGGTGTCTCCTGCCACGGTGAGGACACTGCTGCTCCCCGGCATCTTCATGAGGTTATTGGCCGGATTGGTTGCAGCCATGAACTGAGCTAGCGCGGGGTAGCCGAGGATGGCATTGCACGGGAGGCCAATACGGGCGACGTTAAAGTCGATCAGCTCGGTGCGGTAGTTGTCGCGGGTGCCGAAGGTGACCGGGAGGCGGATCTGCCCCAGAGGGCTGGTGGAACCGCTGCTGACCCCGGAGAAGGGCTTGGTGGGGCGCAGCCGCTCGAGCGGCACGTGGAGCAAGCTGAAAGCCTCCGCTGACAGCACATTGAGGCCAGCCCCACCATCGATGAGGGTCTTGGTGACTGCCACGTTGCAGATGGTGGGGGTGCAGAGCATCGGGAGAGCGCTTGAGCCCGCGGTGGAAGCGGGGTGGTCCCCTGAGTCGAAGGTGAGGTCAGTCTTGGGCACCGCCCATCCAGGAGGAGCCCCCTGGCGTACGGAGGCGACGCCTGCCTGGCGAAGGAACTGCTTGTGGCACCCCTGATCAGAGCGACCGGTTTACCTTGCATTGCCAGCCCAGAGACCTTGACTTTTGGCAACACACAACTTCTTGGTACAGAAGACAACCGCCTTATTGATACTAGCGGACCACAGTTTTACATAACCGCAAGTAGCGAGGCCAAGCGGCACAGACGGTGCGGCTGGACAGTATGTACATTATTTAATGAACATAAAAGGCCTCGGTAATAAAAACTACGCAGCAGCGGAACGACTTCGTAGCGGAACTCCATCTCAGAGGGACACCGATGTGGACATGGTCTAGACTCGGACGACACTCCTTTCCAGCGAAACTTTCCTGAAATCTGGCATGACACGCCAGGTCAGTACATTGAATGTACGTACAAGCTTACAACAAACAAAATCATAATGACAAACAATATCATGATAATTATTCAATTGTTAAAATGCAGCACCATACTTGAATATATATACAAATAACATGCTGTGCTCATGCTCTTGCGAAAACAGACCCTCGGTCTGACTTACCCATAGTGATTCTTCTTAAACTATTAACTTGTTCATCTCAACAGGACATAATTCGTGATGTTTCCGACGATCACAACCGTGACCATACTTGGTCTCAAATTATCTCGGTGGCTCTTCCACTATAGTACAAAAATTCATAACTTAATGACCAAATTTTATTATATTTTGACCCATGGTGTGACTTACTCTCGACCGTGTCCATTATCGTGGACTCGGCTATCGATAGATTAATTACACTCTGCAGAGGTAGTGCACTGCACCCACACCACAGAACCCATGGCCTCGCTTTCCCATTCGGGTGGACCAACGGCGTTCCGACAGAACTCTTCCATTGCCATGACAGTCTCCCGGCCACTCAGACTCATTCCCCACTAGAATAGTCCTGGGTGGCCTCGTGCCTACCAAAGGCACACCGACAACCGTCGTGGCCAAATAGAAACTGTCCCAAACGGGGACTCGGTACCATAAACTTAACAACGGGCACACAAGGTTATGTCTGCTTACCGGGCCAGGGTACTGCATGATCATAACCTTCCCTACTTGGAGGTACCGACCAGAGGCATGACAACAGACCGAATAAAGACCTTCCCATAAAGGCAAATGTGGTTGCACTGGGAAAAACTCGATTCAGTGGCACCATTACCCGGTCAACAATTTATTCAAATTGAGTTATTAACAGGTTCAACTAAAAATAAATAAATAACCAGTGTCATAAGATGACTTGCAAATACAACATACCAACATGCATTACCAAAAATAACTGGGTCAACTTTACATTACTAAGTGCAAGCATCACAACTTCCAACATTATTCTGGTTATGATTTACTTTCAATTAAGAACAGAAAAATATTCTAGCAAAATTTTACCGTAGTTCTTATGCAAGAAAAATATCTTCACATATAGCTATTTATATGCATACCCATATTAGTTCTCCATGATCCAAACTTTCTTCTAGCTATCTTAATAACTTAAACCAACTTCCATCTTTCTGTAAACTAAATGAAATAACTAAATACAGCAACCAACAGAAAGTAATTAACAAAAATAATTCATGTGCATAAATTAAATCATTCATTCAAGTTGGAAATTCACAAATATTGAAATGGCATCATGAAAATGTTGCAGTGGCTTGCCTTAGTGCAAATGAGGTTCACAAGCCTCCTGGTGATCCTCAAGACAAGCTTCACCTTCTGAAAATAATTAAAAGTACAAAAAGAAAATATCAAGAACCATTCAAAATTTCACCAGAAAATCTACACAGCACCAAATAGTCTCATTTTTAGTGTGCTGCAAGATTTCTTTACAAAGAACACAATGCAAAAAGAATCAATTCATTTGGACTTATGGTTAAAAAGTTATTGCAGTTTGAAGTGTTCTGGAATATATTTAAATTTGGAATTTAAATAAACAGACTGAAAGGGGGGTGACGTCGAAGGCGTAAAGACCCAGGGCGCCACCACTCGTACCACTTCGCGTGGGTACAGAGAGGCTGACTAGCGGGCCCCGCTAGTCAGGTGAGGGGAGAGAGGGAGAAGAACAGGGGCGGCTGCGGCCTCGCCAGAGCGCACGCCGGCGACGCGGGCTCCTTGGCCAAGATGGGAGGGACGGAATGATAGAGGAGATCGAGGCACACCTTCCCGTACCCGTAGAGTAGCTAGGGGTGGTCGGACGACGTCGGAAATGGCCTTGCAGGCGGAGGCAGAACGGGGTGGTCGCCAGAGTTGAGGAAGACGGCGAGCAACGGCGACTCCAGAAGCTCCAACTAGGTGGAACAGCACCACCAAAGAGTGGCGGAGGCTCTGGAAGGTTTGCCCTAGCCTGAGAGTGACTGGAGCTACCGCGACGACCCGAGGGGATCGTCGGCGAGCTCAAGCTCGGGGACGGCGGCCTGTGGCCTGCCCGACCGGGCCACGAGGTTCTACGTAGTCGTGGTGTGTGTGGGAGTGGAGCTGGGTGCTCGGGGAGGCTGGGAGGAGTCATATATATAGGCGAGCCGAAAGGGGGGTTCGGGGCTCCGCCGGCGACACCTGGACGCTGCGCCCAACGACGAATGGCGTAAGTGAGAGGGGGAGAAGGCAACGGGGTTCACGCGGGAGCTGTGGACGGACGGAGACGAGCACAGGGGCGCTGGAGTGGCGACGAGCACAGTGCACACCGCACTGTTGCCTTGGCCGGACTGCACCCATGCTCGCTGCGGCGAGCTTCGGCGTCGCGAGTGCCAGGGGGACGCCATAGAGGTCGAGACGAAGATGGTGGTGCGGTTTGGCAAGCCCTGGCAGGCACGGAAGCAAGCACGCGCGAAACAGAGCGTGCCGACAGGCAGCCTGGAATGGTGCACACGCGTGGTCACCGCGTGAACTTTCCCTACTGGCCAACTTGGAGCCAAAGATCATGTCCGGCGTGTTGTTCGTGGTAGATATGAGAGTTACCTAGGTTTAGTTTGGTTCCAGGCGCAGTAGAAAGAAAATCACACGACTGGTAAGTTTTTGGACAGAAACTTTGAGAGCTTACTGAGGTAAATTGGCTAAGAGTTGGAGGCTGTGCTTTGGAGGCTAGTCCTAAGTTACTAAGGTAAAGATGCACAAGGAGTTTCAGAAGCAATGGAGCAAGTAAAATGGTAGTTGCGGTAGAAACTACCATTTCTGTCCAGAATAGAAAAGAATTTCTGTAGCAAAAATATTCCAAAAAGTGGTGCAATATTTATGCTCACGAATGTGTCCTAGGGTCCAAAGAATATTTATGAATTTCCTCAGATTTTTGTGGGCCAGAAAAATTGGGGTTGCTTTGGAGCACAATGGGCTTATCTAGGGTTTTGAAGTGAAAAATGAATATTTTTCAATAAAGAAAAATATTCCAATAATTATATTAGGGTGAACCAGAGGGAAAAGATGATTTGAGATGGATATGAGGCACTTGGGTGAAAGCCAAGGGTACCCAAGTGTTTAAGTCCATATGAAAGATTCAAAAATCCCAATAGTTCAAAATAAATTCAAATAAAACTAAGGCAAACAAAAGAGGTCAAAAATCAGGCTCTCACACTGCTTGATGTGGCGGCCGGAGGCCGGAGCTTGGGAGCCGCCAAGGAGGGCTGCGATGACGTGGGACGCCGGCGCCCCGAAGCGTGAGGCGAAGAGGTCGCGCAACTCCTCCCAGGATGCCATGGACAATTCTGGCATGCTGAAAAACCGGGTGCGCGGTACACCGGTGAGCGCCATGGGGAGCCAGCTAGCCATGACCTTGCTGTCGCCGCCGGCCGCCGAGATAGCCTCTTCGTAGGACTAGAGGTAGACAGCCGGGTCCGTCGCTCCGTTGTAACGGGGCGACAAATCTGGCCTAAACCTGGGTGGCGATTACACCCGTCGCAAGGCAGGGGTGATGGCCCGGTGGCCCAGAGCGCTGCCGCGCGCATCCACCAAGTCGGTCGGAGGAGAGGTGCTTTCCATGGGAACCTGGCGGGCAGAGAGCGGGATGGACGGGGAGGCGGAGTATTGGCACACCCCTACCTGGCGTGCCAAATGTCGGATCTTGGGTTCCGGCAAAACCCATGTGGTTCGAACTCTGGGGTGTGCACGAAGATCTCTCCTTCCGCCCTAGCTCATCTACTCACCGATCCCTAGGACTAGCTCGTGAGATCTGAAGAACAAGGGACACAAGGTTTATACTGGTTCGGTCCACCGTTGTGGTGTAATACCCTAATCCATTGTGGTGTGGTGGATTGCCTTGTAGGCTGAGGAAGAACTAGTACATGGGGAGAATAGCCTCCTGAGGAGAGGTGTTCTTGTGCTCGAGTGAGATTATGAGTGTGTGGCCTTCTATCTGATCAACTCTCGATGAGATGATCTCAATAGTGGTGGATAGTCTTATATATAGTGGCCCGGGTCCTCTTCCTTAATATTAAGCAGGAAGGGATCCCAAAACTGCCAAATTTAAAGGGGGACAGCTAGTACAAGCTATCCTGCCAAAAGGTGGGCTTCGCCTGTCAAAGGCTCTGGTGGTGACGCCGCCATGGGCTCCGCGAAGACCTTTGCTCTGCCGTCTTGCTGGTCTTGGTCTTGTTGCACCGATATGGAAACCTTTGCCTGATGCCTCGGGACTCCTCGCTTGCGCCTGCTCCTTTAGCACCAAAGAGGAAACTGACACCTTGCGCCCGCTGGCGCCCGCCTGGCCTTGGTCGTCACTGCTCACATCACGAGGACCTCGCGAGGTCCCCTTCCCTTGATATCCCCGCTCCTCAGGAGCCAGCCTAGTGAGGCCGCACCAGGGGAGGTCTTGCGTCACCCGCCTCGCGAGGCTCGGCCCCTTGCGAGGGTCTTGAGTGGTTGCTGAAGAGGTTGGGCCGTACTAGGCCGCCTGATGAACCACGCCCTAGGCCGTAGGCAGGCAAGTCCGGGTACCCCCGTTACCAGAACGCCGACAACAGCGACTACCTTCTGTAGCAACTGATCATTTTTCTCCTCACCTGCTTTTTTCGCGTCCTCAACTGCATTTTTCTCGAACGCAAGCTTCACCTTCTCGTTGATGTCCGCCTGACAGAACTTCTTTTTCTACTTCTTGGCCTTTAGCCCTCGTTGTAAAATACCTTCCAAATGGCGCCTTCTCCAACGCCGTGCACACGTCCATATTGTGGCCGCTGGTCCAAAGGGAGTCCCTTAAGTTCATTCAAGGCCCAATTTAGAGGGGTCTCCCACTTGGGCATCATCAACGAAGACTAGCTTTCGGCTGCAAGCTGGTGTTGCTTCTCCTGTAGAAGGAATGTGAACCGTTTGCGAATGTGTAGTCGATTTGATCAGAAGCTAAATCTAAGGTGGTAAAAGAATAATTACCAGTATTCTAATCAATTTCCTCGTGATTGGGTCCATGTCAAAAAATCTTCTTTTTCTTGTACCACTTGTAGCGGGACCTAGTGAAGTCACGCTCCAAGGGGTTGGTGAACTTCGCGAAGGGGTCTGGGAGACCCGCGGCTACACGTTCCGCATCCTCTTTATCCATATGGGCCTTTTGCCAAGGTAGCCACGGCTTCCGAGGCGTTGGTTCCCCGTGTTCCTTTGCTGAAGGCTCTTATATTTCGCAGCCTTAGCTTTGGCTTCCTCGGTAGCGCAAGTATCCTTGAACTTTTGGAACTCCTCTTTCGTAAGTGTCGAATTTACCTCCAAAATCTTGGATAGGGGTCCCTCAACCTCAATAGCTCCTTTCACCCTCCCTTTCCAGGAGGCCAAATCATTGTTGAACATGCCCATGGTGTGATTGTTAATCTTTTTCATCTTCGGATCATCCCATGGTTGTTCTATGCTGTCATCCCGGTCGGGGAACTTGAATCTCTTGTGCAACTTCATCAGGAGCAACTGCCTCAAATGTCCAAATTCCAAACATCACATGTCCAACCAATGAAAAATATAGAACTTGAAACTAAATTCAGCCTACCTAAAAATTTCGTACTAATTAACTAGGTTCATACAACCTAATATGTCCAATGGTAAATACTAATTAAATACCTACAATTCTGTTAACTACACCTAAAACACCTAAAACACCTATAATTCATTTAAATAGGGTTCATACCAACTAATTAACTATAGGGATTATACTAATTCTATTTTTTAAATAGCAACAATAGCTTTAATAAAAAAATAGCTTTAGTTTGAAACCTAGGGTTCATACTTACTAATTAACTAGCTAGGGTTCATACTAATTAACTAACTACCACTAAAAAAATAGCCTAGGGTTCATACTAATTCATAATAACTAGCAATAAATAGCAGAGAAGAGGGGAGGGGAGAGGGCTTATAGAGGGCAGAGAGACAGATGGGGTCGGGGGAGAATGCATGGCACCGAGGCAAGGCAGGGTCGGGGGAGACGGCGCGACACCGAGGCGAGGCGGGGTCGGGGGAGACGACGACTCCGGCGATGGTGAGGGCGAGGGAGACGGTGCGGCACCGAGGCGAGGCGTGGTCGGGGGTGAGGGCATGGACTCCGATGAGGTCGAGGGCGAGGGCATGGGATCGGGCGAGGGCACGGGCTCCGGCGGCGACGAGGGGGTAATACGTCTTAGTCGTATCTATAATTTTTGATTGTTTCATGCCAATATTATTCAACTTTTCCATACTTTTGGCAACTTTTTATATGATTTATTTAGACTAACTTACTTACCGAACGCCCAGTGCTAGTTCCTGTTTTCTACATGTTTTTTCTATCGCAAGAAATCCATATCAAACGAAGTCCACATGCAATAAAATTTCACGGAGAATTATTTTGGCATATATGTGATTTTTGGGTGTTGGAAGCAACGCAAATGGAGGCCCACCGTGACCACAACCCACCAGGGCACGCCACTAGGCCCATGCGCGCCCTGGTGTCTTATGCCTTCCTCGAACGTCGGTTGGAGCTGTGCTTCGGGCACAAGGAAGCTTATATCCGGGAAAAAATCGTGTAAAAACCTCAGCACAATCGGAGTTATGGATCTCCAAGAATATAAGAAACGGTTTTCGGCCAGATATGGGGGACGTAAAACAGAAGAGGACAGAGAGACATGTCCAATCTCGGAGGGGCTCTCGCCCCTCCCATTCCATGGAGACCAAGGACCATAGGGGGAACTCTTCTCCCCCTCGCTTCCGGTGACGCCGGAGTGCCACAGAGGCAACGATCGGGACGGCGATCTACATCAACAATCTTGCTACCGTCCACACCAACTCTCTCCCCCTCATTGCAGCGGTGTATCAACTCTTTCCTCTTGCTGCAATCTCTACTTAGACATGGTGCTCAACTCCATACAATATTTCCTAATGATCTATGGTTATCCTATGATGTTTGAGTTGATCCACTTTGTCCTGCGGGTTAATCGTGATCTTGGTAGGTATGATTGTATATTTTATTTTTGGTGCTATCCTACGGCGCCCTCCGTTTTCACGCAAACATGAGGAGCCCCCATTGTAGGGTGTTGCAATATGTTCATGATTTGCTAATTGTTTGTTGCGGGGGATGGCAGCAGCCCGAACGCGGATAAGTGGGGTATGATGTATGGGAGTAAAGAGGACTTGATACTTAATGCTATGGTTGGGTTTCACGACCTTAATGATCTTTAGTAGTTGTGGATTCTTGCTAGGGGTCCAATCATAAGTGCATATGATCCAAGTAGAGAAAGTATGTTAGCTCATGCCTCTCCCACATATAAAATTGCAAGAATGATTACTGGTACTTGTTATCAATTACCTAGGGACAAGTAACTTTCTTGTTGACAAAAGCTACCTACTAAACCACTAACTTAGTTGTTCTTTATCTAAACAACCCCTACTTTGTATTTACGTACTCTTTATTATCTTGGAAAACTATCCCAAAGTATTTATAGTTTCATACTTGTTCTAGGTAAAGCAAACATCAAGTCTGCGTAGAGTTGTATCGGTGGTTGATAGAACTTGAGGGGATATTTGTTCTACCTTTAGCTCCTCATTGGGATCGACACACTTACTTATCGGAAAAGGCTACAAACGATCCCTTATACTTGTGGGTTATCAAGACCTTTTTCTGGCGCCCTTATCGGGGAGGTATAGCGTGGGGTGAATATTCTCGTGTGTGCTTGTTTGCTTTATCACTAAGTAGTTTTTACATTGTGCTCTTGTTTTCTATCTTTAGTTATGGGTAGAAAACGCAAAACACCAAAAAAATAGTGGTACCTACTGAGCCAATGGTTGAAGAACCACCCAAAATCTATCACACTAGTGAAGCTTTTTACTTGGATAATCTTTGATCCCTATGTGCTCAGGCTAAAACCCCAACTAGCTTACTTGAGGGGAAATCTTTAGATGAGCATGCTTGTTATGTGCGACACCGCATATCTGAAAAAGGGAAAATTTTGTGGCATCATATCAATACTTTGAAGTGCTATGCTTGGAATTTATGTGAAATATATGATTGTAATTGTTGTTCTAAAGACCCTAAGAAACACCTTCCTTACCAATGTGAGTACAGTGATAATGGAATCATATCTTCGTATGCTAAGGGTGTTTATAATTACTATGATGTTCAACAAATTGAAGAATTTGTTGCTTTTAGGGGTACTTGTGAAATTGCTTCTTTCATTGAAGAGTGTGATACTACTCTCTACAAATCTGAAAATTTGGCCATACTTAAATATTGCTACGATAATTATGCTTCTAATCCTTATATTAAACCATATATTGAGGACTCCTCCGCTATCCAAGAAGAGACTAATATTTTGCAGGAGTCTATGGAAGAAGAAGTTAATGACATTGTGAGATCATTGGATGAAAAAGATGAGGAGGAGAGCGAAGAACAAAAGGAGGAAGAGCGGATTGATCACCCGTTCCCACCTTCTAATGAGAGTAACTCTTTATCCCATACATTGTTTATTTTCCCTTCGAATTTACCGAAGGATGAATGCTATGATCTCGTTGATTCTTTTGAAATATCCCATTTTGATGATGCTTGCTATGCTTGTGGCCAAGATGCCAATATGAATTATGATTATGGAGATGAACTTGCTATTTTTCCTTATATTAAGAATGAAATTGTTGCTATTGCACCCACACATGATAGTCCTATTATCTTTTTGAATTCTCCCGACTACACTATATCGGAGAAGTTTGCACTTGTTAAGGATTATATAGATGGGTTGCCTTTTAGCGCTGCACATGATAATTTGTATGAATATAATATGCATGTTCTTGCTGCTCCTACTTGCAATTATTATAAAAGAGGAACTACATCTCCGCCGCTCTATGTTTCCAACACAATAAAATTGCAAGAGACTGCTTATACTATGCATTGGTCTTTACTTGATGTGCATCAATTGTTCTTGTATGACATGCCGATGCATAGGAAGAGAGTTAGACTTTGTTGTTGCATGACACATATCACTTTGTGCTCACTACTAAATGCCAAATCATTGCTAGTGAAAATTGGCTTTGATATACCTTGGGATCCGGGTGGATTCATTACTTGAGCACTTTATGCCTAGCTTAATGGCTTTAAAGAAAGCGCTGCCAGGGAGACAACCCGGAAGTTAAAAAAGAGTCATTTATTTCAGTTGAGTGCTTTTATATAGTTTAAAAATAAAATAATATCGAGGGTAACCTAAAACTTTTTCAAAAAGAAAAGTGAAAGTGAGAGTGACAAGCATTGTGAAAGTGGGGGACGTCCTTAAACTTGTACATGCTCATGGAAACTTTGTGAATCTTATTTATAGAAACTTTTCAACAAAAATAATTACCCCTTGTACAATTCCATTGTATTATAAAAATAATGTGCCAAGAGTTCTCATTAGGATGATTAAATTGCTTGTTGGTTTGTGCGGTGCAAAAACAGAAACTTTGGCTATAGTGTGCGATTTTACATTTTTTACTGGAAAGTCAAACGGTTCTGAAACTTTTTCCACAGTCTCTCTAAACAAAATTTTATTTATTCTAATTGTTTCAGAATTTTTAGAGTTACAGAAGTATGGTGGATGTTCAAATCTTTACAGACTGTCCTGTTTTCACAGATTGCTGTTATAGCTTCATTATTTTGTTTGAATTCTTGTTGATGCCTCCTTGACTTCGGATCATAGAATTGTGATAGCATACATTGGGTAATGTTTGTTTATAATTACACACTAATGTTAGAGCAGTACATGATGGGATTTCATTTATCATATGCACTAACCCCACGACTAAAAGTTCGATTAAGTTCTGTGTGGATGAAGTGTTCAAAGATCGAGGAGGTCTCGATGTGAGGAGAAGGAGGAGAGGCAAGAGATCAAGCTTGGGGATGCCCAAGGCACCCCAAGTAAATATTCAAGGAGACTCAAGCGTCTAAGCTTGGGGATGCCCCGGAAGGCATCCCATCTTTCTCCAGCAAGTATCGGTATGTTTTCGGATTCGATTCGTTCACATGATATGCGTAAATTCTTGGAGTGTCGTGTGCCTTCTATTTTTATTTTAATAATGCACCATGTTGGTATGAGATAGTCCTTAGTCAATTTATAGATTGCTCATTTAACTTCACTTATATCTTTTGAGTATGGCTTTATAGAATGCTTCATGTGCTTCACTTTTATCATTTGAAGTTTGGATTGCTTGTTTCTCTTCACATAGAAAACCGATGTTCGTAGAATGCTCTCGTGCTTAACTTATATTTGTTAGAGCATGATCTTTTGTAGAAATAATTAAACTCTCTTGCTTTACTTATATCTATTTAGAGAGTCAAACGGAATTGGTCAATTGCATGGTTAGTCATAAAATCCTAAAACTTATGGATCACTGAATATGATATGTTTGATTCCTTGCAATAGTTTTGCGATATAGTGATGATAATATGTGGGAGGTACTAGTGCATAATTGTGTTTTTTAAGATATTGGTGTTAAGGTCTGTGATTCCTGAATCATGCACGTATAATCTCTCGTTATGTTGGGAAGTTGGAGCACAATTTATCCTTGATTGTCCTATCTTTGTGTGAAGGTCGGGGGCGCGCGATGGTTAACTCCTACCAACCTCCCCTCTAGGAGCATGCGTAGTATTACTTTGCTTCGAGGGCTAATAAACTTTTGCGATAAGTATATGAGTTCTTTATGACTAATGTGAGTCCAAGTATTATACGCACTCTCACCCTTTCATAATTGCTAGCCTCTCTCGTGCCGCGCAACTTTCACCGGTGCATAAACTTTATTATACCTTCATCAAAACAGCCACCATACCTACCTAGTATGGCATTTCCGTAGCCATTCTGAGATATATTGCCATGCACTTCCATCTTATAGATGACTTGAGCATTCATTTTTATGCTGCCTTTCATGGCTAGTCCGTTTTTTTGATATCTTTGCTATGCTAGATCATTGCACATCCTGGTACACTGCCAGAGGCATTCATTTAGAGTCGTACTATGTCATAGGTATCAAGTTGTAATTTTTATTTCTTTTGAGTTATAAGTAAATAAAAGTGTGATGATCATAATTATCCATTATTAGAGCATGCCCCATGATGATAGGATGGTAGAGACCATGATTCCGCCACAAGTTGGGATGAGACTCTGGATTTTAAAAATAATAAAAGAGGCCAAAGAAGCCTAAATAAAAAAAAGAGGCCAAAGAAGCCCACCAAAAAAAGAGAAAACAAAAAAAATGATGAAAGGAAAAGAAAGGGGGCATGCAAATACCACACTTGTTCTTCAAAGTAGCACCATGTTTTTCATATAGAGAGTCTCCTATGTTGTCACTTTTCATATACTAGTGGGAATTTTCCATAGTAGAGTCTGATGCATACCCACTTAGTTTCATATTGAGCTTTCATACACTTATAGCTCTTAGTTGCATCTATTGCATGTAAGTCCCTACTCCTCACATTGATATCGATTGATGGACATCTCCACAGTTCATTAGTTTGCCTAGTTGATGTGAGACTTTCTTCCCTTCTTTTGTCTACTACCACCGCATTCTATTCCAGCTATATTGCTATACCCATGGCTTGCGCTCATGTATTGCGTGGGAGTTGAAAATGATGAAGCGTGTTAAAAAGTATGAACCAATTGCTTGGCTCACACCATGGTAGTACATGATTTATACTTTGAGCTGGGAAGACAGAGCATGACAAGACTATATGATTTTGTAGGGATAACGTTCTTTAGCATTTTATATTCTGAAAGACATGGTTGTTTGTTGGGATGCCTGAGTATTGATGTCTTTATGTCAAATTATAGTGTATTTCTTTGAATCACCCATGTCTTAATATTCATGCCATGTAATGCCCAGGATGCGACTATATCTCCTACATGTCAAGGCACGACTTAGAGACATAAGCGCATTTTGGAATGATCGCAAGCCTGGTATCTTTGCACAACTCATGTAAAAGTTCAGGGATGAAAGAGAAAAATAGTTGGCTTACACTCGCCACATCACACAATGAATACAATAACATACATTTTCATCCCAATAACACAGGGTCCGACTATGGACGAAATCAAACGAGAAAAGATACCACAACCACAAGTCCTGATCGCCCCTAGTAGGAACTGATACGTCCAAAACGTATCTATAATTTCTGCTTGCTCCATGCCACTTTTGGGTGATATTGCTATGATATTTATACACTTCCATACACTTTTGATCACATTTGGACTAACCTACTAATCCAGTGCACCCCAGTGCCAGTTTCTGTTTTCGGCTGTTTTTGTATTTCAGGTTTTCACATTACGAGAACTGTCAGGAAAAATCCAGAAAAATTATATAAAAAATCAGCTTTCCAGAACCTACCTTGCGCCCGAAGTACAGCCGGGGGGGGGGGGGCACCAGGGCCCCAGGCGCCCTGGCGGCGCCCCCCCTGGGCCGCGCCGGGGGGGCGCCTGGGCCCCCCGAGCCCCGTCTGGTGCCCCCCGTTTGGCATATATTTAGAGCGTCCTTCAAAACCCTCGGGACGGGAACTCTTTTTCGCGATCTCATCTCTGTTCCGCCGCCGCCGCCGCTTCCAAGATCGGGAGCACCAGGAGAACTCTTCCCGGCACCCTGCCGGAGGGGAGGATCACCATCGGGAGCCTCTCCACCACCATGGACGCCTCCCGGATGAGTTGTGAGTAGTCTCCCTTGGACCATGAGTCCATGACCAGTAGCTATGTGATGTTCTCCTCCCGTTCTTGTGCTTCACTAATTAGTCCTCGTGAGCTGCCCTACATGATCGAGGCACATATGTAATCCTTATGCTGTTGCTATGATGAGTTTGCTGGGATCCGATGGATTATGAGATTATGTTCAGATTGTGATTGAGTAATATATTTGATCTACCCCTTTTATATTTATGTTCGTAAGTAATTCTGGCATGTTCTCCGTTGTTATTTATTGCTTTGGCCAAGTAATACGTAGTGACTCCAAGAGGGAACGTTATGCTTGATTGTGGGTTCATGCCCCTCGATGACTAGCTTGAGTGACAGAAACATGAGTCTAGGGGATGTGCTGTTGCCACAAGGGGGAAAACAATGGTGCTTGTGCCCGTGGGTGCAAGGATTGTTCACTTTACGCAAAGTTCTTTTAATGCAGTTGTCTGTTGCTTTGAGTTTACACTATGGGTGGGGCTCGCAACTTAATACCAGCGAGATGTTCTCGATAGATATCTCAAGGTGGATGATTAGTAGTAGATATTGATGGATTTCGGTCTACTTACTTTGGCGTACCGCCCATGCTTTGAACCTCAACCTTTCTTGCAATGTAGTCAGCATTGGTTTGCGTTCGTGGTCCTATCAATTGCCTAGCTGTAATTCGTTTACCTCACATAGCTGTTTTATCGTCTTTTGGGAGAGAGACATCACTAGTGAACATCATGAGACTCCGGTCCATATTACCATCATTAATCACATCCGCTATTTACTTTTCGCTTTTACTTACTATTGCAAACATTATCTATCACTACTATCCTTTGCGTTTAATCCTTTGTGAACTACAAGGCCGGAGGGATTGACAACCTCTCTGTACTTGTTGGGAGCAAAGTTATTTGTATCTGTGTGCAGGTCCACGTTGATTGCTAATATCTGGCGCCGTTAGCAGTTGACACCTACTTGTTGAACCTAGGAGTCTCTGGGGATTCGATCCTTGGCATCTCTGCTAAGGGAAAAACTTCCACAACACTGCATCTCACACCTTCCACTTGGGGTAACCAACGAGGGGTTAGAGGCCCATCAAGGAGTTTTTCTGGCGCCGTTGCCGGGGACTCCACTCTTCAGGATAGGGGAGTTGCACGCTATCTTTTACCTTTGCTTTTAGTCTTGTTAGTTTACTTTTCAGTTTTGCTTTAGTACCTTTTTATCAAAAATCACAAAAATAGTTATCTTGCTTGCTTGCTACAATGGGTTCCACCGAGAACACCAAGTTGTGTGACTTCACTAGTCACAACAACGATGACTTTATCAGCACACCTATCACTACACCTGCCACTTCAGCACCTTCATATGAAATTAAATCTGCTTTACTGAACTTAGTCATGAAAGATCAATTCTCCGGTGCTGGAGATGATGCTGCTTTACACTTAAACAACTTTGTTGAACTTTGTGATATGCAAAAGTACCACGAAATAGATGGTAATATTGTTGAGCTTAAGCTTTTTCCTTTCTCCTTGAGAGGAGGAGCTAAAATTTGGTTTCAGTCTTTGCCTAGAAATAGCATAGATTCATGGGACAAGTGCAAAGATGCTTTTATCGGAAAATACTATCCACCTGCTAAAATTATCCAACTGAGAAGTAACATAATGAATTTTAAACAATTGGATAATGAACACGTTGCTCAAGCTTGGGAACGTATGAAATCTCTTATCAAGAACTGCCCTATTCATGGTTTGACTACTTGGATGGTTATCCAAACTTTTTATGCAGGCTTGAACTTTACCTCGCGAAACTTGTTAGATTCGGCCACGGGAGGAACTTTTATGTCAACTACACTTGGTGCTGCCACAAAGCTTCTCGATGAGATGATGACCAACTATTCCCAATGGCACACCGAACGCGCTCCAACAGGTAGGAAGGTAAACTCTGTCGAGGAGATTTCCTCCTTAAATGAAAAAGTTGACTTGATCATGTCTCTACTTTCGAAGCAATCTTCTGTTGATCCTCGCGATGTTCCTTTAAATTCTTTGATTGCTCAAGAACAAGTAGATGTGAACTTTATCTCTAGAAACAATTTTAACAACAATGCTTATAGGAGTAACTTTGGTAGCAATCCTAGACCGTTCCCCTCTAATTCCTATGGGAACAACAATGCTTATCCTAGCACCAAGAACTCCATCCAAAAAGATAGAGATTTGCCTGGCTATGAGAAACTGCTAGAAATAGAGAAGGCCACTAAGAATTACATGCACACCCAATATGAACAAAACAAAACCTTCTCGAGGCAATTAAATGAGCATACTGCTATCTTACAAGACATTAGTAGACGATTAGAGAACATAAATGTTGAGATTTCTAACCTCCAGACTAGACTCACTATCACTGAGACCCAAGTTTCCAATATGTCCCACACACAAGCCACTTTGATAAACCAAATGGCAGCTAAACCCGAAGTGGTTGCATCCCTAAGGGAGGAAGAAGATAGAATTAAGAGCCTTCCTACCCACCACACTGTTGCTACTATCCAAGTTGTTGAGGATATCCAAACTCTTAGCACCCAATGTACTCCTGGTCCCAATGGACCTATTAATGGTGATGCTATGACTATAGAAACTACCAAACAAGTGAACCTAAAGGACACCACTACCACTTTACTTGATGCTCGTGACCTTGATTTTGATAATGCACACTTACCGAAGTTATTGATTTCCTTCACAAGATGTCTAGAGACCCCCGCACTAGCATGCTTAACCTTGCCTTTACAGAGCATATCACTAATGCTCTCATCAAAGCTAGGGAGGAGAAACTTAGAGTAGAAGCCTCCATACCTAGAAAGCTAGAAGATGGTTGGGATCCTATGATAAAAATTAAGTTGAATGACTTCTCTTGCTATGCATTATGTGATGTTGGAGCTAGTACCTCTGTTATGCCCAAAAGAATATATGATATGCTTAAATTGAAACCTTATGATTCTTGTTCTTTTGGTGTTCGTCTCGTTGATTCTTCCATAAAGAAACCTTTGGGGAGGATCGACGATGTTCTTATCGTTGTTAATGATAATTATGTTCCCGTTGATTTTACTATTATGGATATTGAATGTGATCCTTCATGTCCAATTATTTTGGGACGTCCCTTTTTACGCACCGTTGGTGCTATCATTGACATGAAAGAGGGTAATATAAAATTTCAGTTTCCTCTCAAGAAAGGGATGGAACACTTCCCTCGAAAGAAGATCAAGTTACCTTTTGAGTCCGTTGTACGGGCTAGCTATTCTTTTACTCTTGATAAAACTTGATCTCTATGCATTATGCCTAGCTTAAAGGCGTAAAAGAAAGCGCTTTTGGGAGGCAGCCCACATGAATAAATTTTTATATTTTGCTTTTGTTGTGTCTTGATGTTGTTTACTATAGTAGCATCATCATTGTATCTTTGCTTTTCATATTTGTGCCAAGTATAGCCTCTGATTGCTAGAAAGTTCAAAAGTTGTGAGGTGCTCTCCAGGAAACAGATTCTGTCCTTGGATAGAAAAATTCGTATAAAATCACCAGATCATCTTTTTGGTCTGAATTGTTTCGACGGCGTTCTCTATATAATTGTCTTTCGTGCGTCTGTTCTGAGTTTTTTGATTTGAGTTGCAGAAGTACCCCGAACAAATCAATTACTACCTGTTGTTCTGTTTTTCACATATTCTGTCCTGTTTTGCCTTTCCTTCATTTTGCAAACCAAGAGCTTGCTTTTTCTTTGCAAAAACCTTTTGGCAATCTTGAGAAACAGTAGACCTTCAAGAATATCTTTATTTCCAGCAAGGAACAATTATTTTATTAAGGGTACTAACCTCGCTAATCAGATTATGATGAGTTATGTATGAAGGGAGTTTTCAAGTGTGCGAGGGAAGATAATAAAAAGATTCAGGAGTGTTAAGCGCTCAAGCTTGGGGATGCCCCTATGCACCCCCAAGAAATATTAAAGGAGACTCAAGCGTCTAGGCTTGGGGATGCCCCCGTGCATCCCCTTCTCCATCAACATTATCAGTTCGTCTTTCGTTCCGCTATATTTTTATCACTTCATGTGTTATGTGCTATGCTTGGAGCGTCTTGCTTTTAGTTTCCTTTTTAGTTTTTCATAACGAGTCGGAACTCAGCGTTCTTTATGTGGGAGAGAAACATGCTCCACTTCTACCTAGAACATAACATAGAATTTTCATGTCTATCTTTGTTGTGTGTGTTCTTTGTCTTTTAATAGCTACTATCATTTTCAGCTCTTAGTATTCATGCTTATCTTTTCAAAGAGCTTTTGTTTAGTTGGTTGCTTGAACTCTCTTTAATTATCATGCTTATCTTATTAAGAGAGTTTGCTTCCGTTGCATTGGTTAATATGTCTATGATAAAGATGCTACGTGCATAATGGCGCTTAGTAGTTCAGGTTTTCTTATGGTTAGTCTCAAATAGCTGGGGGATTCCCAATGTGTTGTTGGAGTACCAACTTGATTTGTTTGCCTATGATGTGGTATGGTTTAGTAATATCTTCCTTCAAGAATTTATTTTGATTGACTTGGCGTATGCTCACGCATATTTAAGAGTGTAAAGAAAGTCTGTCAAGCCTTGATGATCTTTTATTTCTGAGTAGCGATATAACTACCATGCCTGATTCAATGTTGCTTTGTCGCTCTGCATGATTATGACCGTCATTGCTCTCTTAGTTGGTCGCTCCCATTCTTTTGCTAACCTCCACCTGTACTAAGCAGACTAACTTTGCAATACATAGCTCATGGGAAAGTAGCTTAAAAACTATTGTGGTAAAGAATATGTTGCCTATGTATCTTATTTCTTATAAGTTGCTTGCTGAGCGGTAACCATGTTTCTGGGGACGCCATCAACTG
Organism: Secale cereale; assembly: GCA_902687465.1. Lineage (NCBI taxonomy): Eukaryota > Viridiplantae > Streptophyta > Magnoliopsida > Poales > Poaceae > Secale > Secale cereale. The sequence goes on along the minus strand of LR738711.1, from coordinate 690,689,807 downwards.
TCACACTTTTGTTGAATATCATGTGAGTTGCTATGCATGTTCGTCTTGTGTGAAGTAAGGGTGATTTGCCATGGGTTGAATGAGTATGCATATTGTTAGAGAAGAACATTGGGCTGCCAACCAAAGCCATGTATCATGGTGGAAGTTTTAGCTTGGACATTAATCCTCAATCTCTTATGAGAATATGCTTAAGCATTAAAGAGGAGTCCATCATCTATTTTCTATGTTGTCCCGGTATGGATGTCCTCAAGTTGAGATCTATCAAAAACGAGAAATCAAATGCGATTTATCTCCTTGGACCTTTGTACAGGTGCCATAGAGGTACCCCTTTGTGACACTTGGTTGAAACATATGTAATGCAATGATAACCCATGGAAATCCGAGCTAATTAGGACAAGGTGCGAGCACTATTGGTATTCGATGCATGAGGCTTGCAACTTATAGGATGTCTTATGCATGACACATATGAAGTACTACTACCGTTGACAAAATTGCTTCTATGTTTTCAAAATAAAAAGCTCTAGCACATAACCAATCTTTTACTTTTATGTTGAGTCTCCACCTTCTTTCTTCAAGCACCAACTACTGAGAGCATGATTGTCATTCTAAGTGTAATGTGCATTGTTCCAAAGTAGCATTGTCTTTTGCATGATTGTGATATCGTTTATTTTGAAATCATTGTATCTAGTCATCACTTAAACCTTGAAGGTGCCCCTGCATTTATGTTTTGCTTCACTAAAGGGGGCAAGCTAGATATCACTTTATCATATTTGCACATCATGTTCATTGCAAATCTATTTGATGCTTCAACGTCATGTTGTAAAACTTTCAGTCATTTGTGATTTTCTCATGAGGCAACTTAATTACTACAGATTCATTGTCTCAGTAAACTTTTGTCATATGACTATAAAAAGTCCTATATGGTTAATAGCATGTCACCACAGAAATTATCCTTGTTATCACTTACCTACTCGAGGACGAGCAGGAATTAAGCTTGGGGATGTTGATACGTCCAAAACGTATCTATAATTTCTGCTTGCTCCATGCCACTTTTGGGTGATATTGCTATGATATTTATACACTTCCATACACTTTTGATCATATTTGGACTAACCTACTAATCCAGTGCACCCCAGTGCCAATTTCTGTTTTCGGCTGTTTTTGTATTTCAGGTTTTCACATTACGAGAACTGTCAGGAAAAATCCAGAAAAATCATATAAAAAATCAGCGTTCCAGAACCTACCTTGCGCCCGAAGTACAGCCGGGGGGGGGGCACCAGGGCCCCAGGCGCCCTGGCGGCGCCCCCCCCCCCTGGGCCGCGCCGGGGGGGCGCCTGGGCCCCCCGAGCCCCGTCTGGTGCCCCCCTTTGGCATATATTTAGAGCGTCCTTCGAAACCCTCGGGACGGGAACTCTTTTTTGCAATCTCATCTCTGTTCCGCCGCCGCCGCCGCTTCCAAGATCGCGAGCACCAGGAGAACTCTTCCCGGCACCCTGCCGGAGGGGAGGATCACCATCGGGAGCCTCTCCACCACCATGGACGCCTCCCGGATGAGTTGTGAGTAGTCTCCCTTGGACCATGAGTCCATGACCAGTAGCTATGTGATGTTCTCCTCCCGTTCTTGTGCTTCACTAATTAGTCCTCGTGAGCTGCCCTACATGATCGAGGCACATATGTAATCCTTATGCTGTTGCTATGATGAGTTTGCTGGGATCCGATGGATTATGAGGTTGTGTTCAGATTGTGATTGAGTAATATATATGATCTACCCCTTTTATATTTATGTTCGTAAGTAATTCTGGCATGTTCTCCGTTGTTATTTATTGCTTTGGCCAAGTAATACGTAGTGACTCCAAGAGGGAACATTATGCTTGATTGTGGGTTCATGCCCCTCGATGACTAGCTTGAGTGACAGAAACATGAGTCTAGGGGATGTGCTGTTGCCACAAGGGGGAAAACAACGGTGCTTGTGCCCGCGGGTGCAAGGATTGTTTACTTTACGCAAAGCTCTTTTAATGCAGTTGTCTGTTGCTTTGAGTTTACACTATGGGTGGGGCTCGCAACTTAATACCAGCGAGATGTTCTGGATTGTTATCTCAAGGTGGATGATTAGTAGTAGATATTGATGGATTTCGGTCTACTTACTTTGGCGTACCGCCCATGCTTTGAACCTCAATCTTTCTTGCCATGTAGTCAGCATTGGTTTGCGTTCGTGGTCCTGTCAATTGCCCAGTTGTAATTCGTTTACCTCACATAGCTGTTTTATCGTCTTTTGGGAGAGAGACATCACTAGTGAACATCATGAGACTCCGGTCCATATTACCATCATTAATCACATCCGCTATTTACTTTTCGCTTTTACTTACTATTGCAAACATTATCTATCACTACTATCATTTGCGTTTAATCCTTTGTGAACTACAAGGCCGGAGGGATTGACAACCTCTCTGTACTCGTTGGGAGCAAAGTTATTTGTATCTGTGTGAAGGTCCACGTTGATTGCTAATATCTAGCGCCGTTAGCAGTTGACACGTACTTGTTGAACCTAGGAGTCTCTGGGGATTCGATCCTAGGCATCTTTGCTAAGGGAAAAACTTCCACAACACTGCATCTCACACCTTCCACTTGGTAACCAACGAGGGGTTAGAGGCCCATCAAGGAGTTTTTCTGGCGCCGTTGCCGGGGACTCCACTCTTCAGGATAGGGGAGTTGCACGCTATCTTATACCTTTGCTTTTAGTCTTGTTAGTTTACTTTTCAGTTTTGCTTTAGTACCTTTTTATCGAAAATCACAAAAATAATTATCTTGCTTGCTTGCTACAATGGGTTCCACCGAGAACACCAAGTTGTGTGACTTCACTAGTCACAACAACGATGACTTTATCAGCACATAAACACCAACCGTGTTATCTAGTGTGACTTCACTAGTCACAATGGGTTCCACCGAGAACACCAAGCAGTGCGAATTATCGAGGGGGCCCATAAACACCAACCGTGTTAGGAACGCAAAATCAAGGAACATAACACCGGTTTATCGGGTCCTAAGGTGGCATAAGTGGAACAAAACACCAAGCAGAAGGCCAAACCTTCCACCCATTACCAATATATACATGCATTAATTAATTAAGATATATATTGTGTTATCCCAATAAAGCAAGTCCAAACATGGAGCAATCTTCCAACTTCACCTGCAACTAACAAAGCTATAAGAGGGGCTGAGAAAAGCGTACTTAGCCAATCAACGGTTTGCTAGGAAGGCAGTTAGAGTGTTTCATGGCAGCATAGGAGGCTGACAAGAAAGGAATGGGCATCGAGGCATAGCTAAAGAGCGAGACAACTAGCAAAGCAAAGATAGAGGTGATATCGGGGAATGGTCATCCTGCCTGGGGTTCCGCAAGGAAGAAGAACAAGTCCATGAAGTAGTCGAACAAATCCTCACAACTCTTGGAACGAAACCGAAGCTAACGAGAGAAGCAAACCGGAAAGACGCAAACAACATGGTAAACACACAAGCATAAGCATGGCATATGATGCACAACCAAGTATGATGCATGTCCGGTTTAATTATGCATGGCATGGCAAAGTGCAGAAATAATACTACAAGTTAAGTGGAGCTCGATATGCACCAAGTTGCATATTGACGAAACACCACATTTTATTTATTTAGTTCGCTCTCGTTTATGAAACAAACAAGTTTAATTGTTTTTAGCATGGCAAGAGGTGAAGCATAAGTAAACTAGCCATCTAGGGATTTTTAAATGAGGTCGAAAATAAACCACAACAATTCCGAAAAAAACATGTGCATAATTAGCAATTTTAATGCAAACAACAAATTTAACCAATTAAATGTTGTTATCATGATGCAGATGACAAATGCAAGTTTTTATGCAATTTTTATTAAAAGTGGACATGAAGACTATATGGAGGATTTCGTCACCGTGGTGGAAGGAAAGCGGTGCCACGGCGGTGATAACTGAAAATGATGTCACGACAACATTCCGGCTCCGGTAACACATCGAGAGACCTATGCAAAAGAAGGATGATGGGAGCGTGTCATGCCAAGACGATGGGGTGCTCCCAGTTACCGGGTGTCCCACGTGTCGATGAAAAGGCAAACGAGGGGCATCGCAAGTGACGCTTCGGGCACGGTGCAAACAAGGGGAACATCTCATACAACATGCATTCGTTCCACGGGCAGCGTCTCGGCGTTGTACCTTTGAAGCGTGGGTTTCGGGGTGGTTCGAGTCTTGAGCGAAGTAGCCGTTCACGTTTCGAAGATGTTCACGGTCACGACGAAGAACTTGATGTCCACGGAGTCGACGATAGTGGAACTTGGCATTTTTGCAATCCGGGTGTTTGTCGACGGTAGTTGTACTCTTGTCGGAGAGGGACTTGGCTCAAAGCACGTCGACGGTAGTTGTACACGGGGCGTCGGGATCGTCGTCGACGTAGGGGTACACGTTTTGTAGGTGTTCGAGTCGTCGTAGATGTACTTGACGGATCCATAGCGACGGTAGTCGTACACGTATCAGACACAAACTTGGTGCATCCAATGTCTTCGGGCGTAGAGGTACTTGCGAAATCTTCAGCACGGAGGTGCACGGGGTCGCTGGTACATGCGGTCTTGAGGGTCTTCGGTCACAGGTGCTTGGCGGGTCGTCGGTATATAGGACACGAGCGATGGCGGCAGCATGAGTCCCACGAGCTGGACTTGGTGCGGGAAGACGGAGAAGACCTCGCCACAGATGGATCCGTAGGAACTCGTCCAGATCCGGCGGAGAAGGCAGCGACCGGTGCCGGCAACAGCAGCTTGAGGCGTCGAACGACGGGGTCCGACGGCGCTCAGGGAGAGCTCGGGCATCCCAGCGCCGGGACGAGGAAGAAGGTCGGGGATAGAGCGGCGGCAAGCTGTGACGCTGGTGAAGTCCGGCGACGGCAAGGTCACCTCGGGGTTCGGCCCCGGCGAGCTGCGATGCTGGTCCGGTGAGGGACGGAGCTGGTGGGGCTGGTGGTAGGCGAGGCAGAGCTCCTAGATGGCGGCGACGAGCGCCTGTCCATGGCGCGGGACTTGGCAGCTTGCAGACATCGGCGGGATGGAGCCCCGGTGGTGCTCGCGATGGGGCAAGGTGGTGGTGGAGGTGAAGCAGGGAGGCGACGCTCGGCGGGCCAGAGAGCCATGGCAAGGCGGATGAAGGCCGACAGGGGAGGAAGTGGGGAGGAGGCAGAGGAGGAAGGAGCGCGTCGGGTCTTGGCGGTGCGGCGGAGCTCGGCGGCGGCTGGCTGCGAGTGTGAGTGGCGGCACGCGGGAGAGAGCGGGAGGAGGAAGAATGCTGCGGGGCGCGCGACAGAGGGAGGAGCGGCGCGATCCCATGATAGAAGGAGGGGATCGAGGGAGTTGGGGATTGGGTGTGGCGCTGAGGAACGAGGAGAAGGAGCGGTCGAGGAGCTAGGGTTAAGGGGCGCTGGAGCTGGGCCTAGGGAGGCTGTGGGCCAGCTCAGTGGGAGGCCCAGATGGCCAGGGAGGCCGGCGGGTGGCATGGGCCTTGGGCCGACCGGCCTGAGGCTCCAGCTGCTCTCCTTCCTCACTCTTATTACCCAAATACAGGGGAAAAAAGTAAGAAGAGAAAATGAAAAGAAGGAAGGGTTAGAAAAAAGAATTTGGACATGGGGTAAAATTCCCTGGATTCACAAAAATGAGGGTGACCCCAAAAAATATAAGTGGGCATGAATGAAACATTAAATTCAAATTCCTTTGAATTTAATTCAAAAGGTTTGAACAAAGACTAGATTTTTGAAGTGTCCAAAAATGTTCAGATTTTTGGAGGAATCTCGATAAAATGGATAAGAATTGTTGGCAAGGTTTGAGAGTCAAAACCTGGAATGAAATAGGCATGGGGAATATTTGCAAGTGTGTTTAGGTGATTCCAAAGCAATGGAATATTTTATAATAGCTCCATAAATATTGGGAGGATATGTTATAAAGAGAGGTCATCCTTCCCTCGATTTAAATGGATCGAAGATCCACATAATTTATTTATTTGAGATGCAAAAGATTTATGACATGATGGCATGATGGTATGATGCAATGCAAAATAAATAGAGCAAGAACAAATGAAACACACGGTGAAACCCGAAACATATGGAAGTCTTCTTGAGCGTCGGTCTTGGGGCGTCACAACTCTCCCACACTAAAAGAGGATCTCGACCCGAGATCCCGGAGAAGGCACCAGATAGAAGAGGGTAAGGAAGAGGTAAAACAAAGTAGCTTCTTCGACAAATGAGTGAAACCAAGAAACCTTGAGAGGTTGAAAACTTGAAGAATGACACAACAGAGATGAACAAAATTGAAAACACTCCGTTGGACAAGAGGAACAAGGAATACGACGATAACGAAGAGCTTAGGTGACAAGATAGACATTGCAGCCAGTCCAATTAAAACAAGATAAAGAAGGAATACGAATTAAATAATCCGGACAGCACTTCGACTGAAAATGGAAGGAATTGAACATGAACTTGACAAGATGGAATGATACTTGATGAAATCAACAACACATTGCCTCCTGAACTATTGAAAGAATGGCACAAGGGATAAGAAAGATTTCAGACAGCGCTCCGGTTGAAAAGAGAGGCAAAACTTGATAAGATGAGAGAACTTGAACGGAGGACACAACATTCCGGTTGAATGGATAAGCAAAGGAAAGAACATGATCTCGATAAAACGAGATGATGGTTTGGAGAGAGCAACATCACAATGCCTCCAGAATGAAAGAATAGATGCTAGATCGTCGGATAGAAAAGAACGGAGAAGAAAATGACAACTTCTCCCACAAATGTATTTGGAAAGCATCCTTACAAAGAAGGGTTGAACGGAGTTGTTGAAAATAATCAACAACAAAAGAATAAGCTTGTTGTGGGCTTATGGAAAACATCTCAAAACTCAAGGTGAAATTCTGCCACTAACGGAAACAATTGATTTGATTGAGATCAACAAGGAGACGAAAAACTTATTTCGCCGGGAGGATAAATGAACAACTTGGGTCATTTATAAGCACCACGTATATCAATAATCCTTAGGGAAAGCTTTTAGGTGAGACACAACCCAAGATAACTCCAACAAATAAAATGAGGGGTTGAAAGGATCTCCTGAAGAAAGAGAAATGATGGTTTTAAATATCTCATTCTTGATAACTTGTGAATCATGAAGCACGAAGGGAAATTGTCAAGAATGACATAACACCAGCTCAAAGATAAGGTAGAAAGAATTGCACTTCTGAATGCATGATGAAGAATGCTTGAGCTCCAACAAGAATCTTGATGAAGACATCGAGGATGAATTAAATCATGATGAACCACCATGAAGAACTCCGGGAACAAAAGAATGAGTAGAGATGGACGGAAAAAATGAGATTGAAGCCTTGCAATGATTTAGATGAAGCTTCGTGACAAGATAATTGATCTAGTTTGGAACTCCGGAAAAAGAAAGTTGGAGCGCTTCGAACCGAGAATATGATATCACGAACGAACTCCGGACGAAGGAATTAAATCACCTTGAAGGAATACGAATAAGAATTATGTCATGCTTATCCTTCACCAATTTAAATTGATAACAACCAATGGATTTGGCATACTACTTATTCTCATTGCAAAGAATTAAAGAGCGATCTCGCACAAACTTGGGAAATCTTCAACAACCACCGGTTGGATTATGAAAAGAACAAATGAGTTGATACGATAACAACGGAAGAGTAAACTTGAATGAACCACCGTAAGAATATGGAGACGAACGAAGAGGCATCAATTAAGAATAGTTGGAGGACGAAGTTGAAAACAGAGAAGGAAGAAATCTTCTGAAATGATGGCCTTCAGAGGATCACAATTGAAAAAATTCATGAAATGCTTTTGATGGGTATGAAAAGACTCCTCGTGATCGAAACAATTATGAGGATGCATGAAGCTAGAGCCACGAATCTTCAAGAGAACAGACCAAGATTTAGGAGAAATTCTTCTTCGGTCTTCAAATCCGAGAAGACGATGAGATACACCACCATGAATTGTTGAGGCACTCCGGAATGAAGAATTAAAAGGTTGAACCCATGGTGAAAAGTATTTGAAAGCGATCTTGGAGGATGCATTTGACCGATAAAAGATCCATTCTTACGTCAAACTTGAAAAGAATTTGAGAATAACTCCGGAAAAAATAGAAGAGTGAGGTAAGATCCTGGGAAAGACCTGTGGGTTAGGGCCCACTCAAAAGAAACAACGTTGGAAAAGATTGCTAAAAGAGAGATTGCACCGGTTGAATTAAATGGCATGGATGAGGTAATAAAAACCTCGAAATAGCTTGAACGGATTAAGAATGGAAACGTGAATCTTCTGAAATATCTTGTGCACTCCGGATATTAATAGAGAGAGATGAATAAACAAGGGAAACTTCGGATAAGAAATTTAAACATGTGAAACAAGAGGAAGGATATAATCAACACCAAAGCTTGAATTAAATCCATCGAAGAAGAAAAGAGAAGGAATTATGATAAACTTGAAACTCCTGAGCATCTTCCTGAGAAATCACCGGATAATGAAATTGAAAGAAAAGAATGAAGAAATATCACATGAATATAGGGACACTTGATTAAGGACTCCGGCTTCATAAAGAAAAAGGATGGGAGGGTGGGGAAAAAACAAAGACAACTTGGGACGAACGAAACAGACACCATTGAGAAAAACCAAGGATTGGTCTTGCACATATTAAAAGGATCGGGTTAACTAGAAGAGAAGCACGCCGGTTGGAAAGAATTTACATGAAAATCTCGATGATTAAGAAGGACTAGCACTCCCATAGAAATATGAGAACACCGATTAGGAAAAGTAAGGAATCAACACTTGACATCGAAGCAACTCGGATACCACAACTCAAAACAAAACAAAACAAAGGATATATATGTTGCAACATAATCTTCACAATATCATTCGAACAGAGAATTGAACGAATGAATTCCGTAGCTTAATGGTACAACAACTTGTAGAGAAGCCACTTGGGAGACCAAAATGATAGAATAAAAAAACAACATACAGATGGAACAAATACATAATAGAGGTTTCGTCCGACATGTTCGTGCTGAATGCCCCATGTCACTTGTTACAAAGGGCATTGTCATCCCCGGATCAGCATAGCCAAGGATCCTTTAAGATGCAACCCCCTAGTGCAACAACGCCCATGATAGCCTCTCCACTAGATGTTGAACCCCAACCTCATATCATGCACCCGTTGGAAGATTACCTAAGAGCTACTTGAATCCCACCTATTAATTCCCGAAGCTTTCCGGTTATGCAATCTGGTGTTGGGGATACAGGGGAAGCACCGCACACTCAACTCTAAACCTACATCCACTTGTATCCATCCGTCAACACATAACCAGTCATCTTCGGAAACCGTTTACCTCGGACCTTCGAAACGCATCCACTATACTAGCTGTGGCAATACTCCCGAACTATCTCCCCAGTACTGGGTGACGTCGGGGTTATCTCACCACCAGACATGCCTAGAAGAGTTTTCGATGTCGGCCGCCTCTGGTATTCTAGAACCGCTACGATACATTTGTGACGACAACACCTCGGAGCTCAACTCCCCGGGACACTGCCACAACCCCTAAATGACAGGAGGCACCAAGAACAATGTTCTCGTCACAAAGATATCGGAACAATCCAAACAATACCCGTGTGATCCTAAAAAAAACTTGGTGAACTTTTGAGAGTAGTGAAGATAAAACATCGTCAGGAGTCCTCACCAGAGCGACGAAGGGGATGAGGAGTAAAAAAGAAATCCTACTCTCCGATATATATATATATATATATATATATATATATATATAAGACTCAAACATTTTGTGTGTGTGCCTAGACTCAACCGTCAGCGGTTCGATCAATCATGGGGATCCTAGGTCGGAGAAGGCTGTGAATACCAACTTGCAACTTGTAATGCCCAGGATGCGACTATATCTCCTACGTGTCGAAGCACGACTTAGAGACATAAGCGCATTCTGGAATGATCGCAAGCGTGGTATCTTTGCACAACTCATGTAAAAGTTCAGGGATGAAAGAGAAAAATAGTTGGCTTACACTCGCCACGTCACACAATGAATACAATAACATACATTTTCATCCAAATAACACAGGGTCCGACTACGGATGAAATCAAACGAGAAAAGATACCACAACCACAAGTCCTGATCGCCCCTAGTAGGAACCACTACTGTTCATCGGGATACGTCACATACATACGGTCACGGTCTTCATCGAACTCCTAGTGAAGTTCTGATCCATCTCCTGCATCGTTCTCGGCTGTACCTGCATCTGGTGCATGTTGTAATCTGTGAGTCACAAGGACTCAGCAATCCCATTCCCGGGTATCAAAACTAACAAAGCCTTTTAGGTGTGGAGAGGTAATAAAGTGGCTGCAGCCAGCACTAAGCAACTAGCTTACGAATTCAGAGCGAGAAGAGGATACGTGCCAATGGTCGCCAAAGATGATCAATAAGTGATCCTCGCTACTCACGATCATGCATAACCCCACCGTGTTCACTTTCCGAAGCCCTTAGGAAAGAGACCATCATGGTTACTCACACAGGTAGTGTATTCTTAAGGATATGGTGTCAAGTTATCTACAACCGGATATTAACAAATTCCCATCTGCCACATAACCGCGGGCACGGCTTTCAAAAGATCATAACCCTGTAGGGGTGTCCCAACTTAGCCCATCACAAGCTCACGATCTGCGGAGTCGCAACTCCATGTTGGGAAGACCCGAATATTCTCGGAATCCCGTGCTCAAGATATTTCGACAAAGGTAAAACTAATCCAGCAAGACCTCCTGGCGTGCCGACACCCTGATAGTAGCCGCGCGTATCTCGTCTCAGGCCACGACCGGATGAGCAGTACGTACGGCAACCAAAGACCCCAAAAACTGGCTGGCACCGCAAGTGGCTCTAGTTTGGACCAACACTCAAAACGAGCACTGGCCCGGGGGTTGATTAATAAATCCTCGGGTTAATTACTCCCTCGGCAAGTTTTAGTTGTTAGGCAAATGTAGTACCAAAGTTGGGCCTTACTGGAAAAGCTTTAAGTAGTGTGAATTATCGAGGGGGGCCCATAAACCCCAACCGTGTTAGGAACGCAAAATCAAGGAACATAACACCGATTTATCGGGTCCTAAGGTGTCATAAGTGGAACAAAACACCAAGCAGAAGGCCAAGCCTTCCACCCATTACCAATATATACGTGCATTAATTAATTAAGATATATATTGTGTTATCCCAATAAAACAAGTCGAAACATGGAGCAATCTTCCAACTTCACCTGCAACTAACAAAGCTATAAGAGGGGCTGAGCAAAAGCGTACTTAGCCAATCAACGATTTGCTAGGAAGGAGGTTAGAGTGTTTCATGGCAACATAGGAGGCTGACAAGACATGAATAGGCATCGAGGCATAGCTAAAGAGCGAGACAACTAGCGAAGCAAAGATAGAGATGATATCGGGGAACGGTCATCTTGCCTGGGGTTCCGCAAGGAAGAAGAACGAGTCCATGAAGTAGTCGAACAAATCCTCACAACTTTTGGAACGGAACCGAGGCTAACGAGAGAAGCAAACCAGAAAGAATCAAACAACATGGTAAACACACAAGCATAAGCATGGCATATGATGCACAACCAAGTATGATGCATGTCCGGTTAAATTATGCATGGCATGACAAAGTGCAGAAACAATACTACAAGTTAAGTGGAGCTCGATATGCACCGAGTTGCATATTGACGAAACACGACATTTTATTTATTTAGTTGCCTCTCATTTATGAAACCAACAAGTTTAATTGTTTTTAGCATGGCAAGAGGTGAAGCATAAGTAAACTAGCTATCTAGGGATTTTTAAATGAGGCCGGAAATAAACAACAATTCCAAAAAAAAACATCTGCATAATTAGCAATTTTAATGCAGACAACAATTTTAACCAATTAAATGTTGTTATCATGATGCGGATGAAAAATGCAAGTTTTTATGCAATTTTTATTAAAGGTGGACATGAAGACGATATGGAGTATTTCGTCACCCTGGTGGAAGGAAAGGGGTGCCACGGCGGCGATAACCGAAAATGATGTCACGACAACATTCCGGCTCCGGTAACTCGTCGAGAGACCGGTGCAAAAGAAGGATGATGGGAGCGTGTCATGTAAAGATGATGGGGTGCTCCCGGTTACCAGGTGTCCCACGTGTCGGTGACAAGGCAAACGAGGGGCATCGCAAGCGACGCTTCGGGCACGGTGCAAACAAGGGGAACATCTCATACAACATGCATTCGTTCCACGGGCGTCGTCTCGGTGTTGTACCTTTGAAGCGTGGGTTTCGGGGTGGTTCGAGTCTCGAGGGAAGTAGCCGTTCACATTTCTAAGATGTTCGGGGTCACGATGAGGAACTTGATGTCCACGGAGTCGACGGTAGTGGAACTTGGCATTTTTGCAATCCGGGTCTTCGGCGACGGTAGTTTTACTCTTGTCGGAGAGGGACTTGGCGCAAAGCACGTCGACGGTAGTAGTAGACGGGGCGTCGGGATCATCGTTGACGTAGGGGGTACACGTTATGTAGGCGTTCGAGTCATCGTAGATGTACTTGACGGATCCAAAGGACCGGTAGTCGTACACATATCAGACACGAAGTTGATGCATCCAACGTCTTCCGGCGTAGAGGTACTTGTGAATTCTTCAGCACGGAGGTGCACGGGGTCGCGGGTACTTGCGGTCTTGAGGGTCTTTGGTCACAGGTGCTTGGCGGGTCGTCGGTATGTAGGACACGAGCGATGGTAGCAGCAGGAGTCCCACGAGCTGGACTTGGTGCGGGAAGACGGAGAAGACCTCGACGCAGATGGATCCACAGGAACTTGTCCAAATCCAGCGAAGAAGGCAGGGACGGGTGCCGGCAACGGCAGCTTGAGGCGTCAAACGACGAGGTCCGGCGGCGCTCAAGGAGAGCTCGGGCATCCCAGCGCCAAGACGAGGACGAAAGTCGGGGACGGAGCGGCGGCAAGCTGCTGCGCTGGTGAAGTCCGGTGACGGTAAGGTCACCTCGGGGTTCGGACCCGGCGAGCTGCGGTGCTGGTCCGGTGAGGGACGGCGCTGGTGGGGCTGGTGGTAGGCGAGGCAGAGCTCCTAGACGGTGGCGACGAGCTCCTGTCCATGGCGCGGGACTTGGCGGCTTGCTGACATCGGCGGGATGGAGCCCAGGTGGTACTCGTGATGGGGCAAGGTGGTGGTGGAGGTGAAGCAGGGAGGCGACGCTTGGCGGGCCGGAGAGCCATGGAGAGGCGGAGGAGGGCCGGCAGGAGAGGAAGTGGGGACGAGGCAGAGGAGGAAGGAGCGCGTCGGGTCTTGGCGGTGCGGCGGAGCTCGCAGGCGGCTGGCTGCGAGTGTGAGTGGCGGCGCGTGGGAGAGAGCGGGAGGAGGAAGAACGCTGCGGGGCGCGCGACAGAAGGAGGAGCGGCGCGATCCCAGGATAGAAGGAGGGGATCGAGGGAGTTGGGGATTGGGTGTGGCGCTGAGGAACGAGGAGAAGGAGCGGTCGAGGAGCTAGGGTTAAGGGGCGCTGGAGCTGGGCCTAGGAAGGCTGTGGGCCGGCTCGGTGGGAGGCCCAGATGGCCAGGGAGGCCGGCGGGTGGCATTGGCCTTGGGCCGACCGGCCTGAGGCTGCAGCTGCTCTCCTTCCTCACTCTTATTACCCAAATACAGGAAAAAAAGTAAGAAGAGAAAATGAAAAGAAAGAAGGGTTAGAAAAAAGAATTTGGACATCGGGTAAAATTCCCTGGACACACAAAAATGAGGGTGACCCCAAAAAATATAAGTGGGCATGAATGAAACATTAAATTCAAATTCCTTTGAATTTAATTCAAAAGGTTTGAACAAACACTAGATTTTTGAAGTGTCCAAAAATGTTCAGATTTTTGGAGGAACCTCGATAAAATGGATAAGAATTGTTGGCAAGGTTTGAGAGTCAAAACTTGGAATGAAATAGGCATGGGGAATATTTGCAAGTGTGTTTAGGTGATTCCAAAGCAATGGAATATTTTATAATAGCTCCATAAATATTGGGAGGACATGTTATAAAGATAAGTTATCATTCCCTCGATTTAAATGGATCGAAGATCCACATAATTTATTTATTTGAGATGCAAAAGATTTATGACATGATGGCATGATGATATGATGCAATGCAAAATAAATAGAGGAAGCACAAATGAAACACACGGTGGAACCCGGAACATATGGAAGTCTTCTAGAGCGTCGGTCTTGGGGCGTCACATGCCATGACTAGATATATGATCAAGTTTATGCTAGCTAGCATTCCACATCAAAAAGTATCTTTTTTATCATTTACCTACTCAAGGACGAGCAGGAATTAAGCTTGGGGATGCTGATACCTCTCCATCGTATCTATAATTTTTGATTGTTTCATGCCAATATTATTCAACTTTTACATACTTTTGGTAACTTATTATATGATTTATTCGGACTAACTTACTTACCCAGTGCCCAGTGCTAGTTCCTGTTCTTTGCATGTTTTTTGTATCGCAGGAAATCCATATCAGATGAATTCCAAATGCAATAAAATTTCACGGAGATTTATTTTGGAATACATTTTAGGGAGTTGGAAGCAACGCAAAGGGAGGCCCATAGTGACCACAACCCACCAAGGCGCGCCACCAGGCCCAGGCACGCCCTGGTGCCTTATGCCCTCCTCGAACGTCGGTTGGAGCTGTACTTCGGGCATAAGGAAGATTATATCCGGGGAAATTTTGTGTAAAAATCTCAGCACAATCGGAGTTAGGGATCTTCGGGAATATAAGATACGGTTTTCGGCCAGATCTGGGGGACGCGAAACAGAAGAGGATAGAGAGACAGATCCAATCTCGGAGGGCCTCTCGCCCCTCCCATGCCATGGAGACCAAGGACAAGAGGGGGAACCCTTCTCCCACCTACGGAGGAAGCCAATGAAGAAGAAGAAGGAGGGAGGCTCTCTCCCCCTCACTTCTGGTGGCGCCGGAGTGCCACCGGAGCAATGATCGGGGCAGCAATCTACATCAACAATCTTGCTACCGTCCACATCAACTCTATCCCCCTCATTGCAGCGGTGTATCGCCTCTTTCCCCTTGCTGTAATCTCTACTTAAACATGTGCTCACTCCATATATTATTTCCCAATGATCTATGGTTATCCTATGATGCTTGATTAGATCCGATTTGTCCTATGGGTTAATCGTGATCTTGGTTGGTATGATTGTATATTAGTTTTGGTTCTGTCCTGCGGCACCCTCCATTTTCGCGCAAATGTGAGGGGGCCTCGATGTAGGGTGTTGCAATATGTTCATGGTTTGCTTATTGTCAGTGTTGCGGGGGATGACAGCAGCCCAAACGCGGATAAGTGGGGTATGACGTATGGGAGTAAAGTGGACTTGATACTTAATGCTATGGTTGGGTTTCACGACCTTAATGATCTTTAGTAGTTGCGGATGCTTGGTAGGGGCCCAGTCATAAGTGCATATGATCCAAGTAGAGAAAGTATGTTAGCTCATGCCTCTCCCTTATATAAAATTGCCAGAATGATTGCCGGTACTTGTTATCGATTTCCTAGGGACAAATAACTTTCTTGTTGACAAAAGCTACCTACTAAACCACTAAGTTAGTCAATCTTTATCGAAACAGCCCCTACTTTATATTTACATACTCTTTATTATCTTGCAAAACTATCCCAAAGTACTTTTAGTTTCATACTTGTTCTAGGTAAAGCAAACGTCAAGTGTGCGTAGAGTTGTATCGGTGGTTGATAGAATTTGAGGGAATATTTGTTCTACCTTTAGCTCCTCGTTTGGTTCGATACTGTTACTTATCGAAAAAGGCTATCACCAGTAGCTATAGCGTGTTTACCGAACAACACTACAACTATTTAACGTAGCTATAATGCTTTTCTAGAAACACGATACTGCTATCACCAGTAGCTATATATATCAGTTTTCCTGTTTGTTTTTATATTTTATTTTCCCTTTCTTTTCTTATTTTTCTTTTCTTTTCCTTTTTTCCGAGAGCAGGAACGAAGGGAAGGTGATATATACAATGTATATAACTAAGGCGATATATATTGCATCATTTGACGGTTAGGTATGTATACAAAATAGGAACATATATATTATATCATTTGACCCATTGCTACTTCTCGAGCTTGCGTTGTATTCCCTCGAAGAGGAAAGGGTGATGCAGCACAGTAGCGTAAGTATTTTCCTCAGTTTTTGAGAACCAAGGTATCAATCCAGAAGGAGACCACGCGCGAGTCCCTCGCACCTGCACAAACAAATAAGAACTTCACAGCCAACGCGATAAGGGGTTGTCAATCCCTTTACGGTCACTTACGAAAGTGAGATCTGATAGAGATGATAGTTTGATATTTTTGGTATTTTTGGATATAAGAACAGAAAGGAAAAGCGGAAAAGTAAAGTAGATTGTAGATTGATATGTTGAGAATAGACCCGGGGGACATAGTTTTCTCTAGTGGCTTCTCTCATGATAGCGATATTCTACGGCGGGTAAACAAATTACTGTCGAGCAATTTATAGAAAAGCGAATAATTATGAGACTATTTAGGCATGATCATTATATATAGGCATCACGTCCGAGACAAGTACACCGAAACGATTCCGCATCTACTACTATTACTCCACACATCGACCGCTATCCAGCATGCATTTAGAGTATTATGTTCATAATAACAGAGTAACGCCTTAAGCAAGATGACATGATGTAGAGGGATAAACTCAAACATAGTGATATAAACCCCATCTTTTTATCCTCGATGGCAACAATACAATACGTGCCTTGCTGCCCCTACTGTCACTGGGAAAGGACACCGCAAGATTGAACCCAAAGCCAAGCACTTCTCCCATTGCAAGAACTATAGATCTAGTAGGCCAAACCAAACCAATAATTCGAAGAGACTTACAGGGATATTATAATCATACATAAAGAGTTCAGAAAAGAACCAAATATTTCTCATAGATAATCTTTGATCATAAACCCACAATTCATCGGATCTCGACAACACACCGCAAAAAGAGATTACATCGAATAGATCCCCTCGAAGACCGAGGAGAACTTGGTATTGAGATCCAAAGAGAGAGAAGAAGCCATCTAGAGATTACTATGGACCCGAAGGTCTGTGGTAAACTACTCACAAGTCATGGTGAGGCGATGATGATGATGTAGAAGCACTCCGTGGAAGATCCCCCCTCCGGCGGAGCTCCGGAATAGGCCCCAAGATGGGATCTCACGGGAACAGAAGGTTGCGGCGGTGGAACTAGGGTTTTCTCTGTTGTTCTGAAGGTTTCGGGGTACGTAGGTATATATAGGAGGAAGGAGAGCACCGGGGCGCAAACGTGGGGCCCACGAGGCAGGGGCGTGCCTTGT
>LR738711.1:690607851-690672211 GCA_902687465.1 Secale cereale | reverse complement strand
GGGGGGGGTGCCCCCACCCTCGTGGGCACCACGTGTGCCCTATTCCATGGTCCTCAAGTCTTCCGTGCGTATTTTTCTCCAAAAATATCTCTCCCAAAGTTTCATTCCCTTTGGACTCCGTTTGATATTCCTTTTCTGTAAACCCTGAAATAGGCAAAAAACAGCAATCTGGACTGGGCCTTTGGGTTAATAGGTTAGTCCCAAAAATAATATAAAAGTGTATAACAAAGCCCATTAAACATCAAAAACATCATAAATAATAGCATGGAACAATAAAAAATTATAGATACGTTGGAGACGTATCAAGCATCCCCAAGCTTAATTCCTGCTCGTCCTCGAGTAGGTAAATGATAAAAACGAAATTTTTGATGTGGAATGCTAACCAACATAGTTTTCAATGTAGTTCTCTTAATTGTGGCATGAATGTTCAGATATGAAAGATTCAAGACAAAAGTCTATATTGACACAAGAAATAATAATACTTCAAGCATACTAACAAAGCAATCATGTCTTCTCAAAATACTATGGCTAAAGAAAGTTATCCCTACAAAATCATAGAGTCTGGCTATGCTCCCTCTTCATCACACAAAATATTCATATCATGCAGAACCCTGGTTTCAGCCAAGCACTTGTTTTCATACTCTATCTTTTCAAACCTTTCAACTTTCACGCAATACATGAGCGTGAGCCATGGACATAGCACTATGTGTGGAATAGAGTGATGGTTGTGGAGAAGACAAAAAGGAGGGAGATAGTCTCACATCAACTAGGCGTATCAACGGGCTATGGAGATGCCCATCAATAGATATCAATGTGAGTGAGTAGGGATTGCGATGCAACGGATGCACTAGAGCTAAAAATGTATGAAAGCTCAACAAAACAAACTAAGTGGGTGTGCATCCAACTTGCTTGCTCATGAAGACCTAGGGCATTTGAGGAAGCCCATCGTTGGAATATACAAGCCAAGTTCTATAATGAAAATTCCCACTAGTATATGAAAATGACTAAACATGAGACTCTCTATCATGAAGAACATGGTGCTACTTTGAAGCACAAGTGTGGAAAAAGATAGTAGCAATTGTCCTTATTTTGGGCCTTTCTTTTTTCTTTGGCCTTTCTTTTTTTGGAGGGGCTTTCTTGATTTAGCCTTTCCTCACATGGGACAATGCTCTAATAATGATGATCATCACACTTTCATTGAATTACAACTCGATATTACAGTTCGATACTAGAACAAAGTATGACCTATATGAATGCCTCCGGCGGTGTACCGGGATGTGCAAAGAATCAAGAGTGACATGTATGAAAAATTATGCATGGTTGCCTAGCCACAAATACGATGTCAACTACATGATCATGCATGGCAATATGACAATATGAAGCGTGTCATATGAACGGAACGGTGGAATTTTGCATGGCAATATATCTTGGAGTGGCTATGGAAATGCCATGATAGGTTGGTATGGTGGCTGTTTCAAGGAAGATATATGGTGGCTATTTTGAGGAAGGATATATGGTGGGTGTATGGTATCGACGAAAGTTGCGCGGTACAAGAGAGGCTAGCAATGGTGGAAGCATGAGAGTGCGTAATATCCATGGACTCAACATTAGTCATAAGAACTCATATACTTATTGCAAAAATTTATGAGTCATCAAAACAAAGAAATCAATGCATGCTCCTAGGGGGGAGGTTGGTAGGAGTTAACCATCGCGCGCCCCCGACCTCCACACAAAGGATGACACTCTACAAATACCTCATGCTCTAACTTCGTCACATAGCGGTTCACCATACGTGCATGCTACGGGAATCACTAACTTTAACACAAGAATTTCTCAATTTCATAATAACTCTACTAGCATGACTCTAATATCACTATCCTCATATCTCAAAACAATTATCAAGCATCCAACTTCTCATCATATTCAATGCACTTAGTGTGAAAGTTTTTACTACAGTGATTTTGGATGTCTATCATGTGAAGGCTAGTTTTATAGCCAAAGCACATTACCATGCTGTTTTAATAGACTCTCAAAAGGATATAAGTGAACCATGAGAGATCAACCATTTCTACAAAATATAATCACCACCGTGCTCTATAAGATATAAGTGAAGGACTAGAGCAAAAACTATTCACCTCAAAAAATATATGTGAAGCACATAGAGTGTTCTATCAATTCCTAGGCCATATTTATCTCTCTCAAAAAGGTGTTTCCATCAAGGATAATTGTGGAAAACTAACAAGCAAAGACTCAAATAACACACGACGCTTCAAGTAAAACTCATATCATGTGGTGAATAAAAATATAGCCCCGAGTATAGTTACCGATAGATGAAGACGAAAGAGGGGATGCCTTCCCGGGGCATCCCCAAGCTTAGGCTTTTGGTTGTCCTTGAATTTTACCTTAGGGTGCCTTGCGCATCCCCAAGCTTAGGCTCTTGCCACTCTTTGTTCCATAGTCCATCAAAGCAATACTCAAAACTTGAAAACTTCACAACACAAAACTTAGACAAAAATCTCGCGAGCTCCGTTAGTATAAGAAAACAAACCACTACTCAAAGGTACTGCAATGAATTCATTCTTTGTTTATATTGGTGTTAAACCTACTATATTCCAACTTCTCTATGATTCATACTTCCCAATACTACGCATAGATGCATTGAAATAAGCAAACAACACACGAAAAACAGAATCTGTAAAAAACAAAACAGTCTGTAGTAATCTGTAACTTTCGCATACTTCTGTAACTCCAAAAAATTGAAATAAATTGGTAAACGTGAGGAATTTGTCTATTAATCATCTGAAAAAAGAATCAACTAAATAGCACGCTCCAGTAAAATCTGGTGACCATTCTAGCGAGAGCTAACAATTCTGTTTTTCACAACAAGATCATATAAACTTCACACAAGTCTTCCTAAAGGTTCTACCTGGCACAAACACTAATTAAAACACAAAACCATATCTAAACAGAAGCTAGATGCAATATTTATTCCTAAACAGAAGCAAAAACAAAAAATAAATATAAAATTGGGTTGCCTCCCAATAAGCGCTATCGTTTTACGCCCCTAGCTAGACACGATACAAGGATAGATCTAGGGAATGCTATAATGATACGATATATCGCGAAAACTCATCTCATATTCCGTATGTTTAGCAGAAAGTTTCCTTTGTGGCAAGCAAAAAAATCAAAAGGGCTAAATTTAATGGGACAAATGTCCCCCATATGAAGCTCAGGAGGAATAGGTTCCTCTTTTGGCCCTTTATAGTGTACAACCAATTCATCATTATAGGCATTCTTTTGGCAGAAGGTCATGAGCCTTCGCTCAAGGGAGAAGCCCAACCCATTGTTTTGAATAGAAAAATCATCATTCAAATCAGAAATTCTATCAACCAAGACGTCGATAGGAACCTTTTTTCTATGGTTTTCATTAAAAGCAACATGATCAGGAGATCGCAACCCCATTATGTCTTATTAATTAAATAATATAGCCTCTATGGGAGGTCGGCCAGCATCTACCCCGTACTGAGCAAAGATTTCTTTGGCCTCTTTCATGATAAATCTTAATTCATGAGCCAAAAATATAGTGGCTGCACGCTTAACAGAAGAATGCTCAATATTGGAAAATTCCAGAAAGATTCTCTGAATACAGGGATGCATATGGATAAATTGCCTTTCAATTTCAACTACGAGCATAGATATAGCATCCGCACGGCTACTAGTTCTATGAATAATAGAGCCACCCATAGTGGGCAAAGCACCGACACAAGTAAAGAAGTCTTGAAGAACTCCTTTTCCAATGATGTTACCACTACCAACCCGGAACTTCTTAATATGTAAAGTGGTAGTTTCATCCGGGGGGTCAACATAGACGTTGAACTCAACATTACTACCCTTCTCAATAAAATCGTCCCCCATCTCAGACATGAGGGCAAGCGAACGATAAACACACGGCAGAAGAAGGGCAAATAAAACTGCAAGGGTGACGTGGCGGAGAGGAAAACGAGAGCCAAATAAATGTAATGCGAATGATAAGGGTTTGTGATAGGTACTTGGTATATGACTTTTGCGTAAGCCTCCCCGGCAACGGCGCCAGAAATTCTTCTTGCTACTTCTCGAGCTTGCGTTGTATTCCCTCGAAGAGGAAAGAGTGATGCAGCACAGTAGTGTAAGTATTACCCTCAGTTTTTGAGAACCAAGGTATCAATCCAGTAGGAGACCACGCGCGAGTCCCTCGCACCTGCACAAACAAATAAGAACTTCACAGCCAACGCGATAAGTGGTTGTCAATCCCTTCACGGTCACTTACGAAAGTGAGATCTGATAGAGATGATAGTTTGATATTTTTGGTATTTTTGGATATAAGAATAGAAAGTAAAAACGGAAAAGTAAAGTAGATTTTAGATCGATATGTTGAGAATAGACCCGGGGGCCATAGTTTTCTCTAGTGGTTCCTCTCATGATAGTGATATTCTACGGCGGGTAAACACATTATCGTCGAGCAATTGATAGAAAAGCGAATAATTATGAGACAATCTAGGCATGATCATTATATATAGGCATCACGTCCGCGACAAGTAGACCGAAACGATTCTGCATCTACTACTATTACTCCACACATCGACCACTATCCAACATGCATCTAGAGTATTAAGTTCATAAGAACAGAGTAACGCCTTAAGCAAGATGACATGATGTAGAGGGATAAACTCAAACATAGTGATATAAACCCCATCTTTTTATCCTCGATAGCAACAATACAATACGTGCCTTGCTGCCCCTACTGTCACTGGGAAAGGACACCGCAAGATTGAACCCAAAGCCAAGCACTTCTCCCATTGCAAGAACTATAGATCTAGTAGGCCAAACCAAACCAATAATTTGAAGAGACTTGCAAGGATATTATAATCATACATAAAGAGTTCAGAAAAGAACCAAATATTTCTCATAGATAATCTTGATCATAAATCCACAATTCATCGGATCTCGACAAACACACCACAAAAAGAGATTACATCGAATAGATCCCCTCCAAGACCGAGGAGAACTTGGTATTGAGATCCAAAGAGAGAGAAGAAGCCATCTAGATACTAGCTATGGACCCGAAGGTCTGTGGTAAACTACTCACAACTCATGGTGAGGCGATGATGATGATGTAGAAGCACTCCGTGGAAGATCCCCCCTCCGGCGGAGCTCCGGAACATGCCCCAAGATGGGATCTCACGGGAACAGAAGGTTGCGGCGGTGGAACTAGGGTTTTCTTTGTTGTTCTGATGGTTTCGGGGTACGTAGGTATATATAGGAGGAACGAGGGCACCAGGGGCAAAATGTGGGGCCCATGAGGCAGGGGGGCGCGCCCCACCCTCGTGGAGGCGACGTGTGCCATATTTCGTGGTTCTCAAGTCTTCCGTGTGTATTTTGTTCCAAAAGTATCTATCCCGAAGTTTCATTCCGTTTGGACTCCGTTTGATATTCCTTTTCTGTAAAACCCTGAAATAGGCAAAAAACAGCAATCTGGACTAGGCCTTTGGGTTAATAGGTTAGTCCCAAAAATAATATAAAAGTGTATAACAAAGCCCATTAAACATCCAAAACATCATAAATAATAGCATGGAACAATAAAAAATTATAGATACATTGGAGACGTATCACCCATGCATAACGGTTAAGTGTGTACACAAAATAGGAACATATATATTACATCATTTGACCGATAACGGTTTCTCAGTGTCGACATTTTTGTTTTTGAGTGAGCTTCTTTCCGTTCTTGTTCGTTGACGAATAATTGAGCCCCTCATTGTGACTTTTCCTTTTCCATGGAGTATGATCTTTCTTAGGTAATGTAGTATTGACTTTTCTTTTGAATTATACTTCAACGTCATCGTCATCTTCCCTCATTGGGTTGCCGTACTGGTCATAATCTTCCTCGTTGGCGACTCCATCCATTCCATTGATGTTCATTTTGCCTCTCCTCATGACAACGCGACTGGGATTGCTGGGTCGGTTATGAAGAGGCGTTGTGTCACGTGCTTAGAGTGTACCCATGGCTCGTTTTTTGCGATGGCGTTCACGGTAGCGCTCTTGGCGTCGGGTATAGTCATGGTAGTGAAATAGCAGTTTTCCCTTTTGACATTCTTAGCCCGTCTGACACGGAACATCGTAGCGCTGTGCAGTCCAGAGTAGTCAACCTCCCAGATCTCCTCGACCCTTTCGTAACTTAGTTGTGACGTTGTCGCTGGAGTCATGCATTCCATCGTCGCCCCTGAGTTCTAAAAATCACTGTCATATCTTTGGCCTCCGTGTAGAACGTGTATCCGTCGATATCGTATGCCTGATAGGTGACGAGGTTGGGCGAGGGGCCATATGCTAAGGCGTATATGAGCAATCCGTCCTTAGAGCCCTCTTCCGGGGGATTAGAAAGAATATGCTCTTTGAACCAATGCAGGAAAGTGGAGTTGTGCTCTCTAGTAACTTTAGCGTTCGTCCTGCATATCCCCGGACACGATACTTCTCTGCGATAGTTTCTTTCTGTAGTGTCACGAAAGGATCTACCTGGTCTAGGTTTTGTAGCACTACCAAGTTTGCTCTGTCAAAGTCGTTGTGTTGATCTGAGTAGGCCACATGCAGTTCCCTGCGACCATTGGAGTGACCTTCTCCTTCGAGCCTCCCAATGTTCTTCTTAACGGCCAAACAAACACCAGGCGGCCTGTCTATGCCATACAGAAAATTCTCGCACAAAGAGATCCACTCTTGTGTCAGATAGCCATGGACGATGCTTCCATCCAGACGGGACATGTTACGAATGAATCCATTGATGATCCCATTCATCCTATCGAACGACATCATGTTGTGCATGAATGACGGCCCCGGGTCTATTATGTCGTCCACAATATGGACACACACATGCACCATGACGTCAAAGAATATGGGAGGGAAGTACATCTCAAGCTCATTTACTATCACAACGATCTCTTCTTGTAGCCTTCAGAGCTGCTTCACACTAATCGACTTTCAAGAGATGACATCAAAAAACTTGCAGAGACCAATAAGCGTGTCACAGACGTGCTTGTCCATTATCCCTCTATATAAGGGCAACATGTAGTATCCGCGTCATCATCACATGACAATCATGGGACTTCATCATGCTGAACCTTTTCTTCTCCGTGTCTAGAAATCTGCTTATCTTCCCACAGTAACCGGAACTAACTTTGATTCCGATAAGGCACTTAAAGAATTGATTGATCTCAGCCAGACTTAACGTGAAGCAAGAAGGGTCGCAGTAATCCCTTTCCTTTAATTTTTTGCCCTTCTTCTCCCGCACCACTGTCTTTGTCTCCATCTTTGTCTCCTCTGACTTTTTACGGGGCGACATGTGCAAATCTGCCCTGATCTCCAAATCTGCCCTGATCTCCAAATCTTGCAAGTCTTTTCTTGCCTTCAGCCCATCCTTGGTTTTATCCGGCATGTTCATTAGTGTTGCAAGCAAGCTCTCAAGGACATTCTTACATATATGCATTTGATCAAGGAAATGAGGTGTGTCGAGTTTGTGCCAGTACTCCAAGTCCTAGAAAATAGACATCGTCTTCCATACCTTCAGCAGCGGCTCCGACGCCTTTTTCATCGTCTTTCCGGACGCGGGGCACTGTTCCTAGTTTTTCAATAGCTCACCGATTTTGGGGCCGCTCCTCTTACATGGAGGTCCTCGATGCTCAGCCTCACCATTGAATAGATCTCCACGGTTTATCCACGGGTCTAACTTCTCGAGCCATCCTCAATGCCCCATGTACACGATTTTCCCAGACCCGCCATCTTTCCTTGACGTTAGCTGCTGAGATGTCGTATCATCCATGCACCGCGTGCATCCGCAATATCCATGGCACACCTAGCCCGCGACATATCCGTAACCGAGATAGTCGTGCACCGTCCTGATCAGCGCGACTCTCATATAGAAATACTCGCCTTTGCTGGCGTCCCATGTCTTGGCCGGTGTTTTCCATAACGTGTCTAACTCCTCTTGAAGTAGCCCTAGATACATATTTATATTATTTCCCGGTTGTTTCAACCCTTGAATCAAGATGCTCATGTGTATGTACTTCGACTTCATGCACAACCAGGGGGAGGTTATACATCCATACAAACATGGGCCATGTGCTAGGTTGGTGTTCTTGTTGCCAAACGGATCCATGCCATCGGTACACGCGCCGAGCACGATGTTCCTTGCGTCACATGCGAAATACCGATATTCCCCGTTGAATGCTCTCCACTGGCTTCCATCAACGAGGTATCTCAACTTCGGATCATCTCCATCGTCGGGCTTTGTCCTCTCCGCGTGCCAACGCATGAGCTTTGATTCCTTGGGATATACAAAATAAGTTGCATACGGGGAGTGATCGGTAAGTACCATACAACTTTCTGGGGAGATTTCTTCCCGGCCTTCTTGTATCAAGAAGCATTGCACACCGGACAACTAGTTTTTTTCACATGCTCCTTTTGATAAATTATGCAATCGTTGATGCATGCATGGTATCTAACGTGCGGCAGATCAAGAGGGTACACGATCTTTTTGGCCTCATCCACACTAGTAGGACATAGATTCCCCGTGGGAAGAACATCCTTTAGGTACTTGAGAAGCTCATCGAGGCTAGTGTCGGTCCATTTGTTTTTAGCCTTCGTCTTCAGAAGTTCAAGCGTGAAACTCAAGCGGGTTACCTCGGGATCGCAACCATCATACAATGGAGTGTTCGAGTCTACCGCCAGTTGCTGCAGCTTGGCCTCCTCTCTAGAAGCAGGCATGTCAATACTCGTCTCCTTGCGAAGCAGTGCTTGAACATGAGGGTCCCGCATGATTGAACTTAGTACCGACAAAGTCTGCGGCGTGGATCCATGTTTTCTTCACCGCCATGTCTGGCCCCTTCTCCGCCACCATGTCCGGCCTCTTCCCCACTGCCATGCCCGGCCCTTTCTCCGCCGCCATGTCCGTCCTCTTCCCCGCCGCCATGTCTGGCCCCTTCTATGCCGCCATTATCGGTCATCTCTTCATCTTGCCCCGTGTCATCATTGTCTACCCTGTTAGCGTCCTCATTAAAATCATCCTCGTCTTCAATTATCCACCAAGTATAGCCATCCATGAAACTAGTCATGAGTAGGTGCGTCATCACACGACCATTGTCATAGGGGTCGAGCCAAACTCCTCCTTTGCATCTTCGAAACAGACATAAAATTTCTGTTAGGTTATTTTCTTTCATCCCCTGCACCGTCGACCGCAACCACCTCTCCACCATCGTTCTACTGACCATCATGAACGCTTGCACGGTAATAATTAAAAAAAGATTATAAAAAATGCATGCATGCATCAAATGAAGGAAATATGGCCTAGAGGCAATAGTAAAGTTGTTATTTATACTTCCTTATATATAATGATAAATGTATTTTATTCATGCTAGAATTGTATTAACCGGAAACATGATACATGTGTGAATACATAGACAAAATAGAGTGTCCTGATACGTCTCCAACGTATCTACTTTTCCAAACCCTTTTACCCTTGTTTTGGACTCTAAATTGCATGATTTGAATGGAACTAACCCGGACTGACGCTGTTTTCAGTAGAACTGCCATGGTGTTCTTTTTGTGTAGAATAAAAAGTTCTCGGAATCGCCTGAAAATCAACGGAGAATTATTTCGTAAAATATAAAAAATACCTGCAAGAAGATCCACACCAGGGGGCCTTGGGCCTGTCCATGAGGGTGGGGGGCGCGCCCCCCTGCCCAGGGTGCGCCCCCTGCCTCGTGGGCCCCCTGGTGCCTTACCGACGTATCCCCCAGATCCTATATTTTCACGTTCGGGGAGAAACAATCAGGGAGAAGGAATTATCGCGTTTCATGAGACGGAGCCGCCGCCAAGCCCTAATCTCTCTCGGGAGGGCTGATCTCGAGTCCGTCCGGGCTCCGGAGAGTGGAGATCATCGCCATCGTCATCATCAACCTTCCTCCATCACCAATTCCATGATGCTCACCGTCGTGTGTGAGTAATTCCATCGTAGGCTTGCTGGACGGTGATGGGTTGGATGAGATCTATCATGTAATCGAGGTAGTTTTGTTAGGGTTTGATCCCTAGTATCCACTATGTTCTGAGATTGATGTTGCTATGACTTTGCTATGCTTAATGCTTGTCACTAGGGCCCGAGTGCCATAATTTCAGATCTGAACCTATTATGTTTTCATGAATATATGTGTGTTCTTGATCCTATTTTGCAAGTCTGTAGTCACCTACAATGTGTTTTGATCCGGCAACCCCGAAGTGACAATAATCGGGATCACTCCCGGTGATGACCATAGTTTGAGGAGTTCATGTATTCACTATGTGTTAATGCTTTCGTCCGCTCCTCTATTAAAAGGAGGCCTTCATATCCCTTAGTTTCCAATAGGACCCCGCTGTCATGGGAGGGTATGACAAAAGATGTCATGCAAGTTCTTTTCCATAAGAACGTATGACTATATTCGGAATACATGCCTACATTGTATTGATGAACTGGAGCTAGTTCTGTGTCACCCTAGGTTATAACTTCTACATGATGAATTGCATCCGACATAATTTGCCATCACCGATCCAATGCCTAAGAGCTTTATCTATATTGCTTGTCGCTTATCTACTTTTCCGTTGCTACTATTACAGAAACTACAAAAACACTACCGTTACTTTTATTGTTGCTACCGCCACTATCATATTACTTTTCTACTAAACTATCTTGCTGCAGATACTAAGTTTCCAGGTGTGGTTGAATTGACAACTCAGCTGCTAATACTTAAGAGTATTATTTGGCACCCCGTGTGTCGAATCAAAAAATATGGGTTGAATACTTTACCCTCGAAAACTATTGCGATCCCCTACACTTGTGGGTTATCAAGACTATTTTCTGGCGCCGTTGCCGGGGAGCATAGCTCTATTCTTTAAGTCACTTGTTATTTATATCTGTTGATCACTATGAAGAATTTGAAGGACTCAAAAACCAAGATCTTACCCTCAACTACGAGGGGATGTAAGGAACTGCCATCTAGCTCTGCACTTGATTCTCCTTCTGTTATGAGTAAACTTGCGACACCTACTCCTGCTATTGAATATGATATGTCGTATGTTCTTGATGATGCTATTTCTGCTATGTATGATGAAACTACTTCTATGCCTGATACTGTGCCACTAGCTGAATTTCTTAGATGAACAAATTGCTAAGGTTAGGGAGAATGCAAATATTGAAACTGATGATATTTATGAAAGTGATGATGAAGCTACTCCCAATAGATATGAATTGCCTGTTGTGCTGGAGGGTTATGTTATGGATGAAGAAACTGCTAGAGACTTTCTTACTTGCAATGATAGATATGATCTTAAGAAATTATTAGCTAAGATGAAAGAAAAGTCCTTGAATGCCAGAAAGAAACATGACCCTGCTTTTGCTACTTCACCTATCCGTGTTACTGATAAGGATTATGAATTCTCTGTTGATTCTGAGTTAATTACTTTGGTCGAATCTGATCCTTTCCATGGCTATGAGTCTGAAACTGTTGTGGCACATCTTACTAAGTTGAATGATATAGCCACCTTGTTTACCAATGATGAAAAGATTCACTATTACTATATCCTGAAGCTCTTTCCATTCTCGTTAAAGGGGGATGCTAAGACTTGGTTTAATTCTCTTGATCCTGGTTGTGTGCGTAGTCCCCAGGATATGATGTATTACTTTTCTGCTAATTATTTTCCCGCTCATAAGAAACAAGCTGCCTTACGGGAAATATATAACTTTGCTCAAACTGAAGAAGAGAGTCTCCCACAAGCTTGGGAGAGGCTTCTCCAGTTACTTCATGCTTTGCCTGATCATCCTCTTGAGATGCATGATATACTTGATGTCTTTTATAATGGACTAACCGATGCTTCTAGAGACCACCTAGATAGTTGTACTGGTTGTGTTTTTAGGGAAAGAACAGTTGGAAAAGCTGAATTACTACTGAATAATATGCTGGCCAATGAAAATAATTGGACACTTCCTGAACCAGCCCTTAAGCCAACTCCGAAGAAAAGAGGTGTTCTATTTCTCAGTCCTGAAGATATGCAAGAGGCAAAGAAATCTATGAAAGAAAAAGGTATTAAAGCTGAAGATGTTAAGAATTTACCTCCTATTGAAGAAATACATGGTCTTGATAACCCGACACAGGTAGTAAAGGTAAATTCTCTTTATAGATTTGATGAAGGTGATATTCCTCGTTATAAGTCTGCTAGCCAATGTTTAGATGAGTTTGACAATTTTATTGTGAAACAAGAAAACTTCAATGCTTATGTCGGTAGACAATTACAACACAATGCTTATATGATTGAACGCTTGAGTGATTATCTGTCTAGAGCTAAAGGTGAACTGAAACTTATTAGTATACATGCTTCTATGGTCACCACTCAAGTAGAACAAGTACTCAAGGCTCATAATGATTTGCTCAATGAATTAAATAGTAAGAATAATGACTATGCTATTAGAGTTGCTACTAGAGGTGGTAAAATGACTCAGGAACCTCTGTATCCTGAAGGCCACCCTAAGAGAATTGACCAAGATTCTCGGAGAGCTAATATAGATGCACCTAGTTCTTCCAAAAAGAAGAAAAAGAAAAATGATAGGACTTTGCATGCTTCTAGTGAACCTGTAGCTAACACTCCTGAGAGTCCCAATGATATATCTGTTTCTGATGATGAGACACAATCTGGTAATGAACATGAACCTAGTGATAATATTAATGATGATGTTCATGATGATGCTCAACCTAGCAATGATAATGATGTAGAGATTGAACCTGGTGTTGATCTTGATAACCCACAATCAAAGAATCAATGTTTTGATAAGAGAGACTTTGTTGCTAGGAATCACGGTAGGGAAAGAGAACCATGGGTTCAGAAACCCATGCCCTTTCCTCCGAAACCATCCAAGAAAAAAGACGATGAGGATTTTGAGCGCTTTGCTGAAATGATTAGACCTATCTTTTTGCGTATGCATTTGACTAATGTGCTTAAAACAAATCCTTCTGCTAAGTATATGAAAGACATTACTACCAACAAAAGAAAGATACCTGAAGTAGAAATTTCCACCATGCTTGCTAATTACACTTTCGAGGGTGGAATGCCTAAGAAATTAGGAGATCCAGGAGTACCTACTATACCTTGCTCCATTAAGAGAAACTATGTTAAAACTGCTTTGTGTGATCTTGGAGCTGGTGTTAGTGTTATGCCTCTCTCTTTATATCGTAGACTTGACTTGAGTAAGTTGACACCTACTGAAATATCTTTGCAAACGGCTGATAAATCAGCTGCTATACATGTCGGTATTTGTGAGGATGTGCCCGTTGTAGTTGCAAATGTTACTATTCTAACGGACTTTGTTAGAGTTGATATTCCCAAGGACGATAGTATGTCTATTATTCTTGGAAGACCCTTTTTGAATACTACAAGGGTTGTTATTGATTGCAACAAAGGCAATGTCACTTTTCATGTCAATGGTAATGAGCATACGGTACACTTTCCGAGGAAACAACCTCAGGTCCACAGTATCAATTATATTGGAAAAATTTCAACTATTACTATTGGACGTTTTGAGTTTCTTATTCCTACTATCAAGAAGACATATGGCATACTTATTGTTGGGGACATACATATCCCCATTGAGGTAACCTAGTGTTATTCGAAAATTCTCCGGTTTCATGTTACTCAGAAAGAGTTTATTAACAAGACCTGATCAACCTTGTTAATGGATTCCTTTTGATGAACATGGGATAAGTGAATCTAGATAGCACAACCTTCTGTACCCTCTTTTTACTTTCTGTTAATTAGGATAGATAAAGCAAAAATAGTATTTTCTGTCTGTTTCCAGACTTATCCGTGGAATTAAAAAATATCCCGAAAATAAAAGTTCGCCAAACGCCATGAAAATGAAATATGACTTTTTCAAGAATATTTGAGGAAATATGGCACTGAACACACAACGAGGGAGCCAACACGTGGCCACGAGGGTCCAGGGCGTGCCCCCCTGCCCAGGGCGCGCCCCCTACCTCGTGGGCCCCACGTGGCCCCCCTCCACTTATTCCTGCACCCATGCTCTTCTTCTTCCTCCCAAAAAAATTCCCAACCAGCTCAAACACGAGTTCTAGCTCATCTTGCTGCCATTTTTGATTTCCTTGCTCAAAGCACCATTCACCAAACTGTTTGGGGAGATTGTTCCTTGGTATGTGATTCCTCCATTGGTCCAATTAGTTTTTGTTCTAGTGCTTTATTTCTTGCAAATTTATGCTACTATGGTGACCTTGTTCTTGAGCTTGCATGTCAAACTTTCTTGGTCCCAAGTAATTCTAATGCATGATATAGCCTCTAGGCACTTATAGGAGTTGTTGCTATCAATCTTGTTGAGTTTTGTTAAATTTTATTTTGAAGTTACTAATTTTTTTAGAAAATTTCGGAAAAATGTCTAGGAGAAACTTCCAAGGTGGTCCTTCAAGGAAGCAAGAACCGAGGCTCGCGTTCCGTGAGCCAGACGATGAACCACCGAGGGATGCTGATGCGCGGCCTTGTGGATGGCCGTCAGATGAATTCATGGGTCAAGTTGGCATCAAAGATGAATTTTACACATACGTGTGCAACGCTGAGCTCGAGGACTTCGTACAAGATAAGTGTCCTCAATACCGTGGCTTAACTGATAGCTTTGTGAGAAGGTATAAATTTTCATCTTCACATAATCCTCACACACTGTACTGTTTGACCTATATGATAAATCTTATACTATGGATTTAGAGGATTTTAATGTTGCTTGCAAACTCCCACAGTGGGGCAGCATGAGTGATCCTCGCAAATCTGAATTTAGAGAATTCCTTACTAGTATTACAGTGGGGGAGTCCAGGGAAGTCACACAGGCTACCATGGGGAGCATACATTTTCCTGATATTCATTACTTTGCTCTCTTTATTGGTAAATGCATAAACGGTAAGGATGAGGCTTGTCACATGTGTGTCCCTGATCTTACTGTTCTCGGGAGTGCTGTACTACGTGATAGGCAATATAACTTGGGAGCTATTGTTGCACGTAGGCTACACCATAATGGTTTGCATGGAGATTTATTTGGTGGGATCTATGATACCCGCATAGCCCGCTTTCTTGGTGTGTCTGTGCACATGAATGATGAACCTTTACCTCCTGCTTATTTAGAATGCCATGCTATGACTAGTCACCGGTTTATAGAGTGGGATAATCAAACCCTCAAATATCGACTCATCTTTAACAGGCAGCATGCCATCCCTATTATTCTTCCTGCCCCTACTTTGTTTAACTTTTAGGAAAAAGGGAGATACACTATAACTATGGAAGAGGCAAATGGTATTATAACATGATGGAGGTAGCCCGCCTTCGAGCTGCAGCTCAGCATGCAGCATCTGCTACGTCTCAGTACGACCCCAACTACAACCTTGGATATTTGTCAGGCCAATACTGGCCATAGACCAACTTAGGCCAAAAGCCTAAGCTTGGGGGAGTACGTGTTTCTCACCGACTTTACATTCATG
This sequence comes from Secale cereale, assembly GCA_902687465.1. Lineage (NCBI taxonomy): Eukaryota > Viridiplantae > Streptophyta > Magnoliopsida > Poales > Poaceae > Secale > Secale cereale. The sequence continues at coordinate 690,656,633 of LR738711.1, read as the reverse complement.
TTCACACTTATTCTAGTTGTCGGTGCTCACACTCTTTCATTGTACCATCCATGCTTAGTTTCAATTTCTTTTTCTTAGTCTTTTTTTGTGTGCTAGAAGAATCCAGAAAAACAAAAAAAATATTAGTTGTAGCTTCTAGCTAGTTTACTTTCTTTGCTTGAAGTAGTAGATGAAAAAAAAATGAAAACCCAAAAAGATTTCCCGTTCTTCTTTTGCTTGTTGGGAGCTTTCCCATGTAAATAGTCTCTTTTCTTTAGGGGTTAAGAGTAGAAGACCATGATTGAAAATACTTAATGGCTCTCATATGCTTTGTTGTTGAATTAACATTGCGCCATATTACCCTATCTTCTCTCTTGTATTAAATGTCTGCAGATTCCAGCTTAGTCCAATGCACGTGCACTATTATTATTATCCACACCGTTCGGTCGTGTGAGTGAAAGGAAATAACGATGATATATGATGAATTAATTAAGAAGAGAAAAGCTGGTATGAACTCGACCTCTTTTGTTTTTGTAAATATGATAGCTCGTCGTTCCTGATTCAGCTTGTTATGAATGAAACATGCTTGCAATGACAATTAGAGATCATAGCTGCTTATGCCATGCTTAATTAGCTGAGAGATTATAATGGTCTATCTTGCGTGCCAACATGATATTAAAATGGTTGTGATGCGGTATGATGGGTGGTATCCTCCTTTGAACGATTTAAGTGACTTGACTTGGCACATGTTCACACATGTAGTTGAAACAAATCAACATAGCCTTCACGATATTTATGTTCATGGTGATTTATATCCTACCCATGCTTGCATTCATTGTTGATTAATTTTAATGCATGTTCATGACCGTTGTTGCTCTCTAGCTGGTCGCTTCCCAGTCTCTTTCTAGCCTTCACCTGTACTAAGCGGGAATACTGCTTGTGCATCCACTTCCATAAACCCCAAAGTTATTCCATATGAGTCCACCATACCTTCCTATATGCGGTATTTACCTGCCGTTCCAAGTAAATTTGTATGTGCCAAACTCTAAACCTTCAAATGAAATTCTGTTTTGTATGCTCGAACAACTCATGTATCAACTAGGGTTGTCTATATCTTCCATGCTAGGTCGGTTATTCTCACGATGAGTGGACTCCGCTCATCATTCATGAGAAAATGGCTGGTAACCGGGATGCCCAGTCCCATGCTCAAAATCATAATAATTAAACAAAACTCCCCTGGCTGTTGCTGGTTTGGACGGTACCCGTTGTTTCGGGCTAGCCGTGGAGTGTTCTTGTTGGTGGTTGGGGGAGTATAAACTTTACCATTCTGTTTGGGAACGGCCTATAATGTGTGTAGCATGGGAGATATCGAGATTCTTGGTTGTTATGTTGACAATGAAAGTATACCGCTCAAAATATTATTCAATCTCTATTTAAAAATCGAGCTCTGGCCCCTCTACAAATCCCTACTTCCCTCTGTGAAGGGCCTATCTATTTACTTTTATGCAGATTCATCATACTCTTATCAAAGAGCACCAGTAGGAGAGCACCTCTGTCATTGCATGTATTACTATTAATTTGCATTGAGTATGATCATGACTGGATCTCTTTTACCATGAATTACAATGTCGAGTCAGTCCTTGATCTTTAAAGGTGCTCTGCATTTATGTTTTGCGTTCTCAGAAATGGCTAGCAAGATACCATCTTGTTATATAATATCATGATTGTTTTGAGAAAGTGTTGTCATCCGAGGTTTATTATTACTGCTCGCTAGTTGATTATGCCATTGATGTGAGTAGTCTTGGGACCTGAAAGTTATTGTTAATGTGGTTAGTTCATGATCTTGTTGAAAACCTGAATGCTAGCTTATATATTTACAACAACAAGAGCAAACAGAGTTTGTCAAATTTTTCTTTATCACTTTCAGTTTATCAACTAAATTGCTTGAGGACAAGCAAAGGTTTAAGCTTGGGGGAGTTGATACATCTCCAACGTATCTACTTTTCCAAACCCTTTTGCCCTTGTTTTGGACTCTAACTTGCATGATTTGAATGGAACTAACCCGGACTGACGCTGTTTTCAGCAGAACTGTCATGGTGTTGTTTTTGTGTAGAATAAAAAGTTCTCGGAATCGCCTGAAAATCAACGGCGAATTATTTCGGAAAATATAAAAAATACCTGCAAGAAGATCCACACCAGGGGGCCTTGGGCATGCCCACGAGGGTGGGGGGCGCGCCCCCTGCTTCGTGGGCCCCCTGGTGCCTTACCGACATATCCCCATATACTATATCTTCACGTTCTGGGAGAAAAATTCAGGGAGAAGGAATTATCGCATTTCAAGAGATGGAGCCGCTGGCAAGCCCTAATCTCTCTCGGGAGGGTTGATCTGGAGTCCGTTCGGGGCTCCGGAGAGTGGAGATCGTCGCCATAGTCATCATCAACCTTCCTCCATCACCAATTTCATGATGCTCACCGCCGTGTGTGAGTAATTCCATCATAGGCTTGCTGAACGATGATGGGTTGGATGGGATCTATCATGTAATCGAGTTAGTTTTGTTAGGGTTTGATCCCTAGTATCCACTATGTTCTGAGATTGATGTTGCTATGACTTTGCTATGCTTAATGCTTGTCACTAGAGCCCGAGTGCCATGATTTCAGATTTGAACCTATTATGTTTTCATGAATATATGTGTGTTCTTTATCCTATTTTGCAAGTCTATAGTCACCTACTACGTGTTATGATCCGGCAACCCCGAAGTGACAATAATCGGGACCACTCCCGGTGATGACCATAGTTTGAGGAGTTCATGTATTCACCATGTGTTAATGCTTTGGTCTGACCCCAGGTTAGGCCCCTCTCTTTCCAGGAGGTGAGCCGCATCGGGGTTCCAGATCGAAATTCGAGGGCCGCCGCCCAGTCAGTGTCGTGCGGCTCGGTGATGTAGAACCACCCGATTGCCACTCCTTCACCGCCTCCGCAAAGGAGCCTTCTGGCCAGGTAACATTGGGCATCTTGCCCACCATGGCACCTCCACACTCTGCTTGTTGACCGCCCATCACCTTCGGCTTCACATTAAAGGTCTTCAGCCATAGAACGAAATGAGGTGGGATGCGGAGAAGGGCCTCGCACACGATGATGAACACCGTGATATTGAGAATGAAGTTAGGGGCTAGGTCATGGAAATCTAGCCCATAGTAAAACATCAGTCCGCGAACGAACGGGTGGAGAGGGAATCCCAGCCCGCGGACAAAATGTGTGAGAAACACAACCCTCTCATGGGGCTCTGGAGTCGGGACGATCTGTCCTTTGACCGAGAGTCGATGAGCGATCTCCTTGGCTAGGTATCCGCCCTCCCGGAGCTCCTTGATGTCCTTCTTCTTAACGGAGGAGGCCATCCACTTGCCTCCAGCTCCGGATCCAGACATGTTTGGAGTGCTTTCTCGAACGATAAAAAGCTAAAGCTTGGGCGCTGGAGCTCAAGGACGGAAGGGCTGAGGGGGCGAAAGGGCATGAGTGAAAAAAGGGGATCCTTATCCCCTTATAAAGGCCGCGAATATCAAGCGCCTCCCCACTCGCCCTAAAAATCTCTCCTATTCCCAAGGCCTATTTAAACGACGTTGTTGGGTTACCCATACCCGATTTGATGAGAGCCCGGCAATAAGGGGGCACGATCTCTGCTTTGACGAGACGTGCCGATAGCAACCGTGTCTCGGGATGTGGAGCGTCGAGCACAAAGTGGTCCGGAATTATGACCGGTCGGACGTGATGTCATGCCACAAAAAATTGTTAGCAGATTGGACTCGTGCAAAATTATATTCTCTCTGTGGTTGTGTGTGGTGTGTTCGTCAGGTCTGGATACTATCATCGCGTCCGAAGACTATATTGGAGTTTAGAAAAAAGGGAACCCGCCTTGCAATGCCGAAGACAATCTATGCGCCGAACTCCTCGTCATTGAAGCCAAGTTTAGGGGCTACTAAGGGAGTCCTGGACTAAGGGGTCCTCGGGCATCCGGCCTGTTATCCATGGGCCGGACTGGTGGGCTATGAAGACATGAAGGCCGAAGACTGCACTCGTGTCCAGATTGGACTCTCCTTGGCGTGGAAGGCAAGCTTGGCGACCTATTAAAGATTCCTTCTTATGTAACCGACGCTATGTAACCCTAGATCCCCCCGGTGTCTATATAAACTGGAGGGAGTAGTCCAGATGGCAGAGACACACATTACCATATTCATACAAGCTAGGCTTCTAGGCTTTAGCCATTACGATCTCGTGGTAGATCAACTCTTGTAATACTCATATTCATCAAGATCAATCAATCAGGAAGTAGGGTATTACCTCCATAGAGAGGGCCCAAACCTGGGTAAACATCGTGTCCCCAGTCTCTTGTAACCATCGACCTTAGACGCATAGTTCGGGACCCCCTACCCGAGATCCGTCGGTTTTGACACTGACAGGGGCCCCGAGGCCGGCTCAATCGAGTACGGGTACCGGGTCCCCTTCGGCTGAATCCACGTCTTCATCGGCAAAATCAGCGAACTGGGCCCTGAGCCGGACATCTGCACAGATATCATCGAGATAGCTCAGCGTGCGCGGCCTGCCCGGGTTCAGCCCACCGTGAAGCGTGCCTTGGTTGGATATATCCATGGAACTAAAGGCTCTGGATCTCATGGTGAGACGGCCGTCTACTCTGATGGTGAATCGCCCACAGGAGAGATCAATTCAATGTATCAGCTACAAAACGGACGGCTTGGGGCTGGTCCGATGGTAATAGTATTCCGGACCGCCGTGAGCCGCCGAACAGGGTGGCGATCTTCATGACTGGCACCCAGCCGGTTTTCGGTTCGGCAGCCACCACAGCTATGACTCCTGGCCCAACAGCGATAATGGCAGCAGGCGCGGGCAGACTAGCACGCCCGCCGTCTCAAGTGTTAACTGATTTATTAGAGGCTCTGACGACTCTGATGGGAGTCGAGATAAGTCCAGATAACCAGGAACAACACAAAGTGGATGTAGCTAAACTGTGTGAGGAGATAGCACAAGCCAAGGAAGAGCTGGTGGCGGAGAACGCTAGGATGACCGCAGAACGAGCCATTTTGGACGCTTAAGCTCAGCGGATTCTTACCGGCTCACAGTGGATTAGAGCGCTACCAATGAAGTCTAGAGTAGAAAGCACCAGAGTCATCTGCCTTTTGTTTATGAGCCTAGGAATCTTTTCAACAGAACTACAGCAGGGACTAGTAACCCGCCGATGATAAACCGAATGGTTGAAGCGCCAGGGGGTGGAGCACCGGTTCAGCCATGCGTGACATGTTCTCCGCATGTGACTCACGCCCCGCCTCATCACCCGGTGACACCGCCGGGTCATTATTCCAACCCTCTGGATAATATGATTGCTGCAGCTACGCAATTGGCGGCTCTACCAGTCAAGGGTGAGACTCCGGTGGCAATTGAAACCCGGAGGGCCAGGGAACTTCTTCAGACAGCGCTGGCGCAGCAGCAAGCTTATTCTTATAGTTGTGACCGGATTCATTCGACCCCTCGTCCAAGCGTCAGCTACAGCAGGCACATTGACTCGCCAGCAGTTTCGAGCACGGAGCGGCACCGTAACCAACCTCGTGGGCATGACCCGGCGCACGATGGTGCCAATGCACAAGATTTGGTGGATCAGGGTAGAACACGCCGGGAGGCCGAGCTGGCGGCTCAGGCGACGGGTCATCAGTAGGCGCCGTTTTACCCAACAACTTCAGTGGAGACATGTGGGGCTTCTAGAACTTGGATTGTGCCATGCTTAACGGCGGCCTTGCGAAACGAGCATTTGCCCAAGGACTTCAAGGGCCCTCGTAAGGTGCCTAACTACACAGCAGATCAACCCCCTCAGGCTCGGGTGGAGAGTTATGAGATGGCTATGGTGTAATGCCCAGGATGGAGTTATACCTCCTACGTGTCGAGGCACGACTTAAAGGCATAAGTCCATCCTAGAATGATCTCAAGTTTGGTAATCTTTGCACAACTCATGTAAAAGAGGGGATAGTAAACAGAAAATAATTGGCTTACACTCGCCACGTCACAGAATTACAGTACAAGTCTCAAACATCATACATTAAGAACATCACAACCCTCTAAGGGTAAAAGCCAAATGTCAAAGTACCAAACTTAGATAAATAAACCACAGGCGGATCGAATCCTAGTAAGAGTCTCCACTACTGATCATCCGGGTATCGCACATATTACCGACTACGCTCCTCGTCGTACTCCCAATCTAGCTCGGTGCCATCACCTGGATAGCTCACAACTGGACCTGCATCTGGTGTGGTGAAGTAACTGTGAGCCACAGAGGACTCAGCAATCCCGTTCCCGAGTAACAAGACTATTTAAGCCTTTGGGAGAGGATAAAGGCTGAAGAAAAGAATAAGTGTCTGCAGCAGCAACTAGCAACTAGCTTACGTGAGTGAGAGCGAGAAGAGAAAGCCTCGGCGAGAAGTGATCACGAAGTGATCCTAGCTACAAGCTCAACAAGCATAACCCCTCCGTGTTCAACTCCCAAATCCCTATTCGGAAATTGACAGTCACGGAACACACGCTGGTAGTGTATTAGAAACATTGTGTCAAGTTATCTACAACCGGAATTAACAAGCTCCCATCTGCCACATAACCGCGGGCACGGCTTTCGAAAGTTCAAACCCTGCAGGGGTGTTCCAACTTGACCCATTACAAGCCCACGATCCGCGGAGTCGCAACTCCAAAGTGGGAAGACCCGAGTATCCTCGGAATCCCGTGCTCAAGATATACCGAACTAAGGTAAGGCTAATCAAGCAAATCCTCCCGGCGTGTCGACACCCTGATAGTAGCCGCGCGTATCTAAGTCTCAGGACACGACCGTATGGGCGATTCTACAGGTTTTTACCAAACCTCGAGTTTCCTTGAGGTGGCCCCGCAGAACCCCCGTTTCGGACCAACACTCATGTGGAGCACTGGACCGGGGTTGTTGAATTAAGAAAGAGGGTTAATTACTCCCTATGCAAGTTTAGTTTGTTATTAGGCAAATAGTACCAATGTTGGGACTTGCTGGAAAAGACTTAGCACTTAGCGGTTTATCGAGGGGGTCCCATACACCCCAACCGTGTTAGGAACGCATAATCAAGGAACATAACAACGGTTTATACGGTTCCTAACGGCATGAGTGGAACAAAACACCAAGCAAAAGGCTTAGCCTTCCACCCTTGCCAATATATAGATGATTTCATTTAAGCATTTATATAGTGTGATATAACCCAACCAAACTTCATCATGAAGCAAGCATCTTCGATCTTCACCTGCAACTAACAATGCTATAAGAAGGGCTGAGCGAAGCGTACTTAGCCAAGCAACGGTTTGCATAGGTAGGTTGGTTAAACATGGCAATTGGTTACAAGTAGGAGGCTGACAAGAAGATCATGGGCATCGAGGCAAAGCTATAGATCGAGACTACTAGCAATAGGCAAAGATAGTAATGTTATCGCGGTTCGGTCATCTTGCCTGAAGAGAAGTCGTTCAGATCGTAAGAAGGGTCCTCGTGCTCAACCTCGTTGGAAACCTCGTGCTCGTACTCGAACTCAGACTCTGCTTCCGGCTCTAAACAAAACAATCACACCAAGCACCAATCAACAAGATGCAATGCGCACTCGAAAAAAAGATGAATGCATGATGGATGCACTAAGGATGCACACGGAGCACGGAAAATATCACTCAAGCAAATCACCTCAAAACATGATAACAATCTGATATTATTAATCTACACGGAAAAAAAATCAAGTTTGAGATAAGATTCGCTGAAATCGGAGTTACGGGCTAAAAGTTATGCCCGAAACAAGAAATGAGCGAAAGCTGAAAATTACAGCAACATAGCAACTTCGGAGCTCAAAATAATTGAGCTACAGCATTTAAATAACAAGGCAAAGGAAATGAACACAAACTAGACATATACTACAGCAACTAAGTCCAAAGGTGCACCCCCAACGGAGCCACGGATCAATAGCAATGATCTTGGACATATTGAACTTGACAATAAAATTCTGGCAGCAGAATTTTATTGAAACTTTGGAGCAAAAGATAAGCATGCTACAGCCACTTAACTAGACATGTGAAAACATGGATGGAAAGACAACAATATATACTACAAGGAACAATCAAGATCCACTCCAAAACTAACATGCTTTGTCCTAGAACATCACACGAACATGGCATCGGAACGTTACAGATTTCAGACTTAGTGAAAATCCACTAAGTCCTAAAACAGCAATATCATCATGGCATCTAAAAGAGCATGTTTAAGTCACCTCGAAACTAAACATGGCAAAAGGTAAGAACCTCCTCAAAGTACACATGAAGGTGATTCTGAAACACACAAGCATGCATCATAGAGGTGAACACAACGATAGCAACGAGCTCAACAAGATGGCATTTCATAACAAGTGAAATAACATCACAGCCACATGGCACTTTGCAACGATGGTAACAAGGCAATAATAAATCTAACATGCTACCTAGCACATACAACACGTAGAACATGGCAAGACGAACACGTGGACATGTCATTTGCATCATTCGGACAAACGAGCTAAAAGATATCACATGGCAATGGTGGCACAAAAATATCACATAGCAGCAGTTTATATCATGATGCACTCTTGCAACAGCAAAACAAACACCTAGATGATCTCTAACATGCATGACAACAACAGATAAAACGTAGAGCACGTTCCCACGAACGTCTGGACATATTATACGCGCGAATCGGAGCAACACACAAAAAGATATGCAAGTTTGAAAAAGGCATCAGACACAAAAATTACTGGGGACTTAGTGGGAAAAGGGGTCAACCTCAGGCAGATCTGGATCTGGGAAAAAAATGACGGAGTGGGCCGGTGCGGTGGAGAAGGCCCGCCCGGGGTGGAGAGGGCGCGGCCCGGCGCTGGAGCTGGCGATGCCCGGTGGCACGCGGCCGGCTTGGAGGGGCGGAGGCCCAGCGGGAGCGCGAGGCGGCTGGCGCGGCGCGGTGGCGTGGGCTGGCCCGCCAGGCGATGTGGCCTGCAGTGCGGTGGAGAGAAGTGGGCCGCCCGGCCTGCGGTGGCCTGGAGGGCTCGCAGTGGCGATGGACGGCTGGCTGGGCCCGATCGGGCGCCGGCCGGCTAGAGCGAGGCGGCCGCGCGGCGGCCTGGGGCGACCGGCCCAGGGCGAGGCGGAGGAGGCCGGATCGGGGCCCGCGGCGGGTTGGCGATCGATGGACTGGCCCGACGAGGCGGAAGACGATCCAGCCGCTCGGCTGGAGCGATCGGGGCCTGCGGGCGATCGATGATGTGGTCCCCGGGGTCGTTGGAGCGGGAGGGAAAAGGCCTGGAGCGGTCGGCTGACGCGGCCTAGGCGAGGCACTCGCTCGAACGAGCGGAGAGGCCCGGCCGATCGATCGAAGGGAAAATCCCAGCGGCGCCTGCGTTGACCTGCGGTGGAGCGAGGAGATCGAACGAACTGGCTGAGGGATCTGCCAAGTGGCTGGCCATATCCAAGTTTTTGGGGAGAAGTGGATCTGAGAAAAAAAAATGAGGGGGAGAGAGTGGAGAAGAAGCTAGGATGCCAAAATAGACTAGGGGGTCTATTATATAGCAGTTTTTTAGGGTTAGGGGAGATTTGGGGGTGTTAGGAGCCCTCCGATCGCGATCCGACGGATCCGATCGTGGGGATAGTCTAGAAGGGCCTAGGAGAAGATAGGGGACTGCTGTAGGGGTGTTTCCGGGACACGAAGTGAAGGCACTTTGGACCCACACGAACAACGGATGGAAAAACCAACGGAGTCCAAACGAGACGAGATTTGAGAGGCGGGTTGCACACAACAAAACAACAACACACACACAACAACCTCGCGGCACACCGGTAACGTTACACGCCCAAACAACAAAGTAGGCCTACGGGACGTCACGGACACGTGAGGGAGCTCCGGAACGCGAAACGGACAACAGGAAGAAACGCGTGGAACCGGATGCAACCGACAACACAAATGCAATGCGATGCACATGTCTACATGATATGAATGAATGCCACACACTCACACAACAAAACGACGAAAACCCAAAAGACAAAGAACCCGGAATGGAAATAGATGAAGCCGGAGATATATTATATACCCAAAAGGGAAAGTATTACATCCGGGGCATTACAAACTCTCCTCTACTACAAAAAGATCTCGTCCCGAGATCTAGGACTGGAAAAAGGAAGGGTACTCGGAACGAAGATGATCTTCTCGTTCCCAGGTAGCTTCTCGGTCGGTGTGATGTGACCACTTGACTTTCAGAAATTTGATGGACTTGTTGCGGGTCTGGCGTTCGGTTTCTTCGAGAATTGCAACTGGGTGCTCTCGGTAGGACAGGTCTTGTTGAAGATCAATCTCCTCAAACGGAATCATGCGCTCAGGTGCCTTGAAGCATTTGCGAAGTTGAGACACATGGAAGACATCATGAACATTGGCGAAGTTTGAAGGGAGCTCAAGTTGATAGGCTAGATCGCCTCTTTTGCCAAGAATCTTGAAAGGCCCGACGTATCTAGGAGCAAGTTTTCCTTTGATACCGAATCTTTGGGTTCCTTTCATCGGAGACACACGGAGATAGACATGATCATCGATGTCGAAAGCCAAATCACGATGCTTTCCGTCATAGTAGCTCTTCTGACGCGACTGAGCGGCCTTGAGATTCTCACGTATGACTTTGCACATTTCTTCGGCTTCTGAGATCAAGTCATTACCAAGAAGTTGGCGTTCGCCTGTTTCAGACCAGTTGAGAGGGGTACGGCACTTTCTGCCATAGAGAATTTCAAACGGTGCTTTGCCTGCACTTGCTTGAAAGCTGTTGTTGTAAGAGAACTCGGCAAATGGAAGGCAGTCTTCCCATTTCATGCCGAAGGAGATGACACAGGCTCTGAGCATGTCTTCTAGAATCTGATTCACGCGCTCGACTTGACCACTAGTCTGAGGGTGAAAAGCAGTGCTGAACATGATCTTAGTGCCCATGGCGGACTGAAAGGAGTCCCAGAACCTTGATGTGAACAAGCTTCCACGGTCTGAGGATATCACTTGAGGAATGCCATGTAGGGACACAATTCTGGAAGTGTACAGCTCTGCCAATTGAGCTGCATTGATTGATTCTTTGACTGGAAGAAAGTGAGCGACTTTGGTAAGCTTGTCAATCACCACAAAGATAGCATCATTTCCTCGCTTGGATTTAGGAAAGCCAGTGACGAAGTCCATTTCAATGTGGTCGAACTTCCACTCGGGAATAGGAAGAGGTTGGAGAAGACCGGCTGGACGTTGATGTTCTGCTTTCACTCTTCTGCATACATCACATTCGTTCACGAATTGGGCAATCTCCCTTTTCATGCGTGTCCACCAGTAAGACTGCTTGAGGTCTTGATACATCTTGGAACTGCCAGGATGAATGGAAAGGAGAGAATCATGAGCTTCTTCCATTATGAGCTCCTGAGATCACCTTTGGGAACAACAAGTCTGTCCTCGAAGAACAAGGTATCTCTCTCATCAACACGGAAGCACTTGTATTTTGGAGTGCCCTTTGCAATCCCATGTTTCACCTTCTTCACCATGGTATCACTGGGCTGGGCCTCACGGACTTGATCTTCCAAGGTAGGAGTAATTTGGAGATTTGCAAGAAAACCCTGCGGAACAACTTGGAGGTTGAGCTTCATGAATGCTTCACAAAGCTCAGGCTGGTACGGCTTGATAAGAAGGCTGTTGCAATATGCCTTTCTGCTCAAAGCATCTGCAATCACATTCGCCTTGCCAGGAGTGTATTCAATGCTGGGATTGTACTCTTGGATCATTTCAACCCAACGAGTCTGGCGGAGGTTCAGATGCGGCTGTGTGAAGATGTACTTCAAGCTCTTGTGATCAGTGAAGATGTCGACCTTTCTGCCCAACAACAGATGTCTCCACGTAATCAGAGCATGTACCACAACTGCTAGCTCGAGATCATGTGTGGGATAGTTCTTCTCACTTGGCTTTAGCTGACGAGAAGTGTATGCCACAATTCTCTTATCTTGCATAAGCACACCACCAAGACCTTGAAGAGAAGCATCACAGAATACTTCATAGGGCTTGGATTCATCTGGAGGAGTCAGAACTGGAGCAGAGACAAGCTTCTCTTTGAGGGTTTTGAATGCCACTTCACACACTGGAGACCAAAAGTATTTGACATTCTTCTGAAGCAAGTTGGAAAGAGGCTTGGCAATCTTGGAGAAGTTCTCAACGAATCTTCTGCAATAGCTGGCAAGACCCAGAAAACTGCGGAGCTGCTTGACGTTCTGAGGAGCTTCCTAGTTGACAATTGCTTCAACTTTCTCGGGATTAACCGCAATACCGTCAGCTGAGATGATGTGGCCCAGGTACAAAACCTTATCGAGCCAAAACTCGCACTTGGAGAACTTGGCATAAAATTTATGCTCTCGGAGTCGATCAAGAACCAGACGTAAGTGCTTTTCGTGATCTTCTTCATTCTTGAAAACACCAGAATATCATCCAGATACACAAGCACAAACTCGCCAGTATAGGGGTTGAAGATGTAATGCATCATCCTCGAAAAGGTGGAGCATTGGCGAGACCGAAGGACATGACGGTATACTCGTATGAACCGTAGCTCGTTCTGAAGGCCATCTTGGGAATGTCCTTCTCGCGAATACGAATTTGATGATAGCCCATTCGGAGGTCAAGCTTAGAGAACACTTTAGCTCCTTTGAGCTGCTCGAAGAGTTCGTTGATGTTGGGGAGAGGATACTTGTTCTTAATCGTCTTCTTGTTCAATGGCCGGTAGTCAACACAGAGACGCTCCGTGCCATCTTTCTTCTTGACAAATAAGACACCCCAGCCTCACGGAGACGTACTAGGCCTGATGAGACCCATACTCTCCTGCTTATCAAGCTGCTTCTTCAATTCCTTCAATTCATCCGGAGAGAGCTTGTACGGACGCCGGCATGCTGGCTCAGTACCCGGCTCGAGTTCGATAACGAATTCCACCTGACGGTGTGGAGGCATGCCTAGAAGTTCTTCAGGAAAGACGTCTTGATATTCGTTCACCACCGGAATTTGAGATATGGCATTAGTTTCGCCCTTATCATTGAGAGAGAAAAGTCTGATAGTGTTATCCCTGGAGGCGAAGATAATCACATCTTCATCAGAATGAGTCATCTTGACTTCCTTTTGAGCACAATCAATGTGAGCATCATGCTGAGAAAGCCAATCCATTCCGAGGATGAGGTCGATGTCAGAATTACCAAGAATCACCGGATTAGCCAGAAAGCGATAATCTCCCATGCGAATGGAAACATTTGGAGCATATAAACTGGAATGCATATGCTTTCCCGGAGAAGAAACTGCCAACTGTCTCGGTAAAGCTGCTGTGGTCACACTATGCTTGGATGCAAATGGGTATGACATGAAAGAATGTGAAGCACCTGAATCAAATAACACTTTAGCTGGAAAAGAGTTAACTGGAAGGTTACCCAAAATGATATCAGAAGAATTCTCCGCTTGTGCTGCATTCATCAGATTGACCCTTGCTGCCTTTGGATCATGCTTGACCATAGCGGTACCGATAGGTGGAGGAGGTGGAAGACGCTTCGGATTCGAACATCTGTTGGCATAGTGACCCTTCTGAGTGCATTTGTTGCAAGTCACTTCTGAGAGAGGACGGAAATGAGAGCCACTTGACTTGGAGCCTTGAGACTGAAACTGCTTCTTCGGCTGGTTGCTCGGGTTGGGTGGGTGGGAGAAACCACGACCACTAGAGTTCTTGTTGTTGGAGTTGTTGGAGTTGTTGAATGGAGCTCGAATCACTGGAGGAGGAGGAAGCCAGAATTTCTGATGCTTCGAGACCATCTGAGACGATGAGGAAGAGTGAACAGCATCTCGAATTCTCTTCTTAGAAGCCTCCATCTTGAGCTGAGCTGCTTCTTGTTTCAAAGCCATGTTATAGAACTTGTCGAATTTATTGGGTTCGAACAAGGTGAGAGCAAGCTAAAGTTCATCTTTGAGACCTCCACGGAACTGATAGATTTTACTCTTCGCATCAGGAATGTCTTGCTTAGCATAGCGAGCGAGGTTTTGGAACTTGACATTATACTGATAGACTGTCATGGAGCCCTGCTTCAGGTTGCGGAATTGCTCACGCATGCCCTCGATGACACTTGTAGGAATGTGGTGCGAGCGGAAATCCTTGCAGAACTGCTGCCACCAGTCAGCTGCTTGATCTTTCAGTTGGAAGGCTGCAAACTTCACATAATCATCTTCCTTCACGTTACTGCACTCAAAATGCTTCTTAATGTCGGTTAACCAATCTTCAGCATCAAGAGGGTCGACACAGTAACTGAAAGCTTTAGGATTGTTAGCCAAGAACTGGTTGAGGGTAGCATGGTGCTGCTGGAAGAAGTTGCCTTGATTCCCTGGAACACCCTGATTAGCTTGCATAGCTTGCATCTGCTGCATCATCTGCATCATCAACTGAGTGTTCTGAGTTGTAGTCTGCATAATTGCTCTCCAAGCCTCAGGCGGAGGAGGAGGGGAAGGAGGATGTTCTGGAACCTCTTCCACCTCTGGGTTAGCGTTGGGAACCTTTTTCGGAGCCATCCTGTAAGAGATGACCACGAATCAGCAATTTATTGACAAAAGGAATAAGCTGAATCAATGGCATGAATTGCATCAAGTCTTCACAATAATCATTCGAACAATAGAACGAATGAAAACATCCGAATAAGAGGAACGGATGAAATTCTCAGTAAATGATAACATCATTCTTCACGAGAAGCCACATAGGGGACAAAAGGATAAAATAAGAAAACAACAGGGTACGGACGGGAACAAACACAAGAGAGGAGTTTCGTTCTAACATCTTTGTGCTGAAAGCATATGAACGCGTAACGAAAAGGTTTTGCAATCCCCGGATCAGCATAGCCAAGGACCCTTTAAGATGCAACTCCTGATAGTAACATCGGTCATATAACCACTTCACTCAATGTAGAACCCCGAACTCACTAACCTGCATTCGTTGAAAGAATGCCTATGATCTACTGGATAAAACCCACCTATAGATTTCCGAAAGATTCCAGTTATGCAATCAGGTGTTGGGGATACACGGGAAGCACCGCGCAATCAACTCTAAACCTACATCCAGGTGTATCCATCCTTCAACACATAACCAGTCTTTCTCAGAAACTGTGTACCTCGGACCTTCGAAAAGCATCCACTCTAACAAGCTATGGCAATACTCCCGAACTACCTCCCCAGTACTGGGTGATGTCGGGGTTATCTTGCCACTGGCCGTATAGGAGAGATTTTCGATGTCGGCCGTCTTAAGTATTTAGTACTGCCGCGATATGCTTGTGACAACAATACCCCGAAGCTCAACTCCTCGGTAACAGGAGGCATCGAGAACAATATCCTTGTCACAAGAACATCGAAACAATCCCAGAATACTCGCAGGATTCCTAAAAAAAAATTTGTGCAATTTTTGAAGATAGGAGAGACAAGAGTAGTCGTCAGGAGTCCTCACCAGAGAGAAAGGGGATGAGAAGCAACGAAATCCTACTCTTCGATATAATATAGGACTCAAAAAGTTTTCAGTGTGTGCCTAGACTCGACCGCCAACGATTCGATCAAACAGTGGGGGCTCCTAGGTCGGAGAAGGCTCTGAATACCAACTTGTAATGCCCAGGATGGAGTTATACCTCCTACGTGTCGAGGCACGACTTAAAGGCATAAGTCCATCCTAGAATGATCTCAAGTTTGGTAATCTTTGCACAACTCATGTAAAAGAGGGGATAGTAAACAGAAAATAGTTGGCTTACACTCGCCACGTCACAGAATTACAGTACAAGTCTCAAACATCATACATTAAGAACATCACAATCCTCTAAGGGCAAAAGCCAAATGTCAAAGTACCAAACTTAGATAAATAAACCACAGGCGGATCGAATCCTAGTAAGAGTCTCCACTACTGATCATCCGGGTATCGCACATAGTACCGACTACGCTCCTCGTCGTACTCCCAATCCAGCTCGGTGCCATCACCTGGATAGCTCACAACTGGACCTGCATCTGGTGTGGTGAAGTAACTGTGAGCCACAGAGGACTCAGCAATCCCGTTCCCGGGTAACAAGACTATTTAAGCCTTTGGGAGAGGATAAAGGCTGAAGAAAAGACTAAGTGTCTGCAGCAGCAACTAGCAACTAGCTTACGTGAGTGAGAGCGAGAAGAGAAAGCCTCGGCGAGAAGTGATCACGAAGTGATCCTAGCTACAAGCTCAACAAGCATAACCCCTCCGTGTTCAACTCCCGAATCCCTATTCGGAAATTGACAGTCACGGAACACACGCTGGTAGTGTATTAGAAACATTGTGTCAAGTTATCTACAACCAGAATTAACAAGCTCCCATCTGCCACATAACCGCGGGCACGGCTTTAGAAAGTTCAAACCCTGCAGGGGTGTTCCAACTTGACCCATTACAAGCCCACGATCCGCGGAGTCGCAACTCCAATGTGGGAAGAGCCGAGTATCCTCAGAATCCCGTGCTCAAGATATACCGAACTAAGGTAAGGCTAATCCAGCAAATCCTCCCGGCGTGTCGACACCCTGATAGTAGCCGCGCGTATCTAAGTCTCAGGACACGACCGGATGGGCGATTCTACAGGTTTTTACCAAACCTCGAGTTTCCTTGAGGTGGCCCCGCAGAACCCCCGTTTCGGACCAACACTCATGTGGAGCACTGGCCCGGGGTTGTTGAATTAAGAAAGAGGGTTAATTACTCCCTATGCAAGTTTAGTTTGTTATTAGGCAAATAGTACCAATGTTGGGACTTGCTGGAAAAGACTTAGCACTTAGCGGTTTATCGAGGGGGTCCCATACACCCCAACCGTGTTAGGAACGCATAATCAAGGAACATAACACCGGTTTATACGGTTCCTAACGGCATGAGTGGAACAAAACACCAAGCAAAAGGCTTAGCCTTCCACCCTTGCCAATATATAGATGATTTCATTTAAGCATTTATATAGTGTGATATAACCCAACCAAACTTCATCATGAAGCAAGCATCTTCGATCTTCACCTGCAACTAACAATGCTATAAGAAGGGCTGAGCGAAGCGTACTTAGCCAAGCAACGGTTTGCATAGGTAGGTTGGTTAAACATGGAAATTGGTTACAAGTAGGAGGCTGACAAGAAGATCATGGGCATCGAGGCAAAGCTATAGATCGAGACTACTAGCAATAGGCAAAGATAGTAATGTTATCGGGGTTTGGTCATCTTGCCTGAAGAGAAGTCGTTCGGATCGTAAGAAGGGTCCTCGTGCTCAACCTCGTTGGAAACCTCGTGCTCGTACTCGAACTCAGACTCTGCTTCCGGCTCTAAACAAAACAATCACACCAAGCACCAATCAACAAGATGCAATGCGCACTCGAAAAAAAGATGAATGCATGATGGATGCACTAAGGATGCACACGGAGCACGGAAAATATCACTCAAGAAAATCACCTCAAAACATGATAACAATCTGATATTATTAATCTACACGGAAAAACAATCAAGTTTGATATAAGATTCGCTGAAATCGGAGTTACGGGCTAAAAGTTATGCCCGAAACAAGAAATGAGCGAAAGCTGAAAATTACAGCAACATAGCAACTTCGGAGCTCAAAATAATTGAGCTACAACATTTAAATAACAAGGCAAAGGACATGAACACAAACTAGACATATACTGCAGCAACTAAGTCCAAAGGTGCACCCCCAACGGAGCCACGGATCAATAGCAATGATCTTGGACATATTGAACTTGACAATAAAATTCTGGCAGCAGAATTTTATTGAAACTTTGGAGCAAAAGATAAACATGCTACAGCCACTTAAATAGACATGTGAAAACATGGATGGAAAGACAACAATATATACTACAAGGAACAATCAAGATCCACTCCAAAACTAACATGCTTTGTCCTAGAACATCACACGAACATGGCATCGGAACGTTACAGATTTCAGACTTAGTGAAAATCCACTAAGTCCTAAAACAGCAATATCATCATGGCATCTAAAAGAGCATGTTTAAGTCACCTCGAAACTAAACATGGCAAAAGGTAAGCACCTCCTCAAAGTACACATGAAGGTGATTCCGAAACACACAAGCATGCATCATAGAGGTGAACACAACGATAGCAACGAGCTCAACAAGATGGCATTTCATAACAAGTGAAATAACATCACAGCCACATGGCACTTTGCAACGATGGTAACAAGGCAATAATAAATCTAACATGCTCCCTAGCACATACAACACGTAGAGCATGGCAAGACGAACACGTGGACATGTCATTTGCATCATTCGGACAAACGAGCTAAAAGATATCACATGGCAAAGGTGGCACAAAAATATCACATAGCAGCAGTTTATATCATGATGCACTCTTGCAACAGCAAAACAAGCACCTAGATGATCTCTAACATGCATGACAACAACAGATAAAACGTAGAGCACGTTCCCACGAACGTCTGGACATATTTTACGCGCGAATCGGAGCAACACACAAAAAGATATGCAAGTTTGACAAAGGCATCAGACACAAAAATTACTGGGGACTTAGTGGGAAAAGGGGTCAACCTCAGGCAGATCTGGATCTGGGAAAAAAATGACGGAGTGGGCCGGTGCGGTGGAGAAGGCCCGCCCGGGGTGGAGAGGGCGCGGCCCGGCGCTGGAGCTGGCGAGGCCCGGTGGCGCGCGGCCGGCCTGGAGGGGCGGAGGCCCAGCGGGAGCGCGAGGCGGCTGGCGCGGCGCGGTGGCGTGGGCTGGCCCGCCAGGCGATGTGGCCTGCAGTGCGGTGGAGAGAAGTGGGCCGCCCGGCCTGCGGTGGCCTGGAGGGCTCGCGGTGGCGATGGACGGCTGGCTGGGCCCGATCGGGCGCCGGCCGGCTAGAGCGAGGCGGCCCCGCGGCGGCCTGGGGCGACCGGCCCAGGGCGAGGCGGAGGAGGCCGGATCGGGGCCCGCGGCGGGTTCGCGATCGATGGACTGGCCCGGCGAGGCGGAAGACGATCCAGCCGCTCGGCTGGAGCGATCGGGGCCTGCGGGCGATCGATGATGTGGTCCCCGGGGTCGCTGGAGCGGGAGGGAAAAGGCCTGGAGCGGTCGGCTGACGCGGCCCAGGCGAGGCACTCGCTCGAACGAGCGGAGAGGCCCGGCTGATCGATCGAAGGGAAAATCCCAGCGGCGCATGCGTTGACCTGCGGTGGAGCGAGGAGATCGAACGAACTGGCTGAGGGATCTGCCAAGTGGCTGGCCAGATCCAAGTTTTTGGGGAGAAGTGGATCTGAGAAAAAAAATGAGGGGGAGAGAGTGGAGAAGAAGCTAGGATGCCAAAATAGACTAGGGGGTCTATTATATAGCAGTTTTTTAGGGTTAGGGGAGATTTGGGGGTGTTAGGAGCCCTCCGATCGCGATCCGACGGATCCGATCGCGGGGATAGTCTAGAAGGGCCTAGGAGAAGATAGGGGACTGCTATAGGGGTGTTTCCGGGACACGAAGTGAAGGCACTTTGGACCCACACGAACAACGGATGGAAAAACCAACGGAGTCCAAACGAGACGAGATTTGAGAGGCGGGTTGCACACAACAAAACAACAACACACACAACAACCTCGCGGCACACCGGTAACGTTACACGCCCAAACAACAAAGTAGGCCTACGGGACGTCACGGACACGTGAGGGAGCTCCGGAACGCGAAACGGACAACGGGAAGAAACGCGTGGAACCGGATGCAACCGACAACACAAATGCAATGCGATGCACATGTCTACATGATATGAATGAATGCCACACACTCACACAACAAAACAACGAAAACCCGAAAGACAAAGAACCCGGAATGGAAATAGATGAAGCCGGAGATATATTATATACCCAAAAGGGAAAGTATTACATCTGGGGCATTACATATGGAGATGTTGGATGTTTGTGAGGCTGCATATGCTAAGTATTTCACCATGATGCTAGAAGGCACAACCCGTAATTGGTTGAAAGGACTGCCTCCCAACTCCATTGTGTCGGGCAGAGCTGAAGGGTAAATTTATCCTACATTTCAAGGATACATGCAAGCAGCCAATGTCAATTGTGGATTTAGCTTCTTGTGTTCAAGCCAACGGTGAATCGACGACCAGCTGGGCGCGCCGGGTTACGACTATTACACATTCTTCAGATAATATCAACGTTGGCTCAACAGTTTTAATATTGGAGAAGAATTGTCGTTTCCTTCCACTCAAGCAGAAGCTGGGCGGCTTACACGTCATCGCGATGATATGGGGGAGATCATGGCAGCTCTTGTCAAATATGCCGACTCTGATAGTACCAAGGACCCCGACTCCGAGGCTGAAAGATCGAGAAAGGGAAAAAAGAGTAATGATATGAGGGGACAACAGTTTAACCTAGCCAATCAGGGCGATAGCAGTAAGCGCAATGCTGATGATTTTGTAGCTAACATCGCTGCGCGGAATTTTAACCAGTGTCGTAAGGGGAGGCCGACCCAAAAATATAACCTTGATGAAATCATGAATCAGCCATGTCTGAAGCACGGAACCGAGGAAAGGCCATCTTCCCATATGTTGAAGGATTGCAGCATTATGAGACATTTCAGGGAATCTATCCAGCACAACCATGGTCCGAACGGCGGTTCGCGGTCCGGCTCTCATGGTCCGGGTCATGGAGGTGGCAGCTAAAATTTCGGGTTTCAAGGCCAAGGCAATCAATGTGGTAACAATCAGCAGAACAATCAAGGGAATCAGGAGCAACAGTCTAGTTATCAAAGCAACCCGAAGCAATTGAACAGTGGGCAGTACCATGTTTTTACCGCAAGTTTATGCAAGTGGGATCAGAAGCTTCATAAAAGGGCTGTGAACGCCATTGAACCGGCTATTCCCCGTTACTTGCGATGGTCTGAGTAGCCATTGTGTGGAGTCGTGAGGATCACCTGCCCCGGGTTGATAATCCAGGTCAGTTGGCTTTGGTGGTGGCGCCTCAGGTTGGAGGATATAAGTTCACTAAAGTGCTCATGGATGGGGGCAGCAGCATGATGATGCTTTACTATGATAGTTTCCGTCACATGGGATTAACTGACAAAAATCTTAAACCGTCCAATACTTTTTCCCGTGGAGTGGTGCCTGCTAAGTCAGCGTACCCGGTGGGAAAAATTGATTTGAAGGTAACCTTTAGGGATGAGTATGATGCTAGAAGGGTTACTGTAACATTTGAATTTGTTAAGATCCACAGCCTGTATCATGCTCTGTTTGGACGGTCGACTTATGCTAAATTCATGGCGAGGCCGTGTTATGTTTATCTGCAGCTTAAGATGCCAGGTCACAAGGGCACTATAACAGTGCACGGGAGTCGCAAGGTAGCCTTGGAGTGTGAGGAAGGCGACGCTGCTTAGGCGGAGTCTGTTTGTGCCACAGAGGAGCTGAAATTTTACAAGGATAACGTTGACCCGGCAGATATGACGTCTTTGAAGAAGCCAACCATAGAGCATGACCCTTTGCTGAAGCTTAAATTGGCGGACGACACTAAGCTAGTTGACTTTGTTCCTGGCGACTCATCTAAGCAGTTCAACATGAGCGCTAATCTGGATCCGAAATAGGAAAGCACGCTCATCGAGTTTATCCGTGAGAACTGGGACATCTTTGCATGGAAGCCTTCAGACATGGTGCGTGTACCGAGGGAACTTGCTGAGCACACTCTTAATATTGACCTAAAGTTTAAGCCAGTCAGACAATTCCTTCGTCGTTTTAACGAGGAGAGGTGGAAGGCCATTGGTGAAGAAGTGGCTCGGCTCTTGGCGGCCGGGTTTATCGTGGAAGTGTTTCATCCTAAGTGGTTGGCTAACCTGGTATTGGTGCTTAAGAAGAACGACACTTGGCGAATGTGTGTGGACTACACAAACTTAAACAAGGCTTTTCTGGCTGATCCATTTCCTCTCCCTCGTATTGATTAGATCATTGATGCTACGGCGGGTTGTGAGCGTTTGAGTTTTTTGGATGCTTATTCCGGTTATCATCAGATCAAGATGGCAGTTAAGGACCGGGAGAAGACAACTTTTATAACTCTGTTTGGCACCTTCTGCTATGTATCTATGCCTTTCGGGCTCAAGAGTGCCCAGGAACTTACCAGCAGTGTGTATATAATTGCCTTCACGGTCAGATCGGGCGTAATGTTCATGCTTACGTGGATGATGTTGTGGTAACATCCAGAAAGAAGGAGACCCTGATCGACGATTTGAAGGAGACGTTTGACAACCTCCGGGTTTACAAGATGATGCTTAACCCGGCTAAGTGTGTCTTTGGCGTACCAGCAGGCAAGCTTTTGGGTTTTCTGGTTTCAGAACGGGGCATTGAAGCTAACCCAGAGAAAATAAAGGTTATTACTTCCCTGGCTAGGCCAAAGTGTGTTAATGACATCCAGCACTTGGCAGGTCAGATAGCGGCTTTGAGCTGGTTCATAAGCCGCCTAGAAGAAAAGGCTATCCCTTTGTATCAGATGATGAAAAAGACGGATGCTTTTGTTTGGAGCGATGCTACTGATGAGGCATTTGAGGCACTTAAGAAGCAATTGGTTGAGCCACCGGTTCTTGCTGCTCCCATTGACAAGGAGCCTTTGTTGTTATATGTGGCTGCCAATAGCCGGGCTGTCAATGTGGCCATCGTGGTGGAAAGGAAAGAGGCAGGCAAGGAATATCCGGTTCAACAGCCGGTTTATTACATCAGTGAGGTACTTATTGAGTCCAAGCAGAGGTATCCGCATTGGCAGAAGCTGTTGTATGGGGTCTTCATGGCAAGCCGAAAGCTCAAGCAATATTTTCTGGGTCATTCCATTACTGTGGTGATTTCTGCTCCCTTGGGGGATATCATCCAAAATAGAGAAGCCACAGGTCGGGTAGCCAAGTGGGCTATTGAGCTTGGACCCCATGGTTTAAAATATGTGCCCCGTACGGCCATCAAGTCACAAGCACTCGTGGATTTTATAAATGACTGGACAAAGTTGCAGACGCCTGAGGAAAAACTCGATAACACATATTGGACTATTCACTTTGATGGATCCAGGCAATTGGAAGGCTCGGGGGCTGGAGTTGTCTTGACTTCCCCACGAGGTGATAAATTTTCTTATGTTCTCCGGCTAATGTTCCCCTGTACTAATAATGCAGCTGAGTATGAGGCCTTGCTCTACGGTCTTCGGATGGCTAAGGAGATGAACTTAAGCCGGGTAAGATGCTTTGGTAACTCAGATCTCGTAGCACCGCAGGTTTCTGGCACTTGGGATTCTAAGGATCCTCTCATGGCGGCTTATCGTAGAGAGGTTGATGTTATTGCGGGTCACTTCAAGGGTTACCAAGTTGAGCACATTGATCGAAGGAAGAATGAGGCGGCCGATGCCTTAATCCCGTTAGGGTCTCAGCATAAGCCGGTGCCACCTAACACCTTCTTGGATGTTCTTCTTAACCCGTCTATCAAGTTACCTACAGAGGAGGATCTTGCTATTCCTGACCCGGAGGTACAATTGGTGGCGGCCCTTCATGTCATTCCTGACTGGACGGTTCCGTATTTGTCTTACATGACCCGGGGCGAGTTACCTGAGGATGAGATCTTTGCCAGACAGATAACCCGGCGGTCTAAGTCGATGACGATTGTCAATGGGGAATTGCACCATCGCAGTGTCACAGGGGGCGTTTCAATGTTGCGTCTCTCCTGAAGAAGGTTGTGAGATCCTGCGAGAGATCCATGAAGGAGATTGTGGTCATCATGTCGGCTCTAAGTCTCTCGTGGCCAAGGCTTTTCATCATGGATTCTACTCGTTGATGGCTCATGCTGATGCCGAGGATTTGGTCAGCAGTTGTGACTGTTGTCAGAAGTTTTCACGACGAGCTCATGTTCCGGCTCAAGAATTGAGGATGATTCCAATCACTGGGCCTTTTGCGACCTGGGGGCTTGATATGTTCGGGCCTTTCAAGAGGTCCAAGGATAAGAAAATTCACCTTTTGGTGGCAGTGGATAAGTTTACCAAGTGGGTTGAAGCGGAGCCGATTAGCAAGTGTGATGCAGCAACGGCAGGTCAATTCATCAAGAAGGTGATCTTCTGTTTTGGCTTTCCCCACATCATCATAACAGATAATGGCACTAATCTATCCAAGGGTGCTATGAGAGAATTTTGTCAACGAGAGCATATTCGACTTGATGTTTCCTCCGTGGCTCACCCATAGTCTAATGGTCAAGCGGAACGAGCTAATCAAGAGATTCTGCGAGGCATCAAGCCCCGGCTTATGGTTCCTTTAAAGCGCCAGGTTGTTGGGTGGAGGAATTACCTTCAGTGTTATGGAGTATCAATACAACCCCCAACAGATCTACGGTTTATACACTTTTCTTCATGGTCTATGGAGCAGAGGCGGTTCTTCCTAGTGACATTCGTCATGATTCGCCCCGTGTGGTGGCTTATGTTGAGGCTGATAATGAAAGGGCATGTTAGGATGCACTAACCGGTTGGATGAAGAGCGTGATCTTGCGGCAGCTCTTTCAACAATTTATCAACAAGATTTACGATGATATCACAGCCGCCGGATCAACACCAGAACCTTTTAAGAAGGCGACTTAGTACTTCGGCTTATCCAGGATCAAACTGATATGCATAAACTATCACCACCTTGGGAAGGACCTTTTGTCGTCAGCAAGAATCTGCATAATGGGTCATACTATCTTATCGACGTTCGAGGACACAAGGACTCACGCACATCAGAGAAGGAAACCTATCGGCCGTGGAATATTGCTAATCTTCGTCCCTACTATACTTGAGCCACTAGCTCTCATGATGTACATAGTTTGATGATGTATATATTAGCAACAATATAATAAAGCCGGCATCCCTGATAATTCGGGGCCTCTGTCGTTTCACTTCCTCGAAGCTGAGTCTTTATCATCATCTTACATGTTTACTTAAGAGGCTTGACGCCCAAATTGTAGGGACCAAAGAGAGTTGGATGCATATCACATCTCAAACATACGTCCCCAACAAGCACAATTCGTAATTATGTCACTTGGGGGCTTCCTGTTCAAACATAGGAGTATTCGACCAAAGAGAACATAGCGTTACTACCCTTTTGACCAGGTTATCTTGTTCAAATATAGGTGTATTCGACCAAAGAGGACATAACATGTGGGTCACCCTACGTGTGTACCAGCTGCTTCAACTCCACCAGGTCATCCTGATTGACCCGCCGAACTCTTAGCAATCAATCTTTTACGGCGTATCCGACCAAATATCCTGAGCTTGCTAAGGTTAAAATGCTGGTTTGTCACGTGAGAGCACGGCTTACAGATAGTCAGGATAGATCCAGGCTCACAAAGCCGCCGTCCTTGAAACTTGGATAAATCATCTTCTGATGCATGATGCAACTCTGACCCCGCGTACTCTAGATAAGTCTATCTTTAAATAAAGACCTGAACTTATCTAGGTTCAAATGTTGATTGGGTACTGTGAGAGCCGGCTCACAGCAAGCGCGTACCTTCCAGTGGCCAACAGGCTAGTTTCATTGAAGAAGAACCTTTGGCTTGGCGGCCTGCAAAAGCCTCGGATTTTTTAATTTTGGCTTTATTGTTCCTCGTTTTTTTCTCTTGCCGTATGGGTTTTTACAAATCGGGCCAAGCTGCCTCTATTTATGTCTCATATTTGAAGCATCTCTGGGTCTCTGCAACCCGACATAATGGCAGACTCTAAGTCGCCAGAGGATAATAATCTCATATTTGGAGTTATAGCTCTAAAGATTCTAACTACATGGAGCTGATAAGCCGACAGTCTAAGCACGCACCACATGTATGATTCTTTATTTCACAATTGTGTCAACATTGTGATTAAACCGGCCCTGGTTATGGACTATCGGTCCCCAATGGCATCTATTGGGTATCATGACCCGCCCGGCGGTAAACCGCCAGGGCACTTGTTATCTGTTTGTGTGCAGGATAATGATTAATTTGATCTTCATAAGTCAACGCTATCATAAGCATAAAGTGGTAGTTTCTTCAACTGGCGGATCAACAATATTGTGCAGAAACAGAACCGTGCACGATGGCACGACAGATTAAGGTTTTACAACCCTATTACATGACTCTGTGAGACAAACAAGATCAAGTGTTTTAAGGGATCAAATATATAAACCGCCCGATGGTTCACTCTTCACGGCCTTGCTGACTTGAAGCTTATGGGTTATCCTTCTCCGGTTCTTTGTCCTCCTCCATCTGAAAGTTTGGTGATGACCAATCGATGCCAGACAGAGCTTGAAATTCAGCTTCATCATCGATAAGTTTGGACGGGTCAACTCCAGGCGCGAAAGTATGCTTACAGATTGGAGGGATTAAATCCATTACTTTATAAGACGGAGTGGGCATCTTCCAGTTTTCCATGCTGTAAGCCGGCTGATATCTTGACAAATCTGTTTCATTGGCAATCAGGCTGGCCAGATGGCGTATATCAATCACACAGGCAGCAAATTCCTTTTGATCAAATGTCGTGCTGTGTTTTCAAGCTTGGATAGCGAGTAGCTAAGTCAGTCGGGTCTAGCTCTCGTAACCATGCCTTGGCCCGGCTTAAAGCTGTCATGGCGCCGGCTCTTGCAGACGACCGCTTCATTTCGTCAATCCTAGTAGGCAGCACAGAAAATTTTTCAAGACATCTATCAAGGAGTAGGTGTCTGCATGGCCAGAGAAATTGTAACCAGTGCGCGCTGAGCTCCAGTGTATAGCTGTTCAACAAGTGTATAAACAACTTTAAGCTTCACGAGCATTTCCTGGGTAAGATTTCTATTCCTGCAGCCTACATAAGTTAGCGGTAGTTTATACTATCAAAGGAAAGATTCACTTTTTAACAAGTCGACTCACCAAAGATAGCCGAAACCATTTGGGATACATGGGTTTTAAACCGGTGAGCTCAGTGGTCACCTCTTCAAGAGTCGCCTCCACTTTTTCAGCTCGCTGTATCAAGGTAGTTCTTTCTTCAGCCCAAGCGATTTTTTCCGTCTCGAATTTGGCCTTCAGTTTTTTCGTTTCAGCCCCACTAGATTGGAATTTTGATTCAGCTTTTTGGGTCTTAGATTCTTGAAACTTCAGCCGGGTCTTTGCATCATTCAATTGTGATTGCAGTTCAGAAGTGGTATTCTGTATAAACAAAGAGTTACAAATACATTAATATCCGGGTTACAGGAATATAAGTCCCAAGCCTTTTGCAAGCAACAACACTTGGAACTTGGGGGCTAATGCCTGCCGAAACATTCTTCATGCACCGACTCATATCAATAAAGTCCCAAGCAATTTGCAAGCAAGAATACTTGGCACTTGGGGGCAAATGCATATCGCTTGCATCTTCTTATTCATTTATGATAACCTGGTGGTATTGTAAACAGTCACCGCCGGTTTATGGAGGCTATACAGGCAAGCTCTATACATGCACAATGGTGAATAGGACCTACTCATTCATACTGATTAAGCCGGCCCTTGGGGGCTACGGTTGCAATGTTCCTAAAAATCAGGTTTCCTATAATAGTGAAAGCCGGTTCTAGAAGGATTTTATTAAAGATGCTCATGTTTATTCTAAGCCTACAACATATTCAATTCTATCATGCCTAGTAGACTTGGGGGCTGGCAGGATATACATAACTTAGTCAAGTTCATACCTCAATTTTTTTATGCATATGCTTCACCATGTGCATAATGAGTGTGGCGGAGTCATGTCAAACCTCAAATCTTGGAGTTGTCAACTTCAAGATCACGGTTGGTGTGGAATTGATTGAGATAGCTAGAAAGTACTTCGCTGCTGCTCAGTTGTGCATAATGAGTCATGTCAAACCTTACTTTCCGCTTTTCAATAACGTCTTGTTTGGTGGAGTGCTTGGCCAAGACAGTCAGATTGCCCGGTTCTCCAAAGCCGGTGCTAGTGATCATCACATCTCCACTATGCTCTTCTGACGGTTTAGCTGGGCTTGACAATTCAGTGTTCAAAGAAGTGATATTGGTGCGGTCAAGGGAGGTGATGTCAACTACAAAACCTTCTTCTTGTAGTCGTTGTTGGGCCTCCAAGAGCAGAGGTTTGTAGGACAGTAGCAAATTTCCCTCAAGTGGATGACCTAAGGTTTGTCAATCTGTGGGAGGCGTAGGATGAAGATGATCTCTCTCAAACAACCCTTCAACCAAATAACAAAGAGTCTCTTGTGTCCCCAACACACCCAATACAATGGTAAATTGTATAGGTGCACTAGTTCGGCGAAGAGATGGTGATACAAGTGCAATATGGATGGTAGATATAGGTTTTTGTAATATGAAAACATAAAAACAGCAAGGTAGCAAGTGGTAAAAGTGAGCATAAACGGTGTAGCAATACGTTGAATCAAGGCCTAGGGTTCATACTTTCACTAGTGCAAGTTCTCTCAACAAGGATAACATAATTGGATCATATTACTAGCCCTCAACATGCAACAAAGAGTCACTCCAAAGTCACTAATAGCGGAGAACAAACGAAGAGATTATGGTAGGCTACGAAACCACCTCAAAGTTATTCTTTCACATCGATCTATTCAAGAGTCCATAGTAAATAACACGAAGCTATTCTTTCCGTTCGATCTATCATAGAGTTCGTACTAGAATAACACCTTAAGACACAAATCAACCAAAACCCTAATGTCACCTAGATACTCCATTGTCACCTCAAGTATCCGTGGGCATGATTATACGATATGCATCACACAATCTCAGATTCATCTACTCAACCAACACAAAGTACTTCAAAGAGTGCCCCAAAGTTTCTACCGGAGAGTCAAGACGAAAACATGTGCCAACCCCTATGCATAGATTCCCAAGGGCACGGAACCCGCAAGTTGATCACCAAAACATACATCAAGTAGATCACGTGATATCCCATTGTCACCACAGATAAGCACATGCAAGACATACATCAAGTGTTCTCAAATCCTTAAAGACTCAATCCGATAAGATAACTTCAAAGGGAAAACTCAATTCATCACAAGAGAGTAGAGGGGGAGAAACATCATAAGATCCAACTATAATAGCAAAGCTCGCGATACATCAAGATCGTGTCATCTCAAGAACACGAGAGAGAGAGAGAGAGAGAGATAGAGAGAGGAGAGAGAGAGATCAAACACATAGCTACTGATACATACCCTCAGCCCCGAGGGTGGACTACTCCCTCCTCGTCATGGAGAGCGCCGGGATGATGAAGATGGCCACCGGAGAGGGATTCCCCTCTCCGGCAGGGTGCCAAAACGGGTCTAGATTGGTTTTCAGTGGCAACAGAGGCTTTCAGCGGTGGAACTCCCGATCTAGGTTATTTTCCGGAGGTTTCTGTATTTATAGGATTTTTTGGCGTAGGGCACATGTCAGGGGGGCCGGG
Source organism: Secale cereale (assembly GCA_902687465.1). NCBI lineage: Eukaryota > Viridiplantae > Streptophyta > Magnoliopsida > Poales > Poaceae > Secale > Secale cereale. The sequence goes on along the minus strand of LR738711.1, from coordinate 690,627,155 downwards.
TCTTCGGGCTGTCCACGAGATAGGGGGCACCACCACTTGGGGTGGGCGCCCCCACCCTCGTGGGCAGCCCGTGACTCTCCTGGCCCAACTCTTTTACTTCGGGGGCTTCATTTGGTCCAAAAAAATCATCAAGTGGCTCGTCAATTGGACTCCGTTTGGTATTCCTTTTCTGTAAAAGTCAAAAACAACGAAAAAACAGAAACTAGAACTGGGCTCTGGGTTAATAGGTTAGTCCCAAAAATCATATAAAAGTGTATATAAAAGCCCATAAAACATCCTAGAAGGATAATATAATAGCATGGAACAATAAAAAAATTATAGATACATTAGAGAAGTATCAAGCATCCCCAAGCTTAATTCATGCTCGTCCTCGAGTAGGTAAATGATAAAAACAGAATTTTTGATGTGGAATGCTACCTAACATAATTCTCAATGTAATTTTATTTATTCTGGCATGAATGTTCAGATCCGAAAGATTCAAGACAAAAGCCTATATTGACATAAGAATAAGAATACTTCAAGCATACTAACAAAGCAATCATGTCTTCTCAAAATAACATGGCCAAAGAAAGTTATCCCTACAAAATCATATAGTCTGGCTATGCTCCCTCTTTATCACACAAAATGATCAAATCATACACAACCCCGGTTTCAACCAAGCAATTGTTTTCACACTTCAATTCTTTCAAACCTTTCAACTTTCATGCAATACATGAGCATGAGCCATGGATATAGCACTATAGGTAGAACAGAGTGGTGGTTGTGGAGAAGACAAAAAGGAGGAAGATAGTCTCACATCAACTAGGCATATTAATGGGCTACGGAGATGCCCATCAATAGATATCAATGTGAGTGAGTAGGGATTGCCATGCAACAGATGCACTAGAGCTATAAGTGTATGAAAGCTCATCAAAAGAAACTAAGTGGGTGTGCATCCAACTTGCTTGCTCATGAAGATCTAGGGCATTTGAGGAAGCCCATCGTTGGAATATACAAGCCAAGTTCTGTAATGAAAATTCCCACTAGTATATGAAAGTGATAAAACAAGAGGCTCTCTATCATGAAGATCATGGTGCTACTTTGAAGCACAAGTGTGGAAAAGGATAGTAGCATTGTCCCTTCTCTCTTTTCTCTTTTTTTGGAGGTGCTTTCCCCTTGTTTTAGCGCCTCTCTTTTTTTTTGGGCCATCTCCATTTTTTTGGCCTTTCCCTTTTTTTTCCTCACACGGGACAATGCTCTAATAATGAAGATCATCACACTTTTATCTACTTACAACTCAAAGATTAGAACTTGAAGCTAGAACAAAATATGACTCTATGTGAATGCCTCCGGCGGTGTACCGGGATGTGCAATGAATCAAGAGTGACATGTATGAATGAATAGTGAATGGTGGCTTTGCCAAAAATACGATGTCAACTACATGATCACGCATGGAAATATGATAACGATGAAGCATGTCATATGAACGGAACGGTGGAAAGTTGCATGGCAATATATCTCGGAATGACTATGGAAATGCCATGATAGGTAGGTATGGTGGCTGTTTTGAGGAAGGTATATGGTGGGTGTATGGTACCGACGAAAGTTGCGCGGTATAAGAGAGGCTAGCAATGGTGGAAGGGTGAGAGTGCGTATAATCCATGGACTCAACATTAGTCATAAAGAACTCATATACTTATTGCAAAAATTTATGAGTCATCAAAACAAAGTATTCAACACATGCTCCTAGCGGAAGGGTTGGTAGGAGTTAACCATTGCGCGATCCCGACCTCCACACAAAGGATGACACTCAATAAATACCTCATGATCTAAATTCGTCACATAGCGGTTCACCATACGTGCATGCTACGGGAATCACAAACTTTAACACAAGTATTTCTTGAATTCATAATTACCCCGCTAGCATAACTCTAATATCACCATCCTCATATCTCAAAGCAATCATTAAGTATCAAACTTCTCCTATCATTCAATGCACTTTATGTGAAACTTTTTACTATACTCATCTTGGATGCCTATCATATTAGGACTAATTTTGTAACCAAAGCACATTAGCATGCTGTTTTAAAAGACTCTCAAAATAATATAAGTTAAGCATGAGAGTTCATCTATTTCTTCAAAATAAAACCACCGTCGTGCTCTAAAAGATATAAGTGAAGCACTAGAGTAGTTGAATAATTATGTAACTATGTGAAGACTCTCTAACATTTAAGAATTTCAGATCTTTGGATATTATTCAAACAGCAAGCAAAACAAAATAAAACAAATTGACACTCCAAGCAAAACACATATCATGTGGTGAATAAAACTATAGCATCGAGTGAAGTTACCGATAGATGAAGACGAAAGAGGGGATGCCTTTCGGAGGATCCCCAAGCTTAGGCTTTTATTGTCCTTGAATTATACCTTGGGGTGCCTTGGGCATCCCCAAGCTTAGTCTCTTTCCACTCCTTATTCCATAGTCCATTGAATCTTTACCCAAAACTTGAAAACTTCACAACAAAAAACTCAACAAAAAACTCGTAAGCTCCGTTAGTATAAGAAAGTAAAACCACCACTTAGGTACTTTTATGAACTCATTCTAAATTCATATTGGTGTAATATATACTGTATTCCAACTTATCTATGGTTCATACCCTCCTATACTACTCATAGATTCATCAAAATAAGCAAACAGCACATAGAAAACAGAATCTGTCAAAAACAGAACAGTCTGTATCAGTCTGTAACTTTCGAATACTTCTGTAACTCTAAAAAATTGAAATAAATTGGTAAACATGAGGAATTTGTCTATTAATCATCTGCAAAAAGAATCAACTAAATAGCACTCTCTAGTAAAATTTGGTGGCTAATCTCATGAGCGCTAAAGTTTCTGTTTTTTACAGCATGATCACATAAACTTCACACAAGTCTTCCCAAAGGTTCTACTTGGCGCAAACACTAATTAAAACACAAAACCACATCTAAACAGAATCTAGATGAAATATTTATTCCTAAACAAAAGCAAAAGCAAAGAAAAGAAAATTGGGTTGCCTCCCAACAAGCGCTATCGTTTAACGCCCCTAGCTAGGCATGATGATTTCAATGATGCTCACATAAAAGATAAGAATTGAAACATAAGGGGAGCATCATGAAGAATATGACTAGCACATTTAAGTCTAACCCACTTCCTATGTATAGGGATTTTGTGAACAAACAACTTATGGGAACAATAATCAACTAGCATAGGAAGGGAAAACAAGCATAGCTTCAAAACTTTCAACATATAGAGAAGAAACTTGATATTATTGCAATTCCTACAAGCATATGATCCTCTCTCATAATAATTTTCAGTAGCATCATGAATGAATTCAACCATATAACCAGCACATAAACCATTCTTTTCATGATCTACTTGCATAGAAATTTTACTACTCTCCACATAAGCAAATTTATTCTCATCAATAGTAGTGGGAGCAAACTCAACAAAAAAACTATCATGTGAAGCGTAATCCAATTGAAAATGAAAATCATGATGACAAGTTTCATGGATATCTTTATTCTTTATAGCATATGTGTCATCACAATAATCATCATAAATAGGAGGCATGCTTTCATCATAATAAATTTGCTCATCAAAACTTGGGGGACTAAACATATCATGTTCATCAAACATAGCATCCCCAAGCTTGTGGCTTTGCATATCATTAGAATCATGGGTATTCAAAGAATTCATACTAACAACATTGCAATCATGCTCATCATTCAAGTTTTTAGTGCCAAGCATTCTATGTAATTCATCTTCTAGTACTTGAGCACAATTTTCCTTCCCATCATTTTCATGAAATATATTAAAAAGATGAAGCATATGATGTAACCTTAATTCCATTTTTGTAGTTTTCTTTTATAAACTAAACTAGTGATAAAACAAGAAACTAAAAGATTCAATTGCAAGATCTAAAGATATACCTTCAAGCACTCACCTCCCCGGCAACGGCGCCAGAAAATAGCTTGATGTCTACTACACAACCTTCTTCATGTAGACGTTGTTGGGCCTCCAAGTGCAGAGGTTTGTAGGACATTACCAAATTTCCCTCAATTGAATGACCTAAGGTTTATCAATCAGTGGGAGGCGTAGGATGAAGATGGTCTCTCTCAAACAACCCTGCAACCAAATAAAAAAGATTCTCTTGTGTCCCCAACACACCCAATACAATGGTAAATTGTATAGGTGCACTAGTTCGGCGAAGAGATGGTGATACAAGTGCAATATGGATGGAAGATATAGATTTTTGTAATATGAAAACATAAAAACAGCAATGTAGCAAGTGGTAAAAGTGAGCATAAACGGTGTAGCAATATGTTCAAACAAGGCCAAGGGTTCATACTTTCACTAGTGGAAGTTCTCTCAATAAGGATAACATAATTGGATCATATTACTATCCCTCAACATGCAACAAAGAGTCACTCCAAAGTCACTAATAGCGGAGAACAAACGAACAGATTATGGTAGGATACGAAAGCACCTTAAAGTTATTCTTTGTGATCGATCTATTCAGCAGTCTGTAGTAAAATAACATGAAGCTATTCTTTCCATTCGATCTATCATAGAGTTCGTACTAGAATAAAACCTTAAGACACAAATCAACCAAAACCCTAATGTCACCTAGATACTTCATTGTCACCTCAAGTATCCATGGGCATGATTATATGATATGCATCACACAATCTCAGATTCATCTATTCAACCAACACAAAGTACTTAAAAGAGTGCCCCAAAGTTTCTATCGGAGAGTCAAGATGAAAACATGTGCCAACCCCTATGCATAGATTCCCAAGGTTACGGAACCCGCAATTTGATCACAAAAACATACATCAAGTAGATCACGTGATATCCCATTGTCACCACAGATAAGCACATGCAAGATATACATCAAGTGTTCTCAAATCCATAAAGACTCAATCCGATAAGATAACTTCAAAGGGAAAACTCAATTCATCACAAGAGAGTAGAGGGGGAGAAACATCACAAGATCCAACGATAATAGCAAAGCTCGCGATACATCAAGATCGTGCCATCTCAAGAACACGAGAGAGAGAGAGAGATCAAACACATAGCTACTGATACATACCCTCAGCCCCGAGGGTGGACTACTCCCTCCTCGTCATGGAGAGTGCCGGGATGATGAAGATGGCCACCGGAGAGGGATTCCACCCTCCGGCAGGGTGCCAGAACGGGTCTAGATTGGTTTTTCAGTGGCAATAGAGGCTTTCGGCGGCGGAACGCCCGATCTAGGTTATTTTCCGGAGGTTTCTGTATTTATAGGATATTTTGGCGTAGGGCACAAGTCAGGGGGGTCTCCGGGCTGTCCACGAGATAGGGGGCGCCAACACTTGGGGTGGGCGCACCCCCACCCTCATGGGCAGCCCGTGACTCTCCTGGCCCAACTTTTTACTTCGGGGGCTTCTTTTGGTCCAGAAAAAATCATCAAAAATTGGCTCGTCGATTGGACTCCGTTTGGTATTCCTTTTCTGTAAAACTCAAAAACAAGGAAAATACAGAAACTGGCACTGGGCTCTAGGTTAATAGCTTAGTCCCAAAAATCATATAAAAGTGTATATTAAAGCCCATAAAACATCCTAGAAGGATAATGTAATAACATGGAACAATCAAAAATTATAGATACATTGGAGATGTATCAGGAGGCATTAGGAATTTCAGGAGGAGCATCATGAGTAGTTTCTTATGGTTGTTTTTCAGCATTTGTTGCTGGGACTTGCTGCTCCAGCTCAATGACTTTAGGATCAGCTGTCGGTTTAGTCGCCTTTGCCTTCTTACAAAGCTTTTCTTGGCCACTGCACAGGCTATGACAAATCAGTAAAAATTATAAAGGCATAAGGAGGAATAGAACAAGGAGTAATTGTTGTTACCCAGGGGCAGTCTTGAAAGCCGGTAGTTGGGTCTAAGATGAGTCGCCAGAGGAAGAACGAGAAACATCCTAGTAGTTTGAATCGGAAGAATTCAGTGGCTAGTGAATGAGACCCGCCAGCGGATAAAAAGAGTTTAAGTGTGGAAGGACCTCGTTTTGACGTTACCAACGGACTGGAGTATTCGGTAAGCCGGATGATAGTTCTTCACCTTCGGTTTTTCGAGTCTGACGCCAGTTCTCGTGCTGCTGTTGCTTCAAAAGAAAGTGAGGATCCAAAGGAGCTAAGTGCTGTGAAAATCTTACTTTTTGGGTTATTCGTAGAAGTCTCTGTCTTGGCAAAGTTTCTGAGCTGGAGGAAATAGTAATTACCTCTTCTTCAACTGCCTGGCTGGCCCCCGTGTCGTCCTGATAACTGTCAGTGTCAATAAGACAGTTGAAAAAGGAGCCAAGAGAGTCAAGGGCTACCTCCGACTCAGAACTGTCGTCCAGCTGAAACATATCAGAAGCACTTGGTTTCTCCTTCGTCTTTTTGGCGGTTTTCTTGGCGGCTTTCTTAGCAGCCCTGGCCATTTTGGCAGCTTCATGATCATATTTTTTCTTCCAGAAATCTGATTTAGCCTGTGAAAGTCAGCAAGGTTCAGTTAACAGGACATTAGAATGATAAGGCATGGCAAAGTGAAGTCAAGACTCACATCCGGTGCCGGATTAAGTTCGCAGAAAGGGTTGAGACCCACTTTGCTGCATTCTCCGAAGCCTTCATTCAGAAGGGTCTTGGTCATTTCAGTGACTGTCTCATCGGTCAAGCACAAGGGGTTGTGGCGTAATGGATCTTTTTTCGCACCAGTGTAGGTACACATTAAGCCGGATCGGCGACTCAAGGGTATGACCCGCCAAGAAACCAAGCACCGAACCAAGTCAATTCCAGTTAGCCCATTTCCTAGTAGAGCCTTGACCTTTGCAATAGTGGGATCAAGTTTTTTGCGTTCAGCGGCGGTAAGCTTCTCAGGAAGAGGATGCTTTGGGTCAAGACGTTGGACACGAAACCCAACAATGGATTTTCATCAGCCGGAGAGGTATCTTTGCAATAAAACCAGGTTTGTTCCAATCTTTGGGGTGAGTCGGCACGCGAGCATAGGGGAAGATGGCATCTCTTCTTCGCTGAATCAAGATTGCACCAAGTTCCAAGCTGGGTCCGTTCGTGAACTCATTTTGGCAGTTTAAATAGAAATATTGTGTAAAGAGCTCGATGCTGGGCTCCTCTTGAATGTATACTTCGCAGAAGACTTGGAAATTGCAGATGTTTGACACAGAATTGGGTCCGATGTCTTGAGGATGGAGCTGAAAGAAGTGCAGAACATCTCGAAAGAACTTAGAACCGGGCGGTGAAAAGCCCCGGTTCATGTGATCAGTAAAAACAATGACTTCGTCATCCTTTGGCTGAGGTCTTTCTTCACCTGGATTAGGAGCGTGATAATGCATGATAGTTTTCTTTGGCAAGTACCCGATTTTGACAAAGTCATCAAGTGTATCCTCAGTGACAACAGAGGGAACCCAATTACACGAAGTGACTGACTTTTTTTTGACCATGCGAAGTGACTGTATTGGTGGCATTGCCAAGAGAGAAGCCTAAAAGAAGGAAACGTTTTGTCGGTTCAAATTGAGTCATTAAGCTAGAAATCACGCTACATCATATACTTAGAACGACGGCTTACATGGGGCCTAATGATATATGGGTAAGTATAAACCGGTGATATAAGCCGCCATGACAAGCACTGGTATTCAAGAATCATTAAGAACAAATTTTACTAAGTGTTGGGACAAACATGTTTCACGGATTGGAGCTACAAGATTGGATCTGCAGCAATTCAGAAAAATAAAATAAAACCTAAGCCTAAAATGGCGGCAGCAGAAAAGTAAGAAGGCTCAGATGAGATTTGTCGCAATGAGGATATATTCTGACATTAAGACAAGTGCTAAAAACTGCTACCACACAGATTTCACAGATTGATATTATGATTTTGGATCTGCGACACTACAGGTAACGAAAAATATTCAGACCTAAATATCAGAGCTTGAGCAGTTCATGGATCTAGATCAGTTTTCTTGTGCAAACAAGACACTCCAATAGTGAAAAAGCAATGCTATGAACACCATCGCATAGGAGGAGTACCAAGTTTAAATCAAAAATCGCAACTACAGTGAAGGGCGAAGATGAACTCCGATGAACTTGCAGGTACCCTAATGGATCTAAGAGAAGAGGAAGGAGGAGAACTTACCTGGACTGTTTAACGGCGGCGACACGCGAACGAAGTCTGGTCAGATCAGGCTGATGCAGCGGCCGGTGTTGAGGCAGAGACGAAGGTCGACGGCGCCGGCAGAGCTCGAGCACAAGAGTATCGCGAGGAAGAAGACAAGAGATGAAGGGGCAAGGGGGGAAGTGAAAGGGACCCCTGGCCCTATTTATAAGACGAAGGGATAAGTGACATGCGCGGGAATCGAGGAGGCCAAAACGGGTATGTGACAGTGCAGACGCCTCGATTTTCGGAAGTTCATTAAAATGCGGTGATTTGTTAAGATTTGGGCTATATGAAAATGAATGACAGGTGACGTCATGGTGGGTTACCGCAACCTCAGGGAATGACATCATGGCAGGTTACAATATCTCGCAAGAAGAAGAAGAAGGATTTTTTCTAAGTGTTGAAGATTGACATGAACAAAGTTCAAATCAACCTGGGACCTAATGTTGGGGACATAACTATTTGATATGACCCGAGAGGCCGGGTTATCCCAATGGTGGTTCATGGTCCAAGCCCAGGAGCATGTTGAAGATGGCGATTCAGGAAGATAGGCAGTTAAAGGGCCCAAAACCCAGAGCGGCTTAAGGCCTGTAAGTGTAAACCGCCATATTTGTTCGACTTGTATTGTAAGGCATGTAAATATAATTCACCGGGCCATACACGTTTGTATGAGCCGGTCGGGACTCCGTAAGCCGCAGGGCGTCAACCCGTGTATATAAGGGGACGACCCGGCAGCGGCTTAGGGCAGGAAAAAAACAGATCGAAAGCCAGGCTAGCGTATTCTCTCCCTAGCAATCGAAACCCTAACAATACCACCTCAAACTGGATTAGGCTTTTACCTTCGCCGCAAGGGGGCGAACCAGTATAAACTCCCCATGTCTTTTGTCCCGTTTTAACCCCTTTAAACTAACTACGTCGCAATGGCAACACAACTAAGTCCTTCCCTAGGACTTCTGGCGTGACAACTCCACGACACCTTTGTTCAATTTGCCATCCTTCTTATCCGCCAAATACTTGGGGCAGTTCCGCTTCCAGTGACCAGCCCCTTTGAAGTAGAAGCACTCGGTTTCATGCTTGGCTCCAGACTTGGGAGTAGCATCTGGCTTGCTATTCTTTTTGAAGTCCCACTTCTTTGCCTTACCCTTTTTCTTGAAACTAATGGTCTTGTTAACCATCAACACTTGATGCTCCTTTTTTATTTCTACCTCTGCAACTTTGAGCATTGCGAAGAGCTCGAGAATTGTATTCGCCATCCCTTGCATATTATAGTCCATCACGAAGCGTTTATAGCTTGGTGGCAGTGATTGAAGAACTCTGTCAATAACACTATCATCTGGAATATTAACTCCCAGCTGAGTCATGTGGTTATGGTACCCAGACATTCTGAGTATGTGTTCACTGACAGAACTGTTCTCGTACATCTTGCAGCTATAGAACTTGTTGGAGACTTCATATCTCTCAACTCGGGCATTTGCTTGAAATATTAACTTCAACTCTTGGAACATCTCATAAGACGTTCAAAACTTCTTTAAAGTCCTGATTCAAGTCGTAAATCATGGCACACTGAACTATAGATTAGTCATCAGACCGCGTCTGCCAGACGTTCAAAGTGTCCACGTTAGCTGGACGGGGCTTGTCACCTAGCGGTGCTTCAAGGACATAATTCGTCTGTGCAGTAATGAGAATAATCTTCAAGTTACGGACCCATTCCATGTAGTTGCTACCATCATCTTTCAACTTATCTTTCTCTAGGAACGCATTAAAATTTAAGGGAACGCTAGCACATGCCATTGATCTACAACATATATATACAAAAACTATCAGGACTAAGTTCATGATAAATTAAGTTCAATTAATCATATTACTAAAGAACTCCCACTTAGATAGACATCTCTCAAGTCATCTAAATGATCACATGATCCAAATCAACTAAACCATGTTTGATCATCACGTGCTATGATAATTATGCTTCTAATCCTTATATCAAACCATATATTGAGGACTCCTCCCATGTCCAAGAAGAGACTAATATTTTGCAGGAGTCTATGGAAGAAGAAGAAATTAATGGCATTGTGAGCTCATTGGATGAAAAAGATGAGGAGGAGAGCGAAGAACAAAATGATGAAGAGCGGATTTATCACTCGTTACCACCTTCTAATGAGAGTAACTCTTTATCCCATACATTGTTTAATTTCCCTTCGAATTTACCAAAGGATGAATGCTATGATGATTGTTATGATCCCGTTGGTTCTTGTGAAATACCCCTTTTTGACGATGCTTGCTATGCTTGTGGCCAAGATGCCAATATGAATTATGCTTATGGATATGAACTTACTATAGTTCCTTATGTCAAGAATGAAATTGTTTCTGTTGCAAACACACATGATAGTCCTATTATCTTTTTGAATTCTTCAAACTACACTATATCGGAGAAGTTTTCTCTTATGAAGGATTATATTGATGGGTTGCATTCTACCATTACACATGATGATTTTGATGAGTATAATATGCATGTTATTTCTGCTCCTACTGCAATTATTATGAGAGAGGAACTATATCTCCACAACTTTATGTTTCCAACGCAACAAAATTGCAAGAAACTGCTTATGCTATGTATTGGTATTTACTTGATGCACATGAATTGTTCTTGTATGACATGTCGATCCATAGGAAGAGAGTTAGACTTCGTCATTGCATGATATATGTTGCTTTGTGCTCACTACTAAATGCCAAATCATTGCTAATTAAAATTGGCTTTGATATACCTTGGGATTCAGGTGGATTCATTATTTGAGCACATTATGCCTAGCTTAATGGCTTTAAATAAAGCGCTGCCAGGGAGACAACCGGGAAGTTTAAAAAAGTGTCATTTATTTCTGTTGAGTGCTTTTATAAAGTTTAAAAACAAAAAATATAGAGGGGAACCTAAAACTTTTTCAAAAGGAAAACTGAAAGTGAGAAGGACGAGCACCGTTAAAGTGGGGGATGTCCTTGAACTTTGTTCATGCCCATGGAAACTTTGTGAATCTTAATTACAGAAACTTTTCAGCAAAAATAATTATCCCCTTGTACAATTCCATTGTATTATAAAAATAATGTGCCAAGAGTTTGCCTTTAGGATGATTAGATTTCTTGTTGGTTTGTGCGGTGCAAAACAGAAACTTTGGCTATAGTGCGTGATTTTACCTTTTTTACTGGAATGTCAAACGGTTCTGAAACTTAGTGCACAGTCTTTCTATACAAAATGTTTATTTTTCCTAATTGTTTCAAAAAATTTAGAGTTACAGAAGTATGGTGAATGTTCAAATCTTTATAGACTTTAATGTTTTCACCGATTGCTGTTATAGCTTCATTATTTGCATATTTTTGAATTCATGTTGAAGCCTCCTTGACTTGGGGCCATAGAATTTTGATAGCATACAGTGGGTAATGTTTATTTATAATTATAAAATAATGTTAGAGCAGTACATGATGGGATTTCATTGATCATATGCACTAACCCCGCCACTAAAAGTTCGATTATGTTTTGTGTGGATGAAGTGTTCGAAGATCGAGGAGGAGAGGCATGAGCTCAAGCTTGGGGATTCCCAAGGCACCCAAGTAAATATTCAAGGAGACTCAAGCGTCTAAGCTTGGGGATGCCCCGAAAGGCATCCCCTCTTTCTTCAACAAGTATCGGTATGTTTTCGGATTCGTTTCGTTCACATGATATGCGTAAATTCTCGGAGCATCGTGTGTTTTTTATATTTATTTTAATAAAGCACCATGTTGGTATGAGATAGTCCTTGGTTAATTTGTAGAATGCTCTTTGCACTTCACTTATATCTTTTGAGTATGGCTTTATAGAATGCTTCATGAGCTTCACTTATATCATTTGAAGTTTGGATTGCCTGTTTCTCTTCACATAGAAAACTGATGTTCGTAGAATGCTCTCGTGCTTCGCTTATATTTGTTACATCATGATATTTTGTAGAAAGAATTAAACTCTCATCCTTCACTTATATCTATTTAGAGAGTCAAACGGAATTGATAAATTGCATGGTTAGTCATAAAATCCTACATAAAACTTATGGATCACTGAATATGATATATTTGATTCCTTGCAATAGTTTTGCGATATAGAGATGATAATATGTGGGAGGTACTAGTGGATGAACATATTTATAAAGATATTGGTGTTAAGGTTTGTGATTCCCAAAGCATGCACGTATAGTCTCTCGTTATGCCAGGAAGTTGGAGCATAATTTCTCCTTGATTATCCTATATTTGTGTGAAGGTCGGGGGCGCGCGATGGTTAACTCCTACCAACCTCCCCCCCTAGGAGCATACGTAGTATTACTTTGCTTCGAGGGATAATAAACTTCTGCAACAAGTATATGAGTTCTGTATGACTAATGTGAGTTCATGGATTATACACACTATCACCCTTTCATAATTGCTAGCCTCTCTCGTGCCGTGCAACTTTCGTCGGTGCATAAAATTTATTATACCTTCCTCAAAACAGCCACCATACCTACCTATTATGGCATTTCCATAGCCATTCCGTGTTATATTGCCATGCACTTCCATCATATAGTTGACTTGAGCATTCATTTTCATCATATAGAGTCATACTATGTCATAGGTATCGAGTTGTAATTTTTATTTCTTTTGAGTTATAAGTAAATAGAAGTGTGATGATCATCATTAGAGCTTGTCCCAATGAGGAAAGTATGATGGAGACCATCATTCCCGCACAAGTCAGGATGAGACTCCGAACTTAAAAAATAATAAAAGAGGTCAAAGAAGCCCAAATATAAAAGAGATGCCAAAGAAGCCCACCAAAAACAAAACAAATATATAAAAAGGAGAAAACAAAAAATGAAAGGAAAAGAAAAGGGGCATGCAAATACCACACTTGTGCTTCAAAGTAGCACCATGTTTTTCATGTAGAGAGTCTCCTATGCTTTCATTTTCATATACTAGTGGGAATTTTTCATAGTAGTTTGATGCATACCCACTTAGTTTCATACTGAGCTTTCATACACTTGTAGCTCTTAGTTGCATCTGTTGCATGGCAATCCCTGCTCCTCATATTGATATCGATTGATGGACATGTCCATAGTTCATTAGTTTGCCTAGTTGATGTGAAACTTTCTTCCCTTCTTTTGTCTACTACCACCGCATTCTATTCCACCTATATTGCTATATCCATGGCTCGCGCTCATGTATTGCGTGAGAGTTGAAAATGCTGAAGCGCGTTAAAAAGTACTCCCTCCGTCTCAAAATAAGTGTCTTAACTTTGTACTAACTCTAGTACAAAGTTATACTAAGGTTGAGACACTTATTTTGGGACGGAGGGAGTATAAACTAATTGCTTGGCTGACACCAGGGTAGTACATGATTTATACTTTGAGCTGGGAAGACAGAGCATGACAAGACTATCTGATTTTGTAGGGATAACGTTCTTTAGCATTTTATATTCTGAAAGACATGGTTGTTTTTTGGGATGCTCGAGTATTGATGTCCTTATGTCAAATTATAGACTATTGCTTTGAATCACTCATGTCTTAATATTCATGCCATGACTAGATATACGATCAAGTTTATGCTAGGTAGCATTCCACATCAAAAATTATTTTTTCACCATTTACCTACTCGAGGATGAGCAGGAATTAAGCTTGGGGGTGCTGATACGTCTCCATCGTATATATAATTTTTGATTGTTTCATGCCAATATTATACATCTTTCACATATTTTTGGCAACTATTTATATGATATATTGGACTAACTTACTGATCCAGTGCCAAGTGCCAGTTCCTGTTTTCTACATGTTTTTTGTATCACAGAGTATCCATATCAAACGAAGTCCAAATGCAATAAAATTTCACGGAGAATTATTTTGGAATATATGTGATTTTTGGGAGGTGGAAGCTATGTAAATGTGGGCCCATAGGCCCCACAACCCACCAGGGCGCGCTAGAGGTGCCTGGCGCGCCCAGGTGTCTTATGCCCACCTAGAACGTCGGTTGGAGCTGTACTTTGTGCGCAAGGAAGCTTATATCCGGGGGGAAATCGTGTAAAAATCTCAGTGCAATCGGAGTTACGGATCTCCTGGAATATAAGAAACAATTTTCGGCCAAATCTGGGGGACGTGAAACAGAGAGAGACTGAGTGACAAATCCAATCTCGGAGGGGCTCTCACGCCTACCAAGCCATGGAGACCAAGGACCAAAGGGGAACCCTTCTCCCACCTAGGGAGGAGGCCAAGGAAGAAGAAGAAGGAGGGGGGCTCTCTCCCCCTCGCTTCCAATGGCGCCGGAGTGCCACCGGGGCAAAGATCGGGACAGTGATCTACATCAACAATCTTGCTATCGTCAACACCAACTCTCTCCCCCTCATTGCAGCAGTATAACACCTCTTTCCCCCCGTTGTAATGTCTACTTAAACATGGTGCTCAACTCCATATATTATTTCCCAATGATCTATGGTTATCCTATGATGTTTGAGTAGATCTGCTTTGTCCTGTGGGTTAATCGTGATCTTGGTTGGACTGATTGTATATTTTATTTAGGGTGCTGTCCTACGGTGCCCTCCATTCTCGCGCAAACGTGAGGGGCCCCTGCTGTACGGTGTTGCAATATGTTCATGGTTCGCTTATGGTGGGTTGCGAGAGTGACATAAACTTAAACTCGAGTAGGTGGGGTATGACGTATGGGAATAAAGAGGACTTAATTCTTAAAGCTATTGTTGGGTTTCACGACCTTAATGATCTTTAGTAGTTGCGGATGCTTGCTAGAGTTCCAATCATAAGTGCATATGATCCAAGTAGAGAAACTATGTTAGCTCATGCATCTCCCTCATATAAAATTGCAAGAATGATTACCGGTACTTGTTATCGATTACCTAGGGACCAATAACTTTCTTGTTGACAAAATCTATCCACTTTTATTATCTTGCGAAGTACTTCTAGTTTTATTCTTGTAAAGTAGTTCTAGCATCACACCTACAAACTAGTTTCATACTTGTTTCCGTTAAAGCAAACATTAAGCGTGCGTAGAGTTGTATCGGTGGTCGATAGAACTTGAGGGAATATTAGTTCTACCTCTAGCTCCTCCTTGGGTTCGACACTCTTACTTATCGAAAAAGGCTACAAACGATCCCCTATACTTGTGGGTCATCAAGGGGCCATCTGTAGATTGGTCTGATAATTGTTGTTGTAGGAGAACTCTGTGTAAGGCAAGTTATCATCCCAACTAGATCCATAATCTAGCGCACAAGCTCTCAACATGTCCTCCAGAATCTGATTGACTCTCTCTGTATGTCCATCTGTCTGTGGATGAAAGGCTGTACTGAACTCAAGCCTAGTACCCAAAGTCTCGTGCAACTTCTTCCAAAACTTTGAGGTAAACTGTGTTCCTCTATCTGATATGATGGTCCTCGGAACTGCAGGCAGACATACGATCCTGGTCATGTATATCTTGGCCAACTTACCACTCGTGTAAGTGGTCTTCACGGGGATAAAGTGAGCTACCTTATTCAAGCGATCAACTATAACCCAGATGAAATCATACCATGATCATGTCCTGGGTAATCCTGTGATAAAAATCCATTCCGAGCTTATCCCACTTCCAACCCGGTATTGGTAACAGTTGTAGTAAACCTGCTGGTTTTTTATGTTATGCCTTGACTCTGTGACAGACTTCACATACCGCTACGTACTCGGCAATGTCCTTCTTCATACCAATCCACCAGAAATTCCATTTCAAATCCAAGTACATCTTGGTATTGCGTGGATGTATCGAGTAAGGCTAATCATGGGCCTCCAGAAGAATCGAATTCCTGATCTCCAGGTCATTGGGCACGTATATACGTTCTTCGAACCACAGTGTTCTGTATTCATCCTCACGGAATCCTTCTGCATTTCCTTGGCTCATCCTGCCCTTTATCTCTGCAATTCCTTCATCCGTCTTCTAGGCTTCTCGAATCTTGCCCAACAAAGTGGACTGAATCCCCAATGTAGCAACATAGCCTCTAGGGACTATCTCCAACTATAAATATCTGAGATCATCTGCTAACTCATGTGGTAAACCTCTGGTTATGATAGTGTTAACATAACTCTTGCGACTCAAAGCATCTGCCACGACATTGGCTTTCTCTGGGTGATAATGCAATCTCATGTCATAATCCTTTATGAGCTCCAGTCATCTCCTTTGCCTGAGATTTAACTCCTTCTGCATGAAGATGTACTTCAAACTCTTATGATCCGTGTAAACATCATAACGGTTTCCAATAAGAAAATGTCTCCAGGTCTTGAGCATGTGCACTACGGCTGCTAACTCCAAATCATGTGTGGCATAATTCAACTCATGTGGTCGAAGCTGCCGTGAGGCATATGAAACAACTCTTCCTTCTTGCATGAGAACGCCTCCAAGTCCTTGACATGAAGCATCGCAATACACTTGAAAATCATTGCGTATATTCGGGAGAATCAGCATTGGGGCTGTAACCAAACGTTTCTTCAACTCCTGGAAACTGTCCTCACATTCTTCGGTCCAATTATACTTACTTTCCTTCTTCAACAACTCTGTCACGGGCTTCGTAATCTTGGAGAAATTCTCAATGAACCTATGATAGTATCCTGCGAGTCCAAGAAAACTGCGAATCTCTCTAACTGAGGTGGGTGCTTTCCACTCGGTGATGGCCTCTACTTTGGAGGGGTCTACTGCTATACCATCTCCTGATATAACATGTCCGAGGAATCCGACTTCCTTCAACCAAAACTCACTTTTGCTGAACTTGGCATATAACTGATGTTCCTTGAGCTTCTCGAGAACCAAACGCAAATATTCCTTGTGCTCTTCTTCATTCTTGGAATAAACCAATATGTCATAAATGAATACCACCACAAACTTATCCAATAACTCCATGAACACCTTGTTCATCATACTCATAAAGTAGGCAGGGGCATTAGCCAAACCAAATGACATAATCGTATACTTATAAAGCCCGTACCTCGTGGTAAAAATTGTCTTGGGTATGTGCCGCTCTTGGATCTTCAACTGATGATATCCAGATCGTGAATCGATCTTAGATAAGACTTTGGCTCCTTGCAACTGGTCAAACAAAACATTGATCATCGGTAGAGGGTATTTGTTCTTGATCGTCACCTCATTCAGTGCATGATAATCTACCACCATCCTTAGTGAACCATCCTTCTTCTTAACTAAGAGCACTGGGGCTCCCCAAGGTGAAGATCATGGTCGAATGTACCCTTTCTCCATTAACTCCTTGCTCTGCTTCTTAATCTCTTCCAAATCATTTGCGGGCATCCGGTATGGTCTCTTGGATATTGGTCCGATGCCTGGTAAAAATTCAATCAAGAACCCGATGTCTCGATCTGGTGGCATGCCTGGTAACTCCTCCGAGAAAACATCGTGGTAATCCTTTACAATGGGTACTTCCTCCTAAACAACTCCCGAGAGTGCATTCACTTGTGTCCTCCGGGGTGTGTGCCTCGACACATACTTAATCCTCCTTCATTCCAGGGTGGTGAGGAGAATAGATTTACTGGCACAATCATTGTTTCCCTCAAACTTGGATAGCCAATCCATACCTATTATTACATCCAAACCCTGGGATTCCAAAACGATGAGGTCGGTGCGAAAACATGTCTCCCAATAGTCAAGGGCAATCGATAACATCCTCGACTAGCCATGTACTCTGCTATAGGGGAACTCACTAACATAGGTGACTTCAAGGCTACGGTTGGCAAATTATACTTTTCCAAGAAAGCCCTCTATATGTATGAATGAGATCCACCAGTGTCAAAAAGAACAAGGGCGGTAAATGCATTAACCAAAAACTTACCAACCACTGCATCGGGCTGCTCGTTAATTTCCTCCACATTGACGTGATTCACATGTCCCCTGGTGAACGGTTGGGCTTCTTTCCTGAGCTTCCATTTCCATTTCCATTCTTGGCTTCAGGACACTCAGTGGCATAGTGTCTGGTCTTCCCGCACTTGAAAAAGGTAATGTGACTCAGATCCTTATTGGAGGGTGTAGATGGGGTGGAACGGTTCTAACTTTTATTTCCTCCATTCCCATTGCCATTCCTGGGGACAATATGGTAGTGTGAATTTCCACCATTGTGTGAATGGCCTCCATGGTTATGCCCTCCATGGGTGGGATGGTTATGTCCTTCTGAGTATGGGGAATAGTGGGGCTTCTGCTGAGCTCCAGAGTTATACTTCCCCTGTCCATACTTCCTCTTGCAGTTATCAATCTGCTGCTATTTTCCTTCAATCATGGTGGCCCTGTCTACGAGCTCCTGGTAGTTGTTGAAAGTTGCTACCATCAGTTGCACACTCTATTCTTAATTGAGTCCCTCAAGAAACTTCTCCTGCTTCGCGGCATCAGTGGCCATGTCATCTGGCGCATAGCGAGCTAACTGCCTAAAATCATCCACGTACTGCCCCACAGTATGGTTCCCTTGGCGCAAGTTGCGAAACTCATGCCTCTTCAGGCTCATGGCTCCCACTAAAACATGTGCAGTCAAGGTTGTCAGAATCGCGATTTTGAATCGGATCGGAGCCGTGATGGTAGGATTGCAAATCGTGGAATCTTCACTATCAGGATCGTAGAAACGTAGATTCTATGAACTAAAGTCATAAAATCAGAGGGGTTAGTTTGGATCATAAAGTCGTAGAATCGTACAACAGAATCGCGATTCTGACAACCTTGTGTGCAGTGCGGAAGGCTTGCTGAAACTGATCCCAAGTAACTGTAGCAAGGGGATAAGTGGCGGTGTAGTTCTCCCACCAAGCGGCTGCTGGTCCCTCAAGGTGATGTGCGGCAAAGTGCACTCTCTCTGCATCTATGCATCCTGCAGTTACTAGCTCTCTTCCCAACTTGCAGAGCCAGTCATCTGCAACAATCGGCTCGGTGCTACTAGAGAACATCGGCGAATTCAACCTGAGGAAACGGGTCAGGTTGTCAACTCGAGGAGTGTTGTTGTTGTTGTTGTTGTTGTTGTTGTTGTTGTTGCTGTTGTTGTTGTTGTTGTTGTTGTTGTCGTTATTGTTGTTGTTGTTGTTGTTGTTGTTGTTGTTGTTGT
>LR738711.1:690554060-690597113 GCA_902687465.1 Secale cereale | reverse complement strand
CTGTTGTTGCTGCTGCTGTTGCTGCTGCTGTTGCTGCTGCTGCTGTTGTTGTTGTTGCTGCTGCTGCTGCTGCTGGTGTTGTTGCTGTTGTTGTTGTTGTTGTTGCTGTTGCTGTTGCTGTTGCTGTTGCTGTTGTTGTTGCTGTTGTTGTTGTTGTTGTTGTTGTTGCTGCCTTGGTTCTGAACAAGTAGTTGCATCAAAGTGTTCTGCTGCTGGATCAACTGTGTGAGCTCAGGTGGGAACTGGAATCCGGGCTCACGTCTCAGAGGCATCTAATGGGTTAGAGGGATGAGAAATTGAATAGAATGAGGTCTAGAGAGAGATTCAACTACCCATATGCACATGAGACAAACATATTCATATCATATCGCTCAATTTCAAATAAGGTCAGACATCAGAATGGGAACGGGTCGACCCGGACCTGGCCTTGGACCCGGCCCCAGTGGCCCCAAGGCCAATTTGAAAAGCCATGGGTCGACCCATATAAAAATAGTCAATGGCCTCGTTGGCCCGATGAGTATTTTGGGTCGACCCAATTTTTTGTTTTACATTGCTTTGTGGATATATGAGATGTTAAAATTAGGGATGCTTTATAATGAAATTCGAGTGTAATAACTAATAAGATAACTAATACGTGGTTAACAGAAATGATAGAATGTAAGCAGAGGTAAGAATGCATCGCACAGTGTATTCCTCCGCTTGGGGTTACAAATAAGCAGCAGTACAAGTGAGAGCGAGGTGCCCGCAAAAAAAAAGTGAGAGATAGGTGGCGGGGGATACACAGCGAGTACCAATGATCCTACATCTAAGGAGGACGAGGCAGTGCACCTGGTACACGTTCCTGCATGCTAGCTAGTAGGGAGGTGGCAAACAGATTTGAACGAGAAAAAAACGAACCTCTACTTGTGGTTTTATACGTACGCAGCTTGCTGAAACATACAAGACAATTTTGTTGTTGACATACTCGAGGGTTTACAGGAAATTATAGGACAAACTACGTCGTAAAATCGGGTACCGACGCGACAAAGATCGCAGTTGGTGTGAGATTATAAGCTATAAGATGGGTCGACCCGGCTGGCCCAGCGGGTCACCTGGTGCCGGCCCTGTTGACCCAAATCTTGTTTGAGACCGACCCACATGACCCATTGGCCTCAATATTTTGGGTCGGGTCAGCGACCCGGCGGGCCGACCCGGCCCATTCCCATCCCGAGTCAGACAAAAGATCCTAAGCTACTAATACAAAGCTCGCATACGATTCTATCGACTTGGAAGAACACTAATGGTTACAGGGTGGTCATCAAATAGCTCTGATCGGAAGAAGACTCCATTATATCTGCTCCAACTTCATCTTCATAATCACTTTCATCACTGTCGGTGTCGTCTATGAAGATGTAGTTTTCTGAATGAATGCCCATCTCTGGTTCTGGCTTCACCATGGGTGCTCCAATCTTCTTCTTATTCAGTTCTTCATTCTGCTCCAGTAGCACAACAATTTCCTCTTCATATCCATCGCGTGTTGTCTTGAGTTCTTTTTCTATCTCGATGTTTCGTGTCATCACCGTCTTGGTCTTCAGCATAAGCATGCACATTTGATTCTCATAGCAACGAATGTGTTGGTCCATCTCATGTATGAATGCTGCAATTGACCTATCATTCCTGGTGCGAATCATCTCCCATTGCCATCTCGGCGTCCACAAATCTGGTAGATGGTGTTTTCAAGATCCTTGTTGTAGACTTCACAAATACGTCCAAAGGTGATGTGAGCTACCAGACTCTTTGCCAAGCTCCAAGTTGGTGCATCAAAGGCAAGTTCGAGAGGTTCCGTGACTGGTGCAATAGTCCTCCCAGGAACACTAGATTTGATCCTCCAGCACTCCTCTTCCGGTAATGTTGCGGTGAAGGTTCTAGTGAAACTTGGTATTCCGATGTGCAGGTACTTTGTGACTTCCTTCAAGTGTCTTCCGAAAGGGGTGTCGTCATCACGCTGAGTACACTTGTTCCCGGCGTCTGACATCTATAGAATAGAAATAGAGAAGGATTAGAAATGAGTAGAGAAGAGCATCTTGTGGCTTATCCTAGGGGTCATGTCCTATAGTCAGCGTGTGCTTTGATACCATCTTGTAGCGACCACGATCCCAATGAATCGAAGTCTCTGTGCGTAAGTGTGATCCTTGGATCGGTATGCTGACACACACAGTACTTGAGGATTTATAACCGAGTTTCAATCACACACTTATTACATCGAGATCCTCATAAAGATTATTATTACAAAAATATGGCTGAAGGCCAGCTAAATAAACTACGAAAGCATCGAAGATAAGTTTAGTCCATTCAACTCCACGGCAAAAGTGAGTGCATGACAACGACCTATCGCACCTTAATCTTCGTCGGATAACTCTGCAACATGAGACGTTGCAGCCGTGTAGGTCACACATTAAATATGCTGGCAAAGTCACATTGTAGCAATAATGATGAACAAATATCTACTACTACATGCATATTTGGCTAGTGGAGGTTGTAAGGTAATTTTTGCATAAAGCTAGTTTTTTTTCCTACAACAAAGGAATATATTTTATTTAATACTAAATAGAATTAATCAATATTGAGAAGGTTCCTCCATCTCAATCCCAAAATCACCAATGTCATAATTAACCCAACAGTTTAATCAATAAAGTGATGAGATCAATCAATAATTCACATACCAGGATACTCAAGATGTCCATAACCGGGGACACGTCTATTCATGAATAGTTTGTACACTCTACAGAGCTTTGCGCACTTTTCCCCATAAGACTCGACCGCATCCATGATCGGAAGATCGAGATATAGCCTTTTAGAAGCATTAACTCTTTACTCTAGGTAGACCGGTACACCTACTTTCCCCTACATCTGCTAGTCTACCACTGAAAGAGCTCACACAACATACTCAACTATGTCAGAGCCCATAATGGCTTCTGGCTGCACACCGAAGTTTCTAGGCATGAATGATATACGATCTCTTTGAGCCTGGGTGGCATTCCATAGGATGATCACACGGTTCCTCCGGGATCTCCTAGGACAACACTGGATTCTCTAGAAGCCTTGCAACCAATCCACCCAGATGTGTATTAAATTTGCCACCTTAAACTTTCCCTTAGTTGTTATTACACTCACAACTTTCATGAATCTCCATACAAATCCACGTCTACGAGCATGGCTAAGCAATAAGTAACAAAGCGTATATTCCCAAGGTTGATCTCAAGTCATAGGTTCCTACCTCATGAACTGCAAAGCAATTACACATGTATCCAAGTCCTACTCATGCCAATCTTTGAGGGTGCAACTAATGCAAGTAAAAACTGGGTATTTCAAAGTATGATCAAAGTGTAACTTGCCTTGCTGATGATCGTTGAAACCTAGAGACTCGTAGTAGCAAGCTTCGCAATCCGGAAATTCTATAGCAATCAAACAATAGCATACATAAGCAATCATGCAACAGAATCGAAGAGAAGATCTCGATTTTTTTCAAAAACAAGCAAACATCTCTTGCAACAGAAAAAAATATCTAACAATACCAAAATTGGATGGATTTGGTATTTTCTGAAATTTCAGGTCAAGAGCTTCTATTTGCAAAAAGAATCAACTCAAACGGAGTTACGAAACTCAAGTTATGATCAAAATAATTTCAAATTCAAATCAGTTTGAAATCAAATTTTAAAATTTTCAAAAATAAATTTGAGTTGGTTTGCTGGATAGATGAGATCAAAACGAAGAGTTTGGCGTTCGTTTCATCTAATTCCGACAAACAAGTAAAAAGTAGTGATTGTTTTAATATTTTGGACTAATTTGTAAAAACTTTAATCGCGAAAAGGTCCCTGGCGAAAAATAACATAAAAAGAAAAATCTATCTAAAGAAAGTTCGTTATATAGATCTATACGGTGAATGTTCACTAAATAACTAAACCTAAAAAACAAAATTGGGTATATAAAAAAAACCGATCTAGGGTTTAAAAAAACCAAAACTAAAACCGAAAAAAACCAGGTTGGTGTTTACCGTTTCGGGGAGGGTCGGCGGATCAGGCGGGTCGACAGATCGGGCGGGGTGGCGGCGACGGTGGTCGGCTCCGACGACGGCTGCGGGCGGCGGGGCGACTCGCGGCGGCGCGAGCGGCAGCAGGCGGCGGCGGCAGCGTGCGGCGCGGCGGCGGTGGCGGTCGGCTCCGGCGGGCGGGGTGAGGAGGAGAGAGGAGGCGGCGGTCTTCATATTTTTTTTCCAAGTGGGGTTGGATCAAATATTGTTTTACCAATTTTCATTTTCAATATTTTTAAAATAACGAGAGAAGATAATATGACTTCTTCAAAAACAGAATAAAAATGTTGGAAATTGAATTTTGAGTAAAAATATACTTATTGAATTTTATTTGCCTTTTGTTTTTTATTTGCACTAAAAAGTTTTATTTGCACCAACATTTTAATTCTTTTTTTGAAGAAGCCATATTATCTTCTCTCATTATTTTAAAAATATTGAAAATGTAAATTGGTAAAACAATATTTGATCCAACCCCACTTGGAAAACATTAAAAAAAATTGTGGGCACTCTTTGGAAAACCTCCAACTCTCTCACTTGGGTCCTTGAGTTGCTTAAAGCCTCATGGATCAATTCCCCCAAAAAATGAAATTCAAAATGCTCAAATGATTAATGCATATGAATGATCTATATGTTAACATCCAAATTGAAAATTGGGATGTTACACCTGCCGCTGATCTCCTTTGGTTCGTTGTTAAGAATTTTCTAGCCTACATCGCCATCGAGCCCCTTTTGTCATTTCTGAAGGACACGTTCTGCAATGCTGGCTTGGGATGCATAGCTTCCAAGTCAGACCTCATTGACGGCGACATTAGGGACGGCACCCTACAACCCGTATGCTCTTCCAAGGGGAATAACCCATCTGCAACAACATGGACCGCATCCAGGGTCTGTGCTCTTCCCACGGGAATGATCCCATCTGACAAGTGAGGAGCCCATGATTTGATTTGTCGCGCCTCTTCACAGGGGGAACCCATGATTTGTTTTGTCGAGTCCCTTTTGTAGGGTAGTGAGACTATGTCCAGTTTTAATTGCTATATTTGGTTGTTTGTAGTTAGCATATGTCCAGTTTCAAATGCTATCTTTGGTTGTTCGTAGTATGCCTTGTTTATTCCACTTATTCACAACGTGATGTTCTATATGTGCAAGTATGAACTGTGCAGTTCAATTTCATCAATACCAGTTTCAACAATACCACTATGAATGACTACATTTGGTTGCTGCATCTTCTAGTTAACACACCTTTCCATTTTTATTTAACAATAAATAGTGTACTTAGACCGGCACAATACCAGTTTGAATGACTATGTTTGTTTGTTGTTAAATGTTAGGCCTGTTGTAGTTAACACACCTTTCCACCTGTTTTCCTTTACTAGCGTGCTTAAACCTGCACACTGAAGCTATCTTTTGGAGATTATTTTGTCTTCCATGGATATATTTGGTTGATGTTTAGCCTGTTGTGCTTAACATGCCTCTCGATGTACCTACACAGGACAATTTTGGGAATGACTGTTGTTTTCCATCGAGATTAGTTTCATCCCATGGTTTATATATACTCACTATTCAGGATATCAGTAGCTGGTACCATATAGGCCAGGGGCTGATAAGGGACTAATCGATTAATCGGACTTTTAAGTGAATATATTTCTAACTCATTTATCGTAGGTTAACTAGGGCCATATGTAATATATCTGATGCTACATAGCAACATGTGAAAGGATCGAAGAAGAGGTGTCTAGAGGGAGGGGTGATTAGACACTCAACAAGAAAAGTAGGAGTTTGTAGATTCTTTATGTTGAGGGGGAGTTTTTAGCATAATTTCAAACATTCACAATACATTTCAAGCAAGCATGGCAATAGTATATGAGCAACGAATAGTAAAGCATGCAAGTTGCAAGAAAGTAAAGGGATGGGATTGGAGTGTGCAAACGCAATTGGAGACACGGATGTTTTTGGCGTGATTCCGATAGGTGGTGCTATCATACATCCACGTTGATGGAGACTTCAACCCACGAAGGGTAACGACTGCGTGAGTCCATGGAGGGCTCCACCCACGAAGGGTCCACGAAGAAGCAATCTTGTCTATCCTACCATGGCCGTCGCCCACAAAGGACTTGCCTCACTAGAGTTGATCTTCACGAAGTAGGCGATCTCCTTGCCTTTACAAACTCCTTGGTTCAACTCCACAATCTGGTTGGAGGCTCCCAAGTGACACCTAACCAATCTAGGAGACACCACTCTCCATAAGGTAATAAATGGTGTGTTGATGATGAACTCCTTGCTGGTGTGCTTCAAATGATAGTCTCCCCAACACTTAACTCTCTCTCACAGATTTTGATATGGTGGAAAGATGATTTGAGTGGAAAGCAACTTGGGGAAGGCTATAGATCAAGTTTGTTGTGGTTGGATTGGAATATCTTGGTCTCAACACATGAGCAGGTGGTTCTCTCTCAGAAATTGAGTAGTGGAAGTGTAGGCACATTCTGATGGCTCTCTCCTATGACGGAGAAGGGGTGGAGGGGTATATATAGCCTCCACACAAAATCTAGCCTTTACACACATTTGACCCAACTCGGTCCGACCGAATTAATGAACTCGGTCAGACCGAAGCAGTTCAAAATGTGAACTTTAGGTTTTTTTGGTGGGACCGACATGATCAACTCGGTGAGACCGATGTGCTAGGGTTAGGGTAAACCTCATCTCGTTGAGACCGGTCACATGAATTCGGCGAGACCGATTTTAGTAATAGGCTAACAAAGACTTGGCCAGGGAAACTCGGTGGGACCGATTGCATATCTCGGTGAGACCGAAATAATTGCAATAGGTAACAGAAAGTTTTTAGGCCCATCTCGGTGAGACCGAGATCCCATCGGTGAGACCGAACTGATTAGGGTTTGTGGCAGTGGCTATGTCAAGTGAACTCGGTGGCGCCAGATAGATCAAATCGGTGGGGCCGAGTTTGACGTTGGGTTTAGGACATATGTGGAAATGAGAAAGTGGTTGAGGGCTTTGGAGAATATCACTAAGCACATTGAGCAAGTAGGCCATTAAGCAACACCTCATCCCCTTTTAATAGTATTGGCTTTCCTATGGACTCAATGTGATCTTGGATCACCAAAATAGAAATGAAGAGTCTTGAGCTTTTCCCAATCTTTGTCCTTAGCTTCTAGAAGGGGCTCCACATCCTCTTGTCCTGCCACTCCACTGTTGAACTCATCTGAAATATACTAGATGAAAATATTAGCACAACTAGAGATATGTTGTCATTGATTACCAAAATAACCCTGGGAGCACTTGTGCTTTCAACATGCACTATACTTAATGTCTAAATATGCAATCCTAGGCTACATAGCAACAAGAAAGTGTGTTACTTTAATGTTCTGATGATGTCTAGATATACGTAGAAGAGCAGTAGAACAACAACAACAACAACAACAACACAACCCTGTTTGGATACTCAACTTAGTTAGAGGTTAGAGTTAGGTTCTAGCTCATGACTAACCGTGAACTAACCTAGTTAGAGGTTAGAGTTAGTTTCTAGCTCATGATACAGTTAGATTGACAATAAATGCACTAGGAGAACTAGCTCCAATTAGCACCTCTTGGGTGAGATAGTTTTTTTGGGTGGGTTAGATGCAACTAGCTCAAACTAGCCCTCGTGTGTGGATATACTTTAGGGCTATTTGAGCCCGAACTAGCTCAAACTAACTCTAACCCATGGATACAACAACAGTTAACCAGCTGATAATTTGTAAAAATGCAATAAACTCCTTCCGGCCCATAATGTAAGATGTTAATTCATCTAATATGTGAGTATATTAGATGTTGTAAGATATTATAAAATATTGTTGTACTACATCATTGTGAAATTGCTGTTTAGCTTCTAATGTTAACTTGGTGCTTTTTAGGTACATATGTCATGGTAAAGATCCGCGCTTCGTCCCTTTCTGCGTATGGGGCAATGAGATATTGATGAACCAGCATCAAGCGAGGAAGCTGATAAAATTATTAGTAAAATGGGTCAAAAGATGGCAATTAAACTATTTGTTTACACTTTATGAAAGACAACAACGAACTACAGGATGGTAAGTAAGAACTCTGCAGCCTTCTTTTTACTGCCCATAATGAGTTGTGTTAGATGACAATGTCTGAACCTTTTTCCTTCGCAGTGGTTCCCAAAGCAATTTACTCAAGATTACCTCTCAATCTACATGATTAGTGGGCATGCAAAGGTTAAAGTATTTCTACCAGAACATGGTGATTATCTAGATGTTTTCATAAAGACCATGAAGGATGGGCGGTCGGCCATCACAAGGGGTTGGACTAGAGTTGTGTGTGCCTTCTGCATGGAGGAGGGCACAATATGGGCATTCCACTTCACCTTGTTCAGCAACCAAAATGTATTTCGCCTCTTTCTTTACCGTCTTTAATAGTACAAGTATACAACTGTGGTCCATCATTCTTTATTTGGTTCTTATGTAATTCTTGAACATATGTATCTATGAATCGAATAATGCATTGGTTGTTTGAACCTGATGGATATCAATAAAGCTATAGCATACATTCAAATTCAAATCCGGTACAATTTGAAATAGCAGCAATTAAATTACGATGAAAGTTCGCTCTGCAGGTCGTTATGGTACACATGGTTGGTAAAACACAAACGTTTGCGATATACACCATAATCCAACACGGTTCACAGAGAGGAAACGTCTGCAAGCATGCACACAATTGTCGTTTCCAAAGCATGTGTGATGTCAGACAATAACACGAACGGTGCGGGCACACTAAATGTTTGTGATAGTTTCCTTATCTTACACGATTCAAAACCATGAACTATTTCTGATGCGGTATGCATTGTAAACGTTGCACCACAGAATAGCATATGTGATAGTTGTCTTGTACGACGGTGTTACGACGGTCCGATGTTTCGTAATCCTATCCGACACTCGTACGACGATTAGCTAATCTTCTTAATTAGTTATCGCATACGGTTTGGGAAAAGAGAATGTGTGTGATTGTCTGCTTATTATACACGTTCTATAATTGTGAACCGTTTGTGATGGGCCGCGCATCGTAAATGTAGTACCACAAAATAACGACTGCGATGGCAATGCGAGCACAGACGAGAAGCGAGTACTGTATATGCATCAAGGCTCCCTATCCCCAACGATTTCTGGGTCGTGTGGGAAGGACCCCCCCTATCGCAGTCACTCACTTGGCGATGGTTCCAAATACCGTCGCGGAAAGGGGTTAAAACCGATTGTATAGCACCTCGTTGTACCAGTGAGAACCCACCTAATGAGTCTAGGTTTAATTAGCATCTTTCTTTTCCATAAAATACTTTATATCAGCATTATCAATGTGAAGAATTATTTAGATTCGACAATATAGGATCTGAATTTATCACAAGCAAACACTATTGCTAAGAATTCTTCTTTAGTGGTAGCATAATTTCTTTGAGCGCTGTCTAGAGTTTTGCTAGCATAATGAATAACATTTAACTTCTTATCAACTCTTTGTCTTAGAACAACACCAATAGCATAATCACTAGCATCATACATAATTTCAAAAGGCAAGTTCCAATCAGGTGGTTGAACAATAGGTGTGATGGTTAAGGTTTTCCTAAGTGTTTCAAAGGCTTCTACACAATCAATATGAAAAATTGGTAAGAGGCCTAGAAATTTTAGAGAAGTCTTTATTAAACCTCCTATAGAAACTAGCATGACCAAGGAAACTACTAATACCTTTAATATCCTTAGCACAACGCATTTTCTCAATCGCATCAACTTTTGCTATCAACCTCAATACCTCACTCAGAAATTTTATGCCCCAAGACAATACCTTCATTAAGCATAAAGTGGCACTTCTCCCAATTCAAGACAAGATTAGTTTGCTCACATCTCTGCAAAACTCGGTCAAGATGGCTTAAGGAATCATCAAAAGAAGTTCCGTAATCATGGAAATCATCCATGAAAACCTCAACAATCTTTTCACAAAAATCAGAGAATATAGCAGTCGTGCATCTTTGAAAGGTAGCAGGTGCATTAAATAAACCAAAAGGCATACGTCTATAAGCACAAGTTCCAAAAGGACAATTAAAGGTGGTTTTCTCTTGATTAGGTTGTGATACAGGTATTTCAGAGAAACGGTAATATCCATCAAGGAAGCAAAAGTGTGTGTGATTACATAATCTTTTCAACATTTGATCTATAAAAGGCAAAGGATAATGATCCTTCCTAGTAGATTTATTTAATTTTAAAAAAATCAATTACCATTCTATAGCCAGTAACAATTCTTTGTGGGATAAGTTCACTTTTGTCATTGGGAACAACAGTGATACCTCCTTTCTTAGGGACACAATGAACGGGACCCCATGTACTATCAGCTATGGGATAGATTATACCTGCTTCCAGAAGTTTTGGTATTTCAGTTCTTACCACTTCTTTCATCTTAGGATTCAACCATCGTTGGTGATCAACAATGGGTTCAGCATCAGGTTCCATATTAATCTTGTGCTGATAGAGAGTGGGACTAATGCCCTTAAGATGAACAAGAGTATATCCAATAGCAGCACGATGCTTCTTCAGAGTTTTTAATAATATTTCTTCTTCATGTTCTGAATGGTTAGCACTAATAATAACATGATATATCCTCTTCTCATCAAGATAAGCATATTTCAAAGTGCCAGGCAATTACTAAAATTCAAACACATGATCACCTTTAGGTGGAGGAGGACCTCCAAGAGTTTAGATAGACAAATTGTCTTTTAAGACAGGTTGTTGTTCAACATTTTTTTTATCTATTTCATTTCTTTCATGCATGTGCATATCATTTTCATGGTCCAGCAAATATTGTTCTAGTGGATCTGTTGATGGCACAGCAATAGAAGCATGACCAATTATTTCATCTTTGTTATGTGATTCTTTATTACATGGTTGTCTCCTAAACTTGGAAAAAATAAACTCATGAGACACTTTACCTAAACTAACACTGATAGTTTCTTTTCGCAATCTATTTTAGCATTGAGGGCCTACCAAATATAATGGGACAAAAGTCATCTTGCGGGGAACCAATAACTAGAAAGTCAGTAGGATATTTTATTTTCCCACACAAGACTTCAACATCTCTAACTATCCCAAGTGGTGTGATGGTGTCTCGGTTTGCAAGTTCATAACATCAATGTCTTCCATCTCAGCGGGTGCTATGTCATTCATGATTTCTTGGTATAAGGCAGAAGGAATAACTCTAACGCCAGCACCCAAATAACATAAGCCATGATAATAGTGATCTCCAATTTTAACTGAGACAACAAGCATGCCAACTACAGGTCTATGTTTATCTTTTTCGTCGGGTTTGGCAAATCTAGCAGCTTCACCAATGAAGTAAATAACATGCCCATCAATATTATCATCCAAGAGATCTCTAACCATAGCAACACTAGGTTCTGCTTTAATTGGCTCAGGGTTTTTTGGTGCTTTAATATCACTTTTGCAAACCACAACTGAAACCTTAGCATGTTCCTTCATCCTAACAAGAAAAGGTGCTTTGTCAATAAAAGCAGTAGGCACAACTGGATCAACATTATAAATCATAGTTTCTTCTTTAGCCATTTCTGGTTCTTTGAAAAAATCTTCAATAGGGGGATGATACTTAAACCACTTCTACTTAGGGAGATCAACATGAGTAGCAAATGATTCATAGAAAGAGGCTACTATCTCAGATTCAAGTCCATATTTAGTGCTAAACCTGTGAAAAGCATCGGTATTCAGAAAAGATTTAACACAACCAAATTTAAGCTTAATACCCGACTCTTTACCTTCGCCGAGTTACCAATATTCAGTGTTGTGTATAGTTCTTTCTAAAAGATCCCATCTGAATTCAATAGTCTTCTTCATAAAGGAACTAGCACAAGAAGTATCGAGAATGGATTGATCACTACGAGAAAGCCGATCATAAAAGTTCTGAATGATAATTTCTCTCGGGAGCTCATGATTGGAATATGAATATAACATCGACTTAAGCCTCCCCCAATCTAGAGCGATACTTTCTCCTTCACGAGGCCAAAAAATATATATACAATTCTGATCACGATGAACTAGATGCATAGGATAATCTTTTGCTGGAATTGCAATTTCAATTGAAATCAGTTCCAAGATTCAATATCATCACATAGCCTATACCATGTCAATGCTTTTGCCATAAAAGATAAATGGAAAACCTTCTTATTAGCTTCATCTCCAGGTAAACCTGCAAGCTTAAATAATCCACAAATTTCATCCACATATATCAAGTAAGAATCGGGATGTTTTGTTCCATCTCATGCATAAGGATTATCTAACAGTTGTTCTATCATACCCGAAGGAATTTCATAACCAATATTTTCAGTAGGTGAGTATGTTGAGCGGAAACTAGTTGTGCTTCCGGTCAAGGTGAAGATACCCCGAACAAACCCCTCAAAGGATTTTTCTCCATAGTAACAAGTGACAATAAATTTCAGCATGTAGTATAAATTTTTCCTTACCGACTTCCACATACCAAGAGCAGTTCACTCCCCGGCAACGGTGCCAGAAAAGAGTTTAGATGAGACACAAGTGTAGGGAGTCAATCATAGTACTTTCGATAAGTAAGAGTGTCAAACCCAACGAGGAGCATATGGAAATCGGTAAGCGGTTTTCAGCAAGGTAATGTCTCCAAGCGCTAAAATTGTCGTCAACAGATAGTTTGATATAGCCAGGTAATTTGTAACGAGCAAGTAACAGTAACGGTAAATAAAGTGCAGCAAGGTAGCCCAATCCTTTTGCCGCAAAGGACATGCCAAAACACGATCTTATGATAAGCAAAGGGTTGTAGAGGGCACACTGAAATTTCATCTAGTCACTTTCATCATGTTGGTTTGATTCACGTTCACTACTTTAATGATTTGATATGTGGGCGAACCGGTGCTTGGGTGTTATTCTTACTTGAACATGCCTCCCAATTATGATGAACCCCCTCGCAAGCATCCGCAACTATGAGAAAAGTATTAAGATAAAATCTAACCATGGCATTAAACATATGGATCCAAACCAGTCCCTTACGAAGTGGGGCATAAACTAGGATTTAACCTTTTGTCCCTCTAGCAACCCATCATCTAATAACTAATCCACAATGCATTCCCTTAGGCCCTAAGATGGTGAAGTGCCATTTTGTCGACGTTCACATGACACTAATAAGAGAATCTCAACATACATATCATCAAAATATTGAACACATATCCAATTCACATGATTACACTACTAGGAAAAGGGCTATAGATGAAATGGATACTAATGGCGCACCTGACATGTGGTGCGCCACTAATATATAGCAGTGGCGCACCATGTGCAGGTGCGCCATTAGTGTGCAATACACTAATGGCGCACCGGGCACATGGTGCGCCACTAGTAACAATTTTTTTTCCAAACATACTAATGGCGCATCCAGGCACAGTGCGCCATTACTAGTTCTAACTAGTATTGGCGCACCAGCCACAGAGTGCGCCACTACTATTCTTTTTTTATTCTTTTTTATTCTTTTTTGCTAAACTGCTAATGGCGCACCGTGCCATAGTGCGCCATTACTAGTTTGAACTAGTAATGGCGCACTATTCCATAGTGCGCCATTAGTATTTTTTTTGCAAAACTACTAATGGCGCACCACCAGCAGGTGCGCCATTAGTAACCTGGTTTACTAATGGCGCATTTGGAGGTGGTGCGCCATTAGTAACCTGGGACCAACAAGATATTTTGGACAGCCACACCTACCCACTCACTTTCCCCACTTCATTCTCTCCACCTCCTCCTCCAAGCTTGTCTCGGCTGCCTCATCCTTGTCACCTCATTTCCACCATAGATTCATCCAAATTAAGTGGTTAAATTGCCTTTTTTTGATAGGTAAGTAAGGGGGGAAGCTATCTTTATGTTGTTCTCCCTCCAACAATGTGCACATGCACTTTTTGTGGCCTAGCTAGATCTATGTATGTTCGTGGTGTTGCATATGTTTGTGGTGTTGCATATATGTTTGTGTTTGCAGGTACCGGTATTTGAAATGCGATAGTTGCCAATATTTTGCCGGAATGTTGATTCATTTCCGTTTTGGCAAGAATTTTGGCATTATGCATTCTTTTTGGTCCTATTTTTAGGGAAAGTCATGCCAAATTTTTTCTTGGTTCTAAAATATCGTTTTGCTCTACCCCGCAGGCGACCATGGTCCGCACGATGACCGAAGGCATCGTGAATAGGTTTTTGAGCTCCGCGAAGGCCGAGATACTTCAAAAGAACGAGACGGAGATAAGATGTCCGTGTAGAAGATGCAAGATGAAGAGCCTTATTGCGGACCCGGATTCCGGGCAGGTGCGGGACCACATGCTCTTGCGTGGTTTCATGGATGGCTATCGGTGGCAAGGTGATGAAGATGACTACGAAGTCGTCCATGGGGGCCGGGCAAGAAATGAGGAAGGGCAGCAAGACAACCACCGCGGCTCGGGAGGGCGAGAAGACGAAGAATCTCCAGGACATGATTTCGACGGTGATGCTGTACACAGTCATCACGTAGAAGATGCAGGACATGATGATGAGGAAGATGCCGGAGCAGACGACGGGCATGATCATGAAGATGAAGATGCCGGCGGAGCAAACGACGATGGACCATCGATGGGCTGGGTGCAGGACCCTCATATTCAAGGCTGCTTCTCAAGCAGACGGATAACGCGAGAGCTGCCGCCCGAGAGAAAGCCAAGCTGGATCAACTGGAGATAGACGCGGTTACTCCATTGTATGAAGGATGCAGGCCCGAGGATACCCGCCTGAAAGTAACGCTCATGGCTCTGGAGATGAAGGTAAAATAGAAAATGACCGACACATGCTTCGACGAGAACATGTCATTCTGGCACGAACGTCTTCCCAAGGGGAACAAGTGCCCGACCAGTTTCGAGGAAGCGAAGAAAATCGTGTGTCCTCTGGATTTACCGCACGTGAAATACCATGTGTTTGCATCATTTATCGGGATGAGCACGCGGAGTCTACCATATGTCCGGTGTGCGGCGTCACTAGATACAAGAAGAGGAAGAAAGCTCCTCGAAAAGTGGTGTGGTACTTTCCGATCACTCCTCCTCTGCAGCGGTATTTCGCGGACCCTAAGGTAGCAAAGCTCCTGCGTTGGCACGCGGATAGGGAGGAGAAAAAGCGAGAAGATGACGCAAATGATACGGAGATAAATAAAAAAAGACAAGATGCTGAGTCACCCTAAGGATGCGAGCCAGTGGCAAGCATTGAACTTCGAAGACGCAGAATTTGGGAACGATCCAAGGAACATCATGCTGGGCGCGAGCACTGATGGAGTCAATCCATTTGGCAGCCAGAGAAGCACACATAGCACCTGGCCTGTGTTTGTGTGGATGTACAACCTTACCCCTGGTTGTGCATGAAGAGGAAGTACATTCACATGAGTATGCTAATTGAAGGACCAAAACAACCAGGGAACTACATCAATCTGTATTTGGGGCTGCTGAAAGACGAGCTAGACACGCTGTGGAAAACGCCAGCCAATACGTGGGATGCCGCAGAGAAAGAATATTTCCCTATGAGAGCCGCACTATTCACGACGGTGCATGACTATCTCGGTTACGGATATGTCGCGGGGCAGGTGGTCCACGGATTTTTTGGATGCGTCAGGTGCATGGATGACACAATGTATCGCCAGCTAGATAGAAATCCCGGGTCTTCGAAAACCGTGTTTATGGGACATCGAAGGTGGCTTCGCGACGATGACCTGTGGAGAAAACGCAAGGATCTGTTCGATGGTGAAACCGAACCCCGAAGAGGCCCGCGTACGAGGAGCGGCGAGGAAATAGACGAGCTGTTGAAAAATTGGAAAGATTGCCCACTGCCAGGAAAGAAGCAAAAGGCGCCAGAGCTGGGAAAGAAGCGAAAGG
This sequence comes from Secale cereale, assembly GCA_902687465.1. NCBI lineage: Eukaryota > Viridiplantae > Streptophyta > Magnoliopsida > Poales > Poaceae > Secale > Secale cereale. Next base: position 690,581,094 of record LR738711.1, on the reverse strand, counting down.
CTCCAGAGCCGCTGCTGAAGGTATGGAAAACGAGGTCTGTTTTTTGGGACTTGCCGTACTGGAAGATCCACCGTGTGCCTCACAGCCTTGATGTCATGCATATCACGAAGAACGTGTGCGAGAGTCTGCTTGGTACCCTGCTCAACATGCAAGAGAGGACCAAAGATGGGCCGAAAGCAAGGGTAGACTTGAAATCAATGGGCATCAGGGAGGAGCTTCACGAGTGATGATGATGATGAGGCGAAGCAGGACACAGAAAGTCGTCGCAAAGGCAAAAAGGCCAATAAGACCGGAAATGACTACCCTCCCGCGTGCTTCACTCTAAGCCATGAGGAGATAAAACTTCCTTACGGTTACACGGGGAAGATAAGCAGATACCTAGACCCAGCAAAGCAGAAGTTCAGCGGGATGAAGTCTCACGACTGTCACGTGCTGATGACGCAGATACTTCCAGTTGCAATCCGTGGGATCATGGACGCGCACGTCCGTGAAACGCTATTTGGCCTATGCAACTTTTTCGACGTCATCTCTCGGAAGTCGGTTGGCGTGAGGCAACTCAGAAGGCTACAGGAAGAGATCGTGGTGATACTATGCGAGCTTGAGATGTACTTCCCGCCCGCATTCTTCGACATTATGGTGCATCTGCTGGTCCATATCGTGGAGGATATCATCCAACTCGGGCCGACTTTCCTGCACAGCATGATGTCGTTCGAAAGGATGAATGGTGTCATCAAATGATACGTTCGCAACATGTCACGTCCAGAGGGAAGCATAGCCAGGGGCTTTCTAACCGAAGAGTGCATCTCCTACTGCACGAATTATCTAGGCATCGAGAACCCCGTTGTTCTGCCCGTCAACAGGCACCTCGGCAGGCTCGCTAGATGTGGTCACCGTGAGGGTCCCCGCGAAATGCATGTCGACTTCGAGGGTCGACTCGCCGACTTTGAAAGAGCAAACCTAGTCGCGCTACAACACATAGACGTGGTCGATCCTTGGGTGGTAGAGCACAAAACCTTTATTGAGAAGACGTACAATGACCGAGGCCAACAGAGGACGGGCGGAGATATAATCAAAGATAATAACTAATGTTTCACGCGTTGGTTCAAGCAGAAGCTTCTGTCATACACTTTACATGAGGATTCTTCCGCGGAAGAACAACTCATATTGGCCTTGTCACAGGGCACCGAGCACAACCTGATGACCTATGAGGCGTACGTTATCAACGGCTACACATTCTACACCGAGGACAAGGACATGAAGAGCGATGGTTATCAGAACTCCGGGGTAACGATGGAATCCTACACCGGTAACGACAAGGATAGATACTACGGAAGGATCGAGGAGATCTGGGAGCTCAGCTATGCTGGAGAGAAGGTCTCGATGTTCCGTGTCAGATGGGCCAAGAGCGTCCTAAAAGAAGACTGGTATTTCACCACCATGGTTATACCCGAAGCCAAATCCAAGACCGCGGGCGCAAACGTCACCGCGAAAAATGAGCCATGGGTACTGGCTTCCCAAGTTGACCAATGCTTCTTCATTACCGACCCGTCAAAGCCCAGTCGTGTTGTCGTGAGGAGAGGCAAAAGGAAGATCATTGGAATGGATGGAGTAGCCAATGAGCAAGACTTCGACAAGTACGACGACCCGAAGATCGAACATGACGACGATGATGAAGTAGCAGCATACACCACAAGAAGAAGCAGGACCACCCTACCTAAAGGACGTCCGTTCCACAGAAGAACTCCATTTGCGAAAAAGAAGGGCAAGAAGATTGTGAACAGATAGCTAGCTAAGATCGATTGTATTTAAATCGTAGCCTTCATTTCTCGATTGTATTTCATGGGCACTTTTTGAACTCTTGAATGTTTTTAAATTTCATGGACACTCGATCTCGATCCCCCTCCATCTCGATCGCTATCCCACCTCGCCAGATCCGGCCCCCCTCACCGCCGAGCACCCCCCGCTCCACCGGCCACCGCCGCCGACCCCCCGCATCCCCTACTCCACCGCCGCCGACGACCCACCGCACCCTCCCCCGCTCCACCGGCCGCCGCCGCCGCCGCCAACCAATGAACTCATGATATTTTCAAATAATAAATTTGATGATATTTTTTCATATTCATAAATATTTTCAAATAAAAAATTTGATGATATTTTAAAAAAATTACTGTTTTATAAAAATATATTACTGTTATGATTTAAACAAGTTTGAACATATTTAAACACAAATAAGTATCAAACAACATTTTAAATGCATAAAAACAAAAATTGTGGAGCCTGGGAATTGAACCCAGGACCTCCTAGTGTGTGTGCTGCGTGCTAACCAGTCGGGCTAGTGGGCGTGTTCTGATGGAGATAGGGTTAGGTGGAATATAACCTGACCAGTCGGGCTAGTAACTAAAACACAATACTAATGGCGCACCAGGGGGAGGTGCTCCATTAGAATCATCGTACGTATGGCGCACTAGGGGGAGGTGCGCCATTAGTATCCCTCCCCCCACTCCACCTATATTCCCCGTGGCCTCTCTCCGCCTTCCTCGCCCTAGCTCGCCAGATCACCTTTCGCCCTCTCCCTCGCGCTGCCCCGACGCCGCCGCCACGACCCCCGCGCGCTGCCCCGCCGCCGCCGCCCCGACCCCCGCCGGACTCCACCCCCTCTCCCCATCCTCCCTTGCCCCCCCTCAAGCGCCGCCTCCCCTCGAGCCCCGCCTCCCCCCCGAGCGCCGCCACCGGCCCATCAAGGAAGAGGCCGCCGCCCCATCAAGGAAGGAGGAAGAGGCCGTCGCCTCATTGATACGTCCAAAACGTATCTATAATTTCTGCTTGCTCCATGCCTCTTTTGGGTGATATTGCTATGATATTTATACACTTCCATACACTTTTGATCATATTTGGACTAACCTATTAACTCAGTGCACCCCAGTGCCAGTTTCTGTTTTCGGCTGTTTTTGTATTTCAGGTTTTCACATTACGAGAACTGCCAGGAAAAATCCAGAAAAATTATATAAAAAATCAGCATTCCAGAAACTACCGTGCGCCCGAAGGACAGCCGGGGGGGCGGGCACCAGGGCTCCAGGCGCCCTGGCGGCACGCCCCCCTGGACCACGCCGGGGGGGCGCCTGGGCCCCCCGAGGCTCCTCCGATGCCTCCCTTTGGCATATATTTAAAGCGTGTCGAGGAAACCCTGATTCCAGACCCCTTTTCTCCAGATGCGATTCCAATCTCCGCCGCCATCGCCATCAAGCTTCGGGGGACCAGAATTCCTGCGCCGGCACCCTGCCGGGACGGGGAAGTGCCCCTGGATTCATCTCCATCGACGTTGCTTCCTCCCTCCATGATGCGGGAGTAGTTCCTCCTCGGGGCTGAGGTTCTGACCAGTAGCTATGTGGTCAATTCTCTCTCCCATGATGTGATCTTCGTTGTGATCATAGGCTATGTTAATCTAGGGTGATCCCATGATATTTCCCCTTCCTCTATGTATTGGATTGATGTACTCACTTGTCTTTATCTAGTATAATCCCCGAGACCAAGGTGACAGCGGTCTATTAGACATGGATTAGAACAATATTTTCATGAGTGATTTCCTCTCTTGTGTGTTGATTGAAGATTGAGAGTCTCTTTGTGCTTGTCTTTGACTATCCTTTAGATATGTTGTGGTGATTGTGGGACTCTCTTTGGATGGCCGCGGTGACATTGAGAAATCCTTAGATTGAGAACTACGAACTTTGAGGTGTGCTTTTGTAGCCCTACATAATTATCGTCCTCTCTTGACCACGAAGGAATGACCTCCGAGTGTGTCCCCTTTGCATGTTTTATGGGAAATATCATGTGATTCGATTATGTTAATGTTGTTGGGAGTTGCCACTAGTGAGAGTATGAAGCCTAGGCCTTGTTTCCACCATTGCAATACCATTTGTGCTCACGTTTACCACTTGTTTGCTTGCTGCACTTTTTATTATAGATTTATATTACTTTGTATTTCCATCCATATCACTTGCCATTTAACATCTCTTCGCCGAACTAGTGCACCTATACATCTAACAAGTGTATTAGGTGTGTTGGGGACACAAGAGACTTCTTGTATCTTAGTTGCAGGGTTGCTTGAAAGAGACCATCTTCGACCTCTACTTCCCTAAGTTCGATAAAACTTAGGTCATCCACTTGAGGGAAATTGCTGCTGTCCTACAAACCTCTGCGCTTGGAGGCCCAACATAGTCTACAAGAGTAGAAGCGTGTGTAGACATCAAGCTATTTCTGGCGCCGTTGCAGGGGAGGTGAGCGCTTGAAGGTATATCTTTAGATCTTGCAATTAAATCTTTTTGTTTCTTGTTTTTATTTCACTAGTTATGCTTATGGACAACCTTGCTATTGGATCGTTGCTTGCGGGAAGACGCCCCACACCTGTGGTGGTTGCTCCTCCCCCTACTGAAATTGTGCCCTATAAAATACCAGCTGGTATTATCGATTATGTTTTGGCTGATCGTTATGCAGGAGACAGACATCACGGTGAACACTTGCTATATCTGTCACAACTATGTTCATTATTTAAGCTTGCAGGTGTATCAAGGGAGTTTGTCATGAGGAAATTATTTGCCTTGTCACTGAAAGGAAAAACATTGGAATGGTATAGGCTACTAAATGACTCTCACCTGCTGGAGTGGGAAGAGATCCAGTCTCTCTTTTACTCCAAGTTTTATCCTCTTCATGAAGTCCATGAGAATAGGAATTATGTTTATAATTTTTATCCTCATGACGGAGAGAGCATAGCTCAAGCTTGGGGGAGACTGAAAACGTTAATGCTAAAATGTCCTAACCATGGGCTCCCCAAAGATATGATTATTACTAATTTCTATGCGAGGCTTTCTCGACAGGATAAAGATTTGCTCGACGCTTCCTCTATGGGTTCTTTCACAAACAAAAAGATTGATGCTAAATGGGAACTCCTTGAAAGAATTCAACGCAACACTGAAGATTGGGAGATCGACAAAGGTAAAGAGTCACGTATAATTTATGAGTATGATTGCATTAAGTCCTTTGTTGAAACTACAAGTTTTAATAAGTTTAGTGGTAAATTTGGGCTTGATTATCAACTCCTTGTTGATTTCCTCAAATATTTTGCTTCACATCTTAATATGCCTAAGGAGGATTGGATCAAGTATCATAAACCTTTTAAAGAGACTTGCAAAGAAAATGAAATTGTTCATGATGATTGCAACATGCATGATCCAATTCCTAAAAATGAAGTTTTATATAAGCATGTTAATTTTTGTGGAGTGGATAGACCTTGTGAAAGGCCTATGATTGAAGAAGAGAAGTATTGTAAGGAACATAAGCATGAAAGAACAATCACTTGGGTCATAGATTTAAATGAAATTGCTAGAGAATTGTGTGACCTTTATCCTTTTACTTGTGAACTTTGCCGTATAGAGGGTCACTTTAATTTTCAATGCAAGAACTTTCAGAACATAAATGTTAACCGGCTGTGTGATAACATGATCACCTCTGATCTTTATGATGAGCTTATGTTATTTTTGATGTGTGAAGAGTTATCAGAAAAGACTTCATGGCTAGATGTTAATGCCATAGGAATAAAAAACACTTTGCAAAATTGCCATCTCTATTGTGTTGTTAATTGCCATGAAAATGATTACATAGGTAAGATTATAAAGGAGGGAACTTTACCAAAGTATAAAAATGTCTCTTATATTTCTGCTAATAAAAAGGAGAGTTTCTCCCAAGTTTCCCCTATTGTTTCTAATGATAAACCAGGATATGTGGAGAAGCTTCATCTCCAACCACTCCCTCCTAAGGTTAAGAAGAAGAAAAAGAAGAGGAGGAGGAAGAGGAGCAAGAAAGAAGAAGAATGGGTATCAACCTGGCCTGAGCATATTCCTCCCATCAACTTTTATCCCAACGATTGTAGGTTTAAAGAAGAAGGTGAAGTTTATTGCCTTAATTATCATCTTGATGATACGTCCGTAGGTACTATTGAAGATGATTTTGATTATGATATGCATGTTACTTATTGTGATTGGGAAAATGATGATAATGCTACTTATGATCTTGAAAATCTTTTTGGTACCAACTCTGAAAGTGATGATATGGGAAGCTCTAAGCTTGGGGATGATAGGATTGCAAACCCTTTACCCACTAGTGATGTGATAATTGATAATTCTTTTGCTAGTAAGAATAAAGACAACATGATTACAAATATAGTTGCTAGCAATGATAATGCTCTTCTCTACTATGATGATGTCATAACTCCAACCTATAGTGATTATAAAGGTCCCTATGACAGAAGGAGAAATTATCCTTATGAAACTTGTCATAATCATGGAGGGAATTACTCCCTTGTTGAACACCACCCTCCTAATACACAAGTAATCTATAGTGTTCAAGTTGTTTATGATAGTCCTACTCCCACTATTACCAATGAGAAAGATTATGCTTATGTGGAGAGTAAGAGTACCTTTTTGCATGTGGATCATGGTAACAATGCTTTACGTGATGCTTATATTGTTGAGTTCATCCATGATGCCACTGAAATTTATAATGAGAGAGGGAGACTTGGTTCTAAATATCTTAATAATAATAAGTTTCCTCTCTTTATGGTGAATATTTTGAAGTTATGCTTGTTTTGCCTTCCTATGCTAGTTGCTTTGTGCTTCAATGAATTATTCTATTGCAATATTCCTATGCATAGGAAGCATGTTAGGCTTAAATGTGTTTGGTATTTGCTTCTTGATGCTCTCTTTTGTTCTTCAGCTCTTATTCCTACGAGAGCATCATTAAAGTCTTAAGCCTATCTTTATGGCTATAAAGAAAGAGCTCTAGGGAGACAACCCTTGTTATGTTTAATTTCAGTTTTAGTGGTCTTAATGTTTGTTACTACTGTAGCAACATCATTGTATCTTTATTTTTCAGCTTTGTGCCAAGTTTAGCCTCTGATTGCAAGAAAGTTCAAAAGTTGTGACGTGCTGTCCAGGAAACAGATTTTGTCCTTGGATAGAACAATTCGTATAAAATCACCAGATCATCTTTTTGGTCTGAATTTTTTCGACAGCGTGCTCTATATAATTGTCTTTCGTGCGTCTGTTTTGAGTTTTTTGATTAGAGTTGTAGAAGTGCCCCGGAAAAATCATTTACTACCTGCTGTTCTATTTTTCACAGATTCTGTCCTGTTTTGCCTTTCCTTCATTTTGCAAACCTAGAGCTTGCTTTTTCTTTGCAAAAACCTTTTGGCAATCTTGAGAAACAGTAGAACTTTAAGAATACCTTTATTTCCAGCAAGGAACAATTATTTTATTATGGGTACTAACCTCGCTAATCAGATTATGATGAGTTATGTATGAAGGGAGTTTTCAAGTGTGCGAGGGAAGATGATAAAAAGATTCAGGAGTGTCAAACGCACAAGCTTGGGGATGCCCCCATGCACCCCCAAGAAATATTCAAGGAGACTCAAGCGTCTAAGCTTGGGGATGCCCCCGTGCATCCCCTTCTCCATCAACATTATCAGTTCGTCCTTCGTTCCACTATATTTTAATCACTTCATGTGTTATGTGCTATGCTTGGAGCGTCTTGTTTTAGTTTTCCTTTTAGTTTTCTTTAGCTTTTCATAACGAGTTGGAACTCAGCTTTCTTTATGTGGGAGAGAAACACGCTCCACTTCTACCTAGAACATAACATAGAATTTGCATGTCTATCTTTGCTGTGTGTGTTCTTTGTCTTTTAATAGCTACTATCATGCTTAGCTCTTAACTTTCATGCTTATCTTTTTAAAGAGTTTTTGTTTAGTTGGTTGCTTGAACTCTCTTTAGTTATCATGTTTATCTTATTAAGAGAGTTTGCTTCCGTTGCATTGGTTGATATGTCTATGATAAAGATGCTACGTGCATAATGGCGCTTAGTAGTTCATGTTTTCTTATGGTTAGTCTCAAATAGCTAGGGGTTTCCCAATGTGTTATTGGAGTACCAACATGATTTGTTTGCCTATGATGTGGTATGGTTTAGTAATATATTCCTTCAAAGAATTTATTTTGATTGACTTGGCGTATGCTCACGCATATTTAAGACTGTAAAGAAAGTATGTCAAGCCTTGATGATCTTTTGTTTCTGAGTAGCGATATAACTTCCATGCCTGATTCAATATTGCTTTGTCGCTCTGCATGATTATGACCGTCATTGCTCTCTTAGTTGGTCGCTCCCCGTCTTTTGCTAACCTTCGCCTGTACTAAGCGGACTGACTGCTTGTGCATCCACATCCTTTTAATCCAGTTATGCCATATGAGTCCACCATATCTTCCTACATCGTATTTACCTGCCATTCCTAACGGAGACTTGCATGTACCATCTCGAAATTATTCAAAGAAAAAGCATTCCTATTTTGTGCCTCTATTTTAAGTTCATGAGGAAGTAGTAGTTAATTCATGATCTTTTTAAGTTGGACAAGCTTCACCCCAGGATTGCATGTATAATGTGCAAACCCATTATACGAGAAGGAACTGGCATTGAGTGCGCCCGGCTCAAAAAGATAATATAACAAACAAACCCTCCTTCACGCTTTGTTCATGAGAAATCAGAAAACTTGGGCAGTGATAAACAAAGGAGATTAAGAGGATGTGATCGTCCTCATTCGGGAGCCGTTCCTCGAAACTTGTCCATCTCAAGAAGTGATTGAGTTGTCTGCTAGCATTCGTTGACGAAACATGCATGATCTAAAAAAAATATTACCTCTGTTTTAAAACCAAGAGCTCTGGTACATGTTTTGTCTTTGTTTCCAACTACGGGTTTTCAACCTTGCCAACAAAAGCCACGGTTCGAGAGTCTCCACCTTCTTTTAAAAGCACCAACTACTGAGAGCATGATTGTCATTCAGAGTGTAATGTGCATTGTCCCAAAGTAGCATTGTCTTTTGCATGATTGTGATATCGTTTATTTTGAAATCATTGTATCTAGTCATCACTTAAACCTTGGAGGTGCCCTTGCATTTATGTTTTGCTTCACTAAAGGGGGCAAGCTAGATATCACTTTATCATATTTGCACATCATGTTCATTACAAATCTATTTGATGTTTCAATATCATATTGTAAAACTTTTAGTTCTTTGTGATTTTCTCATGAGGCAACTTAATTACTGTAGATTCATTGTCTCAGTAAGCTTTTGTCATATGACTATGAAAAGTCCTATATGGTTAATAGCATGTCACCACATAAATTATTCTTGTTATCATTTACCTACTCGAGGACGAGCAGGAATTAAGCTTGGGGATGTTGATACGTCCAAAACATATCTATAATTTCTGCTTGCTCCATGCCTCTTTTGGGTGATATTGTTATGATATCTATTCACTTCCATACACTTTTGATCATATTTGGACTAACCTATTAACTCAGTGCACCCCAGTGCCAGTTTCTGTTTTCGGCTGTTTTTGTATTTCAGGTTTTCACATTACGAGAGCTGCCAGGAAAAATCCAAAAAAATTATATAAAAAATCAGCGTTCCAGAAACTATCGTGCGCCCGAAGGACAGCCGGGGGGGCCACCAGGGCTCCAGGCGCCCTGGCGGCGCGCCCCCCCTGGGCCGCGCCGGGGGGGGGCGCCTGGGCCCCCCGAGGCTCCTCCGATGCCCCCCTTTGGCATATATTTAAAGCGTGTCGAGGAAACCCTGATTCCAGACCCCTTTTCTCCAGACACGATTCCGATCTCCGCCGCCATCGCCATCAAGCTTCGGGGGACCAGAATTCCTGCGCCGGCACCCTGCCGGGACGGGGAAGTGCCCCCGGATTCATCTCCATCGACGTTGCTTCCTCCCTCCATGATGCGGGAGTAGTTCCTCCTCGGGGCTGAGGTTCTTACCAGTAGCTATGTGGTCAATTCTCTCTCCCATGATGTGATCTTCGTTGTGATCATAGGCTATGTTAATCTAGGGTGATCCCATGATATTTCCCCTTCCTCTATGTATTGGATTGATGTACTCACTTGTCTTTATCTAGTATAATCCCCGAGACCAAGGTGACAGCGGTCTATTGGACATGGATTAGAACAATATTTTCATGAGTGATTTCCTCTCTTGTGTGTTGATTGAAGATTGAGAGTCTCTTGGTGCTTGTCTTTGACTATCCTTTAGATATGTTGTGGTGATTGTGGGACTCTCTTTGGATAGCCGCGGTGACATTAGGAAATCCTTAGATTGAGAACTACGAACTTTGAGGTGTGCTTTTGTAGCCCTACATAATTCTCGTCCTCTCTTGACCACGAAGGAATGACCTCCGAGTGTGTCCCCTTTGCATGTTTTATGGGAAATATCATGTGATTCGATTATGTTAATGTTGTTGGGAGTTGCCACTAGTGAAAGTATGAAGCCTAGGCCTTGTTTCCACCATTGCAATACCATTTGTGCTCACGTTTACCACTTGCTTGCTTGCTGCACTTTTTATTACAGATTTATATTACTTTGTTTTGCCATCCATATCACTTGCCATTTAACATCTCTTCGCCGAACTAGTCCACCTATACATCTAACAAGTGTATTAGGTGTGTTGGGGACACAAGAGACTTCTTGTATCTTAGTTGCAGGGTTGCTTGAGAGAGACCATCTTCAACCTCTACTTCCCTGAGTTTGATAAACCTTAGGTCATCCACTTGAGGGAAATTGCTGCTGTCCTACAAACCTCTGCGCTTGGAGGCCCAACATAGTCTACAAGAGTAGAAGCGTGTGTAGACATCACCCATCAAGGAAGGAGGAAGGAGGAAGAGGTCGCCATCCCTTCAAGGAAGGAGGAAGAGCCCCCCCCCAAGCCCTACCTCGTCGGCGGCTCCCCCCGAGGCCGCAGCCTTATCCTCTCCACCCCGCCTCGCTCCTCCGCCGCTCCGCCAAGGTAAGCCACCGCCCCGACCCCCTACCTCTGATGTAGTTTTTTCAAGGTTTCTCGAATCATATAGTTCTTCATATAGTTCAGCATCATATAGTTCTTACCTTGGCGGATTTGGGCTATTAATGGATTTATGTATAGTAGAAGTGGAGCCTTATTTGGGCTATTAATGCGCATCCCAAGTGATAAATAAGGCCTGATCAAATTGTTGGGACTAACTTTACAAAGCTTGACTGTGAGCCATCTCAAAGTCAGAGCTGATCTTGAGGGTTTTATTCCCAAAAATTAACTCGCTATTTTTCTTATTTCTATGAAGGATGATGTGTACACATTGAAAGAAAAAAAGCCTAGCTAAGTCATGAGTGAACATTCATAACAAAATGTCCTTAGATAATGTTTCTCAATGGTCCCCACCTTTTGAGGTAGTGGCCGCATTTGATAATTGGATTCATGAAGTTGGAAGGCCTTGTGTGCACTTAACTCACTGTAACTTGTATACAAAACATAACCAACTATGTTGCTTGTAGAAGCGAAAAATCCTAGAAACGGTACAGGTCAAAAATTAACAATTCCAGAAACGGTAATCATTCAACATTCCCATTGTTTTAGGATGTTTCAGCCATTTTAAATAGGAGTTGGTGCTGGTTCATCTTTACAATAAGAGAAAACTGGCAAAAGGAAAATTGGTAATGGAAGAGAGACTCTCCACGAGAAACCTTGAAAGTAACGTGTTCTACCCTTTTTCATGCATATTCTGCATCATATAGTTCTTCCATTTTTTTGAAAAAAAATTTGATGCGGTGATCAAGTTTTAATGTATGTTGTATTTATCGATGGTCTACTGTCATGTATAGCTTTTTCTCATGAAGAAACTTGCATCGAGTTATATCGTGGTCTTCTGGAGGTATTTTGATGTGGACTTGTGATGTATTGGTTTTAAAAGCCTAAAACCGTGGGTTCATTTTGCATAGTAAAAATGGGAAGAACTGCTAACTGTTCGCAAGGATTCTTTTTAAACATAAATATGGTGTTCGCAAGGATTCTATACAATTCTCCAAGTTACAAATATTTTCTGCTAACTGTTCACTCTGTTAAAAAAGACACTTGCTCCAAGAAGAAATGCTATTTTGGCCACGTGTTCCTCTTGGTATACTAGATGTATTGTTTGACCATGTAAACTATAACTGGATAGGTTGCAAACATGGACATATCATCTCATTAAGAACACAATTTCTTTTCTTTTGGGTTTCAGAAGAACATCATTAGACCCTGACTGGATGTACAAAGGGACCTTGTGCTTGTTTCTTGAAAATGTGAGGTCAAACTTTGTGGGTGTACATCAGCTATTTATAGAAGCTTGCTAGAAATAACAAACACGGCAAGTTTTTTATATCTAAAATTGTGTTCTGCGTGTTCATCATATATCACCAGTTCATTTATGGAGTTCTAGAAAGAAAATGGTACTGATTGTGTGTGCAACTCTGCATTACATGATTTAAAACGTGGTTGCTTATATGAAGAAGATTTTGGTCAATAAAAAAGAACAGTCATAATTGTCAATGCGCTGGGTTTGTTTTGTTTTCTTAGATGATCAATTAATCTTTAGTTGCATCTAAAAAAACTTTAGTTTGACACAGTGTCATCTGGTTGCAACTAAACATGACAAGAAAGAAGAAATTGTTGTTCAAGGTGTTAATGATATTCTGTGAGTTTTGTATATTAACAGATTTTCTTGTTAAAATCTTGTCAACTTTCTTTGTGACAGTTACAGTTTAGCACATCTCCAAATATATTCTCTTGATTGAAAAGCATACAAAAAAACTTGCTAAGATATTTAGCTCTCTGTGCATTTTTTAGCAGTCTTGTGCAACTGTCGAAAAGAGTGTATCACCTGAAAATGATATTTAGCTCTCTATGCATTTATTTATTGCAGATTTGCTCACAGTGCATTTCTTCTATCATAAATGTATAACTCAGAAATGTTTTTTTGCACTGGAGGAGGTGAAAGAACAACCATATACAGTACTTGCTAAGATGGCAAGGCTGGTGCAACTCTGTATAAGTTTCACACTTGTACAGTTGTACTTGCATCTAAAAGATTTTTTGCCACTTATATCCTAGTTGTCTCCTGAAGATTTGTACTGTACTACATCCTCCTAGTTGTCTCCGACCATCGTGTCGTGATGATTATGCAGGTACCCCGAGAGGCCCTTGAGTTTGCTGGAATGTCGATTAACTTCCGTTCCGGCAAATTTGGGTACTCCATATGTCCTAATTTCAGCAAAGGTCATGCTGAAATTTTCCGTGAATTTTAGCATGACTTTGCTAAAAATAGGACATATGGGGTACTTGTGACTAATGCATGGGCCGGGGTATCTTAGTACTTAATTAAGTAGGATCGACTGCCCCTTTATTCTTGATGCATTAAACCATAGGCGGCAATAGAGACAAATGATTAGGCCCAACTTAGAATTCTCCTTCCCAGCTGAGTTTTAGGATGCCTCGGTGTCGACAAACCATAAATTATAAAACCTTGGCTTTTAGGGTGCCTCGGTGTCGATAAAAACCTAAATGATGAAAGCTTAGGCTTTTAGGGTGCCTCGGCGTCGAAAAACCCTAAATGATAAAAGCTTAGCTTTTAGGATGCCTCGGTGTCGACAAACCCTAAATGATGAGACCATGATCTTGTTCCTTGACAATAACCAACTTTTTGACCAAACTTTTTTCCTATTTAGAGAGAAACATGGCCCACAATGATGAGGCCGGCGGTTCGGGCGGCAAGGCATTCTGTGAGCTGTCCTAGGAGATGGAGGAACAACCTCACTTCTATGAGGACACCGTGAAAGACACCGATCCTGACACCACTGATGGTGCCGCCGAGGATGACCCCACTGATGATGGCGGCGCACGCACAGATGGCAGCCAACCGAAGAGGCAACGGAAGGACCGGCGACCGACCGTGCTCCGCACCGTCAAGGAGGAATTTACTGAAGTGGACTCCGACGGGAATCCAACGGCGCCCAAACAAATAGTCAAGGGGTACTCGCTTCAGCTCGGGTGCATTCTCCGGAGCACCGCCTCGATCAACACCGAGAACCTAAGGCATAAGGACCGAGTGAATTTGCGCAACCTCCTCTTCACGAAGCTGCACGAACGATACAAGTTCCCCGCTGAATTTGAAAACACACGCCTCACAGGGAATAAAGTGAACAATGCCGCCCTCACGAGGATGAGCACGGCCCTGTCTACTTGGAGAAGCTCGGTGAAGAGAATGATTGACAAAGGTTTTAGTTATGAGAAGATCAAGGAGAAAAATCCTTCGATCACCGAAGATGACTACAACGAGTTCAAGATCAAGTGCGAGAGCACCGCAACCTCCGAATCAAGTCAGCAGGGAAAAGAAATGCGGGAGTTGAACTTAGGGGAACACAAACTCGGTCCCAGCTATTACAGAGTGGCGGAGCCTATATGGGACAAGGAGGACGCGAAGCGTGCCGAGCAAGGCCTACCGCCCCTCTTCGATAAATACGGTGACAAGCAGACCAGGAACTTTGTCAGGGCTCGGTACAAGGAGGACCCGAAAACAAAGGAGCTTACCACGGATCCGAAGACCAGGGCGCTTGAGCTTGTTCTGGTAAGGAATACACCCCCGCGTAATTAGCTCCATATGGTTACATTCTAATTAATGAAGACAAATTTCTAAATGGTTCACATTCCTTTCGCGAGCGACTGAAAGCAGTAGCGCGGGGTCGACCAAGAGCACCCCTTGGGACACCACTCTAAATAGGGCGTTGAATGTAATGAAAAAAAAGGATAAGCTCACTAAGCTGTCGTCAGCTGGTCGTGTGGCCGACAAAGGCTTTTCCACAAAATAGTCGTCATACTATAACGCTGGTGGGCGAAAGGAGAAAAAGACCAGCTCGGAAAGCCAGTCGCACAAGGTTCAAGAACTCAAGGCACAAGTGGCGCGGATTCCGGAGATTGTCTAAGAGCAAGTGCAACAACAACTGGGATCGACGCTCACCGGCATTATGCCTACCTTGATTCAGGGGCTGATGACGTGAATTGCGGGCCGCTCCCGATTCCCAGCTTCACGACCAGCAACTCGCAGAACGCGCAGGCGGGGCCATTGGTGTCTTCGGCGGAGGCGGCATTGGTGTCTCCGATGCCGGCACGGGCATTGGAGCTTAATGCACCCGGGTGTACGCCGGCTGGCACATCTACAGCAAGAGGCCCCTCCATCAATTGCACGCCCGCCGTTGGCAGTGCCTCGACATTAGCCGAGCTCGACACCATTATCACGGTAACTAATTAAGCCTCTCGGCCGAGGACTTCATCTCCTTGCCTTTGACTGGGCATCCCTAACGCCCTACATGTTTTCGCAGGGCGCCGCCGACGTTCCGTGCACTCTCCTGCACTTCGTGAACAACGAGTTGGTCGATGTCGCCAAGGACAAAATTGTTCAACCGGGCAACCCCGTGTTCCACGGTAATCCGATGCCACCCACCTTGTATAGGGTTTAACTGGTTCGGGTGCTGCCAGGCTGCGACGAGTTGTTACCTCCGATTCAACCCGTCGGGGCCGACGAAGATGATGTGATGACCCTCAGCGCTTGCCTAAGCTGGCCCCTGCTTTGGCCGAAGAGCTAGGTTCGTTTGGGGGCGGGGGACACCACCCCAAAGACAACACCGCCAGTCGTGCTGGCGCCAAGCCATGGCAAGACCGCCGCAAGGGTGCCGGACATCCCTATGGCACTGGATCTGAACATGCATATGGCACCGGATCCGAACGACGACGACAACAACGACGACGATACATTTGCCAACGTCGATAAGTACTTTGCCGATCATGGGTACGATGGCGAATTCATGGGGCCTCCTTCTCAAGAACCCAACCCTACAAAAGACGTGCGCGATCTAGCTGGTATCGCGGAGAAACCAAGTTGCAACAGGCGTCGTCTGGAGTTCAGTCCTCAGGAGACGCATCCAGCTGCCGACTTCACCGAGCCTCAGATAGCCGAGGTGCGAAATATGATCAGCCCCAACACATTCAAGAAGGCGGTCTGTGAGCAGAACTCAGTCCCATTACAGGAGAAGAAGAAGGCACGGAAAAGAAAGAGTAACAAGGGTGCGAGCCAGCCGGCACCGAGTACGATCCGTGCTCAGGACGGGCCACCTTCACCTAAGGATATAATGAGGAGGGTGCATGTGGCGGGTAGGCCGATGCTACCGACTAATATGCTCAATGCAGCAACCGGTGCTATGCGGAGTCTGCATGACAGTGTTCTTTCTTTGGAGAAGCGGCGTCTCAGAGAGAAGGATGTGGCATACCCGTTTTTCGCGGCCAAGGTGCCAGAGGGCAAGGGTTTTGTGGATAACTCCATCGGGGGTACGATCGTCTTGCGGTTTGATGACATCTTCGCTATGTTTAACCTTCATCCGCTGCACTACACCTTCGTTCGGCTATTTTCGCTGAGTATGGAGATGCGGATCATTAGAGACAAGACCCCAGACATCGTGATAGTCGACCCCTTCTACATGCGTGCCAAGATCTTGGGCAGCGCTGGGGACCGGCAAGTCGCGAGTTCTTACCTCGAAGGCGTCATTCTGGCAAACCGAGATAAGGATAACTTCCTCGTGCATTACTTTCCCGAGTAAGTCGTCCCCTCAACCGCCCCGTAACATATGATTTCTTAGATTTTTGATCGTTTTTCTTTTAACATTCCGTGTTTTGTGCAGTGACACACATTGCACACTCATCCTCCTAAGCCTGAAATATTCCATGGCCATGTATTTCGACTCGGACCGTCAGTCGAAGTTAGACTACACAAATGTCAAGAAAGTTCTTGATGATGCTCTCCCCGGCTACGCCAAATCTGGAGGCACCTTCACTAGGACAGTTCGTAAGTACGACAAGCACGTGTTCGCCCACAATACGATGTTCTGCCGCGTCAAGCAGCCGCCTGGCGGTCAGAAGGGTGCCTACTACGCCATCCATCACATGCGGGCGATCGTACGGGACCATCATCACCTTCTGCTACCAGATAAACTCAAAGATTGGGCCGCGAGCGTGTCGGCAATCCAGGACGCGGACAACAGACAAGAATTCTTTCGCATCCAGTCGGAGTTTGCGGAAATCATCCATCAAGATGTCCTTCGTACCTCGGGGCAGTTCTACCTCAGAAATCAACCGTCCAACATTGACATAGACACGATGCTACAAATGCAGGCTGACAACGCCCGCGATTTCATGACTCCCACGATAGACGGCGGCTTCATCCACGCTTTGGTCCCTTGAGTCGAGTCGAAAGTAGTGATGCTGTGTCTAGTTTTGAAACATTGATTGGCTCATGTTATAATTAAACTTTAATGAAATTGTAGTATGTCTCTTTGGTTTCGACAGTCGTTCAACTTAGATGTAATTGATGCTATTAATGTCTTACTTTTCTCTTCCGATCGTTTTGTTGCATACTTATATATTGCTTATGTATTGTCTGTGAATTCGTACTAACGTTTCATTTGGCTAGTGCATAGCGATGCCGTCGTATGTCGTGTACAACGGTAAGGTTCCTGGAGTCTACGACGACTGGGAGGAGTGTCGAAGATAGGTTCACCGTTTCAGTGGTAATAGTTACAAAGGGTACACCACTAGGGCGGAGGCGGAATCTAGATACGCGCGCTATCTAGCGGGAGAGGGGAGGGAGCGATGGAGGAACCGGATGAAGACGAGTTTCATCGCGATGATGCTCATCGTGATGACCACAACTCTCTTCTATGTGATGGTACCTTAGATGATCGATATCGACTTGTAATGTGAAGACAAACTCGCTACTCGCGGTCTCGAGACTTGTAATATAATGTTCTATCTTTTTTCGGTCTTTTGAATTCGGAGACTAATATGATGAATTTTATTCGGAGACTAATAAGATGAATTGTATTCAGAGACTAATCTTCTATTGTATTCGATGAATCTGCTGTTGCTGTGTGCTGCTGCCTATATTCTGTCCAATAATACATTTTCTAACCTGTGCAAAAATAAGAAAAGTAAAAAAACCTAATATTCATACTAATGGCGCATCACACCACAGTGTCATTAGTATGCCAAAGAATACTAATGGCGCATCACCCCACAGTGCGCCATTAGTATGCCAAAGTTACTAATGGCGCATCACACAAGAGTGCGCCATTAGTATGCCAAAGCACTTGGGTATATATTGCCCCCTGGGAGGCATACTAATGGCGCACCATGGGCTATACTAATGGCGCACCTGTGGTGCGCCATTAGTATACCAGATCCCTATTCAAGAATTCACCGGATTAACCAGTTAACTTGTCGATTAATCCCTACTCGTAGGGTCACCGAGTAGCTGATAAACCGATTAATCGCCCGATTAATTGATTAAATGACCGATTAACTTGCCGGTTAGCCAATTAATCCCCTACTCGCCAGCCAACCGAGCGGGTACCAGTTAACGATTTCCTCAACAATGTACCAGATACTAATGGCGCACCTCTGGTGCGCCATTAGTAAAAAATACTAGTGGCGTGGTACTAGTGGCGCACCAGTAGTGCGCCATTAGTAGGCAAAACTGGTGCACCACTAGTAGGCCTTTTCCTAGTAGTGTTACTTGCAGCATGATTGCTGTCATGGCCTCAAGAACAAAGGTAACTACTCACAAATAATATTCATGCTCAAGATCAGTGGAGTATTAAATAGAATAATGGATCTGAACATATAATCTTCCACCAAATAAACCATATAGTAATCAACTACAAGATGTAATCAACACTACTAGTCACCAGCAGGTACCAATTTGAGGTTCGGATACAAAGTATGAGCACAAGAGATGAACTTGGGTTTGATAGGAGATGATGTTTTTGAAGATGTTGATGTAGATTGGCCTCCCCAAAATGAGATGGTTGTTGGTGACGACGATGGCTTCCATTTCCCCCTCCGGGAGGGAAGTTCCCCCGGCAAAATCGCTTTGCCAGAGGGCAAAAGTGCTCCTCTCCATGTTCCACCTTGAGCCGGCGGTGTTCCGTCCCGGAAGTCCTCTCATTATTTTATTTTATAGGTCAAAATGACTTATATACCAGAAGATGAGCACCAGATGTGGGCTGGGCTGAGCAAAACCCACCAGGGTGCGCCTAGGGAGCCTGTCGCGCTCTGGTGTCTTGTGCTCACCAGGTGGCCCCCTCCAGTAGTTATTTTCTCCAGTATTTTCATATATTCGAAAATAATTCTCCGTAAAGTTTCAGCTCATTTGGAAATGTGCAGAATAGGTGTCCTGGCGTAGCTTTTTTAGGTCCAGAATTCCAGCTACCGGCACTCTCCTTCTTTGTGTAAACCTTGAATATTATGAGAGAAAAAGAAATTCGAATTACTGCATAAAGCATTATTATGCATAAAACATTATAAATAGCAGTAGGAAAACATGATGCAAAATTGACATATCACACCCCGATAGGAAACAGAGGAAGGCAGGGGAGGGTGCGCGGCCGGCGTTGGCGCCACCACCTCCAGTCGGAGCGAGGGCATTGGCGAGCACAGGGAGATGTGTCACGCCCTCCTAGGCCCCGAAGCCGTGCCGAGATGGAGCAGAATAACGACGGCTCATGGCAGCCGAGGACAAGGGAAGCGGCCGAAAGTTGGGGACGTGGCACGAGGGCTCCTGCAACGAACGGAAAAGAGGGTGGTCGCCGACGTCGAGGGGATCTGCTAGTGTACTCTAGAGAAGGGGGCGAGGGTTGGTTAGCTCGTATTTGAGCGGAGCCCAAGGGTGGTCATGGCGGATGAGGGACGATGGGGTGGCTCTGGTGGTTGAGGAGATTGGTGTAGAGGGCGATGAGCTGTAGGGGAACGTGGGCTAGCTCTATATGGCACCGAGGAGAGATCAGGAAGGCTCTGGGCGAGGCGGTCGACAAGCTATGGTGGGGGTGGTGGTCAGAGTAAGGATATAGAATGTGACCGGAGGGGGCAAAGAAGTCCAGGGCGACGACGACGGCACAGGGGAGCTAATTGACATGGCTAGGCAACGAGGACTCGAGTGAACGAGCGAGGAGGAGGGTCCCAATGCAAAGAGCGCGTGTTTGTGCATGCCATCCTCGTAGTCACCACATGAACTCGGCGGTGACAGGCGCTCTGGTCGGCTAGACCATGTCTACTCGAAGGGTCATTCATCAGAGAAGTCCACTAAGCAAAGAAACAAGAACAGGGAACCTTGGGATGACTGAAGATAGCTCGAAGACAAATCAACATCAACGTGTTTGTACTGGGGTCGAGGAGATGCAACTAGGGGTAGATGATGAGATTTGGCTGGGTTTGATCATACACTAAGATGACCATCTTGGCCAAGTTTTAGCTCAAATGGAGATGCCTAGGTGGCACTTGCTTCACAATGTACCCCATTGGTCAGAAATGCAAAGCTTGAAGCTAGGCTCAGATGGGCGATTGGATTGATCTGGAATTTGGAGGAGGATGATCATCTGGGCATATGAAGGTACTATAAAATTTATACCATATGGGCATACCAAAATGGTACTTGCTTCACAATGCTTCATCTGATCAGAATCTTGGCAAAATTCTTGAGAGAAATTGGCTAGATAAAATGATCTCAAATTTGGTGGAGATAGGTTATATAGGTAGGACAAGGTCCTGGTAAATTTTCAGTAATTATGAAATAATATAAATATAGTTGCTTCACAATGCGAAAATATGACCAGAAACAAAGGTTGGATGTTGAGCTCACTTTGATGGTGGAATGATGCTCAAATCTTCTGTAGAGTGGTAATTTGAGCATATGATAAAATTTCAACTCATTTGGATTAACCTAGCTAGTACCTCCTTCACAAAGTTTCTTTCTCAACAGAAACTTTTAAAATTACTTGAGGAATATTTACTAGGCAAATGAAGTTGAATTTTGGCATGTGGCAATTATATGGATAGGATAAACTGTCCAAAATTTTTGAGGGCAATAAAGAAGATAAAAATGACACTTTTTTCACAAAGTGCTATCTAGGGCAGAATAGGAAAAGGAATATTGGTGAATTATTTCTGAACTAGGCAAAGATGGGTTTTGACATATTTGTGGAAGATATGACCCAAAGGATTTATGAGAACTAATTGGGAATTTTGGGAGGAACATAAATATAGTTTGCCTCACAACCTAGGGCAAATAGGGTTATTCCTTCAATAGAAAAAGGGAATATTCCCAAGAAAAAGAATCTGAGTTTGGGCTAAGATGAAAATGACATGGTCATGGGATGGATTTGATGATGATAAGCCACTTGTGATACTTGAGAAGAGATTACCTTCCCAGGCTTCAGAACCATAGAGCCATGGAAAAGAAATTCAAATCAAAAATTTAAATAAATCCAAAAGAAAAAGAAAGGGTCAAAATCCAGGGTGTTACATGGATGGATGAGACGACATGTTGTAGTGAGTGATGATGATAATGTGTCCATTTAGTTAGTAGCTACTCTATGATGAAACTTTGAATTTATGCACAATGAAACTTTGTGACGTAAACTGTCCTCCTCAACTAGCTCTAGTTAATTAGTTTCGGTACGATGAACTTCGTTATTTATGTTTATGATATACTGCTTGTATTTGGTAACTTTGTCTCTTTGTGTTGCTGAACTATATTTGCATATTATCGATGAATTCATCAAAATGACGATGCACGTATATAGATCATCGATGGTGAAGAAGTAATATGTCATGTACACAGGGAGGGTTCCAGGAGTGTACGACGGGTGGCCACAATGTTAGGCCCAGGTGTACCAGTTTTTGGGCGACTGCCAGAGAGGGTTAGCAAACAGGAAACATAAGCTAGTTACTTGAGGGTGACACTAGCGCGAGAGCGGGAGAGGAACCGGCGCCTCATGATCTACTACATAATTCCGCTCTACCTCATTGTGATCGCTCTTCTTGGGTACATCATAGTTTAGATTGATGATGAAACATGTGTAGACCATGCAGTTGCATGTAATCGAGACATGTGACAACTTGTACCGCTCTTACGAGATGACGAGACATTGTTTTTGGTTGGATCATGATGATGATGAGACTATTCTATGATGAGATTTCTCTGTTTATGATATGATGAGACTATTTTTTAACACAGTATATACACAAGCGCTCATACATACGCGCATACACTCACCCCTATGAATGCACACACGCACACACAACCCCTATGAGCACCTTCGACAGATTGAGCCGACATATCATCTTGAGATTCGCGGAGTCACCGTAGGCGCCTCGTCGGCGACGGGAACATCTCCTCCCACTGAAAGCGCTTCGCCGGAAATCCTGAAATAAGTCCAGGAATAATGCAAGCACCGTTATTTGAACCTTGGTGGGCTGGGGATACCAATGTCCCTTTAACCATCCAACCACAGGTTGGTTCGCATATGATGAGACTATTGTGGGTATGATATGATACAAACTATTGTATGTGTATGTGTATACAACCTTTACATATACAGAGCAAATACGTAGCAGAAAAAATACTGAAAACTATAGCAGTAGCATGTGGATTGTATAGTAGTAGCACAGCCTTATTAGTAAAGCTAGCTATACATAAGCGCTGCAGCTAAATAGCAGTCGTGGTAAGAACCACGGCAGTAGCGTTGTCTGACCCACGCTACTGCTAAAAGTTAGCTGTAGTGCCCTACTAGTAGTGCGGTCCACAACACTACTACTAGGCCTACTGCTAGAGTTTTCCCTTGTAGTGAATTACACTATCTTCAACATATTTTATGATTGTGAGCCCCCATCAAATATTTTCTGATTGGTCAAATAGTTGATGTTGGACAAGGAAGACAACGTTACATTGTCAAGGATCCTCTAACAAGTGGTGCTTGCTTAGGATATTTGCTAGCCAAAACTCTGTACTAAGTATAGATACTACCTGTGCATCCAAAAACCCTTAAAGAAGCTTCTTTCCATGAGAGTCCACAATATTTACCATAGATTGAATAAGATCCTTCAAGTAAGTTGTCATCGGTGCAAAAGAAATAAAACTTGCTCCTACATATGTATGATCTTTAACTGGAAGGGAAAATAAGTTTGGTACGATAAAAGCAATGGACTGCATAACAAAGGTTGCTAACAAAAGGGGTCATATAAAGTGATGTTCCATGACAACCTATGCTTCCCTCTATGAAGGGACTATCTCTTACTTTTCTGTATTCACTTTTATTCAAGGGTCAACAGTAACTATCCCTACTCCGTTTTTATTCTCTTTTGGAAAGCATCATCTACTAGGGAAAGATCCAATCATATATATCCAGTTGGATGTATGTAATCATGAGTTATTATCGTTGACATTACCCTTGAGGTAAACAAGTTCGAAGGTGAAACCCATAAACCCCCATCTTCCTATGTGTTTAATGAAAACATTTCTTCTAAAAATATATGCTTGAGTGTCAGCAATCATGAAAGACTATATGATGGTTGAGTATGTTTACTTGCTAAATAAAAGCGTTTACATAGACTCTTCATTGAAATATAATGATTTCTAATTGTTTCAACGATTGAGAACATAGTTTGTTGGTTTTCAAGAAAGTTTATGCTACATACTTCAAAGTTGTGAATGAATTGTAACTTTGTCATGAGAAGTTTCAAGATGAAATATTGCTGCCATGATAATGATCATAATTCAACAATGTCCGTATTTTTATTTTGATTGACACCTTTCTCTCTAAACATGTGGTCATGATTGTCGAGTTTGGATTTCGCTTGAGGACAAGCAAGGTCTAAGCTTGGGGGAGTTCATATGTCCATTTTGCATCATGTTTTCCTGCTGTTATTTATAATAGCTTTGGTCATTATTTCACTTTATGATGCAATTCTGATGCATTTTCTCTCTTAATTTGCAAGATATATATGGAGAGGGAGATTACCGACAGCTATAATTCTAAACCTAAAAGAGCTACAATAGAGATGGCTATTCTATGGAGCTCCAAATGACTTGAAACTTTGCAAGGATTTTTTATTGAATATATAAAAAGTATTTGGATCAAGAAATACTAGAGGGGGCCACCTGCTGCTCACAAGCCAACAGGGGCAGCCACCCCTGGGTCTGTCTTGATGCCTTATGGGGCCCACACCCATCTTCTGCTATATGAAGGGTTTTTACATAGAAAAAAAAATAAAGAGAGGACTTTTGTGATGAAGCGTCACCGTCTTGAGGCGGAACCTGGGAAGGGGCACTTTTGCTCTCTGATGTAGCGATTCCGTCGGAGATACTTCCCTCCGGGAGGGGGAAATTGAAGCCATCGACATCACCAACAATCCTCTCATCATGGGAGGACCAATCTTCATCAACATCTTCACCAGCACCATCTCATCTCAAACCCTAGTTCTTCTCTTATATTCAATCTTTGTCTCAAAACCTCAGATTGGTACCTGTGGGTTGCTAGTAGTGTTGATTACAGCTTGTAGTTTATGCAAGTTGGTTTATTTGGTGGAAGATTAAATGTTTAAATCCTCAAGCATATTCAATACCTCTATGATCTTGAAGGTGAATATGATTTGTGAGTAGTTACTTTTGTTCTTGAAGACATGGGAGAAATCTTGTTATAAGTCCTCATGTGAAGTTGGTATTCATTCGATATTTTGATGATGTGTTTGTTTTCTTTCCTCTAGTGGTGTCGTGTGAACGTCAACCACATGACACTTCACCATATTTGGGACTAGCGGAAAGCATTGTGAAGTAATAAGTATATGATGGGTTGCGATAGTGACAGAAGATTAAACCCTAGTTTATGAATTATTTCCTAAGGGGCTCCTTTGGATCCATATGTTTCATGCTATGGTTAGATTTATCTTAATTCTTCTTTCATAGTTGTACAAGCTTGCGAGAGGGGGTAATCATAAGAGGGCTTCTCGTTCAAGTAAGACCAACACCCTAGCACTAGTCCACCCACATATCAATGTTCCACCTCGAGACGGTGGCATTCTGTCCCGAAAGTCCTCTCCTTATTTTTTTTCAATGTCAAAATTACTTATATACCAGAAGATGGCCACCGAAGGTGGGCTAGGCATAGCAGAACCCACTAGGGCGCGCCTGGGGGACCTGGCACGCTCTGGTGTCTTGTGCTCACCGGGTGGCCCCCTTCGGTAGTTATTTGCTCTAGTATTTTCCATATATTCAAAAATAATTCTCCGTCTTTGTGTAAACCTTGCATATTATGAGATGTCCTGATGTACCTTTTTTAGGTCTAGAAATCCAGCTGCTGGTATTCTCCCTCTTTGTGTAAACCTTGCATATTATGAGAGAAAAAGCATTCGAATTACTCCATAAAGCATTCTTATGCATACAAAATTATAAATAACAGTAAGAAAACATGATGCAAAATGGACGTATCACGCCCCGATAGGAAAGAGAGGAAGGAAGGGGAGGGCGCGCGACCGGCGCTGGCCCCACCACCTCCGGTCGGAGCGAGGGCACCGGCGAGCGTGGGGAGATGTGTCGTGTCCTCCTGGGCACCGAAGCGATGCTGGGATGGAGCAGAACAACGACGGCTCGCGACGGCGAGGACGAGGGCAGTGGCCGAAACTTTTGGACATGGCATGATGGCTACGGCGACGAACAGGAAGGAGGGTGGTCGCCGATGTCGAGGGGATCTTCTAGTGTACTCTAGAGAAGATCGGGAGGGTTGGCTAGCTCGTATTTGAGCGGAGCCCAAGGTTGGCCATGGCGGCAAGGGACGGTGGGGCGGCTCCAGTGGTCGAGGAGGATGGTGGAGAGGGCGATGAGCTGCAGGGGAACGCAGGCCAGCTATATATAGCACCTAGGAGAACCACGCAACACCTCGTTAGCAGTACCTACACACAAATAACGAATACTTGCACCCATCGGATTCAATGGGTTGTCAATCGCTTGGCGGTTAATTGCAAGGGCCAAATCTCATAGCTATAGATAAATAGATAGACAAAAACACAAACCAAAATAAATTGCAGCATTGTAATTTTGGATTTTAATATATGATTAAAACAGACTCGAGGCCCATAGTCTTCACTAGAGGCTTCTCTCTTGAAAATAGCATACGGTGGGTAAACAAATTACTGTTGAATTGATAGAAAAGCAAATAATCATGAAGATATTCAAGGCAATGATCATGTATATAGGCATCATGTCCAAGACATGTAGACCGACTCCTGCCTGCATCTACAACTATTACTCCACACATCGACCGCTATCCAGCATTCATCTACAGTATTAAGTTGATAAAGAACGGATTAACGCCTTAAGCAAGATGACATGATGTAGACAAAGTAAATCCAAGCAACACTACTGGAATCTGGGAATTTGCCATCTTTCCCCTCTTTGCCATCTTCCAGCTCATGGCAAAGAGGCTCTTTGCCGTCTGCTTTGGAAAAGCAGACGGCAACGAAAGAGTTGATGGCAAAGATTCTCTATGCCATCTGTCTCCTCTTTACCGTGTGCCAGCTGACGACAACGAGGTGAAAGGCCGACAGAAAAGAGCCTGGTGAGTCCCACGGTGCATGGTGTGGCTATGTCAACTTCTTTGTCGTCTACTAGCATACGGCAAAGAGGGGACAAATGGCAATTTGCCTTCTTTGCCGTCTGCTAGCAGATGGAAAAGAAGTGTTGTGGGCCAGCCCTAACGGTCCCACTCTTTGCCGTGTGCTAGTAGACGGCAAAGAGGGTTCCTTAACGGGGCGGCCCATCTATATCTCTCTCTCCCCCCTTACCTGACACGTGCGCCGCCCTCCTAGCCCGAGCCGCTGTCGACCCGGGCCACCCCCCGGAGCTCAAGCAGCCGCCGCCCTGCCCCGCCCCGCCCTGCCGCCAGCCCGTCCGCCCGCCCCACCCTGCGGACCCAGGCTATGGCAGCCGCCCTGCCTTGCCCCGCTGCCCCGCGCTGCCCCTTCCCTCTAGGTGAGTTTTTTCTGATTTTTTTCCTGGTTTTTGTGTTTAGTTTATTTTAGTTTTGTTTAGTTTAGTTTAGCTTAGGTTTAGGTTTAGATTTAGTTTAGTTTAGAATTTTTTTCTTGTTTTTTAAGATGAAAGATGAAAAATAAGAAGGAAGATGATGATGATGATGATGATGAAGAGGATGAGGAGGAGGAGGAGGAGTAGAAGAAGAATAAGAAGAATAAGAAGAAGAAGAAGAAGAAGAAGAAGAAGA